>OX387341.1:3162031-3863397 GCA_947562085.1 Eudonia lacustrata
AAAAAAAAATTATTCATTTTAGGCTACAAGTAGCTCTTGTGAATGTCGCTATGCCATCGGTTCGTAAGTCTACTCTGGGCGGGAGATCTTGTACTGAGAAGAACCGGCAAGAAACTCAGCAAGTGCCAGCTAAAAAATATTGGAAAATGCCCTATCATAGCAGGACACTTTCCGTTACAAATAAACACAAAAAATATAGAAGACAACCACAACATGTAAAAAAACAAAAAAATAAACAAATCTAAGTTATCAAATTTACATCGGGTAAAAGTTTCAATTTCCACAATATCATACAGTACCACTACAGTACTCTATTATAGTCAGTCATTTGCCAACCTACCTATAAAAAAAAACTGGCTGGTTCGTTTACTTGAGCAGGAACGTATTTTTATCTCGGCATATGACTCCACCCCATATGATCTTAAGTGGAAATGTAGTCCTCACTTAAGGTACACCCTGAAAACGACGTAGCATCGGTCACCCTCACCCTGCCGGTCCACAAGGGCCTTCACGCCTCGTTTGAAGGACCCCATATCATAGGAAGGCGGGAAAACGTGCTGGTACTTCTTGTAGGTACTGTAGTGATCGGGACTGCTTTGTGGGGCGAGCCTACTGGCAGCCGTCGCGTTCTGCCTTTGAATCGACGGTTATGATGACACGCGGTCAGTGGCGGATTTGCCCTAAGGCCCAGTAGAGCGGCCAGATTTTAAGGGCGGCAAATCGTGCAAAAAAAAAACTTACTAACAAGATTAACAAGAATAAATCAAATGCAAAGTATTTTATTTCTTAAAGGCTAATAAACAAAACCTAAAACCGTTTTAAATGTTTTATTTAAATGTCCAATCATAACTGAAACTTCAGAAAATATTATAAACTAGCAGCTTTTAGTTTTAACCAATTTTCTGAATCAAACAAAAATAGGTAATAAAGTAAATTCATTAATTATGTATCTAGTCTATATGATGGGTGTTGAGAAAGGGGCGGCACATGGCCTGGGGCCTAGGGCGGCTAGGACTGCAAATCCGCCACTGCACGCGGTGAAAATAAAAAGATGAGCGTCGACTTGCGTGCATAAAGAAAATCTTGCGTGTCAACCGCGGCAGCGGCGATATCTATTATTTGATTATATTCATGTTTTCTTATAACACCTCGGTGGCCGAGTGGCAGAGCGCTCGGCCCGATACCCGAAGGTCCCGGGTTCAATTCCCAGGTCGGGCAAAATGTATTTCGGATTTTCGATGCATAGCCCGGGTTTGTGATCGCCAACCCGCATTTGGCAAGCGTGGTGATTAAGCCATTACCCATCAATTGTAGCGATGACTTGAATTCAATGATGGAGGCCTTTGCCCAGCAGTGGGACAATTACAGGCTGTTTACTATGTTTTCTTATATTACCAATATAATATTAATCGCTCCAAGTGTTTCTCTAATCTGCTACGTTCCCCCATTTATGTAGAGACCCGTCCGGTCTTTACAGTACTTCAACCGTTGGTAGTGGGCTAGTGGGTGCTATAACTGCACTTTAAAACATAATATTTTTAGGACCTAGGTTAGAAAAATAATTTCTTGATAATTGTTTGGCTATAATTTAATTAAGTGTTTATTATTATTTTATTTTTCTCATTGCAATTTATTAAATTATTATTATTTTGATACAATTTTGAATGTTATTAGATTAAGCATATAAATTTATTCAATTCAATTTACTGCATAACATCATAACATGTGATACATTTCTATTTAATTTTAAATTTATTGTATGTTTTGTTTCGAATGTTTTCGCATCTGCATGATTAGCTGTGTGTACACGTTTCTGGATGTCGGTCTTGCACTGTACTATTGTAAATGATATTTTATTCTAATGTTGACTATCATCTGTTGTGTACTCCATAAATAAATAAATAAATAGATTAACAAATATAAAATTGGTTCTCGCTCGAGAAACGCACACATAGAACACTTAAAACACACAGAATATCAGGTGAAATGGATTCATTTGCCGTGCTACGTATAAAAAAATAAAACTAAAAAATAAAATAAAAATTCCGACTGCCAAAATAATTTAATAAAAAACAATTAAATACTCGTAAAAACCGGACTAACACAAAAAATAACTGCAAAGAGAACAAACTGAAAAGAAAAAAAACGAGCTCTACGGTCGCAGAATTCAATTTGAGCAATGTTGAATGCAACGTGAAATATTTCCTTGTCCGATACCTATACTTAAAAAATAAAATCTATAATAAATGAGTATGTATTTATAAAATACATTGAATATTGATAGTTGTCGCAGGCGGCGACAATCACCAACTAAAGAGAGTGTGGATTTAATTGAGCTAGCCACGGCCGCTTGGTTGATGGATGATTGTCCCCGTGCCCATGCCGTTTGGGCTGTAGGGCGTGGGACATACATATACATATAATTCAAATTCAAATTCAAATTTAAAAATTATTTTTTCAGTTTAGGCTACAAGTAGCTCTTATAAATGTCGCTATGCCATCGGTTCGTAAGTCTACTCTGGGCGGGAGAAGAACCGGCAAGAAACTCAGCAAGTGTCCAGAATTCTCCCTTACAGCGTCAAAAAAAAAAAAAATTGGAAAATGCCCTATCATAGCAGGACACTTTCCATTACAAATAAACACAAAAAATATAGAAGACAACCACAACATGTAAAAAAACAAAAAAAATAAACAAATCTAATATATCAAATTTACATCCGGTATAAGTTTCAATTTCCACAATGTCATACAGTACCACTACAGTACTTATATACATACACTCGAAAAAAAAACCCTCCTTCTGACGTAGTCGGGTAAAAATAACAGCTGCGCTCAGACTGGTTTGAGATGGTCCGAGATTCCGTGTGTCCGTGAGACAGTCTATGTGTGCGTTGCACGTATTAAGCTTACCTTTTAGGGACTCATTTTTAAGCCGCGGGTCTTTTTTACGACACTCCTTTTTAATATTTAACTCATTTGTTGATTTAATGTTCCGAACATGACGTAGTCGAATGTAAATAGTATAATAGGCGTAGAGTAGCATTCTAATGTACTTGAATGTGGTCACACCGCATCTGCCCTTGTTTGGAGCCACAATGGAGTTAGATGAGGGGCGGTTCACTGTTATAATGTCCGGTTATTGGTAGACGAATACATCTTTGAAAACTGCTCATTTAATTGTCTTCGTTAGTTTTTTTAAGTCCCTATGTCGATTTGAAGAATTGTAATAATATAATAAAAATAATAAGTAACTATATTTATTTGCCAAAAAAACATAGACAAAAAGGTCTATGGCTCAGTGTTTGCAGGAGACCCACAAACCCTGTTATTCTGCCATAGCCATAAATTTATACATGGATAAAAACATTAATTGTAGCTATATCTAAACTTAAAAAAACGCGAAACGTTGGTAGCGAAAGATTAATACCGATTTGTTCAGTATTTTTCTAGATATTTTTTATATATGAACTTATTCAAGAATAAAACAAATTAAAGAAAACGTTTATAATAAATCTACACAATCTCTTAAAAGTATAGTAATATAATTATTTTACCTTTGTCGGATGACTCTACCAAATAGGTACGAATAGGTCGGGACTTTGAAAATGTTCTCTTTTAAGTTTGACCATTTTTAGCATAGTGATTTAGTACTTAGTGGTGGAACAAGTAAGTATATAATTATACATTTTCTATTGAATTAAATAATTTAAACCTTACAACGTACAGATTATGTGTTTTGAGTCTCCTGATAAAACGACAATTATGTATTTTAGTTATTGGGTATCTAGTAAGTAAGTAAGTAAGTAAATAGCCTATAACTGTCCCACTGCTGGGCAAAGGCCTCCATCATTGAGATCAAGTCATCACTACAATTGGGTATTGGCTTAATCACCACGCTTGACAAATTCGGGTTGGTGATCACAAACCCGGGCTATGCATCGAAGCACACCTTGCCCGACCTGAGAATTGAACCCGGGACCTTCAGGTATCGGGTCGAGTGCTTTGCCACTCGGCCACCGAGGCGTTGGGTATCTAGGTATACGTCTTTATTTTGTACTAGCGGCCGCTCGCGGTGTCACCCGTGTGGTTCCCGTTCCCGTGGGAATATCGGGATAAAAAGTATCCTATGTATTATTCCCGGTTATAAACTATCTGTTTGCCGAATTTCATCCAAATCCATTCAGTAGTTTTTACGTGAAAGAGTAACAAACATCCATACTTACAAACTTTCGCGTTTATAATACTAGTAGGATTGTAAAATAAAAATCCTTGGAGTTCTCGGAAATAAATCATGGAATAATAAACCCATAAAATTAACAGCCTCAAACTGTTTACGATAATGTTTTTGCCAACACTTTGTGTCTCGTAACATAATAAAATAAAAATAATCTTTAAACTTTACTATCGTTTGTTAATGCCATCTATCCAAATAATTTAAAACTATGATTGACATTTTCGCTTCAAAGTTCCTGCTACGAAGTCTCGTAGCAGCACGGCAGAACAGATTTCGTTGGTTAAACTCAGCACAGATGGCGCTGTTAGTAGCGTACTTCTCGAACTCGTTAGATGTCACTACTGCGAAAATTGCTCTACAAAAATCGAGAGAAAAACAAGAGTATTTAATAAAAAGATAGAGTAGTTTCGAAAAAGCTTTCCTATTTCCGGTTTTTAACTCTGTATTTTAATAAAGTATTCTTCTTTTTTAATGTATGTTATTCTAATGTTTTCTCTTTACAGACTTTTTAATCCCGGAGAGATGACGTAAATTCAGGATACAATTTTTTTTTAAATAAATGCGACGTAGAAGTGTGCTTCCTTTCAATGTAGTGTTTTTATAGATTTTAGAAAACAATCGATCATAATTCGTTATATATAACGTAAAAAATAAAACAATGGCATAGACATTTATATTCAAACCTTTAATCTATGATCTAAGTCTTAGACACAAACCAGAATTAAAAATAACACGAAAAATTACTTTTATATTTTTTTATTAGGTTAGTAACTATTTACAATTTCCTTATTTATAACGTTCAAGAACTTTCACTGCTTTACCACAAAACGATATGGCTAAAGTTAGACAATGCTTATAACTGATGCTGTCACTTTTTGGCTAATACTTTTAGACAGAGATACAATATTTTAAACACGTATTTAGCCATTGTTTATCTTTAAACACTGTTTTTAACCGACTTCAAAAAAAGGAGGGGGTTCTCAATTCTACTGAATGTTTTTTTTGTATGTTTGTTACGCGATATCTCCGTAAGTTGTAAACCGATTTTGAAAATTCTTATTTTGTTCGAAAGGGTATACTTCCCAGGTAGTCCCATGGTCATCAGGTCAGGATCCGATGATGGAACCCTAAAGAAATCGAGGGGAACCTTCGAAAATCGTAGTGGCGAATAGTGTGTTTGTTATTTTTTTTTAAAGTATTTTAAAGCACTACTATTTAATGAAGATCTGGGTCGATCTGATGATAGAGCCGAAAGACAGTTGAGGGAACTCCTCAATGATTTACAGCAATTACCTGGTGTTTGGGCTTGATTAATTTGTATTGGTGAGAACTTTACACCTAGATGGGTTGTGACTGTTATGAGGGGTCTGATGATGAAGACGAAGGACGTCAAGGGAACTCCTCAACGTTTTACAGTAGCTACCTTGTGTTTGGACTTAATTCATTTGTATTGATGAGAACTTTGCACCCATATGGGTTTTAAGTGCCATTACAGGTCTGATGATGGAGATCATAGACAGTCGAGGGAATTCCTCAACGATTTACAGCATTTACCTTTTATTGGGCTTACTTCATACGATTCAATATGCCAAAATGTTCAGTTCGTACAAAAATAATACCTAACTAGGACTGAAGTTGTTTCCTTTTTGAAGTCTGTTTTGTAGTACAACGTTGCCTAACTGAATTGTCACCGGTGAATACGAGTTCAAAAATGGCTGGTATACAGAGACTTTTAATGTAATTGATAAGTAATTATTATGATAAAAAGTGTAAGATTTATGTTTGTAGGTAAACAATACTCAATACTTTATTGCATTCCATAATGTTTACACAATAAGATTGTAGGTTTTTATAACGGGATCGATTAAGGGCCCTGTCGGGCACAGCACAGTTTAGTAGGAGAAAGGAAGAGAGATCTTTATTATTTTAATTATAATTATATGAAAGAAAGAAAGAAACAAAAAAAGTTATTGACTCTCACATTTAAAATTAGAAAAAATAAAAAAAGACATGAAATTCAAAAACAAAAAAACAAAAAATAAATAACAAAGACAACAGTGTGATAAGCCAATCAGGACCCTACCTCAGCATATGCCGCTACGGTGTGAGAAAGTCACATCGCAACGGCGCTGGTATTCTGGCAGGGCCTGTGCGAGGTGACGTTCAAATATCATATTTATTAATTGTATTATAATTAAAATTTAATAAATTTAATATAAAACCTATGTATTTTAATGTGTGTTGACATTTAAAATTCAAATCAAACGTTTATAATTATGTAGCGAGTCGGCGATTGCTCTAATAATGGCTCAGTATAATTATAAAAGCATGTCGTCATAACAGTCCCGGCGGGCATAATCCGCGTACCCGTCGCTAATTACTGATGTCTAATTGTTCCGCTATAATTCACTTAGGCTCATGACATGCGCTGCGTTTCGAAGCGATATTGTATGGACGTGAAACTAATTGTAGGATTTGTTTTTAGTTGGGCTACTATTAAAGCCTTTATGGTGTTTTAATATTCGTGTTTCTTGAGTACCTTTTATGTGATAAGTAGAAGTTATATTCACCAATTGATCATGTGAAAATAATTTTCATCAAATTACTTTTTATTTCATCATCATCATCATCATCATCATCTCAGCCAAAAGACGTCCACTGCTGGACAAAGGCCTCCTCCAAGATGGGGGGTATTTGCCATAATCGCCACGCTTGGCAGGCGGGTTGGCGATCGCAGTAGGTTGAAAATAACCTCAGAGAGATGCTGCTGCCCATCCTCTGGAATGGTCCCTTAGTCGCCTTTTACGACACCCACGGGTTGAGATGGGGTGGTGCAATTCTTTATCCCCGGCACCACACAGGGGACACTTTTTATTTAGGTATTCATATTGCAATTTGATCCTTGGGGGAGGCCTTTGTCCAGCAGTGGACGTCTTTTGGCTGAGATGATGATGATGATGATGATGATTGCAATTTACCTCGTTTGCCACCAGGAGACGCTGCTTCAACACAACACAGTGTTCAAATTGTAAAAAAATATAAAAAATCAGACCCTGCACCATCTAGCACCAAAGTACTCGTCAAGACGAATCACACGAGCCCAAACTCGATGTGGTTGTGTAGCTTAATTACCGAGTTTCTATGGCCATCTTCCAGCTCCAACATCAAACCCTGGTTACCATGTAGCACCAAAGTACTCGTCTAAACGGATCAAACAAGTCCAAACTCGATGGGGTTTTGTCGTTTAACTACCGAGTTCTTATGGCCACCTTCCGATTCCATCATAAGACCCTGGTTACAATCTAGCACCAAAGTACTCGTCAAGACGGATCAAACGAGCCTAAACTCGATGGGGTTGTGTCGCTTAACTACCGAGTTCTTATGGCCACCTTCCGGTTCCATCATCAGATCAGCTCCATGTTATAATATTTTTGCATTGTCATCCGATTTACACATGCATGCAAAATTTCAGCTCAATCCGTCAACAGAAAGGGGGTCAAACTTCAATTACTAGATTTGACCCAAATATATAAATAAACAAATAAACAGGGCAAGCTAAATAAAACCGTTTAAAAAACTCTCAGCATTCTGGTGGAAAATGTAAGATGCACATGTGTGCAAACTGGGATGATGTCACCGAAAACAAAAGAGCCTTTGATCTTTGTGACCCAGAACATTTGGAGCGTGAGCTGGTTCACGTACTTAAAGGAAGGGCATAATAATTTTTATTTCAGACAGTGCCCATTTATTATACCATAACTAAGAAACTACTAAAGTAATATCTAATACAGAATTCACCTTGTTGCATTTTCTTCCATTCCCTCCCGGCTACGGCTGTTAAGGCCGCCGGCAGTCAATACCAGTTTTTGTTCCAAAAAGAGGGGTGTACCTACAGACTAAGCTCAACGACTTTGTTTGAGCTATGTAGGTAATAGGCTAAGGTAATAGGTTTGAGAACGTTGGATACAATACAGTCATATTGTATATTATTTTTACACTTTTAGTTAACAGCACTAATAGCGACTCAAGGGAATTTCGGAAAATGTCGTCTTTCTTGTCTCGACATGATAAGAGACCTACTCTGTAAGACCAGCTTTTCAGGACCGAAAGTGTGGGTTGGGCTTCAGTCAGTAAGTGATTCAGAACTGTATAACTATATGATGGCATAGTGACATTCATAGAGCTATTTGTAGCCTAAACAGAATAAATGATTTTGAATTTTGAATTTTTTGAATTATATCACCAGATTTCATCTACGAAAAGCAATTCGTAGCTCCGCGTGGGTTTCGCGTACGCGGACACAACTTGTAACAAGAGAAGCGGTACAAAGCGACACTTAAAACTATTCGCTGTACAATACTGCACGCTGTGCTTTATAATGAAACTTCCTTAGACCCACCCCGCAATGTATCTCGGGTATAAGGTGCGTACACGGCTTTGTGAATGAGTTTGGAGTCGACATTTAGATAACAGATGATAATCAGTCCACCGGCATAGCACACGATGCCGACTCCGTGGGAAAACGCTGGGTGATGTGCGCATGCGATGGCGGACAGGCGTGTCGTGCCAGCAAACATGACAACTGTTTGTTTATGTATTTATAATTATGCATGAAAATTATGACAAAGTTTTTTTTTATTACTAATGGGTTAGCACTTGGCCTTCATACCCTTTTTCTTCTTATCTTCTTCATATCCTTCTTCACCTGATGTTAAGTGTGACGATAAGGCCGAAGATGGAAGAGCCCTTCACCCGGAACCCTCAACTACTGAGGCACTGGCTATCTTATCTCTAGCTGCAAAACACAACAATGCTACAAACATTGATGTTATGACGACATATTCAGATAAGACGGCTTACTTAGGCATATACAATACGTACATGAGCGTCGATAAAGTGCAATGACTGAAAAGATTTTTATTTTATGAGACTCTTTTCTTCCTGCAGGATGCTGCAGGGTAAAGGCCTGCCTTCCCTCTTTCCATTTATCTGTACGTTGGATTGTTTGTGTCAATAAAATAACAGGTACTTACCTAAATAAACAATATATACATATCGCGAATGTATAATAAATATTGTTTTACTAATACACTATTAAACATTTATATAGTTAATACATCATGTCATGAAATTTTTATTACACGACTGCCAAAAAAGGAGTGTTATTTAATGCAATACTTCTGTAGCGTACCAAAAACCAGCACGCTGGCGCAATACTATTTAATTGATGGCTTTAAAACTACTGCTTGATTATTTTTAAAACTCCTAAATATTGTAAAACTTATACAAAAGCTAATTTTTTTTTATAGTCCAACGCCAAGATCAGACCACTGAGATACCTTTTAAAGTAGCAGAATTGAGTAGGTAAATAAATATTATGCAGCCCCAATTAGTACAAAACCAATTTAAAGTTGTCTTACCATAATAGTTCAGTCCTAACAGTCCACCTGTTTTTTCATTTATAAATCACGCCTTGATTCCCGACATTCCTGTGGAATGATAGAACAAAACACTATCTGGAGTAATTCCTTTAATGGCGCAGATCACAAGAGTGCACGCATTAAAATTACGGAACACACACTATGCGGCACAGATTAGAGAACAAACAGACAATACAAAAGAAAAAGATAGAAGGAAAATGCCTACAGTGTTTTTCACCAGGTCTTCTCGGTCGAAGATTCAATAGTTAAGTTTATAAATATTATTGGCATATTTTTATAGTTTTCACGTCAATAAGTACCCGTGATTACGAAAGTGTAGCTATCTACACTTTCGTGCCCTTGACGGCTAGGGTAAGTATATTGAATAAATCGAATTGACTTCGACTTTACGTTTGGCGGCGCAATGTAATAACAAATCATACCAATGAGGATTCCGGGTAAAGTACGCTTCCACCTCAGCCTAATCATCACTTAGCATCAGGTGTAACGGAAGTCAAGTACTTACACGTAAGGAATTAAAAATAATATCGCCTTAGTTTATGCTATTGCGAGATTTTTTCTTCAGATTAAGATCAAAATTTGGAGTTGTAGTAGATTATTGAACTGACTACCTATTGTTTCCTTACGAGAAAAATTAACTAACCTGAAGTTGATTCTGTATTTCAGTGGTTATGTGTTAATATTGTAAAACAATTTTATTTAAGAGTTTTATTTTCGTTACGGAAACGATCGCCAAATTAATAAATGATATAGCGCTATTAGCACTTAAAAAGCATTATAAAGCAGTGACAAAATTCAGCGCTTACGTTAGCCTTCCCGGTAGCATAGCGGTCAGTGCAGCCGCCCGGATTGCGGAAGACCCAGGTTCGATTCCTGGCTGGGTCGGGTAGGCGTTTAATTTTTTAACTGTAGTTTATAAATTTTATAAATATTTAATTTAGCTTCAGTGCAGCAATTGAAAATAAAAAGTAAAAATTTAATAAATGATAAATGATATATGTTTTTACGACATAAATACTTACCTACTTATTATTAAATAAATGTTGATTCCAAACTCACTAATTATTTAACTTTATTACCTTCTCTCCTATTCCATCTATTCTATGCTTTTCATATCTATCCGATAAATTACTTCAATCTAAACAATGCACCCAAATTGCTTAACCCTCTAAGTTCACCAACATACAAATATAGTCTTTATTTTTAACCACATATAACGTTCCATTTCCACAAAGATGTTTCAGTTGTCTAATAATTTAATATAATGTGTGACAGATACGATTACGCTCAGACATTTCTTTAGTAATTTACGCTTTTTTTTAAGACAATGGGACTTTTGTAACATAAGAATTAGTTTTGGGAAATCAGGCATTCTGTTATAGCGATTTCACTGTCATACATAATAAAATAAACAAAATGTGTGATGTTTCGCTTTTATTGCGTATGTTCGTGAGAGTTTCATTGTTTCATTTAGTAGTTATGGAAACTGTTGAGCGAGACAGCTCCCAAATTTGATTAAACTTCTTTATTCCTTGGGTTTAAGCCCTTGGCTTTCATCTTACCAGCCCTACCAATAACAAACACCTAGGTCAAACATGTACCGCTGGGAATCGAACCCGGGACCATATAATCTGAGACCGACAGTCTTAATTAACCACTACATTATTTCATTTTTGTATGCCTGATAGAACATAAAAACGGGGCTCACGATATGTAGATTTTACCTTGTGTTGGTACAGGTCTGATAACTAAAGCTGGCATGTTAACTGTACTCACACTAATGCAAATTTACTATACAGCATGTTTAGAAATTAAATTAATTAAATTAAAGCAAACCCTGCTCGTGGAAATTTTTTCAACATTTGTGTTTTTGCAATTTGTTCGCATCAAAATTTGCGTTAAAAATTATATAAACATTTATAAATAGCTTGCCTACTTCTTAACTGATCTTTAGTATTTGTAAAAATATTATGATCGGATGTTAATGACAGTAGTTGTTGACATTGAATGGGCGCCTTTGGCTTTCAAAGTAAACAAGGAAATAGTGTTGAATAATTTCGGCGGGCTGGTTAGAACCACGATAGCTAAATTGGGAGAGCACCTGACCCGGTATGTCAGAAGGGTGCAGGTTCAAATCCTGCTCGTGGAAATTTTTTCATCATTTGTGTTTCTGATAGGGATGTTGACCACAACAGAGCTACTTATTAATTCAAATTATAGGTGAACAAACACTGGTTCCAAAACTCCTCTCCTCTCATTCCTCCCTTCCATTCTCTTCTCCTTTCTCCATTAGGTGCGAGTACGTCTGCTGCTCTCCGTAATTAATAGTCTACCAGCACACGATTTCCCTACTTCCTATGATATGGAGTCCTTCAAACGAGGCGTGAAGAGGCACCTTGTAGGCCGGCAGAGTGAGGGTGATTAGTGCTGCGTTGTTTTCACGCTGCACCATTATCTTCGCGCCTGGACTTCATTTCCACTTAACGTCAGGTGGACCGGAGTCATTTTCCGTGCTAACTATAAAAAATATATTAAAAATCCTGCACAGAACAACCCACATCACAGGCAGGGCACGCAACGCGCAAAGTACACCTATGGTGTTAAAGGCTCAATAGATATGATGATCCCGACTTGCTGGTCAGCTCGGCATTGGACTAAAGTGCCTTGAACGATTTCTATTTATCATTCGAATTCATTCGATCACGATAACGACAACGAAAATTTGTACGGTAGGTTCTGATGCAGCAGATGCAGCGCTTCCTGGGGCCTTACCATGACCTCTCAAAGCACTCCCGATCTGATCCGAACCCCTCGGGGAATCTAGTAGGACACGGGGATACGCACCAGTGCGTGATACCGTCAAAAAGAAAGAAATAGAAGAGAAGAGAAGCTGAAAATGCCCAGAGGCAATTAGCCAACTCTCTAAACAAATGCAGTTGTGAAAAAGAGACGCGTGTGTGTACACGCCTTAGCATCAATGTTTGTACAGACATCAGCAAAAGTAGATGATGTTTGCTAGATTTCAAAATTAAGTTTCGACAGTGTAAGTCGGTATTTTCTATATAACTACAGTCAAAGTCTGCAGGTACTAGTAGACACTCGAAGGTTTTTCGATATGCGTTTAAAAAGTTTTTATTTTCATATTGATTTCACATTTTGAAACTTGACTAATCATCAGTTGCTGTTGACTGTAGCAGTCATTAGCATTGTTGTGTTCCGGCAGTTAGAGATAAGATAGCCAGTGCCTCAGTAGTTGAGGATTCCGGGTGAAGTGCGCTTCCACCTTCGGCCATCATCACATTATCATTACAACATCAAGTGATATGTAGAGGAAGGCCTCTCTGTAAAGCCTCTCACGTCTCGTTTTCACAACCGCTTCAAAACTGCTACAATATTGCTTTAGGTGCTCATGATACGGTCCCTGGCCCAAAATTTGCTATATTAAATCGTTTCCCATATGCCTTATGGCGAACTCAGGCTACTGACACGCTATTGAGACGCTATTGAACTAACATACTTGATACTGGTAACAAATAAGGAGAATTAAAATTTTGACACACCTATTATTATTTTCTTTAACGTGATCGAAGGGTTAATGAAACTCGCTTTGGGCACTCAAAACGCTGTTCGGCGGCTCGTTTGTACAAAACTCTTTTAACCCTAAGGCGGTGACAGCACAAAATGAAAAACCTCATTCATTCCATCATCGCGGTGGTCCTTAATACCACCCACTCAAATACCCAGAGCCACAGACAGGTCCATACAAAACTAACATTCATACACACGTACTGACAAAGTTGTAATGTTATAATGATCCATAACCTCGTGGGAAGAAAATGTACAGCGAGCAATACTTATGCTGCGTCTCTGTCTGACGTTCGCATTTTTATTGCCCCTCCCTCTCGCTCATCCGAAATTCGTGACCATATAGTTTTGCTTCGGAAACTGTGGCTTACATTTGGTTGTTTTAATGAAGTTATTAATGTACCTTTCTTTTGTACTTAACTATACTTTTTGGAACTTAAGAGACGGTAACTTCCGTTTACAATCCACACTTTGATATTAAAGGTAATTGGTAAAATAATAATGTGAAGTAAGTACCTAAGCATGAACTCTAAGCTTAATGGCGCGGCGGCTAACTTAAACATAATGTTAAAGATATACCACCAGCTGACTATTGGGATTTGGCGGGGTCCACAAAGCCTACCGTCAGCTGACAATTTGGTATCTCCGTCTAGTCAGGCGTTCTGCCGATCTAGACTTTTACAAGTAGACGTTACCTTAGCGGGCCACTCCTCAGAGCGGCTAAAAGGAAATCTGCTTAAATTAAAGTTATACAAAACTCACCAGGGTTTTCCCGGAAGAACCTATACCCTATCAAACGGAACAAAACGGGGCAGTGGCAAGGTCAGGGAAAGACGGGTACCCTATACTACTGCATCCGGCGATGTTAAGTAACTTACTTAATGATGGATCAGTGGAGAGTTGACCATATTCAAGTATAATCTCCAACTCAATCCTGCTTCAAAAGGCATTTTCAGCAATTTCAGTTCCGGTTGTTGTAACTTTATCTTTAAAGTTAAGCAACTTTATTAACGCCGAATCAGCGGAGGAAGCAAATTGAAATCTCCAACTCAATCCTGATTCAAAAGGCAGTTCAGCAATATTAGTTCCGGTTGTTGTCGCAACTCGTAAGATATCAATCGTTAACTCCACTCATTGCGCCAGCATCATGATTTGTAGCCCGTTTTCCCCATGAAGGTATACCTAGTCAGCGAGAAAAGTCGCAGAGCAATTAACCACTACGACTAACTGCTGTACTCAGAACAAGAGCTATTCCTAATTTCAAATAAATGAATTACGACATGATACAAAAGTGTTCGTACTTTTGTTGCTGGCTGTAATATTATTAAAAGATGACATCGATAGAGTCGCAGAAAAGAAGTGGGTTGGAATGTCTACCAGCAAAGAGAGATGGCGTAAAGGTGAGGCCTCTCCTTTTGCATAACAGCTAATGTCTTTCTTCTGCGACAACAGTTTATAATATTACTTAGTAACTTTTGGGGGTTAAAGTTACTCGCGTCCGTAGGTTTACCTTTGAGACCCTACACGTGACCCCTGGGTGGTGCTAAATGAGTGACACTGTCTGAGTGGTAGAGCCACGCTGCGTTGCAGCACGAAATGGGCCGGCTCGCCCGGCGTAATACCACCCTCTCACAGAATATCGGCGTAAAACAATGGCACTCGTTGTTGTTGTGTTTTGCCCGGTGAGTGAAAGTACCGGAGGCCCATCTCTCCCCTCTTCCCCCTCCCAATTCCTACTCCCTCCTCAAGATCCTACTCATTTCTCAAGGCCGGCAACGCATCTGCGATTACTTTGGTTTTGCGGGTGTCCACGGGCGGCGGTGATTACTTTCCATCAGGTGACCCGCCTGCTCGTTTGCCTCCTTTTAACATAAAAAAAAAAAATAGTACCTAGATTGGAAAAAAGCATATAACTTTTTATCGAACAATAATACACGAAACAGAATCCTATCTATGTCGTTGTTATAAATTACAGTAGCGATCTAAATGTGTAGGTAGATACATAACACAATTAGTATTTAAGCAGTTACTTACAAAAATTAAACTGGTAGATGTCAAATAAAAACAAAAAAAATGCTACAACTATCAATCATCATCATCATCATCATCATCATCTCAGCCAAAAGACGTCCACTGCTGGACAAAGGCCTAACTATCAATACCTACAAGTAATTTTAATGACGTAAATGTTTTTACTCATACTTATAACTAATGTAATTGTCGTTACACAAACTAAAAACAGACCTTGAGCTTGATTTGGAATACTGTCGGCCCAAATACTCTATGAATGAACTGACAGACAGAAAGGTCATACATACTACTACATACTATTGTTTTGTCAACAAAAAACGATTTAATATGTAGGCTGAACAGCCATTATTTATGGCATCCAATTTAACTTTTATCAAGGTGGTGGCGCTAGTGTCTATTGAAAAACAATTTTTAGGCCTACAAATTCGTAGTTTCATTTTCTGCCGCAAGCAAAAGTAAACTTGTCTTCTAACAATTTATGTTTATGCCTACACTCCGTAAAGTATTGGAAATGTTGAGTTATGATCCAATAGTCGTGTTCCGGATAAATGTTTACGTTTTTTCGTTTATTGTTATTCACAGTTTATTTATAGTTTTTCATACGTAATTTGATACCACATATTTTATTTACCAATACGAAATAAAATAACAATAGTGAATAATGGCTTTTGTTAAATTATTAGATCGTTTTTTAAGTCAAGATGGCATTCATAAACACCCACCAACGAGCTTTGGGCCCCGAGTGGTGGGCACACGCCTGCACGTCCCTACCACAACCTGTCAAGTTTCCTCGATATACTATGAACTTAACAAGTATGATTGAAAATGTATTGAAGAAATTTGACAGATTTGGATAGGTCTCAGAATAATTACTAAAGCTATTAGTAAAAGATAATTTGTACACAACAAAAAGAAACATTACTTAACTTAACTTGAAAAGAAAACAGAGAAAAATAATTAGAAAATTAAAAACTAAAGACCTATAAATAAAAGTTGTCCTCCAACTGTGGGCTCATGGAAACGGTCCCAAGAATACTGACAACATTGCCCCTTTGGATTGCCAAACTAATACGCTGGCAGAGGTAGCTGCCAGCCTTCTAGTCACTGGAGGCCTCGATAAGGAGAGCACTTAACTCTTTAACAAGCTGCTTTGCCTCCGCCCCCCATGGACCATTGTTTCCACCGCAAACGGAACAAATAAATAATTTCGACCTAGGTTTGCGTATTTGTGCCGTTTGCGATTTTCAGCGCTTACCGCAGCAGCCCCCACATGAAGTGAAGTGGCACGAACATGCGAGGGCGCCACGGTGTCAGCACAGGTTGCATCCCAAGCTATTAGCTATTGTTCTGAGGTTGATGTGCAGGCGTTTGTACGAGATTGTCCAAGTAGAAAAAAAAACACAGGCCCTGGCTCATCCTTGGTCTAGCCTTGGTCTTGACCAAGGCCATAGACGCCCAACACCAAAATATTTCTAACAAAATATTTTTGGAGGCCTAAATAATGAGAGATATTTGTAGGGTTGTTGCGTTTTCTGAATTAGATAAACCATGTCTAACATTTTTTTAATTTCCTTATGTTGATGGCTTCGTGCGATTAGCACATTTAGCCAGTGTCAAAGTATTTTTTTTACAAGCTACACATATAAGTAAACTATATTTCCTTCCTGTGATGATGATGAATGATTATAGAAATGAGAAGTGAGAAATGTTTCGCCCCCCTCCCCTTGAGTATCTCAGTAAAGATGTGGAGCTTTACTAAGACCTCACGCGGACTTCTTGAGAGAATTGAGAAAATCATTTGCCAACATTCATGCACGCTCACGAACACTTAACGCTTAATAATCCACCAATAATGCATATTAATATTCGACATACACAAGTTTTAGAAAAAAAAACAAAACCGTAGATATAGCTCTTCACTTTCCCGACAAGAAGTACGTAAGTAAGTAAATAACTAACAATATGCCCCAGAACGGTTTATAATGTTGTTGCGCATTCAACTAGCCTAATTTATGAAACAAAAGAATAAAAATTAGAGTAAGCAAATACAAAACAACAAAATTTAGGTTGACATTAAAAGTATTATCGCTATTTGCGCTGGCGCAGGAAACCTGTCTTCGAAAAGACAGTTTAGATACAATTGTGAAAAGGCAAGGTAGAGTTTTTTTTAAGTCTAAACGCAAGGACACCTGGTGCACCTGGTGCAGCGTAAAAACAACGCAACATCAGTCATCCTCACGGTCACCCTGCCGTGCCGGCCCACAAGGTGCCTTTTCACGCCTCGTTTGAAGGACCCCATGTAGGATGAAGGGAAAACGTGTGCTGGTCTGGGAGACTTTTCCATCTTTTGGAAGTGCGACAAAGAAACGACTCACCAAATTTCTTTGTACGCGATAGAATGTTCGAGACAGTACAGCGGTGACTCCGGAGAGCAGCACGCGTACTCTTATGGAGATAATTGATTGGAGGCATACTCAAGAGCAGCGCAAGCTTCTTACATGCCTTCTGTTACTTTTCCGTAAACATAAGTTCTATTCGCATTCAAAGTTGTCCTGATATCCTGGGCTGCGATTTTAAAAATCCTTTTCATCATCATCTCAGCCAAAAGAAGTCCACTGCTGGACAAAGGCCTCCTCTAAGGATCTCCACAGCGACCGGTTTTGTGCTGCTCGCATCCAGCGGCTTCCCGCGACCTTCACCAGATCGTCGGTCCACCTTGTTGGAGGTCTGCCAAATCCTTTTAGCTAGTTTAAAATAAAAGGACACATTGATACTAGCTGCTGCTAAATAGCTCTTCAAGAAGGGTGCTTAAGGTCTGTATAGCATTCTATACTACCCTTATGCAGCCAGTTTAGGCACAAATTATACAGCCTTAAGTTCACAATGGCTGTAACATACCCGAGTGTTGTGAGACTGATTAGCCCGGTTTTGCTCTCTGTGAGTTCGAACCTATTAATGTATTTCGTCTCGCATTGTTTACGACTTTGTTCTTCCGAGAAGTGAAGTGGCCAAGTTTTTAGAGAAAGGAGTACAGTTCCTGGATTATAAACTACCTACCTAATTGATAGTTACTTTCTAGATGTACTTACATAAATGGAAGGGACCTGGAAGATAGTATACATACATTTGTGTTAATTTCTTGTGTCAATGAAGTTTTTATCATGATTCGCCCATAAACGTCTTCCCACACGAAAAAAATGCACATGGAAATGGTCAGTTGGTGATGATTAGTTTTTGAAATTTAAAGTAATTACTTACCTAATAATTAAGTATTTAATAAACAACGCGGTTCAGTGTTTTTTACCTGCTACCTGTTGAGAACGTCTTAAGAGTGGACACTTTGGAGAAGATGGGCAATGCAAGAGCATACATTGTTTATTGCGAATGTTTTTTTTATTATAGTTACCAAGAATGTCTATGTGAGTTTTTGTTTTACTATCCGTACTAATTCTATTACGTTTAGGAGTTCAAAAAATTTGTAAGGCGAAAAAATGCACCAACTTACGTCGAAAAGTTTTTGGGCTATAAATATGACTTACGAATCTGAAATGTTGATACAGGTAAATTCATGTCTTTATCTTGAATTTGCTTGCTTACGATTGTATAATTTTGACTCGATCATAATTATTTTCGAAAACACCAATAACAATCACTATTGTTGAAATTACAACCAAATTACTTAATTTATATGCTTGGAAACCACTCAGTATATTGATAACATCAATGTTCTTAATTTAGTTGCTGTATATTTTGATAACAAAAACCAATATTTTTTTTTAAATATTTTTTAGATTATTTAAAACTGTTAAAACTTATGAGACTATAAACATGTTTAAAAATAAACTTAAACTGCATATCGCAACGAGTACCACAGAGTGACAAATTGTAAGTATACGTAATTTATAATATTGTCTTTAGCTCATTATAAGTGAAATGTAATTTCGTATAAGAATAAAGATCTTTAAACCTAATTTGCGGTCTATATTGTCGCAGGCGCTACGTATTATCGACCTTATGTCAGCGTCAGTAAGGATCAGCCTTTTTGAATGTTTCGTCTCTTGCTGTACCTTATGTTGCCAGGAGACGCTGCTTGAATGCCATACTAATTTTCGTTTTCGTAAACGTAATCGAATTAATACGGATATTAATCAAAACTCACACTGGCACCCTGTTTACTGTAAGTAATCTCCTTTTCACCAAATATCCAGAATGTTTCCGAACGTTTGGCTACTCCTTGTGCCAGTTGGACACCCACAGACCGGAGCGCGGCCGAAATCCAATCCGGTTAGTAGGGACCAAACGCCACCTACCTACTATAAATTATTAGGGTGCACATAAACACTGCATTCGATTTAAATTGGACGACACAAAAATGTCGTGGATTGAGAAATATTAGAAAATAGAAATAGGATCGGTTAAGGCTGACAATGTTTTTTTGAAATCGGGATGGTTTTCGAAGGATAGGTTACCTACATTTTATTGTGACTTTCGTGTCTTTCTTTTATTACTTTATTTCAATGAGGAACTTTTTGTTTTCTTCAAATTTTTCTCTAAGAAATCTTTTTGAAGTATCTCACCAAAGTTATCTACTCATAAAGTTAAAAATAGTTAACAATGTTGACTGCCATTTAATGTTAAACTCTTATTTCTCACATTCCAATTACTTAATCAGAAATTCAGATCACAGCTATTGAGCCATTATCTATTAGATCAGTTATTCCGTTAATAACACAGACTAATGAGGTTAAGTACCTTTCTATTTGTAAACTCGTACAAAATACGTGAACAACGTATGCACACACGATATTGATTGGACATTCAATATGTTTGCATTCTTAGCATTTTTGGAGCAAGTAAAAGTAGGCGGGACAGTCTGCAGTGTGTCTAAAGCCTTCTAGAAGCCTTTTAACCTCGCCTCGGAAGGAGGAACGCTTTCCGATGCGCACAATAAGCTGACGATCGGCTCGGCGCGCGGCGTTGGCGCCAAAACCGGCAGTTGGAGCGCGCTCTGTCCGCGGTGCGCATGCGTGAACGGACGCCATATTGCCGTTGCTATGGTAACGCGATTGTAATCAAATAAACTACTATTTTTACGAAGGAAACTTTGAATGAAACTGTTTTGTTTTAGAAAAGTTGTGTTCGTTCGTGTCTTCGTATATGAGGACATTGCTATTGTGATAAATAATGGTGAGCAATTCTTTTTTGTTGAAATTACGTTTTGTTTTGTACTGCGAGTTTGTTTATACAAAACAAAACATACCTACAAAAACTACGTTCGTAATAATTCGAACGTAGTTTTTGTAGGTATGTTTTGTTACTTAACCTTAACTACGTGCGCACTTATTATTTGCATTCCAACCAACACAGCATTAGTTATTATTATTGTCTTAAAACGCAATATCGATAATTAGCTCAATAAATATTGAAACTGTAATAATCTAATTAATCTTGAGTGTATTCTTGACACAATCTGATACCTAGTGGGTTTTACTGAAAATTAATAGGTAGAGCAAGACTGCATTTGTCACTAGGATCAATTTTATGTAAAGTGTTGTGCTCGTAGCGAAAGTAGGTGGATATGGAAAAAGAAAATATATAAAAAAGTATTGCTCTGCCAAAACTTTGCCTTCCCCTTTTAGATCCCAGTACTTTTATAGTATATATATAATATATACTTATGTAAGTTTATTTATATCTACGCAAAATGTAAAAGAATCCACCTATATCATTCAGATATACGGGGTATTACAATATGTTTATCTTTTACCGTTCAGAAACATTTATGATGTTTGACATGATATTTTAGTAAGTAATTGTGTATAAAATAAAGATGTAATTTTTCAGATTAGTCACATAAGTATTAGCAACTTTTTATTAGTTTAGTTTTTATAAAGTTGTGTCATGTCAAAGATAATGCCTTTTAAACACGCATTTCATCAGAAGTTTTTATTTATTTAATTGCTGTGATGGCATGACTTATCAAAATCTTTTTGGACAATAAGTAGGTAAGTATAATGATTTCTTGAAGTGACTGTAACTATTAAAAAATTTAATGTTTTGGATAACTTTATTAGTGGAATGCTGACACCCTAACAATTATAAAAATAAGTTGGATTAGAAAATCCAAAAAAATATAACATGACTTATAGGATCACACACAACTAACAGCTCTATAAATAACGGATTTTGATGCGGTTTTTTTTAATAGATAGAGTGATTCAAGAGGAAGGTTTATATGTATAAATACATGCATAATATAGTAGAGAAACACTGATAATTTTAGGGGTTTCACATTTTTTACGCTTACATTGCAAACGCTGGCTGAACCCTACGAGATAGATCAAAATAATGTACTGTAATGTATTGTACACCTTAAAAAGGTCTACAAAAAAGTCCGCGATGGTATAACATATTATGTCTATATTTTAGGGATAACCCACAATAATCATTTTTATTCTTTACTTTTTACGAGAAATAATGACTTATTTACGAAGCGATTTTAAGCAATACAGCATTAATTCTTATCCAATTAAGTACCTACCTACCTTAAATACATTGTGCATTTAATATAGATCAATATGGCCCTTTACAGCATGTAATTTAAATGATTATTTTCGAAGATATTACAGATTTAAAATGCAGGGACATATAGCGGTTGCTTACATAGCATTGCACCCGTGCGAAGCCGGGGCGGGTCGCTAGTATATACATATAGGTATATATCGAATATAATATATTATGTTAAAATTAATATTTTTGCGATAGCATAATAATTATAATAAGTCTTCGACAACTAAGAATATGAAATGTTTCGTCAGTCCACCTGTATGCACATGTTTGCATACAATATTCATAATCAATATTGAGAATTAGTAATGCTATTCTGTCTGAAGTATTCAATTATCGATTTCAATTAGGTACCTACCTACCATTATCATTATCACAATTTAATAAGACTCCATTTAAAATCGTGTGACGCAGTAACCACAACTACTGCGCACTCAGTAGAAGCTAGTTCACTATTTCGACCACTCCATCGTAGTCCCTGTGGCGCAGAGGATAGCGCGTTGGACTTCTAATCCAAAGGTCGTGGGTTCGATCCCCACCAGGGATGCTATTTCATTTTTGACTTTTGTTATTTTTTGTCTTTTTTTAAACTTTTCTAACAATTAAAATTTTTATTATAAATATCTTTTTAAGTTTACGCTTATACCTAGTTCTAATGAAATACATATTTTTTTATTTACATTTCTAAGCATGACCTTTATTTTTAAAGCGGTGTATTCATGTTTATTTGCACACTGCCTCAATTTCCCCTAGAGTGTATAAATTATCGGAATCTACTTTCTCATTGACGAATAACAGCAAAATCGATAGTTTTTTACCCAGATTCGCAAGTAATTTGGTCAATCGGTCGCCAGTTTTTACCGAATCAATAGAATATAATCGATCAAAGCAGACTCTACATTTACCTAACTAGTTTCTATAATTTAGTTTTTATCTATACACATAAATAAATTTACACAACATTTTTTATTTGAACAGTGAAATCTAACCGTATTAGTCTAGTGGTTAGAGCACCAGTCACGGACTCATAAAGGACGGATTCAATACATTATACTTTAATTAAAACGGTAAAAAAAAACCAATTACAATAATTAAAGATTACACATTCTACAACTAACATTACAACAAGAATTATTAAGCAAAATTACAAAAAAATAAAATGAAATGAATAAAATGAAAATGTATGAAACCGTTTTAAATAAAGTAAAATAATAATAAATAAATAAATAAATTATTAGAAGCATGGTGTTTCGTCAAGATGACCTCCGCAGCCGAGTGAACTTTGGGCGGCGCTAACTCTGAGGCCCCGGGTCGATGTCGAAAACGAACTTTTCGATATTGTATTTGGGTGGTTGTGGTACCGTCGCCGTCGTTGATTTCCATAATACGAGTGCTTTGGCTACTTATTTGGGATCAGAACAATGCATAATAATATTGTTAAAAAAATTCAAGTAAAATAAAATAATATGTTTATTTAAGTAAGCTCACTCACAGTAAGAAGAAGTTTAAAACAGTCTGATAGCAGATACCTCAGTAGTTGGAGACGGTTGGTGTCTACCTTCTGCGATAATAAGTCTATTTTATCATTTATTTTTTTTGAAAGAGAGATTGCTGATTGTTACCAGGATTTTTTGGGGGCGGCGAGGTACGTTAAGGGTACCTCAAGCCGTGATGAAACGAATCACCTTCGGAGATTTTCTAGAGGGAACGGCATCACACACTTAAAAGTGCGTGTCCCCGTGCCCTACTAGATTCTCCGAAGGGTTCGGTCGGATCGGGGAGCGGAGCAACTCGAGGGCGCCTCTAAAGGCTCGGACCTCGGCTCGGGTTGACCTGGCCGTGGAGGAGGAGAGAAGCGCCCAGGTACATGTCTGTACCTGGTAAGTATAGAGCGCGTATTTTATCAACAGGTGCGATGTGAAGAAGGCTAAACTCTTTATCGGTGTAGAAAAGTGGTCGCCCAGTAATACAAAATGCGGATGATTTAAATCTGTCCTGAAAAACACATTTATTAGGTACTCAGTTTTTTTATCAGATTTCTCATGGCCACCAGTACATGTCCTGATTTGTTTCCCCCTGTATCGATTCCCTGCGTATCGACTTCCCCCGGTATCGACTCCCGCCGTATCGACTTCCCTCGGTTTCGACCATGAATTGGCTTAGAGTACAGTTATTGAAACAAGTGTTTCAGTTTTAAGTCCTTCCACCGAAATGTTAAACAGTTTTTCAGGTCTCCTTAAGCATTTCATGAATAACGATTGATTTTCGACCACTGAGCTACACTAGCAAATATAATTGGACATATTTTAGTATGAGTTTTGGTACTATCGGTATTTATTCGATTACGTTTACGAAAATGAAAATTAGTATGGCTTTGAAGCAGCACCTCCTGGCGAAATGCGAGCGCAAAATATTCACTGGGAGGATAGACAGCCCTGATTTACTTGCGAAACTCAGCTTGCTGATTCCGCCCTCTAGCAGTCGTCTTGTTGGCGACGCATTGGTAATTTACGTGGCGGGGATCTTGATTCTTCCCAACAATTACAAAACTTAAGAAAGTGATATTTAATGACATGATTTTTCATTTAATTAATTTCATTTTGCTAGTTGCAGAAACACGGTTTGTCAACTTTTATAACAGAGAAAAAAATATCAAAGTAACCTCTTTTAAAACATAGATTTTCATTTTACAGGCTAACGAGACCGATTTAAGCATCTAAATTTTCTTAGTAGATTAGTCTTACACACTTCAAAATTGTAGTTCATTTTTTTTAATAATTTGTAGTTTTAATTTGAAGGAAAATAAGCAGTTTTTCTTATGGTACGGGGCGCAAACGCTCGTATCAAAACGTATGAGATTTATTGTTTAGCGATGCGTCGCCTTAACAGAAAAACATTTAGCCTCTCTACCTGTCGTACTAATTATTACCAACATACGCCTTTGTATATGTTGCTAATATAAACAGTATAGAATGACTTCTTCATAAAACAAAATTTGTAATAATTTGGATATTTTCAACACAACATCAGTATACTTAGTATCAAAAACATTTGTAATTTCCGTTATTAGTACTAGGAAAGTAGTGTATGTATTTGGATATTTATTTAATTGCATGCAGTGTTCACTCCTAGAAGGTCGTGCATTGCCATGCTTCTTTGTATTGTTTCCACTAACTTGACATGCAACGACCAGTTTTGTGAACCTACAATAAAAAAATTAAAAGAGTTAAAATTTTGCCATACAAATTGTCGTTTTCGTTAACGAGATCGAATGGGGCGAAAGAAACTCGCACTATGCACCCAGTGACTTAAATCTTTACAAAATTATCTGTAAAAGAGCTTTTTTTTTATTAAATGTCGTCGGTTGCACTTATTATTCTGTAAAGTTAAGAAGTACTCCTTAACTTTGTATGTATACACACACACGTACGCTCACACAAGAAATTTGTTTTCTTAAGGCCACCTCTATTGATTTGACCTCCATGCTCCGACCATTAAACTATCTAGGGCCCAGTGTGCACACTTGAATAGTAACATCTCAATCAGAAATGAAGCGAACTACATGCCATATTTTATTTTTTATTATTACCTCGTCGGTTGCCGATTAAGAATATAAAACAATTATAATAAGTTAAGTAAGTTTTAACCGTCTCTGTGGTCTAGTGGTAATCAACTTCGGTTTCGACCCAGAGTTACCGGGTTCGATTCCCAGCGGGGGGTACATGTTTGTGTACTCAGTTTGGTTGGTGGTAGGACTTGTTTTTCTAGCTATCACCATCTTATCTATATATGTTGCCATAGCATTAAGGCGACGCATTGGAAATTTATGTGGCGGGAATGTTGATTTTTCCCAACAATTACAAAACTTAAGAAAGTGATATTTGATGACATGATTTCTCATTTAATTGACTTCATTTTGCTAGTTGCAGAAACACGATTTGTTAACTTTTATAACAGAGAAAAAAATGTCAAAGTAACCTCTTTTAAAACATAGATTTGCATTTTACAGGCAAACCAGATCGATTTAAGCATCTAAATTTTCTTAGTAGATTAGTCTTAACACACACTTCAATATGCTAGTTAATTTTTGTAAACTTATTTGTAGTTTTAATTGGAAAGAAAAAAAAACAGTTTTTCTTATGGTACGGGGCGCAAACGCTCCGTATTAGATTAATTGTTTAGCGATGCGTCGTCTTAATGTTTGTAGCATGTGTTCCGGCAGCTAGAGATAAGATAGCCAGTGCCTCAGTAATTGAGGGTTCCGGGTGAAGTGCGCTTCCACCTTCGGCCTTATCATCACAACATCAAGTGCGATGAAGGGCACTTGGCATTTTGCTTGGCACTTGGCACTTGGCTTTTTTAATATTTTACGGGTAAGCAAGTGCTTAAGTACCCGTAAAATATTTTTTAAAAATCTGGGTCCTCTTTATTTTGTGACGTCTATAATACTCAATCTATCAATCAATCAATTTATTTATTAGAAAGTAGGTACTGCAGTCAACGCCAACGACGCCTCGGTGGCCGAGTGGCAGAGCGCTCGGCCCGATACCCGAAGGTCCCGGGTTCAATTCCCAGGTCGGGCAATAAATATGTATTATCGGATTGTTTCCGATGCATAGCCCGGGTTGGTGATCACCAACCCGCATTTGGCAAGCGTGGTGATTTTTAAGCCATTACCCATCAATTGTAGCGATGACTTGATTTCAATGATGGAGGCCTTTGCCCAGCAGTGGGACAGTTATAGGCTGTTTACTTACTTACTTTACTACTTTACTTACTGCAGTACTGCTCTATGTGCTCATGGTAAGACCCAAGGTCTTAGGGAGCGCACTTCTCCCGGAATCCATCAATCATTTGCTGAGGAACTGGCTATTTTTATCTCTAACTGTTGGAACACTTCAATGCTAGACTAGACTGAGGCTCTTACCTTACAAACAAACAGAATAAAGTCCGAATAGTTATTCCGTGTTTTGTTCCTGTCATGTAAACGTCATTTCAAATTAGAGTGAAAGAGACAAAGCACGGAATAACTATTCGGACCTTATTCTTTGTTTATTCTTTAAAATGTTTTATTTAAATTTAAATAAGTTAAAAGTTATTGTAAAAGAGAAAGTTGTCCTCTCAATATACTGGTATATGCCCTTTTCTGGGTCTACAATATACTTAGTGATTTTACCTACCATTTTCTTACCATTGTATAAATAATTGGACATTAAGTATTGAAATAAGCCCTGCCAAACCAAACCGAGTAAAATAATACGTAGATAGCCCCGCTGGGATTCGAACTGGAGACCGCTGGCTTTAAGACCGGTGTTTAACCATAAATGCGGTAATATGCTTATTTCAGATGTAAAGATTTGGGCATAAATGATTGTACTAAATAATGTTAAACACCACTCTACCATCAGGGGGTCTAACAAGATCTCTCATTCCATCCGAAGTTATTCCAACTATGACTGTTGCTATAATAACTGTAATAAAGCTATCAGTTTTTAATTGAAATTATTCTAAGTTTGTTTTTAAGTTATCTTCTTTTATTTCATTTAGAAAAGGCAAAGGAATCTAAGCCAATACATCCAAGTCAACATACAATACATGGCGATAGATAATTATAAAATGCAGGATTTATGATTGATAATAATTGATTAAATAAGAATGATATACCCTACAATCCTTTTAGTTTCAATTATCGAAGATTAAAATACGAAACGACGAAATACGAAAATGGAAATTTCATGAGCCTTCTTGTAGGTTTTTAAGATAATATGAAAAGCGATGATGCTCTGTACTGTTTTTTCTGTACACACGCACGAGTGTTCGTGCATTTCTTTCTATTATAATTATTCATTTAGACTAGTCTAGTGTCTAGCAATAGCATTCAAGTCAACGTTTAACTGTACCAAGAAAATGATTCATAATTGTGGATCAATAAGCCAGACTAGAAATTCATTGATATAATGATTGTACAAATCGCTATCAGTGCGTTATCGCTACAACACAAAGCAAGTGCTATGAATTTCACAAAGTAACATTTAAAAACGCAGTTTGTTAATTGAAACCAGTGAAAGTGTAATTAAGTAACAGCTCTGTAATTGTTAGTAAAAACATGCTGATTTACTTTGTGTAATAAGTGCATTTTGTTGATCTTCTTGATTGGATAGCTCTTTAGTGGGTAAAGTAAGTATTCATTTTAATTCTTAGTTTTTGCACACGTATCATACTTTCTTTTACTTTTACTTAAAGCTACACTGCTTTTATGGTGCATCTAAGAAGTCCAACTTAAAATGTCATATATATTTTTTATTTAAATTGTAGATTCTTGCTATAAGTCATATAAGAGCGAAGCATAGAAGTCAATTCTGATGAATCAGTTACAATCATATACATTGAGTATCCAGTGCTAAATACATACATCTTATTTACATTTTTATCTGTACCTATACAATTGTTTTGCGTTACCAAATAAAGAAAAATACTTTTTTATACAAAATACATTTTACAAAAATGTTTTGATCACTTAGGTAATCAAATCAATCTAATTTTGTAGTGTCACTTTTTACAATTTACATTTTTCCTAATACAACTGGTCATTAATAAGGGTTTCTGCGTCATTTCACAAATATGAAACCAAATGACAACTTATTAAAACTAAGCGAGACTGTCGTGTAAACTCCAATAACAATTTTAAACCACTGCCATACCAAATTCGTATCAACGCGTACTAGCCATTTGGTACACATTCGAATGCACAGTCCAGTCGTAAGAATTAACTTTTCCTGCGGAAAATACGAGTGAAAACTCGCATCGCCAGTTAGGTCGGAAGTCAGTCAGTAGTTGCGTTCTGATCGTGGTGACCGTCGCACGTGTGACCGTCTGACCTCCGCGACCGCGAGTGTTTGACCACGATGGTTAGTTGGTGTAATGTGACGTTGTTTGTCGTACAGTGATTGTCATTTGTTTTTGTTTGGATTGATAATTTTTCGAGCGGCTAATAGTAAGTAAGTTTGTGCATGTACTGAAATTATCTCTTGAAAACACACAAATATAACAAAGTTATAATTCAAAAAATCAAAATAATTTATTCAGTTTAGGCTACAAGTAGCTCTTGTGAATGTCACTATGCCATCGGTTCGTAAGTCTACTCTGGGCGGGAGATCTTGTACTGAGAAGAACCGGCAAGAAACTCAGCAAGTGTCCAGCTCTTTTCTTCCTTACAGCGTCAAAAATATTGGAAAATGCCCTATCAAAGCAGAACACTTTCCATTACAAATAAACACAAAAAATATATAGAAGACAACCACAACATGTAAAAAAAAAACAAAAAAAAAATCTAAGTTAACAAATTTACATCAGATAATTATAATTAGACTAACTAATCTCTTTAATAGGTCTAAGCCGACCCTGCTTTACAGAGATACAAACACGAGAGCGTGCGAATAGTGCACATTAATCAAATATTAAAAAGTAATAACAAAAATTTACATTGAAATACTTAATTCTAATATGTAATTCCAATCATTGATCTGTACAAATAAATAATTAAATATTTCACGGGATGTGAAATAGCGAAACCTTCACTTTGAATTACTTTTTAAAGGCTATTTAATTTTAATGAACTCTCGCGAATATACGAGTAGGTGGTCAGAAAGCTTGTTGTTGTTAAAATTATATACGAGTATTTATACCTATCCATTATAAATTAAAGTCACCAAAGTTGTGTTTGTAAACCATTTTTAATCTTCGCATATATAATCCGGTTTAGCAAATGTGAAGTTTACCAAACCGGAAGTAGCTAAAAAACCGTTTTGAATCTATAAACAACATAGCGATACCTACTATCCAATTTTTTTAAAATTATTATCTTTATTTTAATACGTGAAGCAAAAACTTTGTACCCCTTTTTTACGAAAATTGCGCGGACGGAGGAGTATGAAATTATTATATATAACACTTATCTATATTAATATTATAATTATAAAGCTTTGTATATTTGAACGCGCTAATCTCAGGAACTACTGGTTCGAATTAAAAAAATATTTTTGTGTTGGATAGTCCATTTATCGAGGAAGGCTTTAGGCTATATATATATTAAATGCTTTACTAACATAGCCTGTAAGAATGTATTAACTAACACATGTATGGGATACTCACTGTCTGAAATAAAGTTTATATTATTATTATTATTATTATATAACATCACGCTGCAACCAATAGGAGCGAAGTATCAGTGAAAAATGTTGCAAAAACGGGAACAAGAGCCTAAAAAATTAAAAATGCTGCCGAAAGTCACTACCTATTCCACGCGGACGAAGTCGCGAGCACAGCTAGTAGTTTATATAGAGAAGGTTATCTGAATGTTAATATTGTTTTTTTAAATTACATAAAAATATAATTATTATTATATCATTTTTAAAGATTAAAACAGATCTACAGGTGTTTGGATACATAATACCTGTTTATTAAAGTAATAAAGTGACAAACCTAGGTCAAGCTGATACGTTGTTCTTGGTCGTCAACCTCATGATCAATCATAAACAGAAGTCGAAACATTGCAAGAATGTACAAAAAAACTTACTTAATAAAATAAATTTGAGTTTTATATGGAAAAGTAAATTTACGTAAATATGATTTTTCATGTTATCACATTGTTCTTTAAACTTGCATGGCTATGTTTCGGGAATATACACCTATTACCAAACATCCTGTAGCTGTATAATAAGAAATTTTACGGAAAAATTAGTAAGTACCTACAAATTAGGTCAGCCCACAGGCATTATTGTTGTCAAGATTACATTATTACATTTTACTGTAATCGTAATAGCACGAGTCGAGCAATTTAACCACGAATTGTAATCGATTCTCTCGCCCTCAATTTGTTGAACGGAAACGAAAGTTATTATAGTAGCGATTAGTATAGAAAGAACAAAACATGGGATTTGCATATTATATTACGAGTAGTTTAGTACCTAACGAGAATTTGAAATTACATCTTACACCACCACTTATATAGTGATTGTTTTAAATTCAAAAGTTGAAGTGTTTTATTAACTACATAAGCACACATAAATACTTTTATATAAAGCTAGAAACAAAACAAGAAAAGATTTTTACACAAATAAAAAAAAGATTAAATGAAAATAGATAACAAAATATAGTAAAGTAGAAAAGTGAATAGCTTAGAACTGTCCCACTGCTGGGAAAAGGCTTCCTTCATTGAAATCAAGTCATCGCTACAATAAAATTGATGAGTAATGGCTTAATTACCACGCTTGCCAAATGCGGGTTGGTGATCACAAACCCGGACTATGCATCGAAATTTCATGTAATTTACTTTTAAATATACACAAGAAATAATAGTATTGTTTACGCATCAGTAGGTATTTTCCTAAAGATCAAAGTATTACTGACAGTGACCGGTCGGCGGGCGGGCGGGCGGTGTAAGGAAAAATAGAGAATAGATTTACTTGCAATAGCCTTGACCTTGTACTGAGAATGTTTCTTATTAACCGGTGTTCGACGTCACTTAGTAAACATAGTAGCATAGTAAACAAGTATTAATATTTATAGATATATGTAAATATACATATATTAACAATGTTATCGAGAATACATTTTCAAACGACCGAGCGGGTCAAGTTTTTAATAAATAAATAAAGCAATCCAGTGAGTTATATAAACTGTCTGTCAAATGCGTGTTGGTGATACTGATCATACACCCTCGGTATCACGAGCTAACCAAGTTTGTGCATGCCTCGAAAAAAGAAACACACTTAGCCTGATCCAGGAATTGAACCCAGGACGGCCTAAAATAAGGCTAAAGAGGCGTATGAAAAAATTCTTCGAAACGTCAGGATAAACATTAAATAAAATAAACGCGAGTAGATCCGTAAAAGTTGTTTCATTTCAATGTGTAGTGTTCGCGTAAACTTTAGAAAATAAAATTCTTAATTTTATCCTTTTTTTTATATATATATTAACGGGTGAGCACAGTGCCTTGATCTCACCCGATGTTAAGTGATGATGAAGGCCAAAGATTGAAGCGCACTTCACCCGGGATCCTCAACTAGTCATGCACTGGCTATCTTATCTCTAGCTGCCGGAACACAACAATGCTACAAACATTGATGTTATGGTGACATATTTAGATAAGATGCTTGTAGCTAGCCAGGCGGACAAACAAGCCCTACCACCAACCAAACCGAGTACACAAACATGTACCCCCGCTGGGAATCGAACCCGGGACCTCGGGTCTAAACTGGTGGTCTTAGCCACTAGACCCACAGAGACGGTTATCTGTAAATTTAGCCTAGGCTATAATGATAACGACAGTATTGTTGTCCACTTATATATTTCGTTGGTTGATATTCTATATATTCAATATCAACATCGATTTCGTGCGAAACTTGTAAGAAATCGTTTGGAAAGTTTGTAAAAATCCATCGTATCGGGACCAATTAGCGGGAAACGTCCGACGAACGTCCGCATAACTCGTGTTGTAAGACGATTCGATTAGTTTCACGTACCTAATTATATTAGAGTTTACTGCTTTCATGTGATAAGTCATTCGGAAATCTAACGAGTATTGCGAGTGTGAAATTTTTTATAGAGAAGAATATTTCATTTTTATGCGGAAGATTAACACTAAGCCCTTTACAAATAAACAAAGAATAAGGTCCGAATAGTTATTCCGTGTTTTGTCTCTTTTACTCTAATCTGAACTGACGTTTACATGACAGGAACAAAACTCGGAATAACTATTCGGAGTTTATTCTTTGTTTATTTGTAAGGCAGTAAGAGTTCACTCAGCATTAATTTTCGTAAAATTAATTATGCGTAAAATTAATGAAAAGTGAAGTTTAATCTCATACGTTCAAGTAAGTTTATATGCTATTTGATTTAATCAAAAATATACTACGAGTACTTGACTACAAACTGAACACATAGTGAAAAAACAAAATCACGCAATAAGGTTTATTTTAATTTATTATCACCATATGATGGTTTAGAAAAATATTAAGAATTTATGAAGATTTTAAGGTCTTCACGTGAATATGTAAAGCCATATATATGTGTATATGTATCGCCAAGCGTGGCGATTACGGCAAATACCCCTCATACCCTTGGGGGAGGCCTTTGTCCAGCAGTGGATGTTTATGGCTGAGATGATGATGATGATGACGTGAATATGTAACGAGTGGAATACCACCCTTAATTTTATAATTTATTTAAACATATCAGTTTTAGTACTTATAACAACTTTTATCTAAGAGTATGGACGACTTTCGTATTTATTACGTTAATATTAACTGGGATTTAGTATTAACACCTACTAATAATTTGTGTACAAAAAGTAATGATATCCCATCAAAAACATAAATAAGAAATGAGAGCCAATTTCAATATTATGATATATGCCTTGGTTGTTGACTTCAACGACAAAAGAAGTGAGATCTAAATGGGTGCTAAATTCAAAGCCCAAGGTCTGACTTGGCTAGTTTTCATATACGAATTATATTAGGTAATTTCTTCGCAAGTTCTGAAGCTGTAACTTCGTATTTCTTCATTCTTCCGGAAATTTGGCTGGCTGGTAGAAATTAGCCATCGAACGTAGGGCTATTCCTGACTGTTATAATTCGTGTATGAGAACTAGCCAAGTCAGACTTTGAACTTGGCACTCATTTAGATCTCATTTCTTTTGTCGTTGAAGTCAACAATAATAAATAAAAATAATAAAAATATGTTTATTTTTTTTCCCCGTGTGGTGCTGGGGATAAAGAATTGCACCACCCCATCTCAACCCGTGGGTGTCGTAAAAGGCGACTAAGGGACCATTCCAGAGGATGGGCAGCAGCATCTCTCTGAGGTTGGTTGAAAGTAATGCTGCGATCGCCAACCCGCCTGCCAAGCGTGGCGATTATGGCAAACACCCCCCATCTTGGGGGACGCCTTTGTCCAGCAGTGGACGTCTTTTGGCTGAGATGATGATGATGATGATGTTTATTTTTCCATCACAAAAATAGGTACATTAGGCTAAGACTTATTAACTAAAAATTAACACAGTATCCTATATTTGTAAGAGACTGGCGCCTAATAAAGGTTTCAATTAAGTAAAAAAAAAAGTTTTATTTTCTCTTCACAATAAGGAGTTACAAAATGCTTAAAATATACCATTAAGATACATATCTTCCTATCATTTGTGAGAGACTGGTGCCTGAATCAGGTTTCATAAGAAACCTGCAAATACAGGTTTCTTATGAAACAATCAAGGCATATATCATAATATTGAACTTGGCTCCCATTTCACATTTATGTTTTTGATGGGATTGACACTAACTGAACACATAGTAAAAAAAAAACAAAATCAAGCAATAAGGTTAATTTGAATTCATTATCACCAGGTGATGGTATAGAAAAATATCAAGAATTGACCAAACTACGTACTCTTATGTCATACCTACTTGAGTCATTGTCACAAAACAATAATACTTACGTACGCGACATTCAGGTATATGACGCATACGCATGCAAGCAAATGTGTTAACAAAAAACACTTGTAATCGAAAATAAATTGCTGCCATTATTTATGTCTATAGGTATGTTTGGTGTGTATACTAAGGTTAAGTACCAAGAGTACCAAGGCTTTTGTTTTCTGAATGTTTTGCATGTTCTGCTACGGTGTTTTAAGTTTTGTTGAAGAGGTGAGTCATTAAGGGTGCACCGACCAAAGTTGCCAAAAGTGCAGTCATGGTTAAGTTGATATAATTGAAAATGTTATCGTATTACATAAACAAAATATATATTTAGTATCAAAGGGAACATGTTTAAAATTAGTCCGATCCATAAATTCATAACACACTATAGTTTTTTCTACAATATCATTTAAAGTTGGGCAAAAATCATAAAAACGAGTCGGCGTTTAGTTGATTTCCTATTAGTGCATCTAAATTATTGTACCTCTGATTTTGTCTAAACTATCACCAATGTCTAAACTACAAGTCGTCCGTCTTACATATTCGATTTATCAAGCGGTTATTTAAATTATTATTTTTCAAATTAACGGGCTAAATTCCCCATAGAAATTAGTATGGCCGTGTGGCATCAAATAAATATGAACGAACACATTTCAAATATCATAATAATTAATATGATAATGTTAAGTAATAAATGTAATTATAATTCTAGTTAACTGCACTATTGTATTAGAAAAATCCTGTAAATGATAGCTGTATTTGATGATGAATAAATAAATAAATTAATTAATAAAATATACCTACGAGTATGACACTTATCTTACGGACGGCGCACCCTTAAATGATACTTCTCTCCTAAGCTTAGCTAGCTGGATATTAAAAATGTACGTTACACTTACGTTACTAGTACGTTATACTTGTATTCATCATCATCATCTCAGCCAAAAGACGTCCACTGCTGGACAAGGCCTTCCCCAAGGATCTCCACAGCGACCGGTTTTGTGCTGCTTGTTATACTCGTATTAAAACTGTCTAATCTTCGAAATACATGACATACAAAGAGTACTAGACCAAAAGTATCAATGTTCGTCACAATATTTTAATTAATGAATTAGTAGAAGTGAAAAAATTGGATTAAAAGTACTTTTCTGCGTCTGTTAAACCTTATTTCTATTCAACGTTTAATTATTGTTTAATTATTCTATTGAACCAAGCGGTCAACTGTAACTGAATGTAAAAGACATCAGGTAACGCAACGTTTATTGATTTTAAAAAATAATTCTGTTGAATCGATGAAGGTCACAGTTCGGATCAAATGTTTGAGTTTTACCGAAATATTGAGATTCCTGCGCGCTCTACTTAAATGAAAGACAAACTCTTAAACGCAACATAAAACCTGATTAAAAGCCGTCATTATAACATAATTTAACAATAACGAAATACAGTAATCAAGACAGCGTCTGTTTTAATTCAGATTATTTTATAAATATGACTGAAAAAGTTTCAAACATGATTCGCCTTTAATGGAATCTGTGAAATAAAACAAAAGATTACAATATCAAAACAAAAGAACATCGGTGAACTATCGCTAATAGTAGTAGTAGTACGGGTAGTTAGTAGTATCTTGTATGTAGTATCTTGTATGTTATATTTAATTGTAGACTCAAAAAAACTGTATTTGAGGTTAAGTAAGTATGTATTTAACGTGGTTATCTTAATTATAAGTGGAAACTGTTTTGGCAAATGTGAAACATAGATTAAGTTATTACCTCTGTACTATAAAATGCTGTTTGTTTCCCAATAAATAAATAAATAAAAATATCGCACCACCATTGAATAATGAAATGGTTTCCCAGCACACATCTTCCCTCCTTCTACAACATTGGGTCCTTCAAAACTAGGTGTTAAGACCAACTTGTGAGTTGGCTAGTAAGGCACAATCCAGCTCTACAGCTGTCTTCGCATCTAGACTACGCCTCTGCTTAACTCACGTAGAGCGCAGAAAATAAAAAGAGTTAGGTGAAATAAAACTACTTTTACGGATCCACTCGCGTTTATTTTACTCATTTGATTATATATTTTGATTGTCATTAATTTGATTTAATGTTTATCTTATCGTCTCGAACCCTTTGCAGGGTCCGTGGTCCGGAGACAGCTATTTTCAGTCTGCATTGGATCACATATTTTTTTTAAATTTAAGGCCAGGATAAACATTAAGTCAAATTAATGTGTTAAAACAAACGCGAGTAGATCCGTAAAAGCACTTTCATTCAAATGCGTAGTGTTCGCGTAAACTTTAGAAAACAATAAGAGTTAGGTGCTTACATTGTTTGGCAATGCAATCAACAAATTAAAACAAAGGCAATCTACTAACAATTAACAAATCCTATTTTAAAACAAAAGCACATCGCTGAACCACCACGCATGGCGAACTGTACCCCTACCCGAAATGACCGTTACAATTCCAGCCTACTTAAAACAATAGGCACAAAGCATCTAATTAAATGAGCAACGATTTGTCGGCGACCCGAGTCAGTCCATACAACACCGTCACGCTCAGAGACCATCAACAATATGTGCTGGTCATAAGTACTAGGGCACATTGTATGGAACTGGTTTGGCGGGCCGAGTTTTGCAGTGCGCATCATCCTCAATGGAAAGTATTTCAGTGGAGAGTCAAATGTAAACAGAATAAGATTTCTAGGGTTCCGTAGAAAGCTGTAATAGTTACATGTAGTGGCATTAGTTTTCGACACAGGAACCAGTGATCAGTGGCGATAGCCAAAGTAACTTTAAGAAAACGATGGCGAAGTTCGAAAAGAATAAAATGTATGGGATTGACATAAGCCGCGCTAAATCACGTGGTCAATCTTATGTCAATCCCATACATTTTATTCTTTTCGACTTGCTTTTTATCGCCAAAAATAACATAGAACTTCATTGAAATTTTACTGACAGACAGCTCGAAAGCAGGTGATCTGTAGGTATTCATTTATGCTAAAGTCAAAAGTCAATTGCTGACCCATATTTTTATTGAACAAAGTAAAAAAAGTCGAGTGTGGAGGTGGTGGTCTACCCTAGGTATCTTAAGAGTTGAGTCATGTCCGTGTCAAAAATTTTGAAAAGTAGTGTTCTATTAGGTAATAATACAGTTATTTTAAAAATCAACGGAATCTGTTTCCGGATACAAAAACATTTATTTTTTTTCGAAAAATTAATGATGCAGACTCAGCAGCGTGGCGTTTAAGTCTGATGATGACGATGGACCACATTAATAAAAAAATGAGAGTTGATATTCGAACTAACGCCAAACTACTCGTACAATTTACGTCAGCACCTGATTCAACTCCATTTAAATAACACGTGCCTATATCATTTGTTTGACGTTTATTGGGTAATATAAACTTCGTTTACTCTTCAAGCTATTTTTAAAATCAGTGTTTGGTCCGAACATGACTATGCTTTCAGTCTGACGTTTCAGAGCGGCCATATTTAACTTTCTTTCAAAACGAGCAGATAACTTACGTACATAAACGTATAAAGCCACGGTGGCCGAGTGGCAGAGTGCTCGGCCCGATACCCGAAGGTCCCGGATTCAATTCCCAGCTCAGGCAAAATGTATTTCGGTTTTTTCAATGCATAGCCCGGGTTTGTGATCAGCAACCATTACCATTACCCATCACTTGTAGCGATGACTTGATTTCAATGTACTTACTTACTTACTTACTACTACTTTACCGTACAAAAAGTTACCAGCACTTTCAATAACAATCTAAATATATTTGAGCCTTGTCCGTATGTCGATTGGCATTTGTTATATAGCTTTAGAATTATAGTACATATGTATATTATATCGTGGTTGGTGGAAAGGGAAGACTGATAAACCGCCAAAAGGGCATTCGTAGGTAATAAATTTAAAAGTTTGAACTTTAGTTTAAACTTTGAAATTAATTTAAAAATTGATTTTTGCTTAAGCAGATTTTCCTTTAAACTGAAGATTTAAAAGTATTTATATAGTGTCAGATCTTTGGCGTCCTCTACCATAACAAGTGATATAATAGCCGCCCCATCCAATGTTCCTGTTCTGATGAACAGGAACATTGATGATTATATGATTATAATACTTTAAATGTCGAAGGGCTTAAATTACATTTCGCCAAAATGTCCTTTAAGGCCTCTGACATTTTAAGTATCGATATATTTACTCCCGAACCCGTTACCTCACTCAACGACCCATCACACTTAACGGCCATCTCAAGAAAATGTCACGTAATTCTGTAAATAAGATGATGTTACACTTTCTACTTCAAATTACGGTCCAGCAGGTTTAATTGGTCTCAATTCTTAAATCTCTACAAATTTTCTTTTACTCAGTCAGGTATAATAAAAGATGTATTTTTTTTAAAGAGCATAGACAAAAAGCGATGATTACTCGTCACACTACACCGACCTTCTAATAGACATAAAAAATATAAAAAAACCGACCACCCGTTCGTCGCTAGTCAGAATATTCTTATAAAAAACGTTTTCTAGAATAATTTTCATTCGCATGTAATTGGAAGACTTACACCATGTTTGAAACATTTGAAAATTACTGAATTAGTAGCAGATACATAACAGGTTTTCGCGTTTAAACACAATTTCAATAATATACCTACCTACATGAAGATAAAACGAATGGTGAAATGTGTAGCAAGGTTTATAATATGTAATCGCAATTGATTTAATATATGTATCCTAGGAGGAGCTCGATGGCGCAGTGGTTAACGCACCCGGTCTGCGATTGCTGACGTTAAGCAACTTTCGCAAAGACCAGTCATCGGATGGGTGACCAAAAATTATCATCTTGAAACTCCTCCGAGCTTCGGAAGACACGTAAAGCCGTTGGTCCCGGCTGCATTAGCAGTCGTTAACAACTACCCATTCCGCAATGGGCCCGCGTGGTGGCTTACGGCCCGTTCTTCCTATCTATCGATAGGGAAGGCTCGTGCCCCAGCAGTGGGGTCTTATAATGAGCTGATGATGATGATGATGTATCCTGAGCAGGCATATTTTATTAAGCAAGGAACATAAACCAGGATTACTTTGAAATCAATGTAACCTTAAAAACAATTCTTGCTCTTTAATTCGACTTTCACATACACATGTAAAACGGCACGATAACATAACTATACAAGAGAAAATGCATAAGCCATACTACTGCGCAAATAGTTATGTGGGATATTTTAGGGGTCAAACCTACTGTAACTGGTGCTTCATGTGCCGAAAGGACGATCCAGGATCGCCATACGCAATTACTGGAGTTATACTAGAGACGTCTAGTAAGGGCACCGTTCATATAGCAGCTACTTTTTTTATACCTAGCTCGGCAAACGACTCCACTCGATCTGGTGTTAAGTGGAAACGGAGTCCAGATGCAAGAACAACTGGTGCAGCGCGAAAACAACGCAGCATCAGTCACCCTCACCCTGCAGCCCACAAGGTGCCTCTTCACGCCTCGTTTTCCCTCCTTCCTATGACCCCATGTCATAGGAAGGAGGGAAAACGTGTGCTGGTAGACTATTCCATCTTTTGGAAGTGCGACAAAGAAACTTAAGAATCTGGAGCTATTCTAAACCCTTGATTCTAAAATAACCTCGTTTTTTAGTACCCGACGTTTCGGCTGACTTGAACTGGTCCTGTTCAAGGGTGTCAACATCATTCAAATTAGTTAATAATTATTTAATACGTAACGTATTATAAAATTCTATAAAGTAATGCATTATTATAAAAGAAATTGAAGTCAACAATCATTACGATGACATTACATAATTTTACCTTAACGGTGCGATACTCAACAAAACACCAAACGTATTTTTTGTATTCGTTATATTGTTTTAAAAATTAAAGTTCGCTTTACCTGCTTGAGAAAAAACATAGACTATATTACCGTATGTATAATCGATGATGAAATTGCTTTACTATCTTAGAAGTGATTTTTGTTTGCATATAATAAAACAACAAGTTCTATTTTTGTTTACAAGACCAAGTGACAGATACGTTGTCATTATTGCAATGAGCCTTAGCGAAATTTTATTGTAATGGAAAGTTTTGTCAAAAGTGATAAAGCTATTTCATGGTCGACCATACCTACTCGTATATCTACAGGAGGGTCTCCGAATATCGAAGTGAATGACTGTAACTAGCTATTAAAGCTAATTATGTTTTATTTTAATAACACGTCGAGATAATTAAAATTTTAAAACATGGAATGAGCTTTTATTCAATGCCAAGATATCAATAGCGGGCCCTTTGTGTGTAGGGCTATCAACAAAACATAGAAATAAGAATAATCGAATATGTATCAGGTTATTAACGTTGCTCAAGACCAGCGAGTGTGCTTTATAGGTTGCGCTAAGTGTGTTTTGTCGATGCTTTGCTCGTTTTTGTACCAATAATTAATACCAATCAATTGTAACTATAACCTTATTTTAATGATGACAGCTTTTGCCCAGCAGTGGGACAGTATATTATAGGTTATTACTTTGCTAATAAAGAACAGTGAAAGTGTAACATAACAATGAAAAATAACAACATTGGCAAGTGCTTCGCTTTACCTCAGAGATATTAATGAACGAACCTATTGACGACCTCCTTGGTCGAGTGGTTTGTATAACGGTTTTCACGGTATCGCCATCTCTGAAGTCCCGGGTTCGACCCCCGGTCGGATCAATTTAAATATTATTGTTTTTCTAAATTGTCTCGGGTCTGGTTGTTTTCTATGTATAATAAGTATGTATTTAAGTATTTTAATTATGTTTATCTGTTGTCTAGTAACCATTTAACGAGTTTCATAATGAAGCTTGTCTTGGGCTAGATAATTGGTGTGAGTTTAGGAAAGTTTATTTATTTATTTATTTATTTAGTGACTTTTTTTTTATTACTAACATAGCCAAGACCATTATTGTTACTACGTAATACTATGGACTGTTGTTGTCTGAAAACAAATGTTTATTATTATTAAGGCTTTGTTACTCACTTACTAAAGATAAAGCTATATCCTAGAACTCGGCTGGAAAACATTTTTTTTTTTTGACAACCCTTGCATAGTTCGTGGTGAAGATAGCGCGCACGCGCACCATCTTGCCTCGAACAGTCACGATCGATCGTGATACAGACCTTTTTGTGAGATCTCGATCGTTGCGTAACTTGAGAGAGTTATCCGTTAGTGGTTATGATAACAAATACTTTTGAAAACGATTAGTCCGCCGTTGATGTGGCAACACAATGATATAGAAATTCTGTGACTGTTGTTAAGAGGTGATCATGACCTTGGACGTTTGTCCGTATTCTGTAAGCTGTTGCCGCTTTTAAATACGAGTACCATCACTTAGTCACTTAATATCCTAAGCTAAACCAAGTAAATAAGAAGTTTTTATCAATGACAGTGATAGTTAAGCTACATTTGCTTAGTTCAAGATCTCTATTTACACTTAATTGCGATAAAATATGGAAAAAAGTTTGATAGTTACAATAACAAGTACTTAGCTATATTTTTAAAGGAATGACGTCAATTGACCAGCGAGCGTCATAGTACCATAGGCACCGGACACCGCCACTTAATTTGTACGAAGGAGGTCGAGATCGATACTCATTAACGCCCGTTCCCAATATTCTATCTGTCTGTTGTTTTGCTTACTGGAGTTAGCATTTTGACATAATTGGTATGGAGCTTATGTCAAATTTGTATCTTTATTAGGCAAAACAACAGATAGATAGGTTATTAGGAACGGGCGTAAGTCTAAGAATATTTTGAAGCATCAGTACGAATAGATGTTCGGGTTAGTGTGAGAAATTATGACTCAATTCCAAGCTTCGTAATGGCCCCATTCTCGGGCACTCCACTCCACCAATTCATTCCATCACTCCAAATTTAATCATATACTTACCTAACTACCTGGATTGCTTGGCATCGTTCCGAGCGTTGGATTTCCAAATCCTACTAATATTATAAACGCGTAAGTTTGTAAGTATGGATGTTTGTTACTCTTTCACGTAAAAACTACTGAATGGAATTGGATGAAATTCGGCATACAGATAGTTTATGATTGGGAATAACACATAGAATACTTTTATGCAGATATTCTCACGGGAACGGGAACCACGCGGGTGTAACCGCGAGCGTCCACTAGTATTCCATAATCCTTTAATTTAGAGTGAATCCAATTATTTGGATGTATGAGTGATGGAGTGGTGCGAAAGAGTGCCTGTGAATGGAGGCCATATTTAACTATGTGAATTGCGTGGCATCGCTCCGAAGCGTTGAATTTCCATTCATTCCAAAATCCATCTGTAATTTGATGTGATGGAGTGGCGCGAATGGAGTGCCCGTGAATGGGGACCTAAAGACTACTGACGTGAACCCATTCTTGAGACATGAGTAGGTATGAGCTTTCTGGTTGAGCTACCAGGGTCATTACATTACTAATATTGTGCTAATACTAAAGTTTAATAAAAGAATATTATTTGTAGGTATTACTTAGTTTATGTGTATAATTTGACTCGTACGTGTTATTTCTAAAAATGTAGGTATATAATAAAAGGCATAGAGGCATAAAGGCATATAGGGTCCGTTCGGGTAAATGATTAAAGTACCTAAACGACACGTAAAAGCTTCTCGGAAATAAATAGCAAATCAATTTTCACATAATAATTATTTAATAGTTATTTTTAAAAATGAGACAATGTTACAGCAACTTTAACCGTTTAACCGTCTTGGTCGGGAGGACATTTCGTTCAAAACATCATCCACCGGAATGGCTTGATTTAAGTGGGCAGACATCAAGGCCAACCTTAATAAACGATCATTCCCCATTTTATTGCGTAAATATGTATTTTACTCGTTTTAATGTTGAAAAGGATCTCATTTTTTCATCAAGGATATAATTTTATTTTGTACCACTTTATACCACTTTCGGGGGTAGGGGGGTGGGGGGGGGGTAGGGGTCCGGAATCCATGGACCTCGCCCCTGGGTATAGTCACCAGCAAAAGTAGATGATGTTTACTAGATTTCAAAATTAAGTTTCGATAGTGTAAGTCGGTATTTTCTATATAACTACAGTCAAGTCTGCAGGTACTAGTAGACACTCGAAGGTTTTTCGATATGCGTTTAAAAAGTTTTAATTTTTATACTGATTTCATATTTTGAAACTTGACCAATCAGTTACCTTTGCTGTTGACCCCTTGCACGTATACGGATCTCGGAACAGCTCGGAACAGTCTGAGTGCAGCTATTGCGAGATTCCATGTCCGTGAGAGGTTGTCTATGTGTGCGTGGCTCGAACGCGTTTGAATGGAGCTTGCTTTCTGCAGTCTTCATATGTTGTGCTATTACTATGAGAGCTGTTAGTATAATCTACATTGAATGAATTATTATTACTAGTGGTAGCACAGTGTTTGAAAGTCGACCGTAATTTTATTATGGCTGCACGGATTGTATCCTAAGCAATGGAAAATTTAAAAAGATAGAATGTGAGTTCGGATTGGCATTGACAAATTTCGGCCGCTCCTCATTGCATTTTTGAAATTTTTTAAAGAGTTTAATACGCGTGTGTGTCAAATACAATAAGGTAATGTGTGTAATGTTTGTTTTATTGATTTAATGTATTTTTATGCATATATTTTTTTTAATATTATCATTCGGATAACCTTCTCTATGTAAACTATAAGTGTGCGAAATTTCATACTCCTCCGTCCGCGCAATTTTCGTAAAAAAGGGGTACAAAGTTTTTGCTTCACGTATTAAATATATAGATTAATGAACTTTTAAACTCTTTATTGTGGCACAGATAAAGAAACATCTGTTTAATAAAGTTAAAAAGGGAAAATACTTAGAACAAATCTCATTCGGTTCGGTTCGGTTACGTTTCAATCTGAAAATAAAGACCTTTTTGCTTTAGTTTTTTTGTCTACGTGAGTTCTGAGCAGTGTTTCCGCATGACTATAAATTAGGCCATTAGACTCGCGTGTTAAATGCTTAACTGTGTCAAAAATTGCCAGTATATCACCTTTGCTCTTTTTAGGGCGTGTGAAATGTTCGCTTAAATTGCTACAAATCTCATTAGAATAATGGTTTTTCTATGAGTAGGTACAGCATATCGAGCAAAGGATTGTTTAAATATTTTTTAAAAAATGCTTATGCCCTTTCGCTGGACTTTGGGGGTGGCGAGGAACTTCACATTGTCATTATATCACCAGCTCATATTATGTCCCCACTGCTGGGCCACAGGCAGAACGGACCATATACCACCACCGGACCCAGTGCGGATTGGTGGTTGTGTAGTGACTTTATTTATTTTGCAACATATATTACATGGCGGACTTGATGCTTGAGGCATTCTCTGCCAGTCAACCATAGGGTGGAGCAGAAATAACAAGGTAGGTGCACTTGGGTGAAGACAACACTTTAGAAATAAAAATAATATATTATAAAACGCACAGTATATACCTACATATATACAATTTATATAAATATATTTATATAAATAAATATAATGTACATTATTACATAAACTACTTTAACAAATATAGAACAAAAATAAATGTGTAATACATAACTTATAAATAGGACGTTACTGAGATGATTCTGCCAAGGTTTTATCAAAAAAGAGCATACGGACTATCTTTTTAAAAGCGTCACGAGTCACGATTCGTATTTATGCTTTCGACTTTGTGTCTTCAAAGCAAGGAGGAGCTCGAGATGACACATTTTTGTCACCAATGTCTTTGCAAAAGTTGGCTTACTTTAGCAATCGCTGATCTAGCGCGCTAACCACTGCGTCATCGAGCTCTCTGCTTGGCAAGGCGAAAAACTTAAAGTTCCCCAAGCCGAAGATATCGTACAGCCTCTGAGGGTTTCTAGAACATGACATGACATGACATGACATGACATCACGCAAGCGCGTCCCTGTCCCCTACTCCCGATCCGATCCGAACCCTTCGGAGAATCTAGTAGGGCACGGGGGCATGCACTTTTAAGTGTGTGATGCCGTTGCCTCTAGAAAACCTCCGAAGGTGATTCGTTTGACACGGCTTGAGGTGCCCTTTACGTACCTCGCCGCCCCCAAAAAAGCCCGGTGACGCTGAAAATGCCGTTTGAGGAAATCAGCAATCTCTCTAAAAAAAAATGTCCCCTACTAGATTCCCGAAGCGTCGAATCGGGTTCAACGGCGGAACAACAAGGTTAGAACCTCAACTCGGCTTGACTATATTGTGGGGAAATTTTATATGTTTCTTTTTTACATCTCACCTGAATGTTATGTAAAATAAGGCAGAAGATGGAAGCGCTCTTCAATTCTCAACTACTGAGGCACTGGCTATGTTATCTCTAGCTGGCGGAACACAACAATGCTACAAACATTGATGTTATAGCGACATATTTAGATATGACCTCATCCCACCTCCCTTCCTCCATAGGAGTACGCGCGCTGCTCTCCGGAGTCACAGCTGTACTGTCTCGAACATTCCATCGCGCACAAACAAATTTGGTGACTCGTTTCTTTGTCGCACTTCCAAAAGATGGAATAATCTACCAGCACACGTTTTCCCTCCTTCATATGACATGGGGTCCTTCAAACGAAGCGTGAAGAGGCACCTTGTGGGCCGGCAGGGTGAGGGTGACTGATGCTGCGTTGTTTTCACGCTGCACCAGTTGTCCTTGCGTCTGGACTCCGTTTCCACTTAACATCAGGTGGAGTGGAGTCATTTGCCGAGCTATGAATAAAAATAAAAATAAATTATAATGGTAGTAGCTAGCCAGGCGGACAAACCAGCCCTACTACCATCGATTGGTATTCTAAATCGATGCCTACTGTATAAAAACACCCTTCGCTGGCAATCTATCCCGGGACGGCTGGCCTAAGACCCGGTGGTCTTTTAACCAATAAACTATAAAAGCACTGTATGCCTGTTTTTTTACTTACTTACTTCGCTGGCTTAGCGACCCGAAGTAAATCTTGGACCAAGACCCTGTTTTTTTTTTGTAAAAAGCAAATTAAAAAGACCACTTTAGCTGTGTGATGTCGACTGTCAAAGGTAACCGGTGCAATTAAACCGCTGTTCAGTGGAACCATTTAATACATGATTAGTTTTTCCGCGTGAATGCTCCACATCCAGTTTGGTTCGCTATCGAGTCCACCCCGTTATAAGAGGATATGACGAATAACTGTATCACGTGCAATTATTGCGTGTCCAATATAAGTAATATATTATAGTTATATCTGATTGGAATAGTTGTTTTAAATAATTGATGTGGTTTTATTCAAATTATTATATTAGTTTTTATGTGTAAGGAGGTGACAATAAATGGAAGTGGATTATCTAGGATAGGATTTTTGGTTTTTCCGATGATCCTGACATAAATCGATATAGTATTTACCGTTTGATATTATTATTACTTACTAAATATTTTAACGTAATTTTTAATAAATAATAATAATTTTCTATTTGGTAACACACCAATCATTATTGACGAATGACAACAAATGTCGGCAAAATGTAAAAGAAGTGAAAAGACAGCCGATAGATTAAAAGTTAAAAAAAGAGTTTAAAATAATTATTTCGTAACAACATGAACAACATTGTTATTTCAATAACGTTTATTTCCACTTAAATGCAAGGCTGCTTACGTATAAATTTACCGAATTTCGAATCATCGAATTGTTATCTCTATCGATAAATAAATTGAGTAACCATTTATAATTGATTGCTTTTATCACTTTATTAATATTTTGAACTTTCGCTCACCATTTAGTATAACAATATTAAAATGCGTTACCTGTTGAAATGGCCGGAAACTCGGCTAAAATGTTGAGTATTAAAAAAATTTATAGTATCCTATTATGTATGTCGAAATTTAAAAATATTAATAATGACATTACTTGTAACTGTTGTCAATTGAAACAAATTCGCTATTGTATTGCCAAATAAAAAATACAAAAAAACGTCATTTTTTTTACAAACACAACAAACCTGTTAAAATTTCCGTCTCGTCTTTCTAAATTGTGGAAGCCATTAGAACCATGTAAACAAGGTGCTCAATCACGCTCAGTTGCCCCCAAATTTCGTGTCCATAGCATTAATTTTTCAATTTGACTAAACACCATCTTGTAGGAATGATATTTGTCCGTCAAAGTACAATGGGCACCGTGTGAAAGGCGCCGGCCCGCTGGAGCGAGACATTGTGAACACTCGCCTTCCATTACCATTGACTTTCTTTTGTTTCTTCTTAGCAATCTGTGTTGCGTCAACGGATTATTATCGTTCATTCTATTATCAAGAAGGTTTTATGTTTTTTGAGTTCCCATATTCCCGTATAGTTATAAATCATGCTAAAAACTTCATAGTTAGATCAGTCAAATCTATCTGTCAAAAAGTAGTTTTTTTTTTAGTTGATGGCTTTGTGCGATTAGCACATTTAGCCAGTGTCAAAGTAATTTTCTTACAAGTAATACATAAATAAACAATATTTCCTTCCCTTATGATGATGATGAATTATAATAGAATTGAGAAGTGAGAAATGATATACCCTCCAACCCCTCGAGTATCTCAGTAAAGATATGGGGCTTTACTAAGTCCTCGGGCGTACTTCTTGAGAGAATTTGAAAAGTGCCGTTGCACTGTTTTGTTTCATTTGCCAACACTCATTCATGCACACTCACGAACACTTAACGGTTAATAATCCACTATTATTTCACATTAATATTCGACATAACACAAATTTTAGAAAACAAAACAAAACTACAGACATGACTCTTCACTTTCCCGCCAAGAAAAACCCTCAGAATAATAACTTATTGTTCTGAGGAAAAACCCTCCCGTATAGTTATAAATCATGTTATAAACTTCATAGTTAGATCAGTCAAATCAAAAAGTAGTTAAATCAACAAATATCATGCGATAGAAATTGTTTTTGTCTTAATAAGCTCACTCTTGTATTTTTAAATAGTTATAATTTTATCACTGGTTCGGAATAGGCATCTTTCGAAAAGAGCACAGCCATATAAAATCTGAAAGAATTTAAGATATTACTAAAGATATACTTACTAAAGATATTATAAAAAAATACTCTGGCTTTAAAACCCAAAACCTTTTGGAATTCGAGCGACAAATTTAGATTAGATGGTGGTATCACAGTATTACCATTTCACACAGTAGGGCATCGCCTTTGACGTGGGGCGATGCCGCCGCCCGCGTAGGTATCTACGCAATCGTTCGCCGATATGCAATGGTTGTCACAAAATTCGAAATCAAATAATCGTTAATATTTTTATAACATAATAATTTATTATCAAAAATAAACTATATACATATTTTTAAATGTTGCACTGCTAAATTAACGTGAAGGTTTATTTTTAGATTTCAATTTTATATTATCAAAACAATATACCTATTGAATTCGCATTCGGATTGCTTAAAAAATGAAAAAAAAGAAACAAGCCAAAATAAGCTAAATCTTAAATATAACCCTTAAATATAACCAAAATAAGCTAAATCTTAAATATAATCCTAAATATAACCCTCCTCTTTTTCTGTCGGTTTAAATAAATCATAACAGTTGGATATTAGACAAATACCTACTCCTTCTGTGTCCGACGTCCCAACTACTCCAATAAGTTGTAAACATAATGATTACACTTTGCGCAAGAGCTTGCGCCGTAAAGAATACATATACTTACCTACACTACAAAAACCCGCTAGGTTGGAGTTAGAGTTAAGAAGTAACTATTTAGTAAGGAGAGCCCGTTGTGCAACTGTGATACAGATGCTATCGATACCATCTTACATCTAATAACAGAATGCCCAATAAACACCAAGGCGAAACAAAAACTAGAGCAAAAGAAAGATAGTCTCGTTAACGAAAATTCGATTCAATTTATAATTGAGAATAAAAAACACAGAAATAGCCTAATAAAATATTTATGGAGGCTGTTGTAGATATACAAAATAAAAACAAGTGAAAATTGTAGTGTTTGTGATGAATTAGAATTTGATATTTGTAATTGTATTAGTTAATAGTTATGGTTGTAAAAACGTTTATTATTAATCAATGAGAAGTAGGCAAAATAAATAAAATAAAAAGAAAAAAGAAACTATTTAGTCATCTTAATCTATGAAATTTTAAATTCTTGTTGTGTTTCGACGTCGACTTACAACCGTATACAGAACAACGTGTATGCACCATTATATTCAATAGGAATCACTGAACGTAAATTCAAAAAACGTTTAAAATATGCAGTACGCGCACGTGGCTGCACTTCACGGTAGCTACCACAAACTGCGCTTGTTTGTGGTACACTCGCCGCAGCGCCCGCTTCCCTTCGGGTTCCCCTCCCTTGCTCTGCGAAAGTACCTTCGATGCGCAACTGTATGCTTGCTAAACTGTGGTGGTATGGTGGAGCTAGCCAGGCGAACAATCTAGCCCTACTACCAACCAAACCGAGTACACAAACATGTACCCCCGCTGGGAATCGAACCCGGGACCTCTGGATCTAAACCGGTGGTCTGAGCAACTAGACCACAGAGGCGGTTAAATTTACTCTAGATCTACTGAGATATAGGTTCACCATAAACCCACATAACCTTTTTTCAAATGCTTTTCAGGTTTGATAACAATATAACATTTCTGAATGCAAAATAACAAAAAAATCGCCATTACTTACACAATAGTTTAATTTGTCATTCCAGCTATCTATAGTTTGTTATGCAATCTTATTAGAGACTTGCCTAGTTCTCGTTGTTATATTAAGATTACTATAAAATTGTTCTCACAAATTGTATGCCAAATCTGACAATCTTAATTACCTTATCACTTGCTTTTACTTGTAATTATAGGAAACTTACACTTTAAACATGGTCGGTAATAATTTGTTTCTAATTTGTATGAAAAACTTCATTTTTAATTATTCATCGTTCTTATAGCCCTTAAACGTCCCACAGCTGGGCTCAGACACACACCACATGAATACTGCTGATTTGTTAGGCTAAGGCGACGCATTGGAAATTTACGTGGTGGGGATCTTGTTTTTTCCCAACAATTACAAAACATATGAAAGAGATATTTGATGACATGATTTTTCATTTAATTGACTTCATTTTGCTAGTTGCAGAAACACGATTTGTCAACTTTTATAACAGAGAAAAAAATATCAAAGTAACCTCTTTTAAAACATAGATTTGCATTTTACAGGCTAACCAGACCGATTTAAGCATCTAAATATTCTTAGTAGATTAGTTTTAACACACACTTCAATATTGTAGTGCATTTTTTTTTAACAATTTGTAGTTTTAATTTGAAGGAAAAAAAACAGTTTTTCTTATGGTACGGGGCGCTAGCGCTCCATATGAGATTTATTGTTTAGCGGTGCGTCGCCTTAATGAAGACGTTTGAAATTGCTGCAAACCTCATTGGTTTATAAAAAGATGTCTTGTAAATGAAAAAAGAGGTTGTAACTTTTTCATTCTATATACAAATTTAAAAAAAAAACATGTTTCGAAATAGTTTTCAATCACATTGTGAGTTACCAAGAAGTTTACATGCCACTACAATAAGGAGCGAACTACCAACTTAACAAAGTTACGCCACCGCCTCCCATCTCGTGACTACATGTGTTTTTCCCTTTGATTAATCACTTGCTTAGATAAAAATATAATTATCTTATCGTACTCTGCACACATTTTATTTGACGTTCATCTTTCGCAGACGTGAGAGCCGTGTCGGGTGCGTAAAGGTGCAGCCGTTCACGCCGCGATGGAGAGACGACTCTGCTTAGGCCTCCTGGCCTTCCTGGTGATTCAAAGCTTCGTTGCGGGGCAGGGCGCGGAGAAACGTAAGTTGTGTTTTTATTTTTTAATTAATTATATGGCTTTGGACGGTATGCACTTTGGCCACTGTCAAAATGAGGAAAAGATACTTTGGAGCGAAATTTTCAGTATTTATTATTTAATGATAATGATAATTACATTCCCTACAAATTTCCAAGGTTTCAGTAAAGTTGTTGGTTTTTACTAAAACCTCAAGCAGACTTCTTGAGAAAATATAAAAAGGTTTTGTTTAATTTGAAAACGATAATGAATCATAAAAGAAAACTACAAATTGGGCTCTACGCTTTCTCGCTATATCTAGAATTAAAATGTTGTTAAATTTTAGTATTACATTCAGAATCTATATCATATCTATTCAACGTACTAAATTAAAACGAAAGCTCATTTCGTTACGTATTCAAAATTATATAGGTAAGGTACACTTTAATTGTATATTTCGCACTACCAATACAATACTGTTGTAACTTAAAATGTATTGATATTTGAGATTTTACCGTAATCTAATAACAGTACGGTTTAATCTCAAATATCAGTATATTTTAAGTTACAACAGTATTTAATTGGTAGTGCGATTTGTTTTTAGAAATTCCATCACTATGTAAATTACTGTTGATAGTGTTTAGTAATTATAATCAAGTTTGGTACCATAAAAATGTTATAAGTTATTTGTAGGGATTGGATTATTTTATAACAATGTCAGTATAATAATATAAATGTTGTAAAAAAATCATATTTAAGTTGTATAAACGACCGTTTGTTTTTTATAAAGTAATCCACAAGTCCACTAAGACATTAATCCACAGACACCACATTGTATAGATAGAAAGTAAAAATGTATGTTTTACAACATGTTTGAGTCTTAAGTATACGAAAAGTACGGTGCACATAACATTGACAATAATTAATTAATGGTTTCAATCGTTATTATAATTAATGATTTATAAAGTTTACGCGACCGCCGCTCTCATTGAAATTGAAAACGTTTTACTAATTATGCATAAGTTTAATTTATTGTTTATGATTTTGCATCCTAAATTATTGTAATGCAAAATGTTATTTAAACGTATAATTTAAATAACGAAGTAAATTGAACGCGAGTAAAATTCGCAAAAAGTGCATCATCTCAATAAAATTAAAGAATAAAATTTAAATTTTAAACTACTATTAACTGTGATTTTCTAATGTTCTAGTTAACGCTTGTTAATACCTACTGATATGAAGAGCATGACGAAAATTCTGTTGGCTTACATTTTGGTCTGTGTAATCCAAACGATGTTTCAAGATAACGTTACTTGTTTACTAATAAAATAAAGTTTAATTAATGATGTGGCTAAAATAGATAGAAGTTTTTAAATAGATGATTTTTTTATTATCATCGTCATCATTTGCCCGTTAACCCACTGCTGGGCATAGGCACGTCAGCTTAACTTTTATTGATGTTTAAAATACTTTAATAAAGCCAACTTATTTGTAAATATAACCTTATAACTAACTAGTTAGCTTATTGCTAAGATGTATGGTATATGAAATGTATGAAGGCTCAGTTGGAGATTGCAGCTCTAAAATGGCGTGAAATTTATTCTTCAAGTTTTTTACACATCTCCAGAGAAACACAGCTGCAAGCTTCAACAGATGAGTCACAAAGTTCATTGACTTTACTTGGATGTTTATCTGACAATATTTTTTTCATAGTTTATCATTTTGTTTAAGAATTTAATTCCTAACTATTTGCTGACTACCAAGTCGCAGTCATATTAGTCGCAGAACCGACAACCGTTGGGGTAAACGAGTTCTCGAGTGGAGACCGCGTCACGGCAAACGTAGTAGTGTAGGACGCCCTCAGACTAGGTGGAGCGACGATCTTCGCAAGGTGGCTGGCAAGAGCTGGATGAGATGAGTAGCCGCGGATCGTGCTCAGTGGCGTGCACTTGGAGAGGCCTATGTCCAGCAGTGGACTTTCTTTTTATACCTAGCACGGCAAATGACTCCATACCACCTGATGTTAAGTGGAAATGGAGTCCAGACGCGAAGATAACTGGTGCAGCGTGAAAACAACGCAGCATCAGTTAACCTCACTCTGCCGGCCCACGAGGTGCTTCTTCACGCCTCGTTTGAAGGACCCCATATCATAGGAAGGAAGGAAAACGTGTGCTGGTAGACCATTCCATCTTTTGGAGGTGCGACAAAGAAACGAGTCACCAAATTTCTTTGTGCGCGATGGGATATGTGTGACAGTGAAGCGATGACTCCGGAGAGCAGCACGTGTACTCCTATGGAGGAAGGGAGAAGGTGGAATGAAGTCAAACAGTTCTTCAGAGCACTCGCCGTGGTATAAGCGATAGAAAACGCTGAGTGACGCTATATCTCTACGCAATTGCAGGGGTTCGATAGTATTAGTGACCTCTGCATTGCCGATAATGCGTACAGCGCGACGCTGCAATCTGTCTAAGGCATCGAGAAGGTACTTTGCTGAACCATCCCAGATGTGCGAGCAATACTCCACGCAAGACCGTACCTGAGTCTTGTACAAAAGACACAACTGGTCAGGCGTAAAGAATCGCCGCACTCTGTTCAGGACACCGAGTTTTCTTGAGGCTGTTTTGATCACGACTTCGATGTAGTCCTTTTGATTCAGATCACAGCGAATCGTCATACCGAGCATGTTGATATTGCTCTGCAGGCTTAGAGATGTGCCCTGAAGAGTTGGAAGGGGAAGGAATGGTGACTTTTTGACCGTAAACGCACCATACCTGTGTTTTCTTGGCATTGGACTCAACAAGATTATTGGAGCCCCAATTAGATATGAGATCCAATACCCGATTGAGCTCAATGACAAGATTCACTCGTTTCTCTTCAGTCTCGACTTGCCCAGCCGCAGGGTGACCGTTATACCCACCGTGCACTGTACTATCATCTGCATAGCAATGAATATTTCCAAGTGGAAGCACATCATTGATATGCAGAAGAAACAACGTGGGGGAACAGAACGGAACCTTGAGGGACACCAGCGTTCACTGACATGAGCCACGAAGGCCATCCATCAGACAGGACACGGATTCTACGCTCGTGCAGGAAGCCAGCGACTATAGGCTGATGATGATGATGATGATGGTGATGATGATAAGTAGCGGCTAAACGAAATAAGTTTTGATAACAAAATTAAAAATGTAATCTATACTAATATTATAAAGCTGAAGAGTTTGTTTGTTTGTTTGGTTGGTTGAACTGAAACATTATTTTTGTGTTGAATAGTCCATTTATTGAGGAAGGCTATAGGCTATACTACACGCTACGACTAATAGAAATCTGGTGAAACCGCGGGGCACAGCTAGTATGTAATACAATAAGAACAAGTGTTATTAATTAAAATTATTGTTAGGCATTGTTTCAGATGCTTTTGTTCTAGGTATACAAAAACACTTGAAAAATGCTCGTTGTCCGGCCGTTGGTCTGACAACTGAATCACCGACTGTAATGGCATCAAGTTGTTTTTATAACTTTTGTTTCTTTGCATTTAAATAAGATAAGCGATAACAATGCTTTGTCAGTTGTCATCACAAATCACTGCATCATAAATACATGCAGTAGCCAAACGGATCATCATCACCTCATTTTTATGTCCCCACTGCTGGAGCACGAGCCTTCCCTATGGATGGATAGGGAGAACGGGCCATAAACCACTACGCGGGCCCAGTGCGGATTAGTGGTTGTTAACGACTGCTAATGCAGCTGGGACCAACGGCTTTACGTGCCTTCCAAAGCACAAAGGAGCTCGAGATGATAAATTTTGGTCAATGAACCGATGACCGGCCTCTGCAAAAGTTGCTTAACCTCAGTACTCAGCCAAACGCATAATTAAACGGAACCCGAGCAGGGTTGGCTGCGAGATATCGTGGTTGTCAAGCCGAAACACTGTCTGTGGTTATGGCCGCGGTGGTTTGGGTTTGTAATCGTACACCGCAATAAAAGCTGTAAGGCAGAAGCGCTGTACATTAAATTTTAGTGTTTTTGGCTCAATATGATAGCACAGCTACAGGAACTGAACGGAACGGATCAATATCAGACACGATCATACGAGGACCTCCTTGGTCGAGTGGTTTGAGGTCTGAGGTCCCGGGTTCGATCCTCGTTCGGGTCAATTTAGAAAATATTGTTTTTCTAAATTGTCTCGGGTCAGGGTGTTTTCTACGTTAAGTATGTATTTAAGTATTTTAAGTATGTTTATCCGTTGTCTAGTAACCATTTATCGAGTTTCATAACGAAGCTTCTCTTGGGCTAGATAATTGGTGTGAGTGTAGGAAAGTTTATTAGTTTAGTTTATATTAGCTTACTAGTTTGCTTATCAGGGTTACTACGTTAAGGATAATACCTTGTAAAAAATTAAGCAAAATTTTCAATCCCAGGTCACTGAAAGCGGGACCAAATTAAATTTTATCCTGTATCTATTCACATATATTTATAACATTGTAAATGCAAAATTCAGAATAATATAATCAGTGCACTTATATTTGTTTTTATTGTGTCTAATTAACGGTTCTTATTCTTATGGTTTTGGTGACATCAAACCAGTTTCAAAACGCGAAAGTTTTCCAACTTACCCGTTCATAATCCTAATGCATTAGCCACTACGCCACTAAGCTCCCACAAATCAATTACAGTAATAAAATGTTATTTCATTGTTCACACGCGCTTAGCTTTCCATTTCATTCGGATGATGCACTGTGAGAGAATTCATTGACTATTACCTGCACGCAACGGCGTATCGGAAAAATCAGGAAATAATGCAATAATGCCTCTATTATATAAGCGTTGGTGCGTTAAATTGTTATACAATGAGCTAACCACTTTTTGAGTAAACATAATTTGTACGAATAATTAAAAAATATACTTAATTAATGTTTTGCATTGCATCTTGTAAACGTGTTTTCTAATTTAAAAAAAAACACTACTCCGCTGAGTGAAGTTTTGTAATAGTAGGTAGTTGCATTTAAAAAAAAATGGTATTCCTTTAAAATAAATCGCATTAAAGAGGTTGCAGTTAATGCTTGGCAGCCCATTTTGCTGTTTCTTTAGCTTTTTTTTAAGTATTTTGTAAACCGTAAATATATCGAAGGAAAAAAAGACAGTTCGATATACACGGTTGTCATGTAAAGGTCCGAAACTAGACTTGATTAAAATCAAAGTCGGGGACACGCTTGCGTGCCATTGTGTCTAGAAACACTCTGACGGTATTTAAGTTTCTCGCGGCCTTCAAAAATGTTCCGTGACACTGTAAAGGCCAATTGAGGCCGATTGAGGCCAACAGCAAACTATCTCAAAAATAATGGCATTTTTTTATTATTGTGGCACGCCTAAATGGCCTCACCCTGCCGGATAAAAAGCAGCCAGTGAAGCCCAAGAAGTGAAAGCGTTCATCACAGCGCTACCACGCTATGCCGAACGCTCACACTATGGCGGCCTGCATAAATGCTTTTTCACGCCCCGCTTAAATAGCCCGGGAGAGAAAGAGGAGGGAAACACGTGTGCGGGAAGCGCATTCCATATACGGGCAGTTCGGCAAAGAAACGATTGTCCAAACTTTTTGGTACGTGTCTTGATGGTCAGCACGGTATGAGGGTGGCTTCTCAGATCTGCACGCGTCGATCTGGAAAGGAATGAGGTCAAAGAGCTCCTCAGACATTGAAGCAGCAAACAAAACTCAAACAACCCTGAAGTGATAATAGTGCTAGCCAAATTGTTAGTACCTAAAGCCTTTTAGTACTTTCCTGGAACTAGCGCAGGATGTATAACGTACAAGAACGGTTTCCACAAAAGGACGGCTGCTCGAAACTGTGTCAAGACTCAAGACGACTGCCTTATCGTAACCCACCTTGTGCGAGTGCGTATTGAGGGCAGCGTGTACGTGTTGGCTCCGTCGAGGATAAACTGCCAGGACCGCATACGTAACTATTAGAATCGATGCAATGCGTCAGTAATGAAGTTTTCCCATTGGAGAATTACGCAAATTTGGTTTATTTTCTCTAAATGCATCTGTTGGTGTTGTTAAGTGTATCCTACACTAATTTAGTGGTTTGAACAAACTTTGACATGAACTAGCCATATTTTAAATACTTATATAACAACTATTTTAAAACACAAATACTGTCTAGAATTGGGTCCAACAGCTTCGATCAATTATGTATTTGTCGTTTTGCGTCACGGTCTTCTAAATGCATCGTTTCAAATTCGTCTACTTTTTTGTGGATTCTGTTTCGCCATCCTGGCCTGTTGATCCCAATTTTCCACAGATATGCTGCTCGATGTTAGGTGTCGTTTCAGGACGTCTTTTAAACGTAGGAATTGACCACCAGCCTTACGTTTGCCATTACGGATACGAAAGACCCGGCCAAAACTATCTTATGACTATACTTACAATGACCTTGGTCAGCTGTACGCTGTACTGTGCGACCTGTAACCGAACCTTCAAGACCAAGTTCGGCTTTGCAAGTCACATCAGGGCGCACACCAGGAGATGACGTCAGAGTGTCGCCATCGGCGGATACGTCGTGGAGGACATCATCATCATCATCAATAATGTAGGTTCTAGATTCCCGATGAGTGCTTGTAAAACGACTTTGGTGCCACAGAGCCAAAATTACATTTGTGGCAATGACAGTCAATATTAAGTACAAATGCAACCTTAATTAATTTTTATGTTTAAGATTTAAGGTTCACAGTAAGCTGAAGTTGTTGTTTTTTCATATTTTATTATATCTAGTACACACAAAATTAAAATATGTCAAATTTCAAAAACACAAATGTTGAAAAAATTTCAACGAGCAGGATTTGAACCTGCACCCTTCTGACATACCGGGCCAGGTGCTCTCCCAATTGAGCTATCGTGTGTGTGTTTTTGTAATTTATTCGCATTAAAATTTGCTTTAAAATTATATTAACAAAACAAAATCATTTTTCAAAATATGACAAATTTACTTCATAAAAATACAAGTGTTTCAAACATACTTTTTTCAGTGACGAATTTACTTAGTGGCAAAATGTACATAACCTGAAAAATTACAGAAATTGACCACCGAGATACCAGCAGATTTCTTGAGCGTGTCTTCTAATAACACTTCATTTCTGCTATATTCTTGCTATATGCTATATTCAGGGCGCTATGGCGCTCATTAGAGGAGGCCTATGTCCAGCAGTGGACTAAGATAGGCCGATGATGATGATGATGATGATGCTATATTCTATTTCTTCATATCAGCTAGCTGCCACTCGCAGCAGCTAGCCTGATGGAATACCTATACTACTTAATTACACATAATTACTCAACTATTATATCAATAGTCGTAATCACTCGTGTACACACAAAGACATGAATTTGGCAATCAAACGTACATGAATAGGGTGTTATTAACGTAATACAATAATCGTACCCCATTGAAGTAATCGTTCTTAATGATTACGATATTATTATTATACATTAACGATCTATCCGGCCGCCTTTCCCAGCAGTACGGTACGTGAATTGCGTACTCCAATTTGAGGCTATTGTCCGAAAAGGTTGCTAGTTCATTTCCTAATATTGATCTTTAAATTTCGACCTTATGTACAAAGCTTTAAAACTCAGCAACGCAAGTTTCAAGTTACCACGCTGTACCACTCGGACGGTGTCATTCCAATTTCTATTACAAATTTATCATTCTTTAGATTTCGTATTAGATTAATAATAATTGATTGTTTATATAATTTTTAACGCAAATTTTGTTGCGAACAAATTACAAAAACACAAATGTTGAAAAAATTTCCACGAGCAGGGTTTGAACCTGCACCCTTCTGACATACCGGGTCAGGTGCTCTTCCAATTGAGCTATCGTGGTTCTAACCAGCCCGCCGAAATTATTCAACACTATTTACTTTTTACTTTGAAAGCCAAAGGCGCCCATTCAATGTTAACAACTACCGTCATTAACATCCGATCATAATATTTTTACAAATACTAAAGATCACTTAAGAAGTAGGCAAGCTATTTATAAATGTTTATATAATTTTTAACGCAAATTTGAATTGAATGGGCGCCTTTGGCTTTCAAAGTAAAAAGTAAATAGTGTTGAATAATTTCGGCGGGCTGGTTAGAACCACGATAGCTCAATTGGAAGAGCACCTGACCCGGTATGTCAGAAGGGTGCAGGTTCAAACCCTGCTCGTGGAAATTTTTTCAACATTTGTGTTTTTGTAATTTGTTCGCAACAAAATTTGCGTTAAAAATTATATAAACATTTATAAATAGCTTGCCTACTTCTTAACTGATCTTTAGTATTTGTAAAAATATTATGATCGGATGTTAATGACGGTAGTTGTTAACATTGAATGGGCGCCTTTGGCTTTCAAAGTAAAAAGTAAATAGTGTTGAATAATTTCGGCGGGCTGGTTAGAACCACGATAGCTCAATTGGAAGAGCACCTGACCCGGTATGTCAGAAGGGTGCAGGTTCAAACCCTGCTCGTGGAAATTTTTTTAACATTTTTGTTTTTGTAATTTGTTCGCAACAAAATTTGCGTTAAAAATTATATAAACATTTATAAATAGCTTGCCTACTTCTTAACTGATCTTTAGTATTTGTAAAAATATTATGATCGGATGTTAATGACGGTAGTTGTTAACATTGAATGGGCGCCTTTGGCTTTCAAAGTAAAAAGTAAATAGTGTTAAATAATTTCGGCGGGCTGGTTAGAACCACGATAGCTCAATTGGAAGAGCACCTGACCCGGTATGTCAGAAGGGTGCAGGTTCAAACCCTGCCCGTGGAAATTTTTTCAACATTTGTGTTTTTTTAATAATTGTTTGTAACTTCAAATTTGTTTCAACTTTTGAATGTCAGTAAAAGATTATAGAGCCCACCGCCATTGTTGTCTGTTAGCCACAGATCTTGGAGACGCGCAGAAGTCCCGGGTTTGATTATCAATATTGTACTCGGTTTTGACGGTATGGAAAGGTTAACTAATTCCGCCTGGCTAGCTACCACCATCTTAACTTAGTCTTCTATCGGAAAAGCAGCAATTAGAGTGACCGAAACCAGTAGGTTTAGCCGGAATAAAATGTATGGGATTGACATAAGCCGCGCTAAATCACGTAGTCAATCTTATGTCAATCCCATACATTTTATTCCTTTCGAACTTCGCTATCGTTTTCCTTAATGTTACTTTGGCTACCGCCACTGTTCTTTATAGTAGTTAAGAATTTTTTTTCTTTGATTCCGGGCGAAGTATGCGTTCACTTTTGGTCACCCAAAAGTCCCGGTTTGGATTCCCATTTGTACTCGGCTTGCTCAGTGGCAAGGCTAGTTCTAAGTCCTCGAGGACCACCACCATTTTAACTAGCTCTGTCGCTATAACAGTAACGTTAGAGTGAAGGTAACCAGCTCTTCAGTAGTTAAGTAAGGGTTCCGGGCGTAGTTCCCTTCCATCTTTATTTCCACTTCAACTCTATAACTTTTGCATGTTTGCCTTATGGTAAAAACACCGAATATATTACAAAAACACAAAATAATGTTGAAAAAAATTCCACGAGCCGGATGGGTCAGGTGCTCTCCCAATTGAGCTATCGTGGTTCTAACCAGCCCGCCGAAATTATGCAACACTATTGACTTTTTACTTTGAAAGTCAAAGGCGCCCATTCAATAACAACAATTACCATCATTAACATTTTTGCACATTTGCGTTAAAAATTATATAAACAAAACAAAAACAACCGAATAAATGTTTCTTATTCTTATTTTTGTTTTACCGTCACAAAAGTACGTGTAATATTTTCTCTTAATCTAACTCTGTCGCTTGAGCAGCAGTATTAGCGAGAAGGTAAGTAGTTGTGGGCCCGCGTGGTGGTCTATGAGCCGTTCTCCCTACCCATCCATAGGGAAGGTTTGTGCCTCAAGAGTGGGGACATAAAAATGAGCTGATGATGATGATTATGAAGTAGTTCTTCAGTAGTTCCATATTCGTCTTATCTCCTTATTTTGTGGTCTTATCGTCACATGCATATTTGTACAAAATAGTTTATTCTAACATAAGTAGTTCAAGTGTAATAATCGTTCTTCTGTGAGGTTATGAGATTTCACGACTTCGTGTCAAACCTATAAGCGTACTGTATCTAAAACTTACAAGGTCAGTTAGTTAATTTTAGCCGTGCTGTAATTTCAACTGTCACTATTTCATTTTTAAAACATGGTAGGTAAATGCAAAATGTGGCCCATATTATAGGGATGCTGACAACAACAACAAAAAATGAGCGAGTCTTACAGTAGTCGCATATGATGTGTAGGTAACATTTGACATCTTACCTTAGTAATAAGCAATTTTATAATTTAAATAAATAAATAATATAAATGTTTCCCACACTCACACCAATTGTCTAGCCCCAAGAAAAGCTTCCTTAAGAGCGTTTACGCCGCACACTAGCGCCACTAATGAAAAAAAAAACATATCTAGTAATTAGAGGTAGTAAATCAAATTATGCTCAACAAACTATCTGAATGAAGTAATTTAGCATTTTTAAGTCACCTAATGAACACCTGACATGTTATAGTTTAGTTAAATATGGCGTTATAGTTAAAAGTGGCCGTAACGTCTTATTTAACTAAACCATAACATGTGAGGTGTTCATTAGGTGACGTAAAACGCTTACGCCGCACACTAGCGGTGCGGCGTAAACGCTCTTAAGAAACTCGAGAAATGGTTAACTAGACAACGGATAAACATACTTAATATACTTAAACACATACTTATTATACATAGCAAACACCCAGACCCGAAACAATTTAGAAAAACAGGTATTTCTAAATTGATCCGACCGGGGATCGAACCCGGGACCTCAGAGATGGCGACACCATGAAAACCGGTGTGCAAGCCACTCGACCAAGGAGGTCGTTAAGTCAATCATTATATTCTGAAAAAAAATGGGTCAGGTATTACATCATTTTATTCCGTGTTTTGTCTCTTTTACTCTAATTCGAAATGACGTTTCCATGGCAGGAACAAAACACGGGAATAACTATTCGGACTTTATTCATTGTTTATTTGTAAGGCACTTAAAGTAATAGACATTTTTATTCTAATTAACTGAAAGATAAGTAGTAAGGTACCTAGTGGTATGGCACCAGTGTTTATCAGGAACCAGTAATCAACACTTTTTTCTTTTTATCACTAGAAATAGGGGTCAGCAACTGACTTGTAAATGTAGCGAGCGACAATTTAACACAGAACATCTGTTTAGCTGTAATTTAGTAAAATTTCAATTAAGTTCTATATTATAAAATACTAGCGGCCATTTCTTTTTTGATGTGTAACATCTTTCCTCTCGCCTTCTATATATACAATTTGTGGGAGTGATTTCGTAGAAAAGGGACGGAAGTAGGGTCGTAACAGTGTGATCCGTAACAGTGAGATCGGCTCGCCTATATACAATAATTTGTGGGAGTGATTTCGTAGAAATGTGATCGTAACAGTGTGATACTGCCGCACAATTACAACAAAAAACAAAGTACAACTTACTGCGTTTAAAAAATCATTTCAAATAATACCTGACCCATTTTTTTCAGAATATAATGTTAAAAATGCTTATGCTAATGCTAATGCTTATGCTTATGCTAAGATGGGATGTCAAACACATCATATGCGACTACTGTAAGGCTCGTCCATTTTTATTAATATAGCCTACGTTACTCAGCGCTAATGTAGCATTCTAATGGTGAAAGAATTTTTTAAATCGGTCCAGTAGTTTTTGAGTTTATTCGTTACAAACAAAAATACAAAAATACAAAGCTTTCCTCTTTATAATAATAGTATAGATAGTGAAAAAATGAAATGCCTACCCGACCCAGCCAGGAATATAATTATTTAAGTCAGCTTTAGTGCAGCAAATAGCTCTTAAAAAAATTAAAAATAAAAGTTCTATATTTGTTTGGAGAGGAAAGCTGGTAGGTATCGGACACTGGGCTTTTAAGACATGTGCCTCTATGATAGGAAGTTATGCATCCTCCAGACATTATTTGACCTACTACCTATTCAGGATGTCTTCTAGCTCTGATGAAGAATGAGCGCTAACTGCACAACGTATATAGTCACAAACAGAAACCTTTGTAAAAACGTTATTTCCAATCCGTTTTGCATTCTACACCGTGGTAATGCACTTCCATCGTCACCGCAATCCCTACTACCGTTATAGCGACAATCGATTCACAATGCGAACGACCCGCGGCGAATCGAGTGATCTATCGATATAGCGATCGATTCGACGCGACCTAATCGATTACAATTAGAACAAGCGACACAACAGACTTGTCTCTCATTGTTTGCTATACGAACTTATTTAACTTGTCAGTGCGTAATTGTTGTTTAAATAGGGTTGTTCAATTTCAATAACATAATTTTGTAGTATGTCGTCACTTCAATTTGTTATCGCAATCCGTATAAAAAGTTTTGTAAATGATATAGAGTTCGTAATGTGAGGTAATCATCATAGAACAAGTAAATATGTAGGTATATGTGAATTGTTAGACGCCCTTCAGTTCGGATTACACATAACACTTTTAACCCACGAGCATTGTTTAATTGAGTTCCTAATTCCCAACGCCCTGTGCAGGACACTACACAGTTATACTCGTTTAGTGTTTAGGTAGGTCTCTAAATAATAACTACCAAGTTCCGACGTTAATGTCAATAATACCCGAAGGTCCCGGGTTCAATGTATTTCGGATTTTTCGATGCATGCATATCCCGGGTTTGTGATCACCAACCCGCACTTGGCAAGCGTGGTGATTAAGCCATTACCCATCAATTGTAGCGATGACTTGATTTCAATGATGGAGGCCTTTGCCCAGCAGTGGGACAATTATAGGCTGTTTACTTACTTTAATTACTTACTATATTTATGAAGAGAAAAAGTAAAACCATTTATTTTATCACAGACAAGAGGCAAATAAGAAATAGAAGAAAGAAAAGAAACATTTAAGTGTCTCACGTCTGCGTCAAAATAAGTGGTCAATATAGTGTGTTCTTTTTTGGATTCACACGAGTTCTTCCCGTAATTACACGTGTTGTGAGACTCCATTTTAATTTCTATCTATCGTACAAGTAATAAAAAATATTTAAAATTGGCTAAATGCTTAACGCGGATTAGGATAATTAATTAATTAGTTAGTGTGTTCTTTTCATCATAATCATCATTCAACCCGTGTCAGCCGACCACTGGATATGGGCCTCTCTTAAATACTTGGAGGCCCACTGTAACCACAGTGCCATAGAACAATTGAATTTCTATTGTGTCTGGTTTAAGAACTACTAAATCATAAGGCATACGCATGTCACTGAGCTCGATGTGTCTCCCTCCACTCGTTTCTCCTTCCCTAGTGGCAGTTAACAAGGCATATTAGTCTCAGGATAATCATTCGGGAGATGTGATCTGGGTGCCTGTGTGAGTTTGGTTTACTGTCTGTATTCATTCGATTACGTTTACGTTTACGCAAATCAGTATGGCATTTAAGCAGCGCCTTTTGGCGACATAAGATAGGAGTTAAAATTTTGCCATACAAATTCTCGATTTCGTTATCGTGATCGAAAGGAGAATGAAACTCGCACTTAGCACCCTGAAGTGACATTCTAAGAGTAATTAATTATATTTTTTTTCCCTTTATTTGATGGCTTCGTACGATTAGCACATTTAGCCAGTGTCAAAGTAATTTTTCTTACAAGTAATACTTATATAAACAATATTTCTTTCCTGATGATGATGATGATGATGATGATGATGATGATGATGATGATGATGAATGATAATAGAAATGAGAAGTGAGAAATGATATACCCCCCACCCAACCCCTCGAGTATCTCAGTAAAGGTGTGGGGCTTTACTAAGTCCTCACGCGGACTTCTTGAGAGAGGTCCGCGAGAATTTGAAAAGTATCGTTGCACTGATTTGTTTCATTTGCCAACACTCATGAAGACTCATGAACACTTAACGGTTAATAATCCACCATTATTTCACATTAATATTCAACATAACACAAATTTTAGAAAATAAAACAAAACCGCAGACATGACTCTTCACTTTCCCGCCAAGAAGTAAAATTGTTTTATTTTCTTTATTTTCATGCGAACACTATGGGCTTTACAAATAAATAAAGAATAAGGTCCGAATAATTATTCCGTGTTTTGTCTCTTTTACTCTAATTTGAAATGACGTTTACATGACTGGAACAAAACACAGAATAATTATTCGGACCTTATTCTTTGTTTATTTATTTGTAAGGGGCTAAAAAATTAAGTGTAACACTTACAATCTACTCGCTTTTTCATAATCATATAAGTACCAACTATAGAAATAATATGATATGATCTTTTTCTTTTATTGTCATCTCTTCGTTCATTCTTTGGTCACCCATTCAGTGACCCATCATCGCTAAACTAACTTAACTTACAAGATCGCAAGTCACGAGCTCCATACGTCTAAAATGATCTCTCAAACTATTTTTATTTCACAATACCTGACATACGTTCCTATCGTAGTACCTATAACGACCTTGGACTTTATAAAAACAACCTTCAATGAACTAATATACCTGTTGGCTCGTCATAAAGTTGTCAAACAGTGGAAGGCAATGCCTAGTGAGTATGCTGAGCTTCTCCGTTTGAATGCAAACATTTATTGGCAAACACGCTTATCTGTTATATTGTAAAACATCACGCTGAGTGACTCTGCGAAAATGAGTTTTATTCTTATGATGTTAAGGTGCGATTAAAGTTGGGATGTGTGTTTGATTGTATAGTATCTTGAGGGCCGCACGCTTTTCTTGTTTGCCTATTTTATATAAAGAAAATATTCCAATGTCAATTTTACGCGCGTCTCTGTTACTAACGCCCTATCTTATACACGTCCTATACTGTCTTGTAGATCTGTGCTCGTAATTATTTTGATAATTTTTTTTTGGGCGCGGTTTTCCTCGCCTCTTACGACGAAGTAAAAGTAAAAAAGTTTTTATTCAAGTAAAAAGCCCTTTTTGAATGCTGTTTTTATCAGGTTGAGTCCCAGGTGTGGTTAATAGTAGGTATACCTTGTTCTTGATCACCTAGCTTTGCTACCACTGTATGGCAAAATTTAAACTCTCCTCGGCGCTGTTTCAAAGCCATACACATTCTAGATTTTGCCACGTTATGTAAAGGCAAACAAAACTCACTTTAGGCACTGTGGTTTTTTTTTAAATATTTTACGGGTAAGCACAGTGCCTTGATCTCACCTGATGTAAAGTGATGATAAGGCCAATAATGGAAGCGCACTTCACCCGGGAACCTCAAATAGCGAGGCACTGGCTACTTATCTTATCTCTAGCTGCCGGAACACAACAATGCTACAAACATTGATGTTAGGGCGATATATTTATATAAGATGGTGGTAGCTAGCCAGGCGGACAAACAAGCCCTACCACCAACCAAACCGAGTACACAAACATGTACCCCCCGCTGGGAATCGAACCTGGGACCTCTGGGTCTAAACCGGTGGTCTTAGCCACTAGACCACAGAGGCGGTGTGCTAATTTGCTCATTTTATGTCATCAATGCTGGGGCACGAGCCTTCCCTATGGATAAGAATACCACAGGGAGTTACGTAGCGTTACGTATAATTAAGCTGCCATCGTGCAGGTCTAATTTGATAACTGTTCGTTTCCAGGTCGGACCGGCAATGTGTGCCACGTGGACATGGACTGCCCGGACAACGCGTTCTGCCGGCAGGCCAGCTACTGCGTGTGCAAGGACGGGTTCGTGTACGCCGCCATCAACGCCACCCACAAAGGATGCCTCAAAGGTTAGTCCAAACCTCTTTGTTAATACAAAAGATAATGCATTACATCTTGATCCCAACCATTGGGGAGATGCAGCGAGTTTATATGGGCTCTTCTTTTTTAAACTACGTAGGATGCTGTCTTAACCATTTCTCCGGTGATTCCCTCTAGAAAACCTCTGATGGTCACACACGACTCGAAAAACCCTTTTCGCAGCCCACAAAAAAGTCTGATGACGCTGAAAATACCTCTCTCTAAAAAAAGCTTTTGTAGTCTACAGATTTCTCTCTAATAAGTAAAAAATATTGTTACCTTCTACTTTGCCCCAACATTTTTACGTAACTAAACGGTTTGTGGCTTATGATTTGCGGTTGGTCGGTGAAATCGAAGTCATTTGGCACTACACGCTCCATCTCGCCGTAATCTACCGAGCGAGGCCATACTACGAGTTTAAGAATTCACCAGTGGCTCTAACCATTAGTTTACGAACTCACCAGTGGCTCTACCATAAGTTTACGAACTCACCAGTGGCCCTAACCATAAGTTTACGATCTCATTGTGGTCCTACTACGAGTTTACGATTTTACTAACGACAGTGATATTTTGCATGCAATCAAATGAAATTTTTGAAGTGATATTGTATACTAATGTTAACTTATGTTAATGTAATACTGTCAATGTACTCTCTGCGAGACAAATGCCTCCATCATTGTAATCAAGTAATTGCTTCTAATCACCACGCCTGCAAAATGTGTATCGTAATGTATCGTAAGTTACGAAATACTTTGCCCGACTTGGGAATTGAACCCGGGACTAGGAGTGAGGCGTATGTATCGGAACAGATAAAAATAACAGGTTTCATTAAATAGCAATAAGGAACTGTTGTCTAAACCTATCCGAAACTGTTCCAGTTCCACAACAACCCGAATCTAGGCCGAAACATGCTTTTCTCTATTCTTGCTTAAGGAGGTTACCTTTGTTAGAAAGAGATAACCCTTCGAAACTTGCTCTTCTCTATTCTAGCTTACGCAGCATACCTTTGTCGGAAAGAGATAGCAGCTGTTAGACCTGTTCCAAGCACAGAACAGACAGGTGTTACATTCGTTCGTTTGGATACGCGCAAATGACGTTGCGCTCATTTTTTGACAGATAAAATAAAATTAATTATTAATTAATGTATTTTGAAAAAATTTCTAAAATTCAATTTTTAAAGTTATGCTGAGGAGGACTGACTCCTAATCCTGTTAAGCATAAAGGATGGTTTTCATTTCAGGAACATACATTGAATTAAACCGTTCGAGTTCCTATGTTACAACACAACAGGCAGTTATTTTGGAACAGGTTTCCAGAACTGTTATTTTACTGGAACTGGAGCAGGCGGAACAGGTTTCTTATTTTACCTGTTACAGCTAAATCCTACCCGGGACCTTTGGATATCGGACTGACCGCTTTTCCATTTGAACACCCAGTGCTCACTCATATAAAGACAAGATAACGAATAAAATTATTTTAATAATTAAATAAAAAAATATTGTATGAATAACTAATAAAAGCAGATAACTTTCATGAAAACGCATTATTTTTTATTCAATGTCGGAGCCACAGATATTTGAGTTTATGTAATTTTTGTAAAAGTAGAATGTCGGTCGCCTTCAAAGTCTTTCAAGTTTTATCAGAATCATCTTATAACTCAGCCGTTAAGATTTATAATATTGCTAACTAATCTACCGTCAACAACATAATAAATCCTGTCACAAAAATGTGCAATGAATGTGAAAAAGATCCCGATACGAAAGCAATGAAGCAAAAGGTTCGTCGCAATGCAACGGAATGAACAGACTACGATATGATCTCTTTCTGTGCTACGATCTTGAGTTTAATGGCTCCGATTACATAGCACATGCTGGTTGATAAAATAAAATAGATTAGTTTTTTTTATTTTTTGGAGAGAGATTGCTGATTGCCTCAAACGGCATTGTTTAGGGGCGGGGAGAAATTTAAAGGGTACCTCAAGCCGTGATGAAACGAATCACCTTCGGAGGTTTTCTAGAGGGAACGGCATCACACACTTAAAAGTGCGTGTTCCCGTGCCCTACTAGATTCACCGAAGGGTTCGGATCGGATCGGGGAGCGGAACAACCCGAGGGCGCCTCTAAAGGCTCGGACCTCGGATCGGGTTGACCAGGCCGTGGTGGTGGAGAGAAGCGCCCAGTTACATGTCGGTGTACGGTGTCTTGGGCCTAAACTAGGGTGCATGTTTAGTGTATTCTGTAAATGTGTAGTGGCATTTAGAGGATCAGACGGGAGATTAGTATGTGCGTTTACTCACTCACTGCCTGTGGCGGTAGCCAAAGTAACATTAAGAAAACGATAGCGAAGTTCGAAAAGAATAAAATGTATGGGATTGACATAAGATTGACCACGTGATTTAGCGCGGCTTATGTCAATCCCATACATTTTATTCTTTTCGAACTTCGCTATCGTTTTCTTAATGTTACTTTGGCTAAGCCTACAGATGTCCGATCCGAACCGAACCCCTTGGTGAATCTAGTAGGGACCGAGGACACGCACTATTGCGTGACACTCCCTCTAGAAAACTGACGGTGCTTCGTTTCACACGGCATGAGGAACCCTTTAGGAACCCTATAGGAACCCTTTACGGGTTCCCTCTTAAGTTTCTAGCCACCCCTAAAAAATCCGTTGACGTATTGAGTCCTAAAATCTAAGTGAGTCCTATAAGAATATACTTTACAGTCGCACTGCTAGCTACAAGTCATTAATAAAAATAACTACTTAATAAATTAGAAATAACAAACGAAACAAAACTAAATCACCTTTTTAATACAAATAATAAATAGGAATCATCAATTTCACAGTTGAAGTATTTTTTTTTAAATAGGGCAATTTTTTCTAACGTACACACGGCGGCAGATCAACCTACCCAAATCTGTCAAATTTCTCCAATGAATATTGATCCTTATAACCAAACAATAAAGTTCAAAATTTATTGTAGAAATTTGACAGTTTTGGGTAGGTTGATCTGCCGCCGTGTGTACGTAGCACCCTAAAAGTGTAAATCGTTAAATTTTACGCGATACTATCGCTACTGAGTCGAAATGTTGTTTCTTCTAAGAAACTTAGTAGGTACCTTTTTTTTTTTTTTTTTTGGAGAGAGACTGCTGGTTGCCGAGGGGCATTTCCAGCTTCACCGGGCTTGTTTTAGGGGCGGCGAGGTACGTAAAGGGTACCTCAAGCCGTGTTGAAACGAAACACCTTCAGAGGATTTCTAGAGGGGTACGGCATCGCACACTTAAAAGTGCGCGTCCCCGTGCCCTTCCAGAGTCTCCGAAGGGTTCGGATCGGATCGGGGTTAGTAGGTACCGAGTTACTCTTTCTCATTAAAAGTTATCTCCTATCTGTACCTTTAATTAAACAGTATTGCAACATAATTCGGAACGATTCAATGTAATGCCCGTAATAAATATAGTTATCTAATTAACAATCTTGAGGTTCCGTATCGCAGTGATTACGCGTACAATATCGTATTACATGCGTAAAGTATAGAGAACGTGCGTGATAATTACTTGAACAGATAATTAATGTACCCATTGATAATGTGACGTACTTTAACAGTCAAATATTATGAAATGTCAATTATTATGCAAATTGATTGCCTCTCTGATATATTGAACTGCCTCTGTGGTCTAGTGGTTAAGACCACCGGTTTTAGACCCAGAGATCCCAGGTTCGATTCCCAGCGGGGGGTATATATGTTTGTGTACTCGGTTTGGTTGGTGGTAGGGCTTGTATGTCCGCCTGGCTAGCTACCACCATCTTATCTAAATATGTCGCCATAACATCAATGTTAGTAGCATTGTTGTGTTCCGGCAGCTAGAGATAATATAGCCGTGCCTCAGTAGTTGAGGATTCCGGGTGAAGTGCGCTTCCACCTTCGGCCTTATCATCACCTTACATCAGGTGAGATGAAGGCCAAGTGCTTTTACCAGTAAGATGTAAATAAATAAATATATCTCAAACTAAATGATTTGTTTTTTAGTAAATTATAACATGTTATGATAATATTAATAGTATTAATGCGACTGCCTTGGGTGGGACTCAGCTACGTAGTTTTAAGAGTGACAGCTCCTAAAAATCTGGGCATACAGGTTGTAATATCTAGGCAAAATTCAACATTCAAAATCATTAATTCAGTTTAGGCTACAAGTAGCTCTTATGAATGTCACTATGCCATCGGTTCGTAAGTCTACTCTGGGTTGAGACCTTGTACTGAGAAGAACCGGCAGGAAACTCAGCAATTGTCAAGCTCTTTTCTCTCTTACAGCGTCAACAATAATGGAAAATGCCCTATCATAAAAATACACTTTCTGTCACAAATAAAAACACTAAATATAAAGGACCAATCACAACATTTAAAAAAACAATATTTAAATTTGCAAAAACATCATTTACCAGTAAAATTTTTTACAAGGTCATACAGTACTAATAAAAGTCAAAACTTGTCTAAGAAAAAACAAAGTTATACTATAGTTAATAATAATAAAAATAAAACAAGTATGCAAGAGCAGACCAGCCTCCACAGACGGCACCCGTTCACGAGTATGACTTAAGAATCAGCCATCGCTTTCAGTATCACGGTTGCTCAGTTAGAAGAATGGTCGCCCGGATTGCAAAAGGCCACAGATTCGAGTCCCACATGAAACAAGACATCAAGTTTGATATCCTTAAATTTTTTCATCATAGAATATTTATAAAATTTATAAATATTGATTAACTGTCATATAATACTTTTCTAGGTATAAAGCGATTTTTTGTCTGAAAAAATAACAACAATTATCTTGAATATCTGGGTTATTCCAACTGACGATTACTCTCTCATTCCAGAGGCCCGTATCGACGAAGAATGCGTGCAACACATCCAATGCCACTCCACGATGGGTGTGCACTCGGAGTGCGCGAATGGCGTATGCGCATGCGTCGCCAACGCGCATCTCGAAGACGACAGGTGTTACGAGACAGCCGGTGAGATATTTTTTTATATTATGTACTGGTTGGCATACCAGCTCGGGTTTTCACTCGCCTAGTGAAACCGTCTGCCGCACCCATAGACGCTTGCAACGCTAAGGTGCACGCGTTGCTGACCCATGCTGAGCATTAGTAAAACCTCTTTGGTCTAGTTATTGGGCCACCGGTCCCAGACCCAGAAATCCTGAGTTCAATGTTAGAGCATTGTTATGTTGTGTTCCGGAAATGAGAGATATATGACACAAAATAAGAAGACCCCAGAAGGTTAAAACATACCGCACTGATTGATTGACGACCTCCTTGGTCGAGTGGCATGCACACCGGTTTTCATGGTGTCGCCATCTCTGATCCCCGAGTTCATCCGTGTTCGATCCCCGGTCGGATCAATTTAGAAATATGTTTCAGGTCTGGGTGTTTCCTATGTATAATAAGTATGTATATAAGTATATTAAGTATGTTTATCCGTTGTCTAGTTAACCATTTCTCGAGTTTCTTAAGGGTGCTTTTCTTAGGGCTAGATAATTGGTGTAAGTGTGGGATATTTTTTTTTAAATTTATTCCATGTCCGTGACTTGAAAGCCATCTGGTGAGATGAAGGCCAAATTACCTGAGGTGGAATAAAAATACTTTTATACATTTCCAGTGATCGGTGAGCGGTGTGTGTCAGACCAGAACTGCTACCTGGGTGAGCCAGGGCCGGAGCGGCAGGGCTTCTGCGTGCGCGGCTACTGCACCTGCCAGCTGCAGTTCAGCCCGCGAGACAACGGGACCAGGTCTGTCCTTATTTTACCTTGGGGTTGATAATCGGAACTCCCGGGGCCAACTGCTGGCGGACTTTCTGGAAAAGGAGGGAGGGACTCTTTATGATGAATTCCTTTTTCAGGAAGGCTGAACACCGCAAGTGGACCTGGATGAGTCCCGATTTCCCGATGGTGCAACAAAAAACGAGATTGACTTTATTATGTCGACGAGGTAGCAAATATTCAATGATGTCACTGTGATCAATGCGTTTAAAACTGGCAGCGATCACCGGTTGGTAAGAGGCACATTGAATATCAACGTTAAGCTGGAAAGACGTCGATTGATAAGGTCTACGCTCCGTCCTGCACCCATCCAAATCCAAAACCCCGAAAGCTTTCAGCTTGAATTGCAGAATTGCTTTGAGTGTGGACGAATACAGCAACAGGTTTGTGGAAACTGTCCAAACGGTTGGGTCCAAGTTCTTTAAAACCCACCGTGCAAAAGGAACCAAAAAGTTCTCAGACCATACCCTCCTAAAACTAATGAAAGAGCGGTGCGCATGGTTCAGCTTTCCTTAGGTGATGCGTCTCAGTTTCGGCGGCTAAATACGAGAAAATACAGACTAATAAATAATGACCATCTCCTTCAAAACTTAATTCCAGATTAGAACACGAAACGCGTTCATGAACCATTACTCATTGAATAGACGGTGTCAAGAGAAACCTTTGCCCTATGACAATAATTAACACCTATACTATAGAAAATAGGTTATGGGAGATTTTCGTGGTGTTATCCAACCATTATCTTATATATCTTTATGTTTTCTACTACAGATGCGTGCGCGACGCACGCCTGGGTGAGGAGTGTGAGGACCAGCTCCAGTGCGCAGGCGCGGGGCTTGAGTGCCGCGGGACGTGTCGCTGCCGCGAGCGCTGGGTGGCTCACAACGAAACTAACTCCTGCGTCGAATGTACGTACACTATATCTAAACACAAAAGATTGGTGGCACCACTTTTTTATAGCAATCATCTTTTCATAAAATCAAAAATTGAAAACGTGCTTCCCTTGAAAAATAACTAAGTTACCAAATGTCATGATTGTAAAGTGTCATTTAACAATAATTCAAACCAGACAACCAATCGATTAGTATGTATTATTCAAAAAGTTATCCGGTTCACAGGACCAAAATCTGTCTAACCTCTGCAAAGTTTACATTTCTATACTCAAGTGTCCCGTTTAATTCCATTTGAAATTCGAAACTCTAGTTTTGTAGTCCTAGACTTTAGTCCGTCACAGTTAAAATCGATAATTATTATTGTTATAATTATTATAAATATTAATTAATTATTATTATGGTTGAGCGAAGCGATGGCCGATTCATATGTCATACTCGTGAACGGGTGCCGCCTGTGGAGGCTGGTCTGCTCTTGCATAGTTATCTTATTTTTAGCATTATTCACTTTGTTTTTCTTAAACAATTTTTGACTTTTACTAGAGTAAAGTGTCCTGCTAAGATTTTCCAATGTTTTCGACGCTGTAATGGGAGAAAAGGCTAGACACTAGTGGCCGAGTTTCTCGCCGATTTTTCTCAGTACAAGATCTCCCGCCCAAAGTAGACTTACGAACCGATGGCATAGTGACATTCATTTTGAATTTTGATTTTTTTGAATTTAAACCCGTCTTCAGAGGGCAATAAATGATTTTTTTATTTGTATTTTTTTATTTTATGAATATATTTTTTTTAATTTTGTTATTTTGATTTTAATTGTAATTGAATATTAATTATGGATTGTTTATCCGCAATAAACTATTATTATTATTATACTCTTTATTTATTTTCTTTCTTAAAACTATTTTTTTATAATATTTTAATATAAAAACAATAAAACATTATAAAAACCTAATCCTAGAGTACCGCCAGCAGCGAGGCAGGGCCCAAGCTACCGGTGGTCAGGGCTGCAGAGTGAGGAACCTCCTGACAATACGTGCCGTGTCAAGGAGTACTGCCTTTTTTAAATATTATTTATTTATTTATTTTAGTTGATGGCTTCGATTAGCACATTTAGCCAGTGTCAAAGCAATTTTTCTTACAAGTATAAAGTACAAGTATAAATAAACAATATTTCCTTATGATGATGATGAATGATATTAGAAATGGGAAGTGAGAAATGATATACCCCCCAACCCCTCGAGTATCTCAGTAAAGATGTGGGGCTTTACTAAGTCCTCACGCGAGCTTCTTGAGAGAATTTGAAAAGTGACGTTGCACTGTTTTGTTTCATTTGCCAACACTTATGCACGCTCACGAACACTTAACGGTTAATAATCCACCATTATTTCACATTAATATTCGACATAACACAAATTTTAGAAAATAAAACAAAACCGCAGACATGACGCTTTACTTTTCCGCCAAGAAGTCTTTAAATACTATTATCATTATCATATATTATATTATCATAAGCAGAGCAACAAATGTTATTATAATTATTGCCTTATACTATGTGTTTCGTTGTTTTTGTGTAAAAGTTTTATTGTTAAGTAAGCGCTAACCTGACCGTTTTGGATAGGTACCTAAGACACAGGCAATCTTTTTGCTTAGCTTAGGTGTTACATGATTTATTTTATTGTATACCCCTAACATTAATTATATAGTTTAAGTTTTTGTATCTAGGCTAAGTTTTATACAGCAAAAAATTATCTTATCTTACCTTATTATTATTATTTATATGTTCATCAACAGCGGTGAAAGCTCTAAACGAGCCGTGCGAGTACGACGTGCAGTGCGACGCGCTGGCGGGCGTGGCGGGCGCGCGCACGCCGGGCGCGGCGCTGTGCCTGGGCGGCGCCTGCGCGTGCGCGTACAGCGCGCGGCCCGCCGGCACCCCGCCGCGCTGCTGGCCGCGCCGCCGCCCGGGCCAGGAGTGCTCCAGGGACGAGGTAAAACTAACGCGTTCCTCCTTACTAGGTAGCAAGCGTCGCGGGCGCATACTGTCGCCCCAGGCAGAAGTGTTTTAGGGACGAGGCAGGACTTGCATACATACGCACTTATATTGGGTCCTTAAATGAAATTGACGTTTTTTTCTCACTTAATAATAGGTGTATTAATAACTCTTAGAAGTCAATACCGGTTGTTAATATTAATATACACCTTTAATTATGACTAAGTTACTTAGGCTTTAGAACATTCTTGTTATCACGATAACAAGAATGTTCGAATAAGGCTTAGATTTGCTATTTTAAACTGTTTACACTCATGTATAGTGTCATGGAAAATTTCAGAAAAGGCAATTGGGACACAATTGTCAATGATTTAAAATATAAGTGGCGGCACGTAAGTCTAGCGCTGAACGAAACTTGGAGGGGATAGCTGCGCATGACTATTGTCGCGCGACCAATGTGGGGCACGGAATGCGACTAAAGAGCCAACTGGCGCTACGCACGCACGCCCGCTCTTCCCCAGCCCCCTCTGATACCTTAATTTTGACTTCTGCGCAAAAACGGTCAGCGCTAGACTTACGTGCCGCTACTTGTAGCAAAATCGAGATTCAGCAGTACTGTGGCTCGTGAGGTTTTCTTTCAACATAAGTATTTTTATCATCTAAAAATAACAATACCTATTACAAGAATTTGATTTTATGTTATTAAATTTATTAGTAAAGTTATAAATTTTATTTACAAACATAATAATAATCTACTCAGTCATAATTAAATTATCAACTTAACCTAAACACACAAATCAGGTTTTACTTCCACTCATATGGGTCTGTAGTTATATAATTCAAAAACATAAATACCTATTTCATTGTGAAGTGTTTTGTCATTTACAATTCCAGGATCACCAGCATACTTAAAAAATCGCTTCCCATATTAAATTAGACCATAAATTGGATGGCGGCGCCAGGACTTTGACTCATTATTTTAGGTGCCCGCCCCTTGTCAAGTTTACGGCCTTCATATACATAGTCTTAAGAAATATCTCACGCGTCGCTTTTCGTTCCAGGAATGTGTATCCGAGGAAGATGAGCCGGGCTACTGCCTATCAGGTCGTTGTACCTGCAAGACCTGTTCACCCGACGCGAAAGACTTCGGCGGCGCGACAAGCACGCTGCCCCTACCGCCATTACTCGCCGCCGCCATCTTGTCCGTCGCGGCCATCTTGAGGCACTGACGCGGCTGCCATATTGAAAACTGAGATTAGATAACTAGTATCAAGATTTGGTATAGTGTTGTGCAAACTTTTTAGTGACGGTGAAGTTAGCTGCAAACGCAAATACGCGCGGGACGCGGAACTGCGCACACCTCGCGGATTGGTTACTGCGACGGGACTTGCGCCTCATTTTACGTCCACCATAAAGTTTGCATCTACCTATACGTTCTATTTGTATCAATATTTGGTACTTTAAAAGTTAATGTGCAAGTTTCACCAGTGAGTACTGTGTGGTGGCTTGAAAATCATCGAATACTTAAGACGCAACGAACCGATACTGAACTACAAGTAAATAGCAAGTTTTACTCCATTTTAAGCTGAAAAGAGTCTTACTCAACAATAATAGTTTTTTAAGTGAACGAAGTCAAATGAAATGCTCCATACGATATACTTTACATTCCTTTCTATAATTTACGTTTTTTGATACTTAAATATTTTTCATATTTTGAATTTCAACATTTGTAATAAAAAATACTTTGATTTTTTTTATATTGGCTAAGGCCCGATTTTTCAATCCTCAGTTTTATGTCTTAGGCTGAGACTCCACCAAAGCGGAGATGTGCGAGCGGAGACGAGATGTTCTTTTAACAACCAATAGAATTCTAAAAAAATAAAAAATTAAAATTAAAATCGTCTCTTCTCGTCTCCGCTTCAGACATCTCCGCACATCTCCGCTTTGGTGGAGTCTCAGCCTTATTCAAAGAATGAGATTGTCATTGTGACATATTTTCTAAAGAGAATCTGTCATTATGTCAAATTATTCATTGAATAAACCTTAGATGAACGAGCGCAGCAGCGAGACCAATCATTCATCTAAGGAATAAACTATAACTGACGATTGAAAAATCAGCCCTTAACCAGTTTATTGTTTAATGATTTTTAATTATTATGAAAAATACTAACATAAATAACAAACACTTAAGTTCTACCTGCATTTGCAATTAAGTTGTTACGTCGTTGTTAGCCTTCAAAGTCTATATACTAAGTTGTAAATAATGTTAATTGTTGTTATTGTAAATTTTATATAGGTGTAGATACAATTAAAAAATATACTTAATTAAATATATATATATTTCTTCCGCAATGTAGACAGTATTTTTGAGTGCAATTATTATCTGATTGTAAAGACAACTGTAATTAATGGGTAGTATTATGCCAAAGAAGTGTACACAAACTATGAAATATTATGTAAATAAAGAATATTTATTTTGGTGGACTTTTGTATTTTATTGGAACACGATTTAAAATATTATATTGAAAAGTAAGCCCCTGATTATAGCGCAACTCAGCTGAAATGCCGAGTAGATACTTAAAAAGGTATTCCAAGTATACACACTAATAGCCTTACAAATAAACAAAGAGTAAGCTTGAAATAGTTATTCCGTGTTTGGTCTCTTTTACTCTTATCTTAAATGCAGTTAACATGACCGGAACAAAACTCCGAATATCTATTATCCCTTGTTTATTTGTAAGGCACTTAGAATTTTGCGATAAGACTTTAAAAAATTTCATTAACCCTAGAAAGTTAATCTAGGAAGGTAAAGTATTAAGAAGTCAAAAGGCTACAAACGATATTCACCAATTAAGTCCGCCTCACACTAGGCGACAGCTGTAAGTCTGTCGCACGGGTGGAACTAGTCGTGATGATCTACGCGTGTAAGGCTCACCACAAACTGGGTAACTCAGCGGGATATACAAGCAGGTTGAGTGCTGGCACTCAGCCTGCTTAACCCCACCCTTTATCCACTGCGAACTAGACGTGGTGAGCGATGCGTGTCAGGCAAACTGGGTGACGCGGCTACGTACATGAGCGGTTTAAGCGCCTAAAAGAGTTCGAAGCCCAGCAGTGGAGAACAAAAGACTAAAATGTTGATAATCACAAATCACGGCCACCGCACAAAAGGCGACAGCTGTACGTCCGTCGCGGATGTGGAGCTTTTTTGGGGGCGGCGAGGTACGTAAAGGGTACCTCAAGCCGTGTGAAACGAATCACCTTCGGAGGTTTTCTAGAGGGAACGGCATCACACACTTAAAAGTGCGTGTCCCCATGCCCTACTAGATTCACCGAAGGGTTCGGATCGGGGAGCGGAACTACCCGAGGGCGCGACCTCGGCTCGGGTTGACCGGGCCGTGGAGGAGGAGAGAGGCGCCCAGGTACATGTCTGTACCTGGTATAGAGCGCGTGTGAACCGGTTCTACGTACCCTTGTTCTACGAGTACGGTGTCTTGGGCCTAAACTAGTGTGCATGTTTAGTGTATTCTGTAAATGTGTAGTGGCGTTTCGAGGATCGGGCGGGGTAAAAATGTAAAGATCCAAAGTGTATCCGATCTAGATATTGTGTGACTACTAGATCGGATACACTTTGGATCTCTTCATTTTTCCCACACCTTTCTGTTACACGTTTTTTTTTCTTTTAGTTGATGGCTTCGTGCGATTAGCACATTTAGCCAGTGTCAAAGTAATTTTTTGTACAAGTAATACATAAATAAACAATATTTCCATTAATGATGATGAATGATATTAGAAATGGGAAGTGAGAAATGATATACCCCCCAACCCCTCGAGTATCTCAGTAAAGATGTGGGGCTTTACTAAGTCCTCACGCGAGCTTCTTGAGAGAATTTGAAAAGTGACGGTGCACTGTTTTGTTTCATTTGCCAACACTTATGCACACTCACGAACACTTAACGGTTAATAATCCACCATTATTTCACATTAATATTCGACATAACACAAATTTTGGAAAATAAGACAAAACCGCAGACATGACGCTTCACTTTCCCGCCAAGAACTGTTACACGTTGTATAATGGTGAGCGACACGTGTAAGGCTCGCCGCACACTCTGCTATTGGGTTTAGCTCATAATAATATAAATATTTATAAAATTTATAAAATACAGTGAAAAAATTAAACGCCTACCCGACCCAGCCAGGAATCGAACCTGGGTCTTCCGCAATCCAGGCGGCTGCACTGACCGCTATGCTATCGGGAAGGCTGACGTTAGCGCTGAATTTAGTCACTGCTTTTTTTAAATTGTTGAGTTCTAATAGCGGCACAGTGCGCCATCTATCCTACGGTTATTGCAACCGATGGCTATGCAGATTCATCTTAGCAGATGAAATATCACAATTAATTTGATAACACAACGCTATAGTAAATTTTTACTTTTTATTTTCAAGTGCTAATTGCTGCACTGCAGCTAAATTAAATATTTATAAAATACAGTGAAAAAAATAAACGCCTACCCGACCCAGCCAGGAATCGAACCTGGGTCTTCCGCAATCCGGGCGGCTGCACTGACCGCTATGGTACCGGGAAGGCTGACGTAAGCGCTGAATTTTGTCACTGCTTCAGCTTCAGTGCAGCAATTAGCACTTGAAAATAAAAAGTAAAAATTCATAAGAATATTCTAAGCCCAGCAGTAGAAAGACGATAGGCTAAATCCAATAATCACCAATCAAGACCGCCGCACACTAGGCGACAGCTGTACGTCCGTCACGCGTGTGGAGCTAGACGTGGTGAGTGATGCGTGCAAGGCTCGCCGCACACTGGGCGATGCGGCCGCGTACACGATGGGATTGAGCGCTGAGTTGACGTAGCCCAGCCAGGAGCACCACAGCCATGCAAAGTCACGCACGCATTCGCATAACGAATCTGAAAAAAAGGTTTAACTAATTATATTAAAATGTTATTTGCTAGAAATAAGTAACTAGGTATACCTACAATGATATTTTGATAAGATGATTGTAGTCTGTGGTAGTTTGATTTAATTTTTATTTTAAACTTTGCATTATTAGCTTAGATGGCGGACTTAATGCTTGAGCATTTTATTATTTAGCATTTTACCTAGTATAAGATCTTTATGTACACACTTATTATGTAATAAATTTATGTATTTGTATTTGTAACGTTTACCAGAGTCTGAATAACGTAGGTATCACTGTGGCAAGCTCTTTTAGTCACTTTTAGTTTCCATTTTTGCCACTACTAACTATATAACTACAAAAAAAAATCCCGAGTGGCTTCTATAAGTAGTTTTCGACAATATCTATTTAAGAGCGTTTACGCCGCACACTACTAAATAAGACGTTACAGCTAAAAACGGCCACTTTTAACTATAACGCCGTATTAACTAAACCATAACATGTCAGATGGTGACGTAAAAATGCTAAATTACTTCATCCATATTGTTTGTTGACCATAATTTGATTTTCTATCTCTAATTACTAGAATTTATTACGCATTCTATTTTTTTTTTAGTTACCTATAGGCAACATAATGAAGAATGGCGTCCAGCAGATGAGGAACAGCGACATCAGCATGACAATGGTTCGCGTGGCGCGCCGCTGCCGGCCCAGCATCCCGCTGCTATAAAAAAACGTGAGGAGTTCGATGGTGCAGGAGGAGCTCGATGGCGCAGTGAATAACACGCCCGGTCTGCGAGTGCTGAGGTTAAGCAACTTTTGCTAAGGCTGGTCATCGGATGGGTGACCAAAAATGTATCATCTTGAGCTCCTCCGTGCTTCGGAAGGCACTTAAAGCCGTTGGTCCCGGCTGCATTAGCAGTCGTTAACAATCACCAATCCGCACTGGGCCCGCGTGGTGGTTTATGGCCTGTTCTCCCCATCCAATGGGAAGGCTCGTGCCCCAGCAGTGGGGACATAAAAATGAGCTGATGATGATGATAAAAAAGTTTACAAATAGTATAAAGCATGCTATAATTAGTATTAATTAATTAAATTTGAATTACATCAATTAATAATTTGTAATAATATTCTTTTGTTGCGGGTGGTTTAAATCTGTAAATTTAAATTCATACACAATGACAATTCTATTTTGTAACTTTATAGGTTTTATATATTTAAGTATTTTATATATTTTTATTATTTTTATTTTTGCATTCACAATACTTTATTATGTAGTTACAAGATACAATTTTATTTACATACTTTATAATAATAAGCATGTGTGTATTAGTTGTTTTTATATATTTAGGTGTTTATATTGATTTACATAAATAAGACTTTAGTTTTGCGATCTTCCTTGTGAATAATACCAAAATTCTCAAATTAAGTCTTAATCATTTTTTTTTTCGTAGTTATAGAAATAGAAATAGAAAATTGTAATTTGTTGGATAGTTTATTGGCTTTTAAATTGAATGCAATCAATTTAAGCTAACAATTTATAATATTATGAGCTGTGTACTGTCCTAAATAAATAAGTAAAATAATATTGGTATTGAATATTGAAAAACTTTTTATGAATGTGAGGACCTACTTCTTTAATAGGAGGATTAAAAATATTTAGAAATAACTTAGCGTTTTTTAAATCAAGGTAGAAATAATGTTTTAATAAACTTAATTAAAAATTACTTTTTTATTTTTAAATGCTAATTGCTGCACTGAAGCTGAATTAAATATTTATAACATACGTGATGAGGATAGATGGCACTCTGCCGCTAAAAAGCAGTCAAAAATCAAAAAGCAGTAAAAAATTCAGTGCTTACGTCAGCCTTCCCGGTAGCATAATGGTCAGTGCAGCCGCCCGGATTGTGGAAGACCCAGGTTCAATTCCTGGCTGAGTCGGGTAGGCATTTGATTTTTTCACTGTATTTTATAAATATTGAAAGGTAAAATTTACAAAAATAAATTTAAATTAAATTAAATAAATTATAGTTAAATTTTAATTATTACCTATTTAAATCACTTAGTTTTAATCTTTAATTATTGATTTATAATAATCACATGTTGTACTTACGGATCGTTAGTTTTTTTACTTGGTGTACGCTCGTCGCACTGTTTTCCCGCGCAGTTCGGGCCTAGGATACTCAAATGACGTCCGTTTGGCGACGACAACCTGTAAAAAACAATAGTTATTCTATTTATCTCACTTTGAAGACATCAAAAAGATTATAATCACACTCAAAAAAAGTTATGAAACTAACTTTTATGAGCGAGATTCGAACCCAGCACACCCTTCAGGCCATTTAAGCCCAGGTACTATTAAAATAAAAATAAAAATATATATATTTATTGTCTTGTTTCACCTCTCAGTCCCCGAGAGCTCGAATTCAAGCCCTGCAATACTCCGTCAAAACCCGGAAGCTCGAATTCGAGCGCGCTCCCCACGAGACTTAAAACTTAAATATTGTATATTTAGAGTCTACTTTTGTATGAAGAAGTTTAGCTATAAAAGAACTAGAATAAATTTGCTACACTCAAACCCCCCAACACTTTTATTATCTGTGCGTTTTTCATTTTATTTTATTTTTTTAGTTTTTTAGCCATTTTGCGAGTTACGTCATCGGCGCGGGTGATGTCATTAGTTTTGTTCCGGGATTTGAGCTAGAAATAACAAATGAATACCGTAGCGTCCGTTTGGTCAGCCAGGCACCTTCGGACTAGGAATAAACCTGTACCTCGAATGATGGGAAGCCATCGTAAACAACGCATAGGGTATTATTAAAACTAGCTTATTTACAAGCTTAAACAAAACGCAATTGTAAGCATTTTAAATTATTAAGCTACGAGCCAGACTCAACCACGATAGCCTAATAATAGGGCACTTTGGTTAAAGGCTCTGGATCGAATCATTCTCGTAGTTTTTCTTTCAAATCACTTACACGTATAACTTTTTTTTCGAAATTAAATTGCTAACATTTATGTATATTTACACTATTGTCTTTTGAGAATTCGTTTCTTCGATAGGCTCCGTTTTCGGCGGTTCAGGATTATTCTGAAAGGAAAAATATTATGAGTGTACGATATAAACGATGTACGTAATGTTCTTTTACATATAATTTTACGCAAATATTGTTGCGAACAAATTACAATTTAAAAAAAGAAAAAGTGTTGAAAATATTCCACAAACGGGATTAGAAACCCGCACCCAACGATATGCCGGGTCAGGTGCACTACTAACTACAGCCACGATAGCATAGTAGTAGTGCACGTGACCCGGCATGCCATGGGGTGCGGGTTCGAATACCGCTCGTGGAATTTTTTTAACACTGTCTTTTTTGAAGATGTACGATATGATATGGTTGACTGATAGCGCCTGAAACCATTTTATTAAAAATAACTGTAAAACAGACTAAAGCCTCCATTCAAACTCATTGGAAACAGGTCATAATAATGTAGAATTTATAAGATGATAATGGATGTCTTCAGTCTATGGCCGTCCACTACTGAACGTAAGCCTCACCTAAAGAGCGCCAACCATCCCGGTCCTGCTACATTCCTACATCACTGCGTTTGCCTAAACGCGCTCTCCACTCTAGAACATGTATGTTCCAGCGATCGTCGGTCCTTCTGCAGACATGACCGGCCCACTTCCATTTCAAAGTGCTGATTCTGCGAGTGATGTCGATGGCCATAGTTCTCTGCCGAATAACTTCGTTGCGTATTTTATCCGAAGAGAAACCCCAAGCATCACTCGCTCCGTCGCACGCTGAGCGACTTTGAACTGGTGGACCAGCCCTATCATATGCGATAATGGATCATCATCATCATCATCATCATCATCAGCTCATTCTATGTCCCCACTGCTGGGGCACGAGCCTTCCCTATGGATGGTTAGGGAGAACGGGCCATAAACCACCACGCGGGCCCAGTGCGGATTGGTGGTTGTTAACGATGGCTAATGCAGCCGGGACCAACGGCTTTGCGTGCCTTCCGAAGCACGGAGGAACTCGAGATGACAGATTTTTGGTCAGCCATCCGATGACAGGCCTTAGCGAAAGTTGCTTAACCTCAGCACTCGCAGACCGGGCGCGTTAGCTATAAGCTTTACCGTACCGTACTCCTCTGTAACCGACTCTGGGGTCTAGTGGTTAAGACCACCGGTTTTAGACCCAGAGGTCCCGGGTTCGATTCCCAGCGGGGGGTACATGTTTGTGTACTCAGTTTGGTTGGTGGTAGGGCTTGTTTATTCACCTGGCTAGCTACCACCATCTTTTATAAATATGTCACCATAACATCAATATGTGTAGCATTGTTGTGTTCCGGCAACTAGAGATAAGATAGCCAGTGCCTCAGTAGTAAAGGTTCCGGGTGTAGTGCACTTCCACCTTTGGCTTTATCATCACTTAATATCGCCTAGTGCTTAATCGTAAAAAAAATCGTACCTTGTTAGGTGACCGGCCCCGGTGTGATCTGATGGCTGGTAAGGACGCCAGCGCGCTCAGGATCCTGGCATACAACGTCACCATCACGATTGCAGGCAGGTAGAACGAGAAGGCGGTGCTGAAAAACACGTAGCTGCAAAGGAAAGGAGATGAAATGTCATTGGAGAACAATAATATACTATGAGTAAAGACAGATAGTTAAATAATATAAAATTGATAAAAAATCCTTTTAAAACCATGTGCATTATGGTAATTTGAAATTGAGAAGCTCAGGTGTAGGTACCTATGTAGGTATATAGCTACATCTTAAGAGGAAGTGCAAAATGTTCATCATTGAAATCGGTACATCTTTGTAGAAATTTTCAAATATACAAAAGCACTTAGGTACAACTTATGAAGTTAAAAGAATACAGTTTTCTTCAAAATTGTTTATAATTTGTGAGGGGAACTATTCAGTGCTCGCTTTGGCCACCTCTCCCAACAAGGTAATAAGGTCCGTTGGCATGGCAACTATCGACGCCACTAGCCTTACCACCACCATACAGGTCTGTGCCAGCACCGCATATAACATAGCCTGGCAGACCCATCTCCCACCCATCCCATCAGGAGACAAAGGGAGATGTGAAAACAACACACACCGGAAAAAATAAACAATTCCACAACTTACCCCACATTAGTATTGACAGTGCAAGGTTTCTCCATCTCTCCCGATAAGAAATGCTTCGGCGATGGTATGAAGGCCGTTGGCATAGCAACCACGGATGCCACTGGCCACACCAGCACCGCATACAGCCTTGCCTGGCGGGTGCGTCTGGCACGGGAGAGTGGGGCGGTGATGCCGCACCAACGCTCCCAGCCCAGCGTACACAGAGAGAGTATGGAGGCGGTACAGCATAACACGTCCAGGGTACTCCAGCACGAGCATATTGCGGAATCTGGAATTAAAATTAACTACATGTTGTTAGCCGGCAATTGAACAAACGGCCCGTAAAGCGTCCACTGCAACCAGATGTATCAACACACAACACACAGGGCACTCACTGTAACCGAACCTAATGGTTCAGTTTCTAAATAGTATATGCCTTTAGATAATTTTTGAAATTTCTTAGTCTGGAGCACCGCAACGCAATCAGAAGTCTAGCGTGGTTTTTTTTTATGTTACTATGCCGCGTATGGCTAGCCTGATGTAAAGCCACCAACGCAGCCGTTGCACGCTATCAACACCAGAGTATCATGCGCACGTAGATCTTGAAGCTTTAGTTCTTGGTCATCGCCGTTGGTGGTCGCCAACGAGTCAAATTCTGGGCAGAATCCTACCACCAGGATACCAGTCCCGAATATAAAAAAACTTACGATACTGACTCAAATGGAACACGAAGAGCTCCCGCGCCGCAGCGATGGGCAGCACGAAGACGCCGACCAGCAGGTCTGCCGCCGCCAAGCTCGCCAGCGGGTAGTGCGAGGGCGCACGTCTGGCGCGCCGTAACGCTACCAGCACCGCTCCGTTGCCAGCCAAAGTGGTGGCTGTAACTAATGCCATGGCGACTGCAGCAGCGTACCAGTAGACGTTGGTGTCGCCCCGTGGGTAGATGGTGATCACTGGTGAAGATAGTTGATGATAAACTGAGTTTTTTTTTCTAATAACGTGGCTGTACTTTCCATTTCAGAACGTAGAAGATGGTATTTATCAGTTATCATCAGCTAATGGTAAGTAAATGATATTTTTTTATCCGGAATCCTGAACCGCTGATTAACTAGCTGATTTATCTGACATAATAATTAATATTTTTATTAAAAGACCACAATGCGTTACATATATATTGGAAGAAAAAGAAAAAAGAATGCCTATTCATCAACAACAACAAAAACTCAATTTTTCACTTATGACGACTATGGACTATGGAATATATGGACTATGGACTATAGCTGATTATATTATTGTTATACTTAGTTATTCGGTTGGATAAAAGATGCTAGCTAACCACTTTTATGGCATACCTAGTTAGGATCAATTGGGATTAAATTAAATTATGAAAAAATAATAAGAACGAAAATATTGGCTACTCACTGTCTTGTAAATATTGGAACTCAAAACATAATCACTTGTTCTCATATGATGCACTAAAGTAACGGTTACATTATTCACTCCGAAAACCACTTTTGTTTTGGTTTTAAATAGATATTATTTCTTAAAACATAACCGATGATTTTGAGAGAAACTGTAATTTAAAATGTCATCGTTCGTTTCATTTTGCGCCGACAGACTTGAGGGTAGACTCTTTTTACTTTGACAACAATTAAATGCCGTCAGCTTTTTTACCATTTCAAAAAATTATGTTTTTTAATATTCAGTTTATTTATTAAATATTTAAGAATCCACCCACTTAGTCCTACCGGGTGTTATAAAGGACACCTCTAAAAGTAATAGATGTACCCTAATGTGATACTTTTAAAGTTTCACTTACAACCACACACTCTGGTCGGTTTAAATGGGCAAACAAAAATTAAAATTAACCAACTTTTACGGATCTACTCGCGTTTATTTTACACATCCGTAAAAGTTATTTCATTTCAATGTGTAGTGTTCGCGTAAACTTTAGAAAACATTAAACAAAAGTTAATTTGAGCCTAACGTTTGTTATTTATATTGATAAGTAGTCTTTAAAAGTCTGTTTGTTATTTTCTACTTTTACTTTGTTATAATAACATTGCATCGTATTACTTAGAGTATCTGAGTCTTATCAACCTTATCTTAGCCTAACTGATTAATTTCAGGCAGACCTCGACCCTTAGAACTTTTTAGAACCAACATAATTTCAAAGTTTAGTTTAGTAACACAGGCAATCTTTATTTTTTACATGTAACTATTTAATGACAAACTTTGTATTTCAAAAGTAAAGTAGCTAAACGCCTTTTGAGGAATTCTGGTAACAACTTCCTAAATAAAATTGTTGACATGACGTATTGTAATTTTTGTTTAAAGAATATAAGAAATATTTATGATTATGACATATAATTTTACGCAAATTTTGTTGCGAACAAATTACAATTTGAAAAAAGATAAACTGTTGAAAAAATTCCACAAGCAGAATTCGAACCCGCACCCCATGACATGCCGGGTCAGGTGCACTGCCAACTAAGTGAACCACGATAGCATAGTTGGTAGTGCACTTTGTCTTTTTTCAAATAAGAAATAATGTTTTTTGTTCTTAGATACAATTTCTCTTCTCGTCTCTTTGTAGGATTTCGAAATAAACATGACCGTAAAACGAGTCTTTAAACTTTATTTATTTATTTTATTTTATTAAACTTTTGCAACATAAATATTACATGGCGTACTTAATGCCTGAGGCATTCTCTACCTGTCAACTATAGGGTGGTGCTGAGATAACATTGGTAGGTGCAATCAAACTTTCAAAGTGTTTAGAGTGCAACGGCCATTTCAGTAGTTACAATACTGTATCCCGATAAGTTCTGTTCTTTTTTTTTAAAAGTCTAGTAAGATGAGCATGTCTAAAAAGCGTCCCTAGTAACGCATTTGCACCTGCTATAGGTTCCTGCTATCCTGGTACTTTGCCGTGCTAGACAATCTGACTGGTTAGCGGGTGTCACTTTCTCGATATTTCTCTAAAATATATGTCATGTCGCGTTGTATGTTCACGAAGAATTTCAATACTTGGCTCTGTAAAATTGTTGTTAATTAAACATAAATTAAAAGTTCTATGTTGGTCTTGGACTTAAAAAGAATGTGCCATCTGTGTTGCTTCCCTAGATTGTCGTACAAGACGACTAAAAACTAATGAGGTTTTAGCTTTTATGGCTAAATAAATTTACAACAAAAGTAATAAAACTGCAGTTGTTTAGAGATGGCTGCGCACGGCTTTCTTTCAATTTATGGTAATAGGTATATTAACTTTATGGGTAATAGGCGTGTTCTTAACTTTCATTATTATAAATGAATTAATCATTTCAATATTTTGTTGACCTTCATCCCTCATTCAGTCTATCGGTATACGAATGAAACTATTACTTACCTACTACGACTCCACAGACAAGTCAATCCTAAGTAACCTGCTCAATAGTCCTGTGCTCCTAGTGGCTAGTCTCCCTCGGGAACGTGGCCTGTCCGGAATTATGAGAGTACGCAAGCGCGCTAGTGTAGCGAGGACAAAATAAAGTAGCTGCCGGTAGGTGGGGCCCGCAATTTAAGTTAATGCTCTAAGATTCAAGTACATAAAAAAATCGCGAGACATCGTTTTTGTCTGCAAAGCTAGTTAATTTTAAAGTAGTTTATCTACACTAATGTTGTAACATTCTACTTATGTTTCCAATACTTGACTTATAATTACTACTGTTATAGCGCAGACAACAAAACACTCAATTTAAGCAATTTCACATGATGGTATAATATCCACATCGATATCGTAAAATCTCATTATAACATCAATAAAACGCGACCAATTAACCTGGCGAGCCTTATGTCAAAATCCTCATACAAGTTGTATAAAATTTTGATATTAGGCTGGCTTTTGAAAACAGTTGGGTTATACGTGAAAACTTCGTCGAAACTACTAAACTTACATACACAAAACTCTTTGGTAAGATCTTGTGCCAATTAAATAAAAAAAGAACAGCGCGCGCTCGCTCCTGATTGGCTCTGCGCGCGCAGCTGCGCTCTCATTGGTTAGATTTTAATGGCGGCAAGTTCACTGTGACAATACACGTACGCGTGAATTTAATGTTTCGCAATGTGTTTTGTTTTTAAAATACAAATTAAAAGTTAAAAATGGACAGCGACGATGATATTTGTACGCCTCCGGATATTCTAGAATTGGCAACAAAAGTAACTCACAATCTTTTGCCAGAAAAATCTAGAAAATTATATGAAAAAGAATATAATAACTTTTTGGCATGGAAGATCGAAAAGAAAACTACATTATTTTCTGAAAATGTCATTCTTGTGTATCTCAAAGACCTCTCCGACAAATTCAAGCCATCTTCTATGTGGGCTAAATATTCTATGCTCAAGTCCACACTGAGTATCTACAACAATATTGATATCACGAAGTATTCAAAAGTCATAGCGTTCCTGAAACGCAGTTCAGAAGGACACAAGGAAAAAAGTCCTTGACGTTTACATCAGGTCAAATAAAGATGTTCCTGAAAGATTCACCAGATGTTTTGTATCTTTTTGAAAAGGTAAGTGTATTTTAGTTCTGTTATTTAATCTACCTAGTATTTACGTACTACACACGCAAGTTATCTAGACACTCCGTTTAAGCGCTTTGTGTATAAATTAGGTAGTAGGTACCTACACTTTACTACTTCATAAATCATAGTTTTTGCCTTGGCTATGTACCTCAAGCTTATTATATCGTTTATTGTTACAGGTTGCACTAATCTTCGGCATAATGGGGGCATGCCGAAGGCAAGAGCTATACAACATCCAGTTCGATGAAGTCTCTAACATAGACGACAGTACAATCATGGTGAAAGTTTCGAAAACAAAAACGAAAATAGATCGTTCTTTCGTTGTGACGGGCAACTGCTATGCCGTATGTAAAAAATACATGGAACTTCGACCCACCCCCTGTCGAAACCCTGCCTTTTTCTTGAGCTATAGATCGGGGAAGTGCGTCGATCAAAGAACTGGTATTAATAAATTTGGTGCTCTGGGAAAAACTATCGCAAGTTTTTTGAATCTGCCTAACCCAGCGTTGTACACGGGGCATTGCTTCCGGCGCACCTCGGCGACCCTTCTCATAGATAGCGGTGGTGATTTGACCGCACTGAAACGACACGGGGGGTGGAAGTCTTCTACTGTGGCTGAAAGCTACATTGATGAGTCTTTAATGAATAAAATTCAAGTCTCAAATACGATCTTGAACAGTATAGAAAACAAGACGAATGAAGTAATTATAAATATTCCAACTCCGTCTACGAGCTCTACTGCTTGCCCCGCGACCGCTACAGCTGCTGGATCAATATTTAACATTAACTTTCAAAATTGTACCATCCAAAATTTGAACAATTATTATAAATAAACTATTGTCAGCTTTTACTCTTGTTGTTTGACTAATTGCATTAGTGAAGATAAAGTAGTGTATGCAACTGATATAACACGGGTATTAAAACACTCGTTACTAATATGAAACTCGCTGCGCTCGTTTCATAAACTCACACTCGTGTTTTAATACCCTTCATTATATGACAGTTGCATAAACTACTATTATTCATCGTCAATTGAAAAAGGTTTTCAACATTTCTATATAGATTTCACAGCGTATAGCGCCGCGCCGCCGGCTGTTGGGTGGTGTGTATTGATATCTCGTTTTCATACAAGAGCGTGAGGTGTCCGGCTTCCCACCTGCTGTAAGCTTTTGTAGCCCTGGTACTTTGACACGCCAGACAACGTGTCGCACGAGGTGGGGGTTACTTTTTCTGTTAAAAATATTAAAAAGCACACTGATTTTGACATTTTTATAAACATAACAATTAAATAAAATACACGAGTAAGAAGTATAAGATACTGTATTTTCAATTCCTAATAGATGTTTTAACAATGACCAAGGAAAATTCTCTTGCAGGCCAACATAACTGCCGATAAATTTTCATGTCCGTGCGATTTACTACTTCGTATGTGCTGCACTCCTGGTTGCAAGCCTCATTCAGGAACGTGTTCGTCACTGAGATGGAACGATCTGCGCATGTCAGCCAAACAGGCGGTAGCCTAGTAACGCGCAGTATCAATACGCCCCAAAATCTAGGGCATACGATAGCGTCCTTGGTAACAGCATATGGTAACAGGAACTCTTGCAATTTTATGCATTCCTGGTACTCGCACGTATTTGACAACGTGATTGCTGACTGGCAGATATGGTGGCGATTTTTTATTTATTTAGGTTGGTATAATTTATGCACCACTTCATTTATTACTTACTAGCTGTGCTCGCGACTTCGTCCGCGTGGAATAGTGACTTTCGGCAGCATTTTTAATTTTTTAGGCTCTTTTCCCGTTTTTGCAACATTTTTCACTGATGCTTCGCTCCTATTGGTCGCAGCGTGATGTTATATAGCCTAAAGCCTTTCTCGATAAATGGACTATCCAACACAAAAAGAATTATTCAATTCGAACCAGTAGTTCCTGAGATTAGCGGGTTCAAACAAACAAACAAACAAACAAACAAACTCTTCAGCTTTATAATATTAGTATAGATTTTTTAATTTAAACTACTAAAGATTAACAAACACACCTCTTGTATAATGTATACTGTTGTATACATACATTCACATACACTCATACTCTTACATCCTTCTCCCAAAAAGAGGCCCTGGCTCGACCGCGAAATGAGCGAGGTCATTAATGAGCCCTCCTAACTCGCAACGATTATTTTCATAGTTGAGGCTCGACCGCGGAAGAGACTATCGGAGAGGCGAACTATGAAAATTATCGTTGTGAGTTAGGAGGGCTAATGACCCCGCTCATTTCGCGGCCGAACCCGAGCTTCAGTAAACTCGTCGCTACGTGCCGTTAGTGACATCGACACCTCGAAACCTAATGTAATAAACATTTTGGAACCCTTGTACCTTAGTAAACTCTAACGAAACTGCACGAGAAGGCAGCTACATTATTTTCACGTCCCAGATCAGCATGGGATTGAAACCATTTAACCAGATGTTTATAATCTTATTTAAGTAATAATTAAGTTTACTTACTAAGTATTTTTTCAATAGTTTTATACAGGTGACTATTTGTAAAGAACAACTATCTTTGCTTCAATGATTTTATATCTTGAACATTACTTGAATTAGACGTACGGTTGGATTAAGGTTGAGCTGCGGAATTCATTTATTATGGTTTTCCTCAGTTGGAGTGGTAGTTAATAGATTTTTTTAGCTTGTTGAAAAAAAAAATTCAAAATTCAAAATCATTTATTCAGTTTAGGCTACAAATAGCTCTTATGAACGTCATTTTATGCCATCGGTTCGTAAGTCTATCTACTCTGGGCGGGAGATCTTGTACTGAGAAGAACCGGCAAGAAACTCAGCAAGTGTCCAGCTCTTTTCTTCCTTACAGCGTCATAAATATTGGAAAATGCCCTATCATAAAAGGACACTTTCCATCACAAATAAAAACACAAAATGTAAAGGACAATCACAACATGTAAAAAAACACAAAAAATAAAAAATAACTAAATAAAATATTTAAGTCTGCAAAAACATAATTTACCAGTTTAATTTTTTACAATAGCATACAGTAGTTGGTGTCCGATTACTATGAGTACTTTAGAACTTTTAAAGATTTTAACTACACCTTGATACTTTGAAAGTTAGTGCATTTGTAACGCATGAAAAACTGTAAGAAAGCTCAACCAAATCTACGAGTCCCGGTTACCACCAACAAAAAAAGACAAAACGTAATAACTATTTAAAACAACTACAATGTTTGTTACTAAACGTAGGTACCGTTTTATAATTTCACTTTAGATAGACCCAACCCTTCATGGGGAAGCGTATGTAAATAAACGTACAAGTGCTAATTTGTATAGTAAGGTGGGGATGGTCTGACAGTGTAGGGTTGGTTAGTACGACCGGTTATCCTAGCAACGCGACGCGGTAGCTTCTGCAACGTTATGCGCTCCTGGTACTTTGTCGGGCGTTTCATCGTTACTTGGCTTTTCTACGCGACGGACGGTGTGGCGTGGCGTGGCGGGCAGGCAAAATTATTAATATGGAGGAAGAAAATACATAATAAGTAGGTATTAGTAATAAGTGGAAACTTTACTGATGTATGTTAAATTGTATGTAACATTTATAAACTAAGTATATTGTATTGTATGTTTCCCAAATAAAATAAAATAAAAAAATAAAAAATATAATTAGTTTTCAATGATTTGGTGGCACGTAGCGTACGTAGACTCTGTACTGGAATATGTAGTTAGTTATAAGTAGTCCTTATTATTATTATTCCCTTTATTTATTTTTTTACATATAAATTTACATTTTTAAATATTTTCTAAAAACAAAACAAACATTTAAAAATATAAAAAAATAGGAGTCCGCCGGCATCGGGACCAGGGTCCAAACTACCGGTGATTAGGGCTCCAGAGACAGGAACCTCCTCACAATGCGTGCCGTATCGAGAAGAACTGCCTTATTATTATTATTTATTTTATTTTTAGCCCATCCTATATCGTCCCACTGCAAGGCAAAGGCCTCTTCCCTTTTTCCAATATTCACGGTCTGTAGCTTTCTGGGACCAATCCTTCAAAAATGAGTCCAACTCGTCCCGCCATCTCCGTCTAGGTCGGCCGCGATGTCGTTTTTGGCGTTGTGGATCCAGTAGTCCTTAATAAAAAAAATATTTAGTGATAGATTAGGGTATAATGGCTGTTAATAAATGTTGAAGGATAGTATCTAAATGGTCCACCATTATTTCCCATATTGTTCAACATGAATAAGTAAAAAAAATTGATTAAAAAGCGCCTTTTTAATTTCACATCAAGGATCCCATATGGAACTTATGTTATAGATTAATGAAATTATTATTTGAAAACGCAAGATAGGCGACAAATTCGTAAAGTGACTGTGTATGTAAGCTGTCGACACCGGTACCATTCTCTCAGCAAACAAAATGGCGGCAACTACAGGCCAACACTAGGTGGCACTGTGGTGTTCAGGTAATATAATATGTTTCCAAATATTATCGAGATAATTATTGTTTTTTGATAGTCTCAGAATAATAACTAATATAGGTACTAAATTAAAGAGTTCTCATTTTGTCATTCTATGTGGTGATATACCTAACTGAACCCGGCTGCACCAATAGCTTGTTGCTTTTGGAAAAGGCAGTAGTTTCTTAATTTCACCGCATCACATCAATGCTAGGTACTAAAACCTAAAATCCCAGTGTGCAATCACATGCAACCTCCTGCAATATTATGATACCGTGATTAGTCGGGGTTCTTACAAGCGTGACTTGTTTTGCCACAAGAGGCATCCTAATATTTTAAACTAAAACATAACTAAACTTAAGTTTACTTCTTAACTTTTTTAAACTTTTATCATTTTTTTAACTACTATTTTTTTTAAGTTTGTTGAGGAAAATATTTATATTTATAGATAAAAAGGTACTAATAAAAACAACACAACATTACTTTTATTCCTTTATTGTCAGTTAGGGGGAAAATATTGAAAAGTTCATTCTCCTCAAATTTTAGAATCTTACAAAGAAATGCATTTCATAAAAATAATCATAAAATGTATTTACAGGCGTCTAAAAACTAATTAGACCTTCTAAACTATTTGCTGAATAGTTTAAATTACAAACTTCGTCCCTACCCTTACAGCTAGTTTGAAGGCACGCAGCATTGAAGATCATACAATTTTAATACATTTTGTTTGTGCCCTTTTCATAATTCCATTCAAAATACAATGTACCATACACGTGGATTACACAGAATTACTTTTGATTTCACTATATTTGCCTCGAGTTTTTACTAACTTAACGAATTGGAAAACAAAAATTACTATTAAAAGCGTCACGCAAAGTAGGAGTATTCTATTACCTCCCGAGGCAAACCTATATACATTTGTACTTTTACCCAAGTTCATTAGGACTGTACGCAGAGTAGGTACAGCAACTTAACATACATAATTCATTATTTATTTACGAGAATGCATTAAAGGAAGCACGCGTTTCGCCTATGTGTACTCTAACTACATCTAATTAATAGTATCACTGAACTCGCAATAAAGTAACTCAGAAAAACACCAAAAAGAGATAAATTTGAAAAAAAAAGTTTGATACTACATGGCAGCATACAAAAACTGACGTAAGTCAAAAACCGGCGTTTTAACGTATTGATTAACAATATGATTGGCTCCTTGGCACTTTACGATGACACAGTTAAAGTTTTAACTTAAAAACTAAGATAACGCTACGAAGATCATTCTTTCGAACATTTAAATATTATATTTAAAAAAAAAGGTATAAAATAATATTTACAATAATGTAAGCATTTCACACGACATCGACATCAGCAAGAGTCCTCAACTTATGCTAACTATTATAATAATATCATACAAAATGTGGAGTAGGTACAAACAAACAATTGAGCACAGAGTATGGTCCCAAAGTAAACGTTATAAAGAATTTGGAAGTTTCTTTTAAAGCGAATAATGGAATGATGAGATCTTAAAGTACGATATACGTACTTCTTGGAAAAAAAGTATGAGGTGGCCATTTTATAAGGAATGTATAATGAGCGTTAAAAATCTAGGACGAATTGAATATTTAATACACTAATCGTCTTGATTTTTTAACAGGCAGATGTCTCTCATTTTAAATTATTAGGGTCCGTCACTAGTTATTTAAAAAAATAATTTGTCATTCACCACCTCTGTTACTGAATACTGGAAGCTTTTAATGTGGAATGACTTAGTTAAGCGGAAGAAAAAATATAAGTTCATTAAACTAACCTACACGGAATAATGTCTCAGAGGTCTACGCCTCCATAAATAAATAAAAATTCATTATAGTCTTTAGACAATTCATAATGTATAGTTTTGACTAAGTTTAAACTGCAAAGACGTCTACCTCAGGTCGCTTTTATAATTCAAATATAGTCTAAGACCGATATAAACTCGTTTATAATAGAACAAATACTTTTATTAAAAATAAAAAAATTGCATTTAATTTTGTTTTTTGTGATATTTATGTCACTCTTTCTGTTATCGATAACATTCTAAATTGGAGTAGGTCATCTACACATTGACTGAGAAGTCATATTATTTTTATATAATTTGGCATTTTATGTCGGTATTAGATTACAGGTTTAACAAATCTACAGCTACATATTACGACGCTAAGGAATCACACATAAATAATTTCCCTCCAAATTATTACAAAAAACAATCTCAAAATGTGAAATCTATATTCCCATTAAAATTAATGATTCAAAACACTGAGTTATATAAACAAGTAAATAAAAATAAACATTTAACAACAACAGTTCACGTACGTCAATAAAGTTGTCGGTGTATTTATTTAAATTTTCATTTAGTGGCGAGTATTACATTACTGAATTACCACAATGGCGGTGAAATAAAACACGTATAACAATAATTATGTTTCAGTTACAAGATACTGATCTTACAAAATAGCAATTAAAATTAGAGAGTTGCGTCGTTACGAAACGAAGTTAACAGTGTCTCTTTGTGCTTTAATTAAAATACACCGATAAGTCTTGTCATGTGGCGAGATTGTGAGTTAGTGCGTCGTTGGCGCGCTACCCTATGCGAAATATACTACGAGTCATGGCTGTACAAATCAGTCTAATATCTACGGCACACTAGCACTCCGACATTTCTATAAATCGAGTCATACGCCGTTCTTTTCGTAAAATGCCAACTTATGCCTTTGTGACGTTCTAGCACTAGCATTTAAAAACAAGTCACAATCTTAAGGTTGTTTAAAGATGACATAGTCCGTTTATTGTCAGTCTATTGATCTACCCTTACGCTTACATTTAGATATCGTGTGTCTAAAATAAACTTTTTAATACAATTAACCGTAGAAAAAAGTGCGTAAAACAAATGGCATTTCACAGTTCAACAAATATACAAGGTGCCATTAATATTCTCTTAGTGTCTTTGTACAATTTTTATTGGCTTAAGCCATCAATCAATTTACATTCCAGAGCGGTCACTTAACCGAACATGTCCGTTTGACGCGCACAAAACCGACCTTTAACAATAATTAGATCACCGGACTTAAAACGTAGCAATAACAATATCTATTTATATATAAATGGCTCCGGTGGCGCCCTTGTTGGTAGGTTGGATCTCGTTGGGCGATAGGGCGGCGCGGTCCGACCAGTCCGAGTGGGGGGACTGCGTGAGGGGGGTTTGTGGGGAGGGCGTGGACCAGTGGTCGGGGGACTCCGGCGACGGAGTGGGGAACGTCTCCCCTAGCGCCCAGCTCCCGTACAAACCTGTCGGGGTAAAAGCTTTATTAATAACTATTCATTACAAATTGATAATTTGTTGTGTTTTTTGGACAGTGAACCTGTGTAGACCAACATTATGTGGAATCATAAAAGTTAAGATGTATTGGGTGTAGTTAGTACCTACCCGGAATGGTGGCAAGTTGTTTATTACTACGAGGTTATTATCCTGCTTTGGAAGGTATGTACCAGGTATGTACGACTAATAGTCGTTGGTCGTGGCTGCTGTCACCAGCTACAACCAACCTTTTAACTCCGTCGCCATAACAACATGTTAATAGCATTGCTGTGTTCCTTCCAAGAGTTTAAAAGTCAAGTCATTTGTGAGAGCGTATGCCAGAAGTTTTAAAGAACTAAGAATAACCAAACGCTTCCTCATTATAAAATGTAGGCGTCAAGGTTCTTTCAATATAGCCGTTTCATGTCGGTTTGCTACCGCACAGGCGTGCGTGCGCAATACACGGCAGCAGTCCGATACCAAACGTCTAAATTGAAAGAGCCCCAAGAGTACGCTTCCATGTCTAGCGTCATTAATCAAGTAAGATACTTTTCAAACGCTGCTCTGTTAACGGTAACAGAAAGCGAAAACTCACTAAACTATTGAGTGCAGACAATTTAGACTACCAACACACAAATAAGAAGTTATTAAATTAGCGGACTTGAGGCCCAGGTTGGACGAAGTCTACGTCACTACATTAACGATAATGTAGAACAGAAAAAAGTAGTTCCTTCCTCGTGGTCAAACTAAGTAGTCAAACTGATTTGACCACGAGGAATTTTAACATTCTTCGTGACAAACTGTAACAATATAATCTCTTTCAACATACTGTATACGATGTAGTCTTATTGTATAGGGAAAATGAAAAATAAAATCACAACTGTTTGTCTGTGTCACTTGTATACCACAGGCACAAACAATATTTTACAGAACAATATTTTTTTTAGATTTAATATTTCCAACATAAAGTACCAGGCTACCATAACTATGCAGGAGATTGCTTATTAATATAAAAGAATAATATAGTCTTGTAAATACATATTAGCAAAGATTATAATAATATTCTTATAAACACACTGAAAACACTGAAACTCTTCTCCCAACCTGGGAATTGAACGCAGGACCGCCAGATATCGGGCTGAGAGCGTTGCCATTTAGCCACCGAGGCGAGGAATACGGAAACTCACTTAAACCATTGAGTGCTGGATGTTGTCCCTCCTGCACCTGGCCGAGCGCCGCCGCGTGCGTCATCATAGCCTGCAGCTGCGGGTTGTGTTGCCCGTTAGCACCTGCAACATGTACTACGTTACACACTGTGCACAATCGTTTGCTATAGCTAATGAATTATCCACAGCTGCAAGAAGTCCTGAATGGGTGGTAGGAAAAACATTTTTGAACGATTCAGGAGATGATGCAGTAGGTACCATAAACTAGGCTCCACAAAGTAAATAATTCATTTAACCTTTTTACCGCCAACAACTTCTATAGAAGTTCGAGATTTTCGTGCCGTCTACGCCAGCACTTCCATAGAAGTTCTTCTTTGTACCTACTTTATTAAAATACATTTATACGTTGGCGTACAGCGGGACATCGCGTGCAGGATAGTTGGGCGGTGAAAAGGTTAAAGGCCTGTGTGTACGTTTTTACAATAAAGTTCCAAGTAATATCCATAAACTTGATATTAATAGATTTAAAATCGCCATTGAAGAGAAGCTTTATAAAAAAAATTATTATAAAGTGTCTGATTACATTGAAGACAAAACAGCATGGGTTTAAAATGCTCCAATCACTCCAACAGGTATTTCTAATTTAAAATATTGTTAAGGTTTTTTATTAAACTTGTATAACTTGGTAACGGCATATAATTTTGTAAATGTCGTTACATATTATATTAACCTTTTCACCGCCCAACTATCCTGCACGCGATGTCCCGCTGTACGCCAGCGTATAAATGTATTTTAATAAAGTAGGTACAAAGAAGAACTTCTATAGAAGTGCTGGCGTGGACGGCACGAAAATCTCGAACTTCTATAGAAGTTGTTGGCGGTAAAAAGGTTAATGCTGTGGAGTTTCTTGCGGCCATTCTTGTCCACAGCTAAAAAATAGACGTCCTGAATGGGTAGTAGGTAAAAAAATTTTTGGACGATTCAAAAGCACTTTTCTAAAGTTTATTTGAGTAAAAATATTTGACTTTGAATACATTTTGACTTTGGCATCATATAAACGTCTCACGTTCCACTACAACAGTTTGACCTTTTGAAAAACTCCGCCCAATGTTAAGTTGAGTAGAAGCATTGTTCTGATACGAAGAACTCATAATGAAGTACGAAGTTGCCTCTTTACACCTCGTTTAAAGGACCTCATGTTGTAAAAGGAAGAAATACGTTTGCTAGGAAAGAATTCCATTTTTGGTGGTACTCTCCTTTTTACACGCCACCCACCCAACTCCGAAGATATTATTTACAAACACAGTACCATTCCAACTTGTGAAGAATTGTGTCGCTCAAGCTGTCCTTAATGCCGACCTGCAACTCATAGTATATCTCTTTCTCTCTTCCTCAACCATTATCCACCCAATGTAGAGTGTAGGACTCTTCCAATGAACACCATTTCGGTCTTGCGCCTTTCTCATCTGTAGGCTTAGCCAAAGTAACATTAAGAAAACGATAGCGAAGTTCGAAAATAACAAAATGTATGGGATTGACAGAAGATTGACCACGTGATTTAGCGCGGCTTATGTCAATCCCATACAATTTATTCTTTTCGAACTTCGCTATCGTTTTCTTGATGTTACTTTGGCTAAGCCTACTGACTCTTTTCCGCTACCTTGGCAAGGTTATCACAGCTAAATTTCCTTGAATGCTGAATTTCCTTGCTATTTTAAGTCTACTGGTGTGAATCTGTCTTTAGATGTCTCTGATGTATAATTGCATAGCTACTGTTGTTTTGTTAAAGATGATTCACTAAGAAAAAAATTGTAAGTGTACTCACCCAAATGTGCCAACGCTGAGTATGCGGCGGCGGTGGCGGCGGCGTCCAGGTGGTGCGAGTGGTGGTGGGAGTGGCGCAGCGCCGCCATGTGCGCGGGCGACGTCGGCAGCGACGGCCGCGACTTGCCCGGTGATGGCGAACCTGGGCAAGCAATATTGACTCTTATAAAGGTGACGCTTAGAGATCATTATGCTTTTAAACAAATTTAAACGGGGATTAACGCAAACTAATTAGTAAAATGGTATCATAACCACTACTACTAATTAGTTACTAATTAGTTTGCGTTAATCCCAGTTTAAATTTGTTTAACTATGGAACGCGAATGTTTAAAAGTGTATACATTATGCTTTTCTTTAATTTTGAAAAGATAATTACTTTGCTTTAACTAATGTCAAGTGGAAGCAGAGTTCAGATCGCATCTGTGAATACAGACGATTGGTCGCGCGAGCCCAATAATTTATCTAAGACGATAGTATTTTCAATTATATCAACTTAACCGTGACTGCACTTTTGGCATTTTTTGCTCTGCGCAACCTTAAACGAGATGTGAATAAGCAAGTGGCGTACAGCAAGATGAGGACGGCTAAGTAAGGCACACTCCTGCTCACTTCTGCACTCTGCTTCTGCTGCAGCAGGCAGAGCAGAGTCATTTGGCAAACCCCATAATAAACAAATTAATAGTATAAGAAGTTGTACTCACCAATGTACGCGTGCGGCGAGCTGGTGTGGTTGCTGTGCGTGGGCGAGTGGTTGGAGTAGGGCGGCGACAGCGAGGCGCCCAGCGCGCCGCCGCCATACGACTGCTGCAGCGTCTGACCCGTCTGCGGGGCGAAAGTTGGTTTATACACCATCAACATTATTTCCTCACTAGCGACCCGTCCCTGCTTCGCACGGGTGGGCATTTTTTTTAATATAGCCTGTGTTACTCAGCGCTAATGTAGCATTCTAATGGTAAAAGAATTTTTAAAATCGGTTCAGTAGTTTTGGAGTTTATTCGTTACAAACATACATACAAAAATACAAAGCTTTCCTCTTTATAATATTAGTATACTCGTAGATTATCACTTTTGCAATTTGCTACTGATTTTGCAATACTGAAGTAATACATCAGAACTAGGGATTTGAATGTTAGATGGAACTGTTAAGGACATTTGAGTATAGCATGTTAACCTTACAGAAGTTAGACAGATTTTGGTCCTTTGAATCGGATCATCTATAAACATATAATATCATGTCCTTACTGACTGATTCATTATCGCCGAGCTTAAAACGCTGGAGCTTATTACATGAAGTATGGACTATAGGTTAATTGAATGACGTAACCAGCCACTAAGAAAGGATTTTACGGAAATCAAAACCTAAGGGGGTCAAATAGGGGGTGAAAGTTTGTATGAAAGTCAGTGTTTTAAAGTAAAGTACGTGAAAAATGGTATTTGGCTATTTAAAGAGAAATAAAGATTGTGTCTCAGGAATTTTGTTTATTTTCCTTTAAAAGAGAAAAAAGGGAAAAAGGTTTTTTGAGGGCATTGTTATTAAGAAGAAGTTAGTAAGAATTATAAAAATTAATAATTTAATCGATCTTTTGATTTTTCAAGTAAAATAATGACGTGTTTTAGCATTTTTCGAAAAACCTCAAGAGAGGTGAAAGAGGGGTGGAAAGATTGTATGGAAATCTGTCAATTTAAAAGTTAAATCCTTCGGTATTTGGACTGGTTAGAATTATGAAGTGTTTCAGGATTATCCTTGCCTTACTTATCTTTAATAAGTTTGGCTTTTAATTAAAACAACGTGTAGCCTATGTGAGCAAAGCCGCGAGCAAAAGCTAGTCTCACATAATTGTTAGCACTTAAAGCGATAGTGCCAGAAACAAGAATTCACCATTGATCTTAGGACCACATGCAGGACGTAATGACATAAAGACTTAACAAGTATTTTGAAGATTAAGATATTTTAATTTGATCAACTGGTATCAGCTGGCATTGCAATAGTTCCATAACTAGCGAAACTTGCAACGCGCAATTCGCATCGCTAACAGCTCCTCTTGATTCAAGCTGGTCAGTCTTGAGATAGACTGGAGGCGACCACTCTATAATAACGTTTACTGATCTGATGTGTTCCGGTTTGTAGAGTACTAGATTTAATTAAATTACACGGCATAGATGCAAAAGATCTGAAGCTTCAGTGGCCGCTTTCTACAGGCGGAGCTTAAGCTCATTTGCCGAATTTATTATCACCAGCTTTTTTATGACCCCACTGCTGGAGCACGAGCCTTCCCTAGGGATGGATATGCCACCACGAGGGCCCAGTTCAGATTGGTGGTTGTTAATGACTATTACTGCAGCTGCGACCAACGGCTTTACGTTCCGAAGCAGGTAGGAGTTTGCGATGACAAATTTTTGGTCACCCGTCCGATGACCGTTCTTTGCGAACGTTGCTGTACTTCAGCAATCGCAGTCCAAGCGCGTTAAGCACTGAGGTACCGAGCTCCGACTTTTTGACTGAATTCCTTAACTCTTTGCGGCATAGTGGTTGATTTTTTAACCACATATTTCATTTGGTTTTTAATCTTATCTCAATCGCATAGAGTTCAAAATGTGGTGGATATATACATCCCTCTGACCCTGAAAGAGCATTAAAATACTATCTGCATACCTTGACGCAGTCCTCATAGCTGGGCGGCTGCTTGTGTTGAATGAGCTGCTCCATGCCGGCGAACTGCGCCATCGTGTTCGAGTACAGCGACGTCGCGTCGTACGGCGACGGCAAGTCCTGGAAACACTGGGGCACGTTAGTATTGCGGGGCGATTCACAGATGGCGCTACTGTAACTCGCGCAATAAACGTTGTGGCACTCCCAAGGAATTGAGTAAAAAAAAATTTAAAAATGTTACCTGTAAAAAAAAAGCTATGTGAGCATCAAACTCATGTTCATCAACTTATGTTACAATTCCTCCGCGTGAGTATACTTACGATTTACGATACATACTAATAATATATTGTTTGCTTGACTATTCCCATTATTAATGACCTCATAATTTCTTCTTTAACACATAAGATACGAGGCTCTTTACATAAGGTATAGAAGAAGCCTCATACAAAGGAAACTAAAATAAAAAGACCTTTTTGTGTGTTTGTAACACGACAATACTAAGGTTTTTAAAAATAATGGCTTAATTTATAGAAATTATCTCAAGGGTCGTTATAATAAAAATATGTTGCCGATAAACAATACCTAAAACATCTACGTTTTTTATTTTTTATTAGCCTATTTTTGTGTACCACTGCTGGGCAAACGCCTCGCCTCTGCGTAAAACATCTTCTACGTACGAGCACAGTCTATCTAACCTCTTGTACGAGTAAGTAATTAAAGTAAGTTACCTGTAAATTTTGCAGCGGTGATTCAACGGGGCTCAGGCTGCAGCCGAGGCTTTCCACACTCTGCGGCACCTCCTGCGCAACCTTCTTGTTGTTCTTTTTTACACTCGGTTTCCTATGGGCACCGAAAAAAAATATGTCAAAATCTGGAGGGACAAATATTGTTTTTTTATATTAGATGGACCTTTGTTAATTTAGATAACTCGCAAACACTTTAATTATATTTTTACATTAACTTCAATTTAACGCATTTGAAAGTGCATCTAATCAAAGTGCGTATCATTCCTATTTGCATAAAAAAACACGCATACAGAAAATAAATCGTACTACCAATGGTAAGCAAAGCTAGATTTATATCTCCCAGCCAATCTAAAGTGGAATAGGAAGCTTAATGAAACAGTATTTCATAGTGCTGCAAGTTGTCAAAATTGCGTTGATAACCTACGTACACCCAACAGCTTAATACAAAGTTGCATTTGAACGGGCAGTGGCGGCCCGCTGCCATCCAATTTACGACCTAAAACGTATACTCTGAAGGTTGATCTGCGTGTGCTGGAAATTGTTATCGTACTGGTCGGGACTCTCGGGACCGGCTTCCGCGCGCGCTTTCTTCGGCTTGCCTTTGAATGAGCCTTAGCTACTGCCATTAAATTTACGATCTAATTACTATAGTTTTAAGGCTCACCGTCTGATCTGCGTGTGCTGCAAGTTGTTGTTGTCGTACTGGTCGGGGCTGTCGGGGCCGGCTTTCGCTCGGGCCTTCTTCGGCTTCCCTTTTGCTGCCGTCGAGCTGATCACCGTGGGTTGGCTGATCAGCTGCGGATGCGGGTTTGGTGATGCTGCAAGCAAAAGGCCTCTTTAGTACACACTTAATTAGTGTCGATAGGTTCTGTGGTTGCGCAAGAATTTACAGTCACTTGAAGCTGCCATGTTCTTTATAATAATAATAAATCTTTATTTGCAGAAAACATGATATAGAGTTGTTACATTAGTCTGTTATAATTAAAGTGCACATGTTCAGCTAACACACGGATAGCATGCTTTTCCCATGACAAGATCGACCAAGCTAGCGTAGGAAGACCCAGGCTAGATGTCAAGAGTGGAAGACCACCCTCGACATCCGACACGAACGCATCGGAAAATCTATAAGGGACGAAGCTTGTGTGACGATAGCCCCTAAAACTCATTTCAGTACAAGTCATTTCTAATGATGATATCTGATCAAACGTCTACTTTTTATGCTACAAGTCATTTTGGACGATGACGACCTAATCATCTATTGCCTTTTCTTTCCCCTCTCTTTCACCGTTACACAACTGTTATCTAAATACTCACTCATGAGGTGATGATGCTGCGGGGGTGGCCGCGGGCAGTGCTCGTCCAGGAGCCTGACTATGTCGTCGTGCATCCTCTCCTGAGCCACGTCTCTTGGCAGCCGGTCCATGTGGTCGGTGATCTCCCGGTTCGCCATTGCGTCAAGAAGCGCCCGGCATGCGCCGTAAGAGCCCTCTCTGGCGCCTAGGAATAGCGGTGTCTCGTCCTGTAGGGTTTTATAGAGAATTCGTTAGAAATCTGTGCGTTTGAGATATATAAACTTAATCTGCTTTACTACAAAACGATGACTGGTAAAAAACGATGATATAGTATATAGCCATTGTTTCAACTTTGAACAGAGTTTTGTAGTAAGAGGGCTAGTATTTAGTGATCCTTGATTTTTATGGTTAGGATTCATCATCATCATCATCATCATCATCAGCTCATTTTTGTCCCCACTGCTGGGCCACGAGCCTTCCCTATGGATGGATAGGGAGAACGGGCCATAAACCACCACGCGGGCCTGGTGCGGATTGGTGGTTGTTAACGACTGCTAATGCAGCTGGGACCAACGGCTTTACGTGCCTTCCGAAGCACGGAGAAGCTCGAGATGATAAATTTTGGGTCACCCATCCGATGACCGGCCTTTGCGAAAGTTGCTTAACCTCAGCTCTCGCAGACCGGGCGGGTTAAGTACTGCGCCATCGAGCTTCTCCGAGGTTAGGTTTAGATTATCCTAAAATATAGGAGGTCTGACATCATGCTGAGCGGACACCTTTTGATGCCACATTTAATTAATGTTAAAATTTTATGCAAGTACTTATGTCAATTTGTAGTTGTGACAATAATTAACATTTTTATATTCTATTAACTAAAATGAGCTGGCGATGAAATATCGCTTACCTTGTCGTCCTGGGCGTCTCTGTTCGCGCCGTGCATGAGCAGTACATTGACTGCATCCACGTTGTTGACGGCTGCCGCCCAGTGCAGCGCCGTCTTGCCGCTGTTGTCCGCTGCGTTTATGTCTGCGTCCGCGTTGATTAGGTCTTCCACCATGCCTTCTATGGCTAGCCTGTAGGAGAAGATGATTTTGTTAGTAGGAGGGCACGTATATTGGAGTCGAAGCGAGTCAATAATTAGGTAATGATTGCCATCTTGTACCAGTGCATGGTACGTGATTTAAGGTTTAAGAACTAAAGCACACTACTTAAATCCATATAAGTATCTGACTCTTCCTGGACGCAATGGAATGCGCAAGGTGATCACGTAGAAACTAGGTACCAAAATCCTAAAAACTTAATGAACTGCAACGTTTTAAAACTTAGAGCTATGAGCCAAGAGAAGACAGTAGAAGATGATTGCTTACCTGGCTGCAAGAATGAGCGGAGTGGTGCCATCATGCATGCGAGCGTTTAGGTTGGTAGCTCTGTTCCTCAGCAGGATCTGGAAGACGCCCATGGCGTCGGCGGCGACGGCGGCATGTAGTGGCGTGCGGCCCGTATTGTCTTGAGAATTAGCGTCGGCACCTGCGTCAAGGAGACGCTTGGCGGCGTCCGCGCGCGCGTATCTGTTCGGGAGGATTTAGTATTAAAATCTAAAGAGGTTTAGCTTGATAATTCAAGTAGGATCGCAGAAGGTAAAAATCTGAGAATTAATGTTGCAAAAAAAATCAAAGAGCTGTAAAATGGTCTGCGTAGTGACTTTTTTCTTTATGGGTTTATTTTGACAGGCACAACGTTATAGTTTCATACTAGTTATTCGGACGGAATACAAATATAATGGCATTTAACGACGACAGTAAACAGCGTCAGAAATCCAGAGAAACTTGTGATTAATTTGTAGCAGAGCGTTAATAAGAAGTGCTAAGGCGTTGTTTATTCAAAGAAGAATTAAGTTTCAGATAATATTGCTTACCTAGCGGCGAGATGCAAACTAGTCTCCCCAGTCTTATCCATAGCCGCGTTGAGTTGCGCGCCCTGAGCCACCAGCTCTGATATAATGTGCGCAGTTTGCTCATCCTCAGCATCGGACCCTGTGTCCAGGCCTCCTCCACGCACCGCCGCCACCATCAGCGGCGTCATGCCTAGGGGACCGCGAGCGTCCACGTCCACATGGCTGTCATGCTGGAGAAGACAAAAGTTTTTAATATTTTCCAAAAACTTTTCATCCAAATTAAAGGAAAGACAGATGACCAATTCATTTTGATGTCATTTTGATGACAATGTGTATTTTAACTTATTGTACTTAGTTATTTTGCTTATTTGCAGAACAAACATTATTTTTTAAAAACAATAAGTAGGTATTGGGAAAAGTTCTGATATGTATGGTAATATTCCTCATTTTACTTATATTATTTAACGTATCAACATTAATTTATCTGTACAAGCTTAGACCAGCAATTCAGGAAATGTAAACCCGTTATTAGCTGTACAGTTAAGTTTGGAAGCTACTGTTTAATGTTGTATTTAAACGCTGTGAATTCGGTTTAAAAAAATATAATACTTACGATAGCCGGAGGCGTCATCATGCTAGGAGGCACTCTGATGTCTCTGATATCAGCCGCTTCCAAATGTTGCTGCGTCCATACCCTTGAGTCGTGTCCAGCTTCTTCGTAATCCGTGATCGCAGTGTGGTCTGACGCGTAACCTCCTGGAGCGCCATTAGCGTCGCCCGGACCACGAGCTCTTTTCGCTCTCGGAGGAGCTGATCCATCGTCGTCATCATCAGACCAATGCGGCGGACCCATGTGACCACCGTTAATGTCCACATCGATGCAACCAATCGATCCTTTGTTCAAGTTCCTCATCTCTTGCCCATCAGGACCTCTTCGTCTTGACCTCCGTCTTGTTGAAGAGTTGTTCCGCGCGAAACCTTCTGGAAACCATGTTATACCGGCAGCGCGTTTCCTTTGCGCAGTCACTAGCACGCCAATAAGTAAACCGGCGAGCAGAACTAATATTACGCCAATGAAGACGTATTTAGAATTTGTCGGTATATCTTCGCCTCCAGTTGGGGTGTTCACACCTTTAACTTGAAAAATAGGAAAGTCCGGTGATAACGAGTGCTTGGATGCCGTAGCTGCCAAGAACTCGGCCGCTTCACGAGCGGAGAAGAAGCATTCAGAGCCAGACATTGTAGTACACTTTCTGTTGTCTATCTCCAAGTAGACTTGGACACCAGTCTGTGCTCGCTCTGTGAAAACAATATGGTGTTTCTTTCCGAACTCAGTGTCCTGCAGACCGATGTCTGTAGATCCTTTCCAAGGATATACCATGTCGTTTCCTAAATGGTCTTTCTTGATAAGAATGGTAGTTCTCAGCTGATGTCCCAAGTCTCGTAAGAAAGCAATAGAGTTCTCTTTGAAAGTTCTTATGTCCATCAAGAGAATCACTGACATCACACCTTCGGCTAGTTCTGGTGGCTCATTCTCGCAATCTAAACCATCCCAGTTGCACTCAGCGTTGTTGCATCCGTAATCGCAGTGGCCGTTTGCGTAGTGTTTCTGACAGTAAGCATCGTAAATAGGATTGCAGCGCTGCAACGATTTTTCACAATCCCTGCCGTCGAATAAGCAAGCCTGCGTGTTGCATACTTCATTGCATTCGCCGTTCATGAACACCTCCCAACACTTGATTGGTGCGGTACAGTTCGCCCAAGGATTGATACCCAATGAGCAATCATTTCCATCGAAATCACACGCATAAGTGTTACATTCCTCATCACAACGGTGGTCAGATTGCTTTTCTTTGCAGCCTAGTTTGACACACTGTTCTCTTTGGAAAGCTAAGTCCAGTTCTTGGAGGTTGATCGTAGGATTCTTGTTGTTGTAAACACCACTAACGGGGCTACCATAGCCTCCCCTCGAATGTGGGTCATGAATATCACAGTTCTTGCCAGTCCATTGTCGCGGGCAGTAGCATAGGTAGTCGCCAGGTTTATCGATGCACCTTGCCTCTGGATGTTTACAAGGGTTGCTGAGACACTCGTTCATAGAGTCGATCTCACAGTTGATTCCTGACAACCCTGACGGACAATCGCAGACGTAATCGCCGATCTCTGATGTGCGGCAGTAACCTCCATTCTGGCATGGGTTCGAGTCACAAGCGTATCCGGAGTATTCACAATTTTTGCCGTAAAATCCATCGCTGCACAGACATTCATGACCTCCCTGGATGGCTGTGCATATACCTCCGTTTTGACACGGTGAGATAGCACAGAAGTTAACTTTGGCATCGCAGTGTCTTCCCATGAATCCTGGTTTGCAGTTGCAGTGGTAATCGTTAACTAACTGTACACAGTCTTGAGTTCCTGGTGTTGCACAAGGATTTGAGAGGCATTCGTTTATATCGCCCTCGCAACGCGGGCCAACGAAACCTGGCGGGCACTTGCATTCGAACCCTCCGACTTTGTCGATACAAGTTCCGTTATTGTGGCAAGCGTCTTGTTTACAATCGTTGACGTTGATCTCGCAGATTTTGCCAAGAGTACCGAAGGGGCAAGAGCACGAGAAGTTGTTGATGAGATCATGGCAAGTGCCACCGTTCTGGCACGGATTAGGCAAGCAGTCGTTGACGTTAAGCTCACAGTTTTGGCCTTGGAAACCTTTAGCACATTGGCATTGGTACGTGCCCACGAGGTCTTTGCAAACCGCACCGTTCTGGCACGGAGCTGAGTCGCATTCGTTGATCTCTTTCTGGCAGTAGGAGCCAGTGTAACCGTCCAAGCAGCGACAGCGATGGGAGTTTCCGATGTCGTCACATGTGCCGTTGTTACAAAGCTGCTTTAACTTGACGCCTGGAAAGAAACAATGATTATTGAATGTTCAATAGATATAACTCTCACAAAAAACAGAACATTCAGAACTATATTGAAAGTGATTTTTACCTTTTCGTATCGACGCGTCTTTGCAAGATACCATTTCAACGTCGCACAGTTTGCCAGACCAGCCAGGCACGCACGTGCAAGTATACTGCGGTCCTTTCTGGGAACACGTTGCACCATTTTCACACGGATTATTTTCGCACCTGCATAGAGAAAATGATAATTATAACAAAACAATAAAGCCACTAGTGTTTGATGACCTTTGATTGACCTTTCTTAACTATTTTAGTATCCACATCACTAAACTACGTTATGGTTCAATTGGTTGCAGAAATTAAATCAAAATATTGATTCAAAGTAGTTCAATCTTGTATTGCTTGTTTGGATCACAGCCATCTTCTGTTATTAGCCAGGATCGACGAGTTCCCTAAATTATTTTCTAAAAGGGCAACGACTTCGCCGAATATAGCGACCAACGATCGTTTTGAAGAATGTATAATTATGACAACACCCAACGCAACATATCTCAAAGCTTTCGAAATTAACAAATAAAAGCATGCTCTGTCTGACTCGCAATGTTTGTTCTGAAATGTCTTCAAACACAGTATCTCCAACTTACCAATCAACGAACCCCTCGCAGTGCTTGCCGGTGTACCCGTAGGGGCAGTGGCAGGTATAGTGGGTGACGTGGTCATGGCAGGTGGCGCCGTTATCGCACGGCGAGCTGTCGCACATGTTGATGCGGAACTGGCAGTTGGAGCCAGTGTACCTGGTGAGAAAGGGGACAATGAATTAGGACCTACTTGACCAAAAACATAAACCTTTAACCAGCATCAGTACTGAATGAGATTGTTTTGTTTTTTGAAAGCGATGTATATTTGCAAAATGATATAGTCAAGATATAGATCTTCTCTCACACAACGATCACAAATAGTTGTGATCGTTGTGTGATGAAAAGAGTCTTCTTTGGGAGGAAGGGATTTCCCAATATTTCTAACGCTGTATAGAAAGGGGAAATAAATGGCCTTGCTGAGTTTCTTGCTAGTGCTACTCAATACAAGATCTCCCACCGTGAACTAACGAAACAATGGCGTAGTTACTTTCATAAGAGTGCAGTTAGAGCCTAAAATTAAAAAAGAACTTTCAAGACTGGCTGGTTTAAAGAGTCTACATATTTTTACACTTCTTGGTAAGGGAAGGAAAGTGTCCTTTTATGGTAGGGCATTTTCCAATATTTTTAACGCTGTAAGGGAGAAAAGAGCTTGATACTTGCTGAGTTTCTTGCCGGTTCTTCTCAATACAAGATCTCCCGCCCAGAGTAGACTTACGATCTTACGAACCGATGGCATAGTGACATTCTTAAGAGCTATTTGTAGCCTAAACTGAATAAATTATTTTGAATTTTGAATTTAAAAGGGCTTCCATCATTGAAGCCAAGTAATTGCTGCTATTTATAATACCTTTACAGAATCTTTTTAATGACCATTATTGGATTTCTTGACGTGTTTTGGCTCCTTGGCCAATGGCTTACCCTGGTGGACAGGAGCAGTTGTAGGAGTTGATGCCGTCGATGCAGCTGCCACCGTTCATGCAGCTGGAGTCGGTGCAGTCCTCGTCGTTGGTCTGGCAGTTGATGCCGGAGAAGCCCAGCGGGCACGTGCAGGTATACGAAGCCACGTACTGGAAACATTTAAGCATTTTAAAGATTCGCCAAATGTATGGGCGTAACTTTTACTGTATACTGGCAAACGAGCTATGAAAATCGGAATCGGAAAGTGAAACCCAATTAGGTACTTATACTAGTAGTATTAAAAGCACATTTCCGACCATGAAGCTTGTTATTCTTGTGCCTCTATGCTCTGTTAAATAATGAATCTATTACCCTGCAAACAGGAACATATTAATGCAAATCAATGGTCAATGTCGGCAGAACCATTTTAAAGAATTGCCACCCACCCACCCGCGTTGGGCTTATGGCTGATCTTCTATGTGCTAAGCGCGCTTTAACGTGTTTTACGTGTTTCGGACTGAGATGAAGGGTCTGACTCACCTGGTTGCAAGTGGCGCCGTTCATGCAGGGCCGCGACTGGCACTCGTCGATGTCCACCTCGCAGTGCTTGCCCGCGAACCCACTCGCGCACACGCAGTTGTAATCACCGATGCTGTCCAAGCACGTCGCGCCATTTTGGCATGGAACTGTAGGAAAAGAGCGATTGATGTAAATGCATGGTGGATTTATCAAATTCAACAATAAAAAGTAATTTATAAAAATACATAAGTAACTGAAACATGGAAAAAAGGGACTGGGCGTCGAAACGTGTGCATTTGGGAGTGCACCATGTGGGCGACGTCGGTCGGGCATCCTAGTACCGCTGGAAGGTCGTAGTTGTCGAAGACCTGTTTGAGCTGCAAGGAAACATTAATATAGAAGAGTCTGTGCAGAACAGAACGAAGTCTTCTCGACTTGTGTCGGTGGCCAAGACCCATTTTTGGTCACTGAGTCAGAAAACTAAGAAAAAATATTAGTTTTATACAGATAATTTGATACGAAAGTTATAGTGTTCTGAATATCAAGCAGTTTAATCAACAGATAAACATTTTAAAAACTTGTCAAAGCGAACTCAACATCAATCAAAATTAATAATATTTATTCTATAACAACTGCTTTATAATTATTATTGTAAGTTGTTATTTGCCACGGTTACATTCGTAATTGGGCGCGTTCCGTTCCACGAAAACCTCGCTTCCCAACATAAAGGTGTACTTACACGAGGCGCAGTCATCCGTGTTGATGGCGCAGTCCTTGCCCTCGTACCCCCTCGCGCATAGACACGCGTACGCGCCCTCTGTGTTGATGCAGGTCGCCTCGTTGTGGCAGGGGGCGGTGACCGCGCACTCGTCCACGTCTCGCTCGCACAACGCCCCCGTCCATCCCACGGGGCATTGGCAGGTGAACTCGGCGTAGGAAGCTTCGGCGACGCAGCGGCCTCCGTGGCGGCATCTAGTGAAGGAAATAAAGGAGGTTGAGGAATTGAGGTTGTTTAAGAATTAGGTGCTAGGCGGAGCATTTTACTGTAACGTAACATGTTCGATGCGAGCATTTGCATGGTCAATTTAAAGAACCGAGTCGTCGCCGCGAGCTCCGCCCTGTTATCAGTCAGTTAGCAATAGCGTATCAAGCTCGCCGCGAACGGTACGTTACGATGATACGCTCCAGTCAGTCGCCACTATAAAACTAGCAACCCCTAAACGAAATTTTGAATAAAGAAAAACTGTGTATAAACATCAGCACAGTTCTACCAGTAAATTCACTTCGAGTTGTTCATTCTTTAAACTGCCACCGGCAATCTTTACAAATAGGTACAAACTAAACGCAGTGTGACTAGTAAGAGTTTTCAACACTATTCGATTTATCTAACGATTACATTTAAATAAAACAACATTTACGAATCTACTCGCGTTTATTTTACACATTACTTTTTTAATGTTTCCCCTCTCCCTGTGACCACGGACCCTGCAAAGGGTTCGAAACGTCAGGATAAACATTAGAGTAGAGTAGATTCGTCGAAAGTTGTTTCATTTCAACGTGTAGTGTTCGCGTAAACTTTAGATTACATTTAAGACAACCTTCACTCATATATCGTAGTCCTACTGGTCCTACTGCTAAAAGGCAGTGTTGTCCAGTGCAATTTTTTATTACTATTCGATCGAGTGTTTTTATTCAAGTGTTCTTGTTTCTTGATTCGTCCCATCGAGTTATAGTTGATCAAATTGAGCCACCTAGTGCCTAATTTGTAAAACCAACTTGTTAACTTTCAAAATTTGAGCAAGTAACTCACAATTGCACACAAAGCCTGGCAGTCTAGGTAAGAGTAAAATTAGTGTAACACACTTTGTTTTGGATAGATTTTGCGGAAAACATAAGAAGGCATTCTCAGCGTCACCGGACTTAAATGTGTACTCACTGGTTGGGCGTGCACGGGTCCAGCGTGTTCTCGCAGTTGCGGCCGGAGTGCGGCGGTGCGCACACGCAGCGGTATCCGTTGACGAGGTCGATGCAGGAGCCGCCGTGCAGGCACGGGTTGCCCGCGCAATCGTCAATGTTCGTCTCGCAATTCACCCCTATACACAAGGTATAGTTAAGAAGCTACTTTTAACACCGATATTATAGCGTACAAACGAGCCTTGCAGTAGTCGCATATGATGTGTAACATTTGACATCTCACCTTAGTAATAAGCAATTTTAACATTATATTCTGAAAAAATGGGCCAGGTATCACATCATTTTATAACTATAAAATAAATAATGATAAAGTCTATTATGATAAAGTATATTACACACGAAAGGGTTGAAATCAATATTACAATAGAAAATAGAATATAGAATTAACAATGACGTATATACAAATCTTAAAGAGAATGCAGTAAATAAACATTCCTCTAAGTTCCCCTATAGAAGACATTTGACATATCAAAATGACCTTTGATAGTCAAATGACACAATATTTCACATATAATATGTCATGTCCTTATTATCGATTACAGAAGCAACAAAATGGCGAGCGCTTGCGCGTTTCCCCGCCTTCCTGTTTCACACTTCCGTCCCATTTCACGAAATCACTCCCACTAATTGCAAGAAAGCGAGAGGAAAGATATAACACATCAAATATTAATTCACATCAAATCCTTTACCGCTGAAAAATTTGATATCTTGCATTTTCTTGTAAACTCAACAATGCTTGTGACATTGTTATAATGACGACAGAATAAGACAAAATGGTGACACTACTGTGGCGGTGTCGTTTGGCAAAGACAACATCTGATACTCAAGAATAGTGTCGTGTTAAATGTCTATCGAGGAGCTCGATGGCGCAGTGGTTAACGCGCTCGGTCTGCGATTGCTGAAGTTAAGCAACTTTCGCAAAGGCATCGGATGGGTGACCAAAAATTTATCATCGCTAGCTCCTCCGTGCTTCGGAAGGCACGTTAAGCCGTTGGTCCCGGGTGCATTAGCAGTCGTTAACAGCCACCAATCCGCACTGGGCCCGCGTGGTGGTTCATGGCCCGTTCTCCCTATCCATCCATAGGGAAGGCTCATGCCCCAGCAGTGGGGACATAAAATGAGTTGATGATGAAATGTCTATCCACCTTTTGTTTTTAAAATAAAGTACCTAAAAAAAGATATTATTATATTTTTCTATTGAAGATTTTAGGACTTACCAGTAAATCCGAGGACGCAGTCGCATTTGTAAGCGTTCAGTCTGTCGTGGCACGTGCCTCCATGCTGGCAGGGGTTCGAACTGCACTCGTCAATGTCACGTTCACAACGTTGACCTAAGGAGAACATACTGCTTAGTAACAGGCCGGCTTAGAGTTAGTACCATTTGGTACTAACTTCAGCCTAATCACCAATTAACGTTACCGCATTAGCCAGCACAGATTTTGTTTGATTTCTAAATACTGCTACTGTACTGATTGATAACTAACAGGCAACATTATCCGATGATTGTGGCATCAATAACATTTATCTTCAGATCACATAATAATGAGAAACGAAACGAGAAGAATAATTCTGAATCTTTATATATATATATATAAAGATATTGGGTTAATCCTGTAATGATAGATGTAAGTGTGGAAATAAATAAATAAATAAACAAATAAATAAATAAATATATATAAATCTTCTGTGCGTATGTATGTTATTGAACTCCTTCCAAACGGCTGGACCGATTTGGAAGAAATTTTCTGTGTGTGTTCAAGTGGATTCGAGAATGGTTTAGATTTACAATTGGACCCGGTAAGTGGCGCTGTTATAAGGGTTCATCATGGGACACGGGTGTTCTTAAGCGGACGAATGATTTGTTTGTGTTGATTTGTTGTGTTGTTTCCATGAGGAAACTGTCAACGTTTCGTTTGTTTTGTTGTCATGGAAACTGTGAAAGCGGTACGAAGTCAGCTAGTTCTATATAACTTTTTAACTATCATGATCACTTACATTAGAATAACTATTATTAGCATGGTAATAACAGAGTGAACGAGAGTGCGGCAACAGTGCCGTGACCTTGAATCGACGTACCGAGCTGTACCTACCGGCTAGGGTTGAGTCACACGTAGTTAATTTATTATTGTGTGAATTTGGGTGTCTTTTATATTGTAAAGTTCCTTGTTATATCTGTCGGCAAAGTAAAAAAGGACAAACTGGGATTATGATTGTGTGTTTTGAGACGTCCTCATACACAACAGGGTTTTTTTCCAGACATTTTCAATAGGCAGCCACCTATATGCAACAAAACTCGCAATCGCGACACCCTAACCAAGAAAAATACGTGTATACTTATCGGCAGCGCTCAGTGACATACTTGTTATTCTCCGTTAGGTACTACAGCAACATACGCTGCCCGATCCGCGTTTGCGGGGACAGCCCGCGTCATCGCGTACTCCTTTCCCTTCCCTTTCCCGTGCTTTTTTCCGTGTGTTAATGTAGGTGAACTACGAGCTTGTGTGCGTGCGTAACGGAGCGCTTATATGAAATTGCCACACTCTCGTTCACTCTGGTAATAATCCCGTTCATAATAGTTATTCTAAATAATACTTTTCAGTATATTGGTTTTAGCTTTTATTCTTATATTCATTGGCATAATTACCACCATATCCAGGAAGGCAGTGGCAGATGAACTGGTTGACTCCATCTTCGCAGCTGCCTCCGTTGATGCACGGGTTCGAAGCACACTCGTTCACATCAGACAGGCATCTAGGGAGAACACACAATTTCAGTATGTACAAGGACGAATGGCCAGCTTGTGACTGTTCTCAGAAAAATACGAAAAATCTTGACGACCTTCTTGGTCGAGTGGCCTGCACACCGGTTTTCATGGTGTCGCCATCTCTGAGGTCGGAACAATTTAGAAATACCTGTTTTTTTTTAACTGTTTTGGGTCTGGGTGTTTCCTATGTACAATAAGTATGTATTTAAGTATATTAAGTATATTTATCCGTTGTCTAGAGTTTCTCGAGTTTCTTAAGGAAGCTTTTCTTGGGGCTAGATAATTGGTGTGAGTGTAGGAAACATTTATTTATTATTTATTTTATCTTAGATCACTCGGGACTACGAATAGCAAACGACTAGGTTTAAGTCATTATTAAAGAGATTTATTCTATGTGCTTATGTTTGGATACTCAAAAACAACGAAAAACATGGAAGACCAGTCATTAATTACCCAATAAAAAAAAAACGATTTTACTCGCGTTTTTTTACATATTATTTTATCCTGTCTCACTGTGGTCACCAACACTATAAAGGGTTTGAAACGTCGAGAAATACCAAGGTACAGATATCACTAGCACCGACTTAGCTCGACAGGGTGTTATAACACCTTTAAAAGTATTATATAGATGTACCCTAATGTGACAGTTTTAGTGTTTCATTTACAACAACACACAAACACCTGGTCGGGCTAAACGGGTCAAAAAGAATGTCCTAAGTTAAAGTTACCTCGCATCGTAGTACCCTCGAGGACATTCGCAGCGGAACCCGTTGATGCGGTCGATGCACTTGCCACCGTTGGCGCAAGGGTTGGGCAGGCACTCGTTGATGTTGGTCTCGCAGTGCTGGCCCGTGAACCCGGGGATGCATTCACACGTGTACCTGCAAAGAGGGCGGTACACTCATCTGTGGAGGCGTGCTTACTCCAGCGTTTAGAGTTGGCTGTTAACTGCAAAAGGATGGCGAACCTTCACGGTTTTGAAGGGGCTCTATGACGTTCTAATTCAGGTGGGTTGCTATTAGCTCTTAAACTCCAGCGTATCAGTTTGGCTGCAGAAGGATAACAAACCTTCACGGTTTCAATATGGCTCTTGTTGCTTTCTAATTAAGGCCCTTTACTCAAACGCATCGTTTTCTCCTTTACGCCAGAGTAAGGGGAAAACAAAACGAATTAGTTGAGTACTAACAAGAGATTGAGAGTGGGATGTTGTTTATATTATTGTTATAAATGGTAAGGCGAGAATTCATGTAGGTACAACGGTTTTTTTAAACGCTATATTTAAGGTATCAAGGTGGAACGTCAAACATTTGACAGATAAGACTGATGCTGTACTATGTTTAGTGGCAACTAAATAACTCGATCAAAATCACTATTCATTAAAATATTTTACAATGTATATTGTAACATCAGCCCAACGTTTTAGAATGGACAATATTCTGAACACATGTACTGTAATAAATGTAGTAGAGTTATACAAGCAATTTCAGGAAAGCATCAAACAATTTTTAGATTTTGAAAAACTGTACTTAGGTAGTTTTATATTGTTTCTATTGCCAGAAATGGTTTAAATACATGCCATCCTACTATGTACCAAACATCGAACATGCGAGTCAATTTTGAAAAGAACTTACTCAAAATAATTATTGCTGCGTGTGAAAAGAAAAAAGTATGTGTTAAAAATTATATAACATACCACAATTACTAAAGATACAGAATATAAGAACATTAAAACAGAAGGAAAAAGCCTTTTAGGCATCAGCTACATGTAAGAAACAGAACTGCCACTCCCCTCTATATCATACTTCGGTTGGTTTACTGAACAAGCAACTATAGATACCCAAAGATAATAAAAAATTGTCCCATATAACCTCTAAACTTTAAGTCTGTTTTAATAAATGTAGTAATCGAAAAGCTTAAATTTTTGCATTTTGAGAAACAAAAATATTTTTTTAAACAGATTCAATAGATAATTAATGGAATCAGACGTTATTTTAAGGAAATCCATGGTACAAAAAATGTAATTTAAATAATATGTAGTGTTGATTCCGCTAACTATTCGGGTATCGGTGTTGGTGTGCATTTTCGCTTGCACCCATTGTTTCTCCTGCATGTGCAAACTTTTTGCGGGCGGGAGGGCGGTACATGCGTACTGTAGTGTAGTGTAGTGTATAAACGAGTGAGTTAGCGGAATTAACACTACATATTATTTTAATTACATTTTTTGAGATTCAATGGAATTTACTTACTATGATAGCGCAGTGACCCTAAGTGGATCTTGGCCCCCGTTATTAACAATAGAATTCGGATTTTAGAAGCACGTTTAGACCATTGTAAGTATACAAGTCAGTGACTGGTCCACCGAGCGCGATTCACTTGCACCAGTTATCAGTTACTACATGCTTAACACCAGTAAGCTTAGCCAAAGTAACATTAAGAAAACTATAGCAAAGTTCGAAAAGAATAAAATGTATGGGATTGACATAAACCGCGCTAAATCACGTGGTAAATCTTATGTCAGTCCCATACATTTTATTCTTTTCTAACTTCGCTATCGTTTTCTTAATGTTACTTTGGCTACCGCCACTGAATATCCCAACTCACCTATTAATGCCGTCGATGCAAGTGGCGCCGTTCCTGCAAGGGTTCGAGTAACATTCGTTGACGTTGATCTCACAGTTGCGGCCAGAGGTACCGGGCTTGCAGCGGCACTGGTATCCGTCAATCAGGTCTTCGCAATGACCTAGAATTAGAGTTTGGAGTTAGTATGATTTGATGTGGTACTGTTTTGTCAGGAGGCAAAGGTGTTAAAAAAGGGACCCGTCAGTCTTTCTGCTTCATATTTACAAAGGCCCTAAAGACCATAAAACGGTGAGAATGGAAATCGGAAACAGCAGTACCTTGGTCATATCATATGTAAGCTTTAAAATCTCGCTGATTGATTGGCAAGGGTTGTCTTCACAGCACTCGTTGAACTGCGTCTGTCAGACGCAGCGAGGGGTAGTTGCATGGAATACTGGTATTAGCTTCGTCAACATATTGAATTGATAGCATTCACCCTTTCTGCTCCCTAAAGCTTCAATTTGCCACGCACGTGCAAACTGCGTCTGGCAGACGTGAGCAGCGGCCCTAGCACGAAACACTATCAAATTCGTATCGTATAAACTCGTTTGTGTTAAATATACTTTCTGTATGGAGTTTTGTACAGCAGCATCGCAAGTTCTGAATGGAAATAACAATAGACCGACGTTTATTCAAAGAACTTACGCCGGCTGTTAAGATTTTGATTTGATAGAAGTTCGTACTAGGCGGCCAATATAACCAACTGGTAATAGAGTAGTAGGGCTCTCTTAAAACTTATGCCAGCCATTAGTGAAAACGGGCATAGACTCCGTATTGCTCACTCACCTCCAAACTGGCAAGGGTTGGACTCGCACTCGTTGATCTGCGTCTGGCAGCCGCGGCCGGTGTACCCGGGTGGATCACTCACCTCCAAACTGGCAGGGGTTGGACTCGCACTCGTTGATCTGAGTCTGGTAGACGCGGCCGGTATACCCGGGTAGTTCACTCACCTCCTAACTGGAAGGGGTTGGACTCACACTCGTTGATCTGCGTCTGGCAGCCGCGGCCGGTGTACCCGGGTGGATCACTCACCTCCAAACTGGCAGGGGTTGGACTCGCACTCGTTGATCTGCGTCTGGCAGACGCGGCCGGTGTACCCGGGGTGGCAGTTGCACGTGAAGCTGTTATCGCCGTCGATGCACTCGCCGCGGTGGCACGGCGCTGAGAGGCAGTCGTTGATGTTGGTCTCGCAGGACATGCCTGGTGGGAAGGATCGCATGAGCAAGTCGAAAAGTGACTCGACAGATTGTTTCAAACTTAATTAGAACTCAGACAACAGAAGAGAACTTGACAACCACTCGACTACTGAAGTTTTCAAATGTGATTATGCTTAAAATTACATTACAAACGTACAGAACTTTCTATACGTCTCTAGTACAGGTTCTTCATAAACCTTACTCAGACACCAGTCTAACAAATCGGGTTTAACCTTATCTAACTTTTAAGTAATATTATTAATATTAGAACCCTGCATTAATGTTAAGTTACCCTTTGTGTAAGAAAATAAATTAATATATTCATTCATCAATTCATTCATCTACTTGCATTTACATATAAACATAATACTTTATTTTGTCGTTTCAAAATCCTTGGATCCGTGGTCTTATCACTATTAATTTTGACCTTGCAAAGAGCTTGAAACGTCATGTTAAGTAAGTTACGGGTCGGCGGAGAAACTAAAGCCGTGGCGATCGAACATTCTCAGAGGGTTCATGAGGAGACGGCATCACGTGTCCCCGTCCCGTGCTATGCAGTTGGCTAACTCACCAGTATACCCCGGCGGACACTCGCACGTATAGCCAGCGATGGAGTCGTGGCACGTGCCGCCGTTGCGACACGGGCTCGAGGCGCAGTCGTCGATGTTCACTTGACAACGGGTGCCGGTGAATCTGCGACACAGGAGATACGTTATTACACTATATCAAAAATAGTATTGCAAAACAAAAAGAACATGTCCATGAATCAAATAGAACATATTAAACACCTACTTATAAAAACAAGTTGGCGATGAAAGTCAAAAAGAAATAATAAATAATCCTCGCATGTTTAGAAATGAACCAGTGGCTAGTGCGATCGGGTTATAATGGATGACCAAATTATAATACGTCACGCTGAACCACATTCAGTAACTGAGCCGTTTATTTTTGTAAGATGGCTATCGTTATTTGAATTGGGCCAGGAAAAGGCTACAGAAGTGTCACCCCTATGCCTTATTCCCCATGTGGGATGACCTGAGCCAAGCAGCCACGCAGAGGCAGGCAAGCTAGCAGACATAAGGCTGCTGTTGGTTATAATGAAGATGATGACAATAATATCAAACATATATTTATTTTAAAAAAATTACAAGATCTTTGGCAAGTGGCTCTCGCAAGTACTTCAGCACGTCTCTTTCCAAAAAAAGTTTTTAATACAGTATATTGTCAAACTTTTAATAAACATAAAATAAGCTTACCCAATAACGCAGGTGCACCTGAAGGCGTTGATCATGTCGTGGCACACGCCTCCGTTCAAGCAAGGGTTATTGGCGCACTCGTCTATTTCCACTTCGCATTGCGTCCCCGTGAAACCTAAGAAGAAAGAAATAATATATATTAATATGTAAAAAAGCAAACAGAAAGACTTAGGCAAGTCTTCCGCCGAACGATATGATGATATCAATTAAACAAAAAAACACAAAAAAATATATTTTCGATCCAATTTAGAAAACAGGTTTCCGCTAAATAGACAGCTTAAGTATTAACATAAATGTTGGATTAACATGGACACCATAAATCTAAATTATACACAAAACAAATCAGCGTAAACGGAGTAAAAATAAAAACAAAATGGTTGCATACAAAAATAGCGGAAAAAGCAAAAATAAATGTACCGCTTCGTACGGCAGAGCAGAACACATCAACGCAGTACATTTTATTTGAGAATCAGGAAAATTAACGATCAATAAAATATCCATAGGTATTTCATGTTCCAACATCAGCCTATAACTGTTCAACTGTTCGGGCAAAAGCGTTCATCATTAAAATCAAGTCATCACTACAATTGATAGGTAATGGTTTAACCATCACGCTTGCCAAATGTGTGATTTGTGATCGTAAACCCCTATATATAATATTTATTAAATTCAGATAACATGATCCATTTTGTTAGTAACATTTTAACTTTTGACTATCTTAGTACAGTATAATTTCATTCAAAAGCATAAGGATAATATTTAATTGCATTAATTCGATAATTTAATTTAATTTAATTTAATTAATTAAAACTGTAACAAAAACCAATTACATCAATTAACAATTAAAAAAAGACATTATTAATAAACAATACAATTCATAAAAACAAATAAAATTCAATTATACAATAAAATATTACAATTCATTAATTCAAAAATAATTACAAAATATACAAAAATTAAAAAAGTGGAATTATTTAAAATTTAATAAATTAACATTAAATATCCTTAAAACACACGCATTCATACATTTCTTTCACAAAAACGCAAGCACTCTGACAATATGTTCAACCATCCGTCTCCAAACAAATCGCATTCGGGATTGGCTTCTAGGAGAGCATTGATAATAAATAATAAAAATAATAATACAATTGGAATTCAATTACTGCGCATGTACCATACTACAGTGGTTTAGGTACTCGCAGTCAAACCTACTCGTAAACGCGCTTAGTGTGCATCGAAAAATCCGAACACACACTTTGCCCATCCTACGAATTGAACCCGGGACCTTCACGTATCGGGCCGAGCGTTTTTGCCACTCGGCCACCGAGGCATTAAGATAATATTTCATTAAATACATTAATTAAAGATTTACAAGTGATATGTACACAGGTATCAAATCTAAATAAAATGGTTGAAATAAATACGCTTGAAAGAAAAGAAGCAAAATGATATTTTTTTTTAACACACTTGGATGTTAAAACGTTCACAATCTCAACAACCTTATGGCTAAAGGGCTTAAACAGTTTTACGACTGACTGACTTAGTTAACATGTAAAATTTGCGTCCTCTCGTAAAGTCGCAGATGTAATGCCCTCTACAATGTAAACTCGTTGTGTTATACAATTTCTAATGACACCTTGACGTTCATGTTATAGTCTGAGCATAAAGGAAATAATAATTATTTAATTTCAGACTTACTATTAGATAAATATAATAAATAATAAATTCTCTATCATGATAATTTAATGTATTAATAGGATATGTGTAATAAATGTAAAAATATATAAATAATCAGGAATATATCAAATATTTATTTAGTTATAGTTCTGGAGCGGTTTTAACTTTTTTTCATATTATTTGTAATAGTTGTCATTTCTTATTTTGTAATGAAAAATACAATATTTATTTAGAATAATACAATGTTTGCATTATACCCTGTTAAACATGTTATTTACAATGGAAGTGTAAAAACAACACATAAACCTAATATTTTATTATTTTTGTTTTTAAAGTTTATTTCGTATAATTAATCCATCTTCTATATTTATACATTTATAATGACTTGTCCCGACTGTCTGATTCATCAACACCGAGCCTAAACCGCTTGGACTGCAGGTTAATTGAGTGACGTAACCAGCCACTAAGAAAGGGTTTTACGAAAATCACACCCTAAAGGGGTCAAATAGGGGGTGAGAGTTTGTATGAAAGTCAGTCAGTTTTGAAGTAAAATACATGAAAATTAGTACTTGACTTCTTGAAAAGAAATAAAGAATGACGTGTCTCAGGAATTTTGTTTATTTTCCTATAAAGGAGTATAAAAGAGAAGAAGGTTTTATCGGGGAAATTGTTATTTTTGAAGTAAAAAAAACAATCAAAATGAATAATTTAATCTATCTTTAGATTTTTCAATAAAAATAACGAATGATATGTTTTAGCTTTTGAAGAAATGAGGATGGAAAGTTTGTATGGAAACCTGTCATTTTAAAAGTTAAATCCTTCGGTATTTGGTCTGATTAGGAACTATTCAAGAATTTACATTTGGCTTTTATTACAAATAATGCGAGCAAAGCCATGCTGTGCTGGCTGGGCTCGCGGACTTCGTTCGCGTGGAATAGTGACTTTCGGTAGCATTTTTTAATTTTTTAGGCTCTTGTTCCCGTTTTTGCAACATTTTTCACTGATACTTCGCTCCTATTGGTCGCAGCGTGATGCGTTAAATAGAGCGCGGTGCCTAAAGCCTTCCTCGATAAATTGACTATCCAACACAAAAATAGTTTTTCAATTCGAACCAGCAGTTCCTGAAATTAGCGCATTCAAACAAACAAACTCTTCAGCTTTATAATATTATTATTAAATATAGATTATTTCATTCATTACACTACACAATTAATTATAACCTCTAATCATCAAATTGGATAACGAATTGGCTCACTGAACGAGTGCTGGTCTACTTTTCACGACACAAACTAGTTGTCAGTAATTGACAAATAGATCAACATAATGTATTAAGCTCATGCCCATGCGCGTCTGAAAACGGGATATCGCAAGAATTCTAATTGGTCCTACAACTCCAGACGCATCAACCCAACTTCAAATTAAACTTTACTGCGCACGCAACACGGCTCAAAATTGAGCATGTAACATACAGCATTATTTGGATCTCCATTCCATTTATGTACAAATAAGACTAAACCATAAATCAAATGAGTTAAAAGTCGGAATTGATTGAAACGCCCGAGGCAGGACATTCTAGCCGCGACCAATGTCCGACGGTGCCCTTATAAACTTGCTGAGATACATTTTTCGCTCAACACTAGGTTTATTTGTTTAACATAGAGTCCGTTTTCGCATGAAAGTATACAAACATAAATTATGTCTTCAGAAACCACTATCCCGCCAAATGGGGAATGTCGTCTTGAGGTAAAACATAAATAAACATTGCAGCTGATGAGTTGCTTATTTGTATTGGCTCAGGGTTGAATTTGACTGATGATTAATGAATACGTTTTATTGGGATGCGCTGACAGAATAAGATTTGACCCTTAAGGACTTATTAAGTTAATAATTGCTAGACTTAGGGACAGACACATCTTGCCGACGAGATAGGTTGTTAAAGGAGATCGACCTCATTTATGTGGACAGAATTTGCTATGCCGACGACGGTTTTTACAGATTAATCGGATTTATGAATGATGCGAATCTTTGTAGATCCTCAAGCATCCTTTTTCATCGAAAATAGAAGGAGCACAATTGTAGGAGGGAGAATAATTGTAAGCACTGAAAGCTTACGTCAGCCTTCCCGGTAGCATAATGATCAGTGCAGCCGCTCGGATTACGGAAGACCCAGGTTCGACACCTGGCTGGGTCGCATTGAATTTTTTCACTATATTTTATAATTATTTAATTCAGCTTTAGTGCAGCAATTAACACTTAAAAATAAAAAATAAAATTTAGGATTAGTCAATAACTAAACGTCAATAACTTGACGCCTCGGTGGCCGAGTGGCAGAGCGCTCGGCCCGATACCCGAAGGTCCCGGGTTCAATTCCCAGGTCGGGCAAAATGTATTTCGGATTTTTCGATGCATAGCCCGGGTTTGTGATCACCAACCCGCATTTGGCAAGCGTGGTGATTAAGCCATTACCCATCAATTGTAGCGATGACTTGATTTCAATGATGGAGGCCTTTGCCCAGCAGTGGGACAATTATAGGCTGTTTACTTTACTTACCTACTTACAATAACTAAATAAAGAAAGATGTTATTAATAGAAGCGTTATTTAGTTTGGCTACAATTCTGTAATCAATTTGGAAACAAATATGAACCCTTCTGTTTCGAAATGTTTGATTTGTTCGCAGTTTGTAGAGTTGAGTGCTCCAAAACATAATCTTGTTTAAGTATACTTAAGCGCTTTAGCCATTTTAAGCTTTTCCTGTTCGAGCACACTTGAGAAACAATAAGTCAACGTTTCTTACGAGTCATCGTTTACAAATTAGGCAGTTAATTTTATGCACTCTTACGGAATGATACTTCATGCATCTTCAAATGTAGTTTCTTCTGTTTTGAGTTAAACAAAAATTTATTTTGAACAGCCAATTAACTCAAGTTGAATGTGAAATAGTTAAAAACTATTTCACATTTCTTCCTTTTATTACTTCATTTTATTTTTTATAATTGACTATGACAACTATAAATTGAAGATTCTGTCGCCGGAATATATATTTAACGTACCTAACTTATGTAATATAGTATAGTATTTAGTAAATAATCGCCTGTGAAATTCGTAAAATGTGTTTAAAATGTGTGTGTGTAAATTTTCATGTCTAATGTTTGCATAAACTTTAAATAACAATACATTATGATTGACGTGTAGCACTGACGTGTAGTACCGACTAGTACCTAATGTTGACAAAAAACATTGTAAGCATCTCCGATACCGTAACTGAGCTAGATCCTCGGTTATCTGGTCTGTAACCTGCACCCTGTACCAGGAAATGTTCAAAGGAGCAATGGAACATTATTATGCAACATTATTTCTATAAGCAGCGTGGCCTATTGAACGCTTATCGTACCGAAATGGTTGTAGGGGGGGTGGCCCCGCCCTCGTGCGCGGGCGCTTGCCCTGTCGCGGTCGCTACCCGATTCAAATACATAAGCGAAGGGCGATTTGAAAAATAACTAAACTTTTAATCCGCGATTTCAAAGATACATGTCAGCGATACCTTTTTGAATATGAAATTTGTATAATATTTTTTTATTTTATTTTATTTGTAAGCCATTATGTCATGACCATTGTCAAATATCGGGTAATTAGAAGGAACAACGAAAATAGTTTATATTCCTGTTGATAATTCCTTTTTTACTTATTTATATTGTGCATAAATAAATATTAAATAAATACTTTTCCAATGTTTTATACACAGTAAACTATATCGACAAACACTACTTCTAATTAACAATAAAAAAAAATTCAGAACAGTAAAAGTTTTATTGAAGGAGACATTTAAAACTAAGATAACTTAAGTAAATTTTCAAATATTTATATAATAATACAAATATTGAACTGATGTAGTATTTTTTTTGATAAAAATTGTAATTAATATCAAAGTAACAACATTAGATATTTTCTACAGACATCAATAATCGCTGCCGTCAATACCTTGACCAGTGGGCTTACTCGTCACGATTTCGGATCACAAGCCACAATGGGAATGTCCGGCGCATGCTAATAGCGGCTTTATGCGCATATTTTAATGTTTAATGCACGTTTCGGATACATTCGGATACATATGACCAGCTGCCCCTAAGCTCGGGGTAATATAGTTGAGAGTACAAGACTCTTAGGTAATGCAAAAAGTCGTGATTTATAAAATGTTATGGTGTACTTTGGTTTCCGATTAAGAGACTCACATATGAGTTCTGGAATACACAGGTCGGATGGGAAAAGGGGTTTTGAAAAAATACTGAATAGGGAAGAAACAACTTAATATTCACTTTTACTATGCCATGGTCAACATCGAAAGTGGCTCAACAGTTCAACACCTAATAGTTACTATTACAGTCAACAACAAAAATCAATAAACACTTTAGTACTTTGTCAAAGCAAGTTATAAACCCAATAGGAGCTTGTCACCTTCTAATGGTGTTATTATAACACGGTACTAAAGTGTGGTAGATCGAACGAACGGAACGGTGGTAGGTATAACGAATTGGTGGTTACGGAAAGTGCTCAATACCATAAAACTGGAGTATTTTGGTCACATGCTGAGGAAGTATATGACCCAGATACTCAGGTTCGATCAAATACTGATGAAGTATATTACGTTATGTAATAAATACTCTAGTTGTTATGGTATTAAACACTTCCCATTTTCTATCAACGTACGACCAGGGCACTTATTGTCTAATTGCAACCTCTATCCCTATACCTTTCAAAGGTATCTACGCTTGTCATTTTGCATAGACGATTCCAAATAGATGTTGATTTGACGATGTCGTTCATTCAAGATCATTTCAATTCAAACTCAAACGCGTCACGATCGCGATCGCTGACACTTGTGAATTAGTTTAAAGTTTTTGCGTAGCTTTCAAATTTCAAATTAAAAGGTATTACCTCAGAATAATAACTAAAGCTATAGAAACCGGACAAAAATAGCGAAGGTGTCACCAGATTTGTGATGTCATATTTGAGATAATGTAGTGAGTCACTATAGAAAGGACTCAAAGTTTTTTTTTGATCACCGATTATCTGATGACCGTTTGACATAACAATACAAAAAATAAAAACTAAGTGTCAACCATTTGTCGCACTCCAACCTCCTTTTCCAGCCATAAGATAGAACGGAACTAACATAGTTGCACGATTTTTATTTTAGCCATCCTTCTATAGCTTTAGTTATTGTTCTGAGGATATTACGATGGGTATTAAAGTTGGACAATAAGCCCCCTGTTGCCGTTTACCCAAGGCAAGATACAAATCGCTCGAGATCCTTCAATTCGGTCAATCATCCCCCTGAACAGACCAAGTTTCTTAGCTTATACCTACGATCCTTTCAATACAAGCCACAACGCTATAGAACTCCTCTTTAGAAAAATAATAACCTCTAATTTCCACTTTAACATAATGTTTCCGTAATTATGCATGTGAATGTTTTAAATGGTCATAATAAGTAATAACTCGACTGACTCAGTAAATGAACATGTTAAGTACAGACAGCAGTTGTTCGAAAACATGCAAATAACAATGCAGTACATTCTTAAGGTACCAGACGGATAGTTATTATAGTAGTGTGTAGCAATCACACCATGTGGAGACGATAAGGGTGCGTTTCCACCAAGTGCGCGAGAATCAAATCAACGATAAGGTTAATTACTTTGTAGTATTGAGAGTTGAGTTATAGTATACCTTCGATCAATAATGTACACACGCCTGCACGTCAACCTACCACAAACTGTCAAATTTCCTCAATAGACTTTGAACGTTATGTCTCAGGCATATGGTTGAAAATGTATTAAATAAATTTGACAGTTTTGGATAGGTTGATGTGCTGGCGTCTGTACTAGATAAATGATCCGGCACAAAAATGCATGCGTAAGTGGTCCTGTTTGAACATAATAGGTCCTTACCTATGAAATTGACGTTTTTTTCTCACTTATTAATAGGTGTATTACTTCTAAAAGTCAATACCGGTTGTTAATATTATTTACCTTTAATTAGGACTATGTTACTTAGGCTTCAGTAATAACAATGATAATTCATTTTGTGCCTTTATCGCCCAATTTTTTTTTAAATTGACGTCTTTGTTTGTTCCCGGAATTGAACTTTTGTTTCATTGTAGTTTTGAAGGGTCTTGATTTTTTTCTTTTTAATGTGGAACAAACACACTACTCTACAGTTTTTATAGTGTTAACATGAATAGATACCAAGAAAATTAAAAAAAACGTTAACGTATGAAAAATAGAATTTTATAAAAAATCTTCATACAAAACGTCAATTTCATAGGTAAGGACCTAATGCCTATATATTTAAATTTTGAATAACAAAATCAAAAACAACATTGGATAGCATCAACAGATTTAGCGTACTGTGAGCCTTAAATCTTAACCATAAAGATCAATTAAGGTTGCAAAATATTTGTACTTAATATTTACTATCTTCGCCATAAACGTCATTGCGACTCCGTGACTCCAAATTCGCGTACCGTTTTTCAAGCGCTCATCGGGAATCTAGTACAGACATTTTCAACCATATGCCTAAGACATAAAGTTCAAAACCTCTTGACGACCTCCTTGGTCGAGGGGGTTTGTACACCGGTTTTCATGGTGTCGCCATCTCTGAGGTCCCGGGTTCGATCCCCGGTCGGGTCAATTTAGAAATTATTATTTTTCTAAATTGTCTCGGGTCTGGGTGTTTTCTATGTATAATAAGTATGTATTTAAGTAGGTATTTTAAGTATGTTTATCCGTTGTCTAGTAACCATTTAACGAGTTTCATAACGAAGCTTCTCTTGGGCTGGATAATTGGTGTGAGTGTAGGAAAGTTTATTTGTTTGTTTGTATTGAGGAAATTAGACAGTTTGCGGTATGTTGATGCGCAGGCGTGTTACATTATTGATCGAAGTAATATGCTGTGTTTTTTTTAATAAGGAACCACTTTTGAATCGTATCACTAACTGTCGGTACACACCAGTGCTGTTATCGTTGTTTTGGCGACAGACTAAGGGCTCTTTCAATTTTGACGTTTGTTGTCGGCCGTGCCGTCGCGTGCGACTTTTTAAATATGGAACGCACTGCAAACGTGCGTGAGCAGTCCGACAACAACACACGTCTAAATTGAAAGAGCCCTAAGACAAAATAGTGTTTGCTGTCCAGGCTAGTCATTTACCCTTTGCTGGGGATCGAACTGGTTGAAACTCTGGGTTTGAGACGTTTGGCCTAACTTCTTAACCCCAGTGGCGATATATTAAAAGGTGAAAAATGTTTCCTTTCTAAAAGATATTGACAAAACTAAACTTATATGAGACAGTTTCAGTTGCCTATACAAATCTCCGCATGAATTTAATAAAACGACTATAGTTCTCACAAAACTGATGTTCACATAACAAACTCTAGCCATTACAACGCGACTAATCGTTTATCCCTGACGCAGTAAGAAATGCCACTAACTATGCCCCTAATGGTTACAAACGCAAAAACTCGAGTGCAAAGCCCTAGGGGACATATTCTATCCCTGAAAAAATGTAATGGCGTCATGCTCAATGCCTGCACATGCCCTTATTGGTCTACCCACCAGACAGGTCTTATGGCAACTCATGCATAAGATACTACGCAACCAAAAATGAATAACCACATACGGTATCAGGTTTCATGCAGAGGCGAGCGTATTTAACTTAGCCGGTTCATATGATACATCAAACAGGGTGTTATGCGGCGGAATTGAGATGGTCCCTCGATTAATAAAAGCGGGAAGATGGGAAGGGTTGGTAACTCGGCCGGGTTGTGCGGCTGGTTGAATAAGGAGTGTTCCGATGATTGGTTTCGTCCGCGCCATTGCGCACGCGGTTGACATCTTTTGTACACTTGATATTGTTGTTTTTTCCGTTATAAGGACTTGTTCTGTTTAGTCGTGCGTAGTTTTATGTTAAATTCGCCTTAAAACTATTTACTTTGTACTGTTACTGGGATTAATCAATATAGACAATAATAAGGAAATTGCAACTTATCTCGTTTTACACCAATAGGCGAAGCTTCAATCTTACTCAGACTTTTTTGGACCGTATTATTATAATTCATGATGACTCAGTTAAATGAATATAAACGCGACGCGATTTATAGCTATTCGATATAATAAAAATATATAAACAATACTACTTACTACGTAATGCGTTCTTTTATATCAATAAAACCTGCGGCGTATTGATACGCTATCAAACTTTAGTACTTAATATCAATTTCTTAGTTCATGTCTCATAATAATTTGTTTTTTTAGCTTCTCTAATGGATTGTTGAAATAATTATTTTAGAGAGCAGGACCTCAATGAGATTTTATAAGGATTGTGAAGCAATTTAATTGTATTGTAAAACTAAGAAATAAAACTCTATAATATTTCTTTACGTAGTGTTAAATTAATCAATCAATGTAGGTGTAATTACATAAAGCTAAATAATTATTATTTTATTAATGTGTAAATCGAAATGATCACTGGTCGTACAAGACGAATTACACAATTAGACATCCATACAGATATCCATAAACCTGCCGCTATGGTGTAGTGGTTAAATGATTGGTTTTGCACGAGATCCTACGTTCGATATTCGAGGGGTGATTATTGTATCAATGCTTCATAGTAAACTAATCATAATATTGTCGTCTTCCGAAAATTAGAGACACGTTAGCTAGTAAGTACTTCAATATTCGAGGATTCCGAGGGAACTCTCGATCTAATCTCTCATTCTCATTCACCATCAGAACAGAATCAACCCCACACACCTCCCACCCGGGAGGTGTGTGGAAACCGGGTTGTTATTAGTACCCACTAATAACAACCCGGTCTAGATAATTTAAATGTGAATTCTGGGCTTTTAAAAAATGTGAATGCCAAGTTTTTCCCTGTTGTAGAATAAAATTGAAAGCTGTGGAGTTTCTTGCGGCCATTCTTCTCCACAGCTAAAAAATAGACGTCCTGAATGGGTAGTAGATAAAAAATTATGGACGATTCAAAAGCACTTTTCTAAAGTTTATTTGAATAAAGAATATTTGACTTTGACTTTGAAACTATGAAAGTGTCCAATGACCACTGTCTCTCCCACGACGACAGACTCGCCGACGCGTAACAGGGGGCGGCATCACGCACGCTTCCGCGTCCGAGACATTACGCTGCGCGGGCGACGCTTTAAGGGCTCGGCCACGAGCACAAGCGTTTGGCCTTCCCGATCCGACCCGAACCTTTATTTTTGGAGAGAGATTGCTGATTGCCTCAGACGTCATTTTCAGCTTCACCGGGCTTGTTTGGGGGCAGCGAGAAACTTAAAGGGTTTCTCAAGCCGTGTGAAACGAATCACCTTCGGAGGTTTTCTAGAGGGAGCGGCATCACGCACTAGTGCGTGTCCCCGTGCCCTACTAGATTGACCGAAGGGTTCGGATCGCATCGGGGAGCGGAACAACCCGAGGGCGCCTCTAAAGGCTCGGACCTCGGCTCAGGTTAATCGGGCCGTGGTGGAGGAGAGAAGCGCCCAGGTACATGTCTGTACCTAGCATAGAGCGCGTGTGAACCGGTTCGTCGTACCCTTTTTCTACGAGTACGGTGTCTTGGGCCTAAACTTGTGTGCATGTTTAGTGTATTCTGTAAATGTGTAGTGGCATTTAGAGGAACGGGCGGGAAAGACCCGAACCGATCGAAGAATCTAGTAGGAAAAATGGACACGCTTGCGCAATGCCATCTGGGGTTTCCAGACGGAATGGAATTTAATAGAGACGGTGTTAGATCACACGGCTTGTGTGCCCTTTAAGTTTTTCGTCACCCCCAAAAAAGTGAAAAGACTCATGAAGCCATCAGTGAACTATGTCCATAAAAAACGAGCGTTCAAATCAAATCAAATCAAATCATTTATTCACAGGAAACATGGCAAACAAACGGTCAGGTTTCTAAGCAGTTAATACATGTTTGTGATGCGATAGAATAATATAAATTAAACAAAAACGTCACAATGAACTAACTATTACATAACTATAATCAGAGCAAACATTAAATCAATTAAATTTGAAATGAATCTCATCTAAATTTATCAAAATATTCCTTCAATTATAGAATTAGTGATCGTTTTGCGTTGCGACGCGGCGCGGCGGTTTTCTCTTGTCAACCAACTCGAATGCCACGGAAAATCTAGTGAGCAACTGTTACAGGCTTGCGTGCCACCATCTCTTCATGAAAACTTCTAGGGGTTATTCGATCTGCGGCTTGAGGACATATACATTTTCGCCGCCTCTAAAAAACGCTTAGATCAGCACAGAAAGCAGTGGCGCCATCTTGTGTTCACCAAGGAAAATCTTACTAATCTTCCTTTCTTACTTACTCCCCTGTGTAAGTAAGAGAGCGAAATTGATCCTGAAGGTTTCAGTGGGTCGGCTGCACGGTCAACCCCACATACCCCGCGGATTGTATCTAACCCGGGTGCGATTGCGAATATTTTCCAGGAAAAAAAGGTGGTAAGTAAGTAAGTCCTCGGTTGCTGTTGCAGGAGTGGCGTCTAGAGAACGGCCGTAGTCGCCGCACCGCTCCCCGCCCCCGCTGCCGCTGTCAACCAGTCAATGGCCTAATGCATGGGAATTGGAGCCGGCAGAAAAATTGCAAGAACTAGCAATTAGCTCACCATAGGGCTTGCATCACTTTGATTTATGATGCTAGATTAGAAGATATTGTTTTGTAATTACATGCTGTTTAGTTGCCTTGTCAGTTTATAGCATCGTTTAAAAAGTCCCTTAAAATTCGTGGTAAGATTAAACCATAGACTAAGATTAGTCCATGGGTTAAACCTAAATTTGGTTGTAAACGTAACGTGATTTTATTTGTTATTTCAAAGCTTTGAAATTAGTTTTTTTATTTTTTCTACATCCCTATTATGTACTTATATACATAGCTCTGAGCATGTTAGAAGTTAGATTTAAAGTAGGTAGATAAATAAAAAGAGGAACAACATTGGACAATAATAACAATAATCATATGTCATTTAAATAAACTAATCAATCAATAAATCTATTGACAAAATGAACTTAAATTTAAAACAAGATCATTGTAATCAGACAACCCTAACAACATTGTTGTGCGATCCATTCGCGCATCGGCCATCTTTGTCTGATAATAATCATTACGATGTGTGGAGCATACAGCAAATCGTATTTTGCGTTGTTTTGTAAACAACTCTGTGTAATGTAGCATCTTTTCGGATGAGGAAATTTAAAAAGCTCAAATTGATATAATGTTTTCTAGTAGGTACAAAATTTTATTGTGCTGACATAATTATATAGGTACAATAAAATTATTAAAATCTTACTTATATAACATTCAAAACCCAATAATATACGACACATTTGACAGTCTTAGCTAAGAGCTATAGCATGGAGAATTTATAAGCTATATTCAAAATGTGTAACATGGGTGTAAAATGGGCCGTGCTAGTCTCTCCAGCGGAGCCAGATTGTCTACCGGTACATCGAAGTGTTGAAGTGTTTGTATGAAAGCGCCACTGTCAGTCCGTCTTCAAGACCAGAGCTCGAAACCTCTCCAGTTGCAGCGAGGAGTGAGACAGGAAGATGTGATATCTTCGAAACTGTTCATATCTCCGAAACTGTTCACTGCTGCACTGGAAGATGTTTCCAAGCTTCTGGACTGGAAAGGACTCGGCATCAACGTCAACGGCGTACATCACTCATTTTCGGTTTGCTGACGATATAGTGATCATGGCTGGATGACCTCGACACAATGCTCGGTGACCTCAACAGAGTTTCTCAACAAGTCTTAAAATGAACATGGAGATGACGAAAATTATGTCGAACTCACGTGTCGTACCCACTCCTCTGAAGGTTAGGGACTCTGCCCTTGAAGTTGTGGACGATTATGTTAACCTGGGACAAACGGTCCAGCTAGGTAGGTCCAACTTCAGCAAAGAGGTCAATCGTCGAATCCAATTAGGCTGGGCAGCGTTCGGTAAGCTACGAAATATCTTTTCGTCAGATATACCGCAGTGTGTCAAGACGAAAGTCTTTGACCAGTATGTGATGCCAGTGATTAGATACGAGACTGAGACGTGGTCGCTCACTATGGGCCTTATCAGAAGGCTCAAGGTCACTCAAAGAGCAAAGGAGAGGGCTATGTTAGGGCTTTGGCTCGAAGTTTCTCCGCGTGATCGAATCAGAAATGAGGAGATCCGCAGAAGAACAAAGGTAACCGACATAGCCCGCAGAGCTGCTAAGCTCAAGTGGCAGTGGGCAGGGCACATTGCTCGCAGGACTGATGGCCGCTGGGGCGGAATAGTCCTTGAGTGGCGACCGCGTACCGGAAAGCGCAGTGTGGGCAGGCCTCCAACAAGGTGGACCGACGATCTGGTGAAGGTCGCGGAAAGTCGCTGGATGCGAGCAGCACAAAACCGGTCGTTGTGGAGATCTTTGAGGGAGGCCTTTGTCCAGCAGTGGACGTCTTTTGGCTGAGATGATGATGATGATGATGATGATGATTAAAAATGTACAACTATTATTTGATTATCATCGTTCACTCGACTAATAAGATTAGAACAGATAGTGACATAATTATCATGACTGTAGACACATCAGAAGTTGCAGAGCCGATACATCGTATGGATCAAGGTGACAATATAAGCACTTAAAGCACTTATTATGTATGCAGGCACAACTGAAGGTGCTAAGGTTTCACCCAACAAACGAACAACGACAACCGATCACACTGCATACGGAACAGATACACAATATGGATTAAGTTTTTTTTTCTTACGGGTAATACTTGTTCTTTATCTCATCCGACGTTAATTGATGATAAGTCTGAAGGTGGAAGCGCTCTTTACCCGGAATCCTCAACTACAGAGGCACTGGTTATCTTATTTCTAGCTGCTGGAACACAACAACACTACATACATTGACATCAGTAACAAGTGAAGATCAGTTAGACACTTACCAGGCATGCAAACGCATCGGAAGGTGCCCGGGTCGTCGAGGCAGGAGCCGTCGTTCCTGCAGGGGTGACTCTCGCACTCGTTGACGTTGGTCTCGCAGCGAGGGCCGGTGAAGCCCACGGAACAGTTGCAGGCGAAGGAGCCGGGCGTGTTCACGCAGATGCCGTCATGCTCGCACGGTGAGCCTGCTAAAAGTGCGAGTGATTAGACGTTAATTACTTTTTCTGGCAATAATAGTGCCAATGTTTGACATTTCTTAATTTTTCTCAAGATGTCTGCGTAAGATTTTTTGTTAGTAGCAACATTCCAGATCTATAGAATATAAGGCTGTAGATCCCGTTGCATTGCCTAATGGGAGATCATAACAAAAAATACGATAGCACAAAGACGGTATTTTTTATAGAAAGCCGCAAACTACCTAATCTTGAATTAAAAATAATAAAACTCACAATAGCTGCTAAAATCCAACCTAATTAAATATGCATAAAGTTAATTTTAGTAGAATAACTAGTAGCCTTTAAAAAATACTGCTTACTATTCACAATGACAAAGTTACTGTTAGGTACTAATAAAACAAATCAGCAGATAATAGTCAAAGGGACAGTAGAGAAATCCTAATTTATAGAGCATAAAGATTTTATTAAGCGAACACTCAACGTGCAAAATCTGTAATCAATAAAACTTTATTGGCTGATAAAACTCCATGCAAAGGTTTATATATGGCCGCTCTCTGTTGCTCTGTGGTCGCTTGCCCTTAGGATTTACTCTCCCGAGGGCCTTGATTGAAGAAAACGTTGAAAGCACTTACTGCCGAGATTTATGATACTAAAGCAAATTGAATACTGTTTCCTTTTGTACTGTACTTAGTAATTTGATTGTAATTTATCTTTAGTGAAATTACAAGATTTTAATTTCGATCGTTGTTTAAGGTAGACAATTATATCCGCTCATGTAAAGTCAGAAATGTGCCTGAACTTTTTGCTACTATATTAACATGCCCGAAAATGTAAACGAAGTTAGATACTAAAAGAAATACGAATAAAGTTATTGTCATGTAAATTAAATATTTTACAATGTACTCGTGTTTTTGCATAATTATCTTTTAACACGATGTTTCCGTATGGCTCGTTATGAACAGGAGCTTCGCAAAGGGTTCGTAAAATCTTTAGTAAAATATTATAAATTGTCATAATAGTTTGCATAAAACTAACGATTATGGTAGAGCTTACCCTGTTCACACTCATTGATGTCCTCGGAGCAGTCTAGCCCCTTGTACCCTGATGCGCAGGAGCAGGTGTAGGAGCCGTTGATGGGGCTGGTGTCGCAAATGGCGTCGGCGTGGCAGGGGTTGGAGGTGCACGCGTCGTCCAAGTGGCAGAGAAGACCTGGGAGCAACAATTACTTTTACAGTGAAGCTTTTAACGGCTTTTGTGGTAGGTAGAAATATTTTTACATGAGGAAAATCGTCTTAACTGATGAAGTGTTTCCACAAATCAGACAAATCCATAGAAAGATTTCTTGTGATTTCTTGTGAAATACCCTGTCAGTTTCAACCAAAGCGACTGCATCTCTTACTAAATAGACTGGCATATTTTCTCGGGTTTTCACGTAGGATTTTGCTGTTCCGCCCAATAATGCTTCCTTAAATGCAGATAAAACAGATAATGAAACAAAATAAGATCCAGTTGCACTCACCAGTCTTCCCAGGAGTGCACTTGCAGTAGAACGCGCCGACCCTGTCGATGCAGGTAGCGCCGTTGAAGCAAGCTGCGCCCGCGCAGTCGTCGATGTTGACGGAGCACTCGGGTCCGGTCCACCCGTTCACGCAGATGCAGGAGAATCCTCCCACCGAGTTGGTGCACGTCGCTCCGTTCTGGCATACCAGGGGTCTGTGGACAGGGGACATGTTAGAAAAACCTTTAAAGAGTAATATAGGACTTCAAGCGCCACGGGCGGTTACCGATAAACCATTATTATCGTGTCTGGTTAAGAGAGTTGGGTTAAATTCTTTACGGACCGTGGTATGATAAATTCTTAAAAAAACATGAGCGTGCGTCTAATGTTTTAAAATTGACGAAGTTATCAACGTCCTGCAATGGTGTTGCAATTTTTTAAAGTAAAATCAATCGAGGAATGTCGAATTGGTGAATCAAACCAAGCCTACTTTTTACATAAGGACTACCAATCAAAACCTGTCAAATCTCGAAAACCTATATTATTATGGCAAAATAGATATCGTATCATCTCGTCAGAGCTGTCGTATATGTTAGTATGTATACTAAACTGGTAAATACTTTTTGATAAAATACAATAATCCTAGAGCACATAAAACAAGTTCTCGCAATTCGCCACGCAACGGGAAAAATGGGACTACTAAGAATAATGTTAACGAAGGGCGAGTGTAAACACCAAAAATGTTTTATCAAAATTAACTTAAAGAAAAGGCCCGAAATCGCATGCCCACGCGCATTTCAACCTTTTTCATATCACTCTTATTAGTGCATTTTAGCGGATGTTTTTGTGAAAGCATAATTTTGCAGGAGGAATTTGAGACTCTCGGCCTGTAGTCGGCACTCATTTGTTTAATTGCCTAGGTGCCTAGTGCGAGTTTTATTTGACATTCAATCACGTTAAGGAAATCGAGAAAGAAATTTTGTACAACGTAGACCTTGTCACCTAAAAGACTGCTTCAAAGCCGTACAAATTGTCGAAACGTGATCAAAAACATATTTTAGCCGTAATAATTAAATTACATATTTTTTATATCCAAAATTCAAAATTCAAAATTCAAAATCATTTATTCAGTTTAGGCTACAAATAGCTCTTATGAACGTCATTATGCCATCGGTTCGTAAGTCTACTCTGGGCGGGAGATCTTGTACTGAGAAGAACCGGCAAGAAACTCAGCAAGTGTCCAGCTCTTTTCTCCCTTACAGCGTCAAAAATATTGGAAAATGCCCTATCATAAAAGGACACTTTCCATCACAAATAAAAACACAAAAAATAAAGGACAATCACACATATTAAAAAAAAAAACAAAACAGAGAAAATATAATAATATCTACATTTGCAAAACATCAGTTACCAGTTAAAATTTTTACAATGTCATACAGTACTAATAAAGGTCAAAAATTGTCTAAGAATATTGTTGTTAGTTTTATGTCCCTTATATTCATGTTTTATATTTGTGATGGTTTTATTGGTCTGTTATGTTGTTGGTTGTCCATTGTTGTTACACGATTTGTGTTTATACAATATAGCCAATAAGATAATGAGTGGATGTGCATACTGCATATCCAATGATTTATGTAGGGTAGGGCCAATAGCTCGGATCGTGGCGCGCACGAAGCGCGTGCGCACATATTATCTGACCCGAGTGCCTCAAAAGGCAAGGCATACGGGATATTATAATAAACGCAGTCATTGTGTTAAGAATTAGTCTGATTTAATTATTTTTTTGCATTTACATCGCTATATTTGTTTTAAAAATGGAAATAGCACTTAAAAGAAGACGACTGCCACGGATAGGAATAGAACACACAACTTTTTGCAATCAGGGACACATCTCTAACATCTAACAGTAATCTTACAGATAATATATTGATTTAAGTTAAATATTTATAAAATACAGTGAAAAAATTAAACGCTTACCCGACCCATTTAAGTTATTGGAGCGAAGCAACCCCAACACGAGTAGGTATTTTACAATTACTTACATCAGCCGGTCTGTTGTAGGTTGTAGGTAATAATATGTAAGATTAAGGTAGGTATCATAACATTTTTATTAAATTTAATTTATACACATAATTTAAATGGGAATTAACGCGAACTAATTAGTAAATAATAATAATAGGTATCATAGCTTCTTTATACCCGACCGACCTGACCCGTGGTCACGGGCTGACTCAGTCTACCTGTGACCCACGGCCGTTGGAACTCGGTCGAAACGTCGGGTATAAATTATACCTTTTACTGACTAGTTAAGTAATAGTAGTTTAAATTCTTTGTTTAACTATGGAACGTGAAAGTTCAAAGTGTATACATATAATTTTATTTATAATGCCGATTTTACAATTGCTTTTAAAATTCATGAAAATTGCAAAAAAAAATAAAAAATTTATGATGCTTTCCAAGAAGGTTCTTGAAAAGCATCATAATAGAATTTTGTTTTTTATAGTTATATGTAGGTATATAACAGCTGTTGATTGAATGGTTTATTTTTGACATGTGAATGTTAATATTTATTGTTATGTGACTTTTATTCTCAGTCTTGGCACAGAATAAATAATAGTACCAGAAGGTGCACTCCGCAAAGTCATTTAAATAAATAGCGACTCTTGCTAAGACACAATAAAGTGCAATTCAGGTCGCACACTGCTCCCTTACCTACAGTTATATTCACCTAGAAGTTGCTTCTCTTTCTATCGCGTAGCTCTTATCTTTTCTAACGACTTCAGGGTTGTCTTCTTTTAAATAATAATTAATCTGAATACTTAATTTATTTTATTACAAGTTATTGTTTATAATGTGTACTGTACTTAAATGTGAACAAATTACGTTTCAAATAAACCTAGGCTAGGTACCTATGTAAGTACAGTCAATGCCACATCAGACTACCTATATGTTGACTTTGAGGCTGTCTTTATGCCGCCTTACCGTTGCGTTGCCGTTGAAAAAGATATTTTCGTAGGTAGTTCAACTGTTGTTGTCAAGATATATAGTGTAAATACATATCATGTGCCGTCGACTGTACAACTACCAAAAAACAGAAATAGGTACACCAACCAACCTGCCTATAAGTACCTACTTATTAAAGCTAAACTTGATCTTGTAAACCGAACTTATAAGTAAGTAGGTACCTACATATCAAACTAGCTATAAGTACTTTATTATTTAATTATCTAACTAGGTACCTAGGTGCGTAAATATGCGGGAGACATAAAGATAACAAAAGTCAAGTTTTGGTTTTGGTAGTTACATACACGTAGAAACTAGCAGGAAAGTACCTATCCTAAAGTAAAGATACTAGATAGGTAGGTACCTACTTAGTTGTTTATTCTTAGGTACCTACTTGTCCTATTTAGTAATTTAGTAAACAGTTTCGTAAGTAGGTAAGTAAGTAGGTACCTACCAAATTATTATTTCAATAAGTACCTAAATAGTTGGGTAAAGATTGTTTAGCAAATAAGACAAGTACCTACGAATAAACGGACCACTAAATACATACCTACCTATAAGCACAGAATGAATAACTTCGAATATTTCTGTTTATTTCGACAGCCTTCCACACAACAATTATTACTGCTGCGTTTCACCATTATTACAGAGCTTGTAGATTTACTGACTGATCTACTTATCAAAGAGGTAGTTATATTTAAACAAATCGAAATTGCCTGTTCAAATTATGCCTGTGCGTGTGCTCGAAAGCGCGCTGGGGCCCTGACTGATTTACAACTTCAAGTTGTCGCGCGTTGTAGGTGCTTATCGCGGTAGGTATTACGGAGTGCAAGATGCCTGGTCTTGGGTTCGAGTGACGCGTGCGAGTCGCGCAGTTCGCGGAAAACATTGAAAATAGCTGTAAATCAAATTGTGAAGTTTTGCTCGCGAAAGTGAACACTTATGGTAGGCGCATAGCGATTAAACATGAATATTATATATTAAAAATAGGTATTTAATGAGAATCAACTAAAGACATAAAAGGTAGAAACGCACTACTCCCAGAATCCTCAAATCACTAAGAAACTGTCAAACACTCATGATCTATTCTATATAAAGCTATAAAAAATTGGTGGGGAACTTCTTCGTAGGATGGAACTGATTTTTAAAAAACTCTCGAGATACGGGGTTTTAACTTTTTACGCGAAGTCGCAAGTGGGCCTCTTGTTGTGTTGTATATTTGTTATAAAAAACTCGATAATGTTCAATATATTTTTCATCCCTTCTATTCGAAAAATGTTGCTTTGTTCCGCTATAAGTGGGAGCAAAATAGCTCTTTTCCGATAGGAACTTTTTAGCGGGCGGAAATGAGATTTGAATTTGGAACATATATCATTCATAGAAATCGAACGCAAATTGTATGAATTACTGGCTGGTACGTGTTGGCTGCAAGGCGTGGGGACCCGCGCTAACTAAAACAAAAAAAAAACGCGCGAATTACAAAAAGATAAGGATAAAATAACTTTTATACAAAAAACTTGAAGTTGAACTTTCCTCAAATAACTTTGCAATATTGCGCTAGCGTATCAAATAAAATATAAATTTGTTATTGTTTTTACTTATATTCACATGTCTTTTTTTAAATTAAATATATTCATTAATTACATAACACCGTGTCATACAATCTACTATTCTGTATGGAGTTTGGTACAGCCAGCGTCGCAAGCTCTGAAAATAGAAATAACAATTTACTAACGATTTTTCATAGAACCTACGCCCGCCCGCCGTTACGATTTTGATTCGATAGAAGTTCGCAATAGACCACTGATCTAATGTTATAGACTACTTAACGTTACTTGAATAAAAATGTTTACTATAAAACTAGAGCACACTTAAACTTTAACGCACCATAAATTGGATGTTGCGTCTTTTTGCGTACAAACTTCTCGTAACTTACGCCACGTAATTGACTCAGCGGCGCAATTTAATATTCCGATAGGCTTTTCAATCGTAAATTTCGATTGAACACCTATAAATTGTCGACTTTTAAGCCAATCTGACATTTCTATTCGGTACCGACGGTGGTGTGTCATAAAATGTCCTACGCGAACACTTTAGCATAATGAAAATAATTACAAGTCGTAATTGTTATATACACTTTTCAGTCAGCCCGTGACCACGGCTGTTGTAACTCGGTCGAAACGTCGGGTTTATACAAGATATGATACCTTTTACTCATTAGTTTGCGTTCATCATCTCAGCCAAAAGACGTCCACTGCTGGACAAAGGCCTCCCCCAAGGATCATGGGGGGTATTCGCCGTAATCGCCACGCTTGGCAGGCGGGTTGGCGATCGCAGTAGGTTGAGGGTAACCTCAGAGAGATGCTGCTGCCCATCCTCTGGAATGATCCCTTAGTCGCCTTTTACGACACCCACGGGAAGAGATGGGGTGGTGCAATTCTTTATCCCCGGCACCACACAGGGAAAACACAGTTTGCGTTAATCCCCGTTTAAATTCTTCGTAATTGTTATAACCATCCATGTTGCCAAACTGGTTCAGAGTCGATGATGGTGGATCTTAGAGTAATTATCAATTTGTAGCGGCCTTTTGTGAGGTGCTTGTGGGTACAGATGTCCCGAAAACTAACGTTAAGCCGGAAACGGAAGAGTGAGCAGATTTTGACAGCTATATAATGAAATTTTTTAAGTGTATATAGAAATTAAGGCAGGAAGATATTCTGTACTGGGATTGATTACTTATTGAGAGTTGCGATACAAAAAATATTTAAAGGAAAACCTCAAATTATTGGGTTTTCTTAAAGTTTTTACGTTACTGTATTAAATAATTTCTAATGATTTTCTGAAATCTGCCACAAGTTATATCATTTATTGCCGGCATAATAATATTGATATTCATTTTGGGGCACTCTGTGTATACACAGTGTATAACAAAGCCTTACAAAATTTGTTTTTGACTTCATTCGTATTTTTAACAGGACACCTATAAGTTTAATTTATTACAGTCGGTAACTTAATCTGAATAAGTTGATTCTAAAATACGGAACAGCAAATACCAATATTCAATTCATAGCATCTTATTTTTTAACTATTTTCACTTAAATACATTGATGGTTCCAAACAAAACTCAAAGTCGTGTTTCTGTAAATATCAAATAATCACAAAAGAGCATCAATTCAGAATTCTAGTAACAACAATAGATAATTGCGAATCCAGTTTCAAAATACATAAATAAAGGTATCCGAATCATTCTTCTAATACGGCTATTATGTATTGTTATTTATTACGCAAATTCCATTTATTTTAAATATCAAGCAAGAGTGATCCGGACGAATTATCGTTATGAAACGATGGTGGAGCGAATTGATACGGCAGCCGCCATTTTATACCTATGAATTCGCGTCTACAAAATGGCGGGCTGACTAATATATTGCTTTGCGTTCGCCTATCTGGGTTAGGTGTAAATTCTTAATTTATTACTTTGACATTAACTAATCTTTATATAAAGCTACTGGTGTTTCAAAGTTTTTAAATTTCACATTGCATAAAGTAAAATTTTTTTTTATATAACAAACCCAAGTGAAGTGCGCTTTTATCTTCGGACGTATCGTCATTTACCATTACGTGAAATAAAAGCTAAGCGTTTCACACAGAAGCAAAAAAAATATTTACCATCTGCGACTACAGACCCCGTAAACGAAAACGTTAGGACGGAATAATATGACTTCGGTCTTCGTAGTGAAAAATCACTGAACGAACTAACCTCAAACTAATTAACTAAGCCAAAAAATATAAAGTGAACCATTTACATTATATTGAATGTTGCATTCACAAATGCTACATATACCTAGTTACAAGATAACGAGTTACGCGTGCGCGTGGCAGCACCAACAACCTCCTGAAGACAGTCGCGGCGAGACTGGACGTAGACAGTGCTATAATGCAGCACTGGACTCGCGTCCAGCTCGTCAAAGACAGTTAAATTACTTTCAACCAATTTTTGTACTAGCATAGCTTATAAGATTATTGTTACAAGTTACTAACCCTGTCCGAAATAAATGATTTTTATTTTTATTTTATTTTATTTATTTATTTAAAATCAACCGGCCTCAGGAAGCTCGAGTGGGAATCGAACCCACGACCTTTGGATAACTGGTCCAATGCTCCGACCGCTGAGCTACCGAGGACTTTTTTTTCTAGTAAAATTTTATCTTTTACCTTGTAAGTAAGCCAATTAGTAAAGATAATCAACTTATACATTCTTTATAAAACGCAACAACTCAATCACTGGAACAATCCATTAGCACACCAATTTATACGTTATCAAGAATATAAATGAATGTCACAAACGGGACCACAACCCACACGATGCTGTACCTAGTACTCTCGGGAAACGTAAATCTTATGACAATGTAAACTGAGACGTTAAATAAGTTATTACCTAACTATTCACGACACTCGAGCGAACCCATTCCGAAGGAAACTGTAGATTAATAATAAATTTGACATTTCATTCAACTGCGACTGCGATGCGATATTGTATTATAGTGTAGTAAGATAAAATGAAATTGATACTTTCAAATTTATTCATAACTTTTTGTTGCTATTTCAAATATTTTGTTGCTATTTATTGACCATTTTTTTATTTTTTTTGTTTGGTAACCTAAATCTTCTTAAACTTTTTATGCCAGTTAGTTAAACATTCTTTTGACTAACTGTTAAGGTTAAAGAATGTTCTAGAATGCGCTGAAAATATCTGTTTCATAGTAATTAGATGTTAAGACCTAATTTCACTACAGCTCTATATAGCCTATTTCTACTTCTAAGTTCTTACAATCTAAATACCGAAAAGTTAAGTTAATTGAATAGTCAAACCTTAACAAATCATTGAAATATTTAACTAAATTGGGTATTGGCCTTTACAAAATAAAACTACATAACATTGAGCGCATTCAATATAACGAAGCGCATGAGCAATTTATAATAAAGACCGGTGGCGCGGCCTCTCGCCTCCTGAGCACTATTACAGAGCATACTTGGCCGAGAAACTGTTCCATCATTTTGTCATTTTGCTCAAACTAGTTATCGACACACTATTGAGATTTGAGATGTTATTAAATTTGAAACCTGAATGGCTTAAGAATTTACATAGTGCCCTGTTAGACCAAGAGTTAGCAGTAGGTCGATCGGTCAGTCGGTTCCGAGTTACATGCTTAACAGCAGCATAAATCTAACATTTATAAAATTTTTAAATAAATGTGTACTTATTCGCATTTCAAAATTTACAGTTATCTTGACAGAACAGCGAAGTTTATGTAACCGCAGGTTAAACGGCTTTGAAGACGAATTTGGTAATACAAAAAGATATTTATTAGTCTTTTTTGTTTATAAATATTTAAAAAGTACACAGCTTATTTAAAACTGCATTAAAACATGGAAGTTTAAAATTAGAAGGTCAAATAGGACTATCCACATTTGCCTTCACCCAATGATATTACAAGAAGCATTCATTCTCGGTAACAATCTTACTTTTGTTATGAATTAATCATTAATTATATTAATGATATTGATTTATTAATAATGTAATGTTAAAATAAAGTAAAAGAAAATACAGAAGCAACTGACATAATAGTGATATAAGCTCCCAAACAGTTTGATTGTAGCCGAGCGTCAAGGGCCCGGTAACAGAAACCAACATCACTCTGAGTCGGAGATGGCGGCGCCACCATCGCGTTACTCTCAGCCATAAGGTCGGCTTTTGGGTAACTCTGCTCTGATTTCCCACGCCGCATGGTTAGTACCGTTTTCTACCACTGCGCACGTATCTTGGTCTCTATATGGATGATTGCAGTCGTAAGGCCAACCGCCATTAATCACAACCGTTGATGGGCTTTCAAGGGCGTCGCTTTCTTCAGCAAAGTGACCTGTTACTTTCGCAATCTTTGTAATGATCTTCAATTTAATTAGTTCCTTATTTGGCGATGGTAACTATAAATTGGCTCAGTGACTAACATATCATCGAGATAGTAAAACTTGGTTGGTACCACAGAGCAATAAAATTTATATATCTGTGGTTGGTACTCTTTGATGAATTTTCTATAATTGACAGTTAATTTAAAAGCAACTGTGCTGAGCTGATTCTATCTAGGGTAGTGGATCCAGTGTTTGGCGGGAACTAGTGACCGACCCTTTTTTATTTTATTCATATAAAATATGGGTTAGAAACTGATTTTTGATTTTAACAAGAGACCACCTGCTTCCTAGCTAGAGTCACTACGTTAGTACAGTCAACGGCAAAGGTCTTAATAGGTCGAAAATCAAAACTTTTTAGACGCATATCGAAAAACCTTCGAGTGTCTACTAGTACATGCAAACTTTGACTGTAGTTATATAGAAAATACCGAATTACACTATCGAAACTTAATTTTGTAATCTAGTAAACATAATCTACTTTTGCTGTTGGCTGTACTTTATAGTTACTAACTACTATTCTTATAAAGTTTCTTTTGAAGATACTTCAGGTATTGTGCCCACTGATACACACACGCACAAACTAAATAGTATATTGACAGCATTTTGAACACACACAGAAACAATCGTGAATAATAATTATCCAGTAGCGGTCCACGAAGGCGGTCTTAACAAATTATTTACAGCAATTTTGTCATAAACCCGAAATCTGTCCAATTTTGGCAAAGAAATTCATAAGCATTAAAAATTTATTAAACGCAAATTCTTGTTCATACATGGTGGTAATAACGACCTGTCCGCTAATTTGACTCGTTTCTTGTGTTTTATTGAAGAAAATTACTCACAAAATTGTGAATCCAACCAAAATAAACTTTGACAAATAATAAAACATCTTTTTCGTAAAAACAAATATATATATACTAACCAATGCTGAGAGAATACATTTTGTGATAATATATATTTTCTAAAATCAAAATAGGTACAATCAAAACTGTTTTTCAAATATTCAAAAGAGATTGTATTTAAAAATCGGTCAATTATTAGAAATTATAATCCATTTAAAGATAAAAAGTATGTCAGAAAAAATTTAACTCAAACTTAAACACAATTAATTTAAACCCACAAAACGAAACTTATCAACTCTCCATCTTTAAGCATCATTACAGCTCGAATTATCCAACACCTTATCGGTCCAACCTTTAACCAACTAAACAAATAGTAATTTGCATTTCGGATGCCACTGATAACGATAAAAAGATGAAAGTTTTCATTAGCAAGAGAATCGAGATGGTGGCTCCTATCATTTGTTACTGACATAAGATAGCTCACCGTACAGATAAGGTATCTAATTTGAGCAGTATCGAAAAACTATTAATCATACTATTTATGGTAATCGGGGTTGATTTGACGAATTGATTGGTCGCATGGCATAGTAGTGAGATCTGTAAATGCTTCTACATTAAAAATATACGAGTATAATGTCGACGAAATCGATATTGATAAACCGATAAATATAGATCGAGACTAAAAAGAACTATTAAAGGACCTATAAAAAGTATATTATGTTTAAAAGAAGGAGGTTCCTACTCTTAATTACCAAATGATCGTTTCCAAAACTCATTGCATAAAATTGTTATAACTATGATATTTTAATACTTTAAGATTCATTTCTGTATATCTATGTCCAATAATATATCTGCATTTTATAAGTGGTTTGTGTAATTGTCAATTTTAGTTCTTATTTTATAAACTAGATGGCGTTGATTAATTCCTTCCTGCATCGCGCTATAGCTTCGTCTTCGCCGTTTACATAAGTAGCCAATATTTTAAGATAATTTAGTTCGCACTCACACTCATAGTATATAGTATATTTGAGTTTTGTTCCTGGATCGATTATATGGGGACCCCTTTAACAATTTATATAAAACGCATGTCGAAGCAACAGCATTACTGCATGAGCCACGCTAAAAATGTTTTCATTGACATTGACAAAACTGTAGCAATAAACATTTATTAAATACTTTTTACTAAAATGCTCAAAACTGAATAATAATTAAATCAAAAATAAAGTCATGGCCATCCAACAAAACGAAAACTTAAGATATACACGACATGAAGAAAATGTTAATTGACATTTCAAATTACTTTAACAACACACAAGACATAATGTTTCAAAGCAATCCCTAAAAACTTGTAAAGCCCATAATCGCAAGAGCAATTTTCTGGAAGCACTTGATGCAATCAAAAAAACACACAATTGAGGTTTTAACAAGCGGCTTCTAGCGTAAGGCTAGCACTTTGCGACACGTCATCAATCTCTAAGCAATTGGCTAGCATTTATATACTTTCCTCTCTAGAGCCGGTACGACCGACTGCGGTACAGTAGAATGTCACCGAGTAAATTGTCATGTGTTTTCCGAACTTGCGCTTTACGTTCAAGTTTATAAGTCTCTTAAATGTGCAGAACTTCTTTTAATTTTACGATATGGCTTGTATACTTCGTTTTATATTTCTGGATATACTTTAGTTATCAAAGAAAGAAAGATTGTAGCAAAATTAGGAGCGGGTGTTTTTATTTAATTCCTGGTAAGTAAGCTGTCGGTAACGTTTTTGCGCATGTGTATTGAGACTATGCCATGACTAACCAGAAAAGACTTTACATGAACATGCAACTTTTCTTTTAATAAAGAAATTATTTCAAGTACTTATTCTTTATTATTAGCCGATTAAACGCACTACTAATGAGCTCAGGCCTTTCCAAATTACCGTATCCCTAACGTAAGGATAATGTTACAAAAACATATTGGCACATAGCTCACTACCCTGGTCCATTGCGGTAGATAACTTATGCCTTCTCACGGCAATAACCAGTAGCCACGCACGGCTTCAATTCCAAAGCAAAGAGAAATTGGACATCCGTCTATAAGAAGATCAGATCTGACGAAGTCTTTCATTTCAGACTTTTTCCTACTTACTTATCAAAATTTTCTCAAAAATTAAATAAAATCTAAAACTTTGGCTCGATGTTTAGCATTACATATTCATGTGAGTTATTTGAACACGAAGGGATATTCATTATTCTAAAGCTTGAAATTCTTGAATGGTAAGTTAAAAATTAAAATTCAGTTCCAACCCAACTCGGTGTTAATTTCTTTTAATGTCCCCCACTTACGAAACAACAACACGGGAACCCATGAGTAATTGATAAAATATCTTATTTATGTTTGGCCGTGTCGTCTTATGCATAAAGATATTCAAGTATTCATTATCGAGCTTTGGTCACAGCTTGAGTGTATTGGTATTCCAATAATGCCACCAAAAGTATTTAAGGTTGCGTTTTAAAGTATTTCATCTGTAACATGTTTTATTTGAACACGCATTGGTGAGATAACGTATTTATCGTGATATAACCGAGTTATAATACATTGATGATCTCGTTAGCGGGTTCGTACTCAATACTCAATGATCAATTTGCATTAGTAAATACGTAAAACTCGGCATCGCCATCTCAATGATCCCTAATTTTCTTTACGGTACTTTTAAACGTATCATACGATGTTTGACAATTTTTTAAACAAAATAGCCAAAATGGTAATTTACTTGTGTGTGATTCGTAGTCAGTCCATCAGTCCAAGGAACAGACATCAATGTAATATAATGTGAATCTAGTATAAGGTCTTTACAAATATGCTGTTATCTCAATACCTGGCCGCCATTTAATGGGTAAGAGTTGCTCTAGACCAGAGCATGTTCCGACTGACCCTGTAGAAAGTGCATCTATAAAATATAGTGTTGATTAGAGAGTCTCAGCCGTAACTAAAACTATTTTGATATCAATTTATGTCACTAAACAGTTACATTTCACTTTGCAGATATCCTAGCTTTGGAAAGCATTAAGCTGTGACGTTGATGCGTCTATATAGTCTAGCGGTTAGACCACCGGCACCGGTCACATAGAAGTACCCAGTTTGACTTCCAGCGAGGATTTAATATTGTGCTCGTGGTTTAGAGCTTGTTCCGCCTGACTAGCTCTATCAAAGTCTATCGGCACAATAACAATAGTAATAATTTTTAACCGACTTCAAAAAAGGAAGTTTCTCAATTCGACCGTACCTATATATTTTTTTTATGTGTTCGCGTATAACTTCGTCGCTTATGAACCGATTTTGATGATTATTTTTTTGTTGAAAAGGAAATATCCCAAGGGTGGTACCATGATAAGGAAACCAGGATCTGATGATGGCATCCTAGATAGTGTCCTTTTATGATGGGGCACTTTCCAATATTTTGACGCTGTAAGGGAGAAAAGAGCTGGACACTTGCTGAGTTTCTTGCCGGTTCTTCTCAGTACAAGATCTCTCGCCCAGAGTAGATAGACTTACGAACCGATGGCATAAAATGACGTTCATAAGAGCTATTTGTAGCCTAAACTGAATGAATGATTTTAATTATTTCATTAAGTATTTTAAAGCACTACTATTTAATGATGGTCTGGATTCGATCTGATGATGAAGCCGAAAGACAGTCGAGGGAACTCCTCAACGATTTACAGCAATTACATTGTGTTTGGGCTTGATTAATTTGTATTGATGAGAACTTTACACCTGGGTTGTGACTGTCATTAGGGGTCTTATGATGAAGATGAAGGACAGTCAAGGGAACTCCTCAACGTTTTACAGTAACTACCTTGTGTTTGGTCCTAATTATTTTTTATTGATGAGAACTTTGCCCTTTGCACCCATATGGGTTATAAATGCCATTACAGGTCTGATGATGGAAACCATAGACAGTCGAGGGAATTCCTCAACGATTTACAGCAGCTACCTTTTGTTGGGCTTACTTCATACGGTTCAATATGCCAAATTGTTCAGTTCGTACAAAAATAATACCTAATTAAGATTGAAGTTTTACATAGGAATACCACTACCTACTAGGCCGTCGTTTCCTCATCCGAGAAGCATCTTTGTTAGGTCTACCCATCACTAAAAATCGTACAATAAAATATTTTTTAACAAAAAAAACAGACTTAAAAAAACAGGAAAATAAAAAAGTTTGAAATCATATTATTAATTACCTAGACACGCATATCAGTTCTAAAGAAGGTCTATTGAAGGCGGGTGGGGCTTTTACAATAAAAAAGTGACATCTATAAAAGTTTAAATGAAACAAAATTGTCCCCCAGCCGACCACCAACCACCCACCCGACTTCAATAGACCTTCTTTGAAACTGTTTTAGAGCTGTTTTTACTTTTTTTGTTGTTTCTTGTCAAATTGCGGTAAGATTATAGATTAGGTACTACACTGGCCTGCAAAATTAAGTATCACACTTTTAAAATTGCAATAACTTTTTAAGTACACAAGATATACTTTCGAAACAAAAAGGAAAATGTTATTAATGTATAATTTACTTTAGTTTTAAAGAAAGCTGATAAAAATTGCTGCAAAATCTCTAACTTCTATAGTTTAGAAAATAAATAAATATTAAAAGTGTAGTACTTATTTTTGCAGGCCAGTATAGTTCAGGATTTCGGGTGTAGTAAAGCTTCCGTCTTCGGTATTTTTCGTCACAAACCATTAGGTGAGATACGTCCAAAGCTTCCTCTCATACGACAGATATTCGTTCTTTGATAATATAGATACATGTGAAAAAGCCTGAGTTCAGCAATGCGATGTTTATAGACACCTGATGATAATAAATCAACGGCCTTAATTTCCGCCTCACTTTTGTTCAAGAAACTCATATCGTCCAAATAACAATGATGTCGATTCAAACTCACGAGCCATAAAAATTTATGTTTACATAAAGTACCCTACGTACTAAATATTTAGAAGTTTGTGACCGTTTTAATTTACAACGTCCATAAAACAATACGTTCAGAAACTATTGGTAAGAAACGTGTCTTGATATCAAATTCGAAAAATATAAGAATAAAAAAAACTGTACTCTGGAGAAGTAACCCGATATGAAGCACGCATTTATCTGTTGCGTTTCACGAGCCAACGGTTGGGATAGTATAACACTATCCCGTGGGAGGCTGCCTCAAAGGAAAACTAGCTTTATCGTGCTTTAATAAAGATGAAGTTGCAATAAACATCGAGGAGCCTTTAAAGCGTATTACGTTTACAACGAGACCCATGAAACAACACCCAGCGGTTAAACGCGTGAACCAAATTATCCTTGAGCCCCACCTACCGTTGTTACGCTATTATAAACTTTATTGCTTTGTAACAAATAACATTAGGACACAAATTAGTGTTAGCTATATAGTTGTAGCGTTTCGAAAGGCGACTGCAGCGGGCGGTCCGAACCCATAGTTGGTGGAAATATTAATAATTCCAAGTGTACGATTAATTTTGTGGGATATCGGGGTAACAAAATATTAATTATAATATTATTAGTTATAATAACATTACACGATAGAATACAAACATTCGAATGTCTAGTCACATATTATCCCATTTAATATTTTTATTGATCATTATTTCGTTATTTACTTGTGACTTGACTTGACTTGCGATGTCGTCATGTCATATAGGCATACTACCACGGAGATTCTGGCTCTTAGAGAAATTAAATCATTGAAATGAAACAACTTTTACGTTTATTTTACACATTACTTTTAGTTAATGTTTATCCTGACGTTTCGAACCCTTTGCACGGTACGCGAGTAGATCCGTAAAAGTTGTTTCATTTTAATGTTTAGTGTTCGCGTAAACTTTAGAAAACAATATGAAATTAAATCAGTAGGTACAGTAACATTTTAAATCATAAACTCACTAGCAGAGAAAAAAATACAATGCATTAATTTAATAGATTTTCTCATTAATAAAAGGTTTGAATCAGAACGGGGTACAAAACGTTGAAAAAATGTAATGTAAGTACACTTAGTACTTTTCTATATAAATCGTCACATCATAATCATTACAACATATTGATTACGTTCCCATGATGTGAACTCGTTCGTATCTAATTTGAACGTCAACATACATAATTAGTTGTGGTTAGTAAAAAGCATACTTTATCGTGCGACTGCTGAAGAAGTTTTTGCGGCAGAACATCAGTTTGCGCACACCACGCAAAGCACAAGCGAAAACGAGAAAAAAGTTTTACGAATAATTATCGATTAAAAATAAGAAATAACTGTCTATGTAATTTTTTTTTAATATTGACAAAAGACAGTCATCGACAATATTCAAGGTTCGATTTTCATTTTAGTTAGGTTGGGTTGAGTTACTTTATTTTATGGAAAATGGAAGTAGTTCTTCGATAAGTAATTTTGTTAATTAAAATACTGTTTGCTCTGGGGGGTCATTTTTGCATTTTTGACCTTATAATTTGTTCTGACATAATCTACCACAGCGTAACCATAAATCAAGTGAACATCTCTTGAACGTTTATATTGTAACTCAAAGAAGTGACTAATGGAAAGACAAATCTGATTTTTAGAAAGAAGTTTCACCAAATACTTATATAAATATACCTTTTATGCTACGCTAGAATTTATTTTGTGTGATTTTACTATATATTTTGAATCACCTCATAAATATTACGTACAAATAAACCGACCAGACGACAGAATCTACAAATGTATGCACAATTTCTATGTGTGTGTGAGAACTATCTGAGGGTGCTTGTGGTAATGGTAGAATTCAATCATATTCAAATCGATAGCACCATAAATTATAACGTAACGTTGTAAATTATTCATAACACTAACAAGAATACAACGAACGCGTTATTAATCTAAATATCAAAACGATTCGCATAAAACAGAACTGCTCTCGAAATCAGGATCCCATTTCGCATAACGCTCGTCAATCATGTTTCAATAAAACAAGTGCCTATTTATATCACTAGTGGCCATCTAGTGGCAATCGACGCCCGTATCATCATGTCATCGCAGATTAAAAAGATCGGCGCCCGCGCCGTTCCAATAGATATATCCGCTGTCGTCAATGACTTGAGCGGAGGACGTTGACTCCAAGCGTTCATGTCTATTAATTTGTAATTAAACTCTGATACGTCTATCTAAAAGGAAAAAAAATAACACAACAATATAGGTATATTAGTCTCATCGTTATTTGGAATGTCGTATGGTATAACATACGACATTCCACTTGACACTTGACGTGACACTTTGGACATGTCAAATTTCGTGTCTCGTCGTAAAAATAACTCATAAATGTCCAATAGTTACTTAATTAAGAACATCCCTGATTTTTTTATTACCAAGATTATTTGTAAAGGTATAGTACAAAAGATCGATTTAAAAATTTTTATAATCTATTCTCAAATATAATCTGGGTCGGAAAAAATGAAACAGTATATGAACAAAACGGAAGACCAAGAAAAACTGATGTATCCTGTTAGCTTTTTATTTTGAATCCATTAAAAAACAGGACACTGCAGTCGCATGCGTGCATCCAAGATGGCGTTCGATATCGTATTACCAAAATCGACGGCTATTATCTCATACGCTCAATAAAATATGAACTTTAAGCGTACTCTGTTATAAAGCCTAGTTTCCAACGATTTAAAATATCGATATTTCGGCGAAGGATTTATCCAACGATCCGTTCCAGGTTTCATTTTAGAGATTCCATGTTAATTGGACTGCGGTGATTCATTGGTAGGCGTAAGCTCCTTTAAACCTTTAGGAATAAGGTTTGAAGTCGAACTATCGCTTAATGGAGATGGCAATCAAAATGTAGCTGTCGAAAGAATATGTGATGCAACAAATTGGCGAGACATAACAGTACTTTTGGCTCATTTCGAGATTGGTTTCATTACGTCGCGGCGCCCCGGCATTATCGTATGTTTTAATGATTCCAGTTTTATTGTTTGATTTGCGAAATGGGAATGGAATTGACAGACACACTTGTTTTATCTGCACAATCATCCTCTTTATCACTTAAGGACATAAATTGTTTTTCTCACCATTGTCAATTTGTGTCATCAATTATGACGATTGAAATTTAAACTTATACTTCCAAAACGGTTTAGAATTAAAAAAATAAGTAATATAAAACATGTACAAAATTGGGCTGATCGCATACCATGACTTCTGAGCAACTTAACATTGCAACTACTTTTGATGATGATAACATCCTGGTGAGCGGAAAAACTAAACATCCTATTGATAGAGCACTACGATAACAATATGCCTAAGGTGATTCAACAGAACAGTCTTACATCCGCCTCTGTGGTCTATTGGTTAAGACCACCGGCTTAAACCTAGAGGGACCTCAGACATCCCAGGTTCAAGTCCCAGCGCTAGCGGGGGGATACACCCTGCTACACACTATTTTAAAGTTTATACTGACACCCCCCATCAACCTCACGGTTATAAAGTTAGATGTGTCAGACATCCTTACGCAAGCACAAGGGACCATCTACGTCAGGTCATAACGCCAGATCAGAACACGCCGGTACGCATCCTTCATCCGGTACTTTTAAGACTAGTGTCTCGAGCTAGTTGCCCCGTGGACACGTATAGTCCACTACCTAACATCCAGATAGGTTACCGGAGCTGTAAGCTCGCTCACTTCTCGTTGCACTAAGAGTACAACTCGCAGATACCACTGCTCGGGTCGTCAACTCTAAAGTCGACTACCAAATGAGAGGATACATGTTTGTGTACTCGATTTGGTTGGTGGTAGGGCTTATTTGTCTGCTTGGTTAGATATCAATCACCATCTTATCTAAATATGTCGTCATAATATCAATGTTTGTATCATTGTTGTGTTCCGGCAGCTGGGTATAAGATAGCTAGTGCTTTAATAGTTGAGGATTCCGGGTGAAGTGCGCTTCCACCTTCGGCCTTATCATCACAACATCAGGTGAGATGACGGCCAAGTGTGCACCTGTAAGATATAAAAAAAACTTGTAACAGACTCACCTCAAAGCACACTCATCGACGTCGGACTCGCACAAGGAACCCGTGAAGGTGGGCGGGCATTCGCAGGTGTAGGTGTTCAGGCCGTCCATGCAGGTTCCGCCGTTCTGGCACAGGTGGCCGGGGCAATCGTCGATGTCGATCTCGCAGTTCTGCCCTCGGTAACCTAAGGAAAAGATAAATTTAGACAAATAAAATTAGTTTTTGTTTTATTTGATAATAAATAAATAAATATAAATATTAGACAATATCACATACATTGTTCTGATCCCAACTTAAGTAGCTTAAGCTTTTTTTGGAAATCAGAAACAACGACGTTACCACAAACCACCCAGACCCGACACAATATCGAAGAGTTCGTTTTCGACATTGACCCGACCGCGAATCGTACTAGAGTTAGCGCCGCCCAAAGTCCAGCGTGCAAGCCACTCTTCTACGGAGGTAGTGAGACGACAGTAAGAATAGAATGGATGAATTAGTGTGTTTAAATTAAGACGCTTTCTTGATATAGTTGCAAGAATTGGCTACATTCGATATCACTCATTATACGAAGGAATGCATGTCTTATCGCTTCTTGTGATACAGTTTTAAAATAAAGTTTTTAAACACAAATAAAGTGATGTCTTGAATTTGCGTCATAGTTCAAATACTACAAGTTCCAACGTTCATTTTAAAATTTGCATTTTAATTTTCATTTGTGTTGCTATTGTTTTGCAACAGAAAATAGATTCCATAAAGAAGTTAGAATATTTCATTTGTTTAGATTGCACAAGTTATACTATGTTATATCTGTTAACAATAGCAAAGCGTCAGGATTAATTAATTTGTAAAATAAACAAGAGTAAATCCGTTTAAAGTTTTTCATTGAAGCTACAGTCGTTTAACACTTAATCAGATCCATCTTCTTCATCAACAGGTGGTCCGAATACAACGAACATTTATTTTGATACTTAGGCCTCATCAAGTAATCCAATGTTACTAATTAAGTGTTGAAACTTCCACGCGTTTGGAGCCCCACAAGCCCCACACATCTTCGATTAGCAAGCACGAGGTTTCATTACCATGTTTAGAGCCAACTGTTCCCACGATCAACACATGTGCAGTAACACTGTTTATGATACACAAATGTAACGGGCGTTCAGTTTTAAATCTTTCAACGCCGGTTTTTTGCCAGGCAGAAACTTTATATAAATATTTGGTGATGCAGCAGCCCCCGTTTTGTAATGAGAAATCCGGACTTTGCGAACTAAAATAATTGACTGAACAGTTATTTTTATTTATACAACGATAATAAATTACTGTTACGAAAATGAATCATGGTGCAATCAAAAAATAAAAGTCACTGTACTGAATAACTATGATTTTTGTGTTTTTAAATAAGTATGAGTACTTGAAAATAATGATGTACTGTGCGTTAAAATACATTATGGATGCAATGAGCTGCTCAAACAAAACGTTGGTATTAAGAAAACAGTTTACAAATCGAAAGAAACGACAATAGATTAACATATTATTAGTATGAGAGCCTCACACATTCCCATCAGTCTCCGAACTCTTAATATGCGGAAGCTGTTAGTACTTTATTGGAGACACAGGCGCACATGTGACGATAAGATATTTTAATAATGCTGAACATGTGGGTTCAAATTAGCTATTAATTATTACAGCGACTGGATAATCTTGATCCAATAAGGATAAGGGATTCACAAAATAATTAGATAAGGACTAGCTAAGACTAAATAATAGTAGGGTCCATCTGATAGTAAGATAACACCATAACCTATTGACTCTTATAAATATGACAATAGATATAACTTGGGCGTTACCAAAATGAAGTCTTAATATTTTACATTTCTTTTTCAAATGATCAAAGTTCTATGATAGACGACAAAAAAAATATGCTAGTATTTATTTATTTATTTATTTTATTTAATAGGACAACCAACAAAATTAACACTTAAATTCAGATCTTAAAACTAGTTTCAAGGCTGTGATTGGTTAGCGGTGTGATTCAGAGTTCTACACTAGTCATAGCCTAGAAACAAGTATAAGATTTAATAAAGTTCAATAATATGCGCCATAAATCTTTCAAATGAAATGCTTCTTAATTGATTAAAACAAACTTCGAAACACTCATTGAAGTGGTGTTCGAAGTGGTATAACATAGTTCAAACGTCAATAAACAAATATATCACCATGGGGTGCTAATTAAGTGTTCTCTCATTACATTCCCACAGTTTGGAGTGACGTCAGAGCCAGACAAGTCTATTTTAAGTGGCAAACACATTTCGTTTGATGGAATGTCTCCTTAGGCTGTAACGTTTCAGGGGTCATTTGTTTTAGAAACACATGGGGAAGGATGTCAAGATTTAATGGTGAAGTCAATAACATCGCATTTTAAGAAATAGTGAGTCACCATCAAAATTCTTGTTGACTTATAATAAGAGACATGCCTCTTAATGTAGTTGAGTAGATCGAAGAAGTTGCAATCAATAGGAACGCTCGCAAAAAAGCTACTCGGTCGGTATCCGATGACTTCGGAAAGCACGTTAAGCCGTTGATTCTGGCTGAGATCAGAAGACTGCATTGGTACAAACGAGTCATGTCAGAACCCTGATGTGAATTTAAAAGCTCTGACTCTAAGTAAGACACGTCACAGTCGATCCTAGTGATCAATATCATTAAGAAGTAGACGATGAAGCAGTTGTTTAAAGAATTGATAAATCTAACAACCAACAGGAATAGAAAGCTTTCCCAGCACCTGAATGACACATACGTCTTCACAATTTTGCAACGCGCACTTTTGCAACGCATAATGAATCTAATGAACCCGCGATGCGCCAGAGCACCACATAAAAATGTGACGTAACGCCTTTCGACAGCCCGAGTCGCGGCCGCAGAGAATTGCTTCGCAAATGAATTTGATGTTGGTGCCATTATGCATAAATGCTGCCTAGGTAATGGGTGTCTTGTAATTTCTTTTAATCTACTTTGAAAGATTTTGCAACGCTAGAAAATAATAGTGCAATTAGAACAATAACTTTGGGAAACACAATTATTGTTTTTGGAACTTGATTTTTACTTGTAGATACTTTTTTTACTTTGAAATGGGATGATGCATTGGAAACTCAGGTCGGGTGGCAAAGTGCCCCATAGATTTTTAGGGGATTTTAAAGACTGACATCGCTACGTTGAAGCATTCTCATACCTTACTTAACTCTGGTAAGGTAAGGTACTACTTTTACTGAGTGTGTAGCCATTTATGAGTTTTGTTAATACAAAAAGGAGAACAAATGAGCTGCCTTGTACACTAAATCATTACACAGAACAATTTAAAAAAACGGAGACCTATAAATATCAATGTAAACAATATTTATATCTACCATAGTTAGGCTAAGTGTGGCTTTCGAACTGGTCAGATCGTGGTCGCCCCGGGCAAGAGCCACGGTCGACTTTCAGAGACATAGACTATGATAAGTAACGAAAGGACATGCGCTTGCGCCGGCTCGTTACGTGCCTACACGGCGCAGAGATAGTAATTGGTTGGAACATAAATTCACACGTCTCAGTTTTAAATCATTTTATAACACACGCCAAGATGGTTACAACAATTTTCAAGTGGAACGAAATTATACGATCTCCCACAATTTGCGATGACAAAAATTACGGAAATGAGAAAAGAGCGCAAGCAATTTTCAAATATTTAGTGGCACTGTACAGGTTTGCGTTTATTTAGTTTATTTATTTATTTATTTATTAGTTTATTATCTAACTTAGCTAACTGCATAAGTAAATTGTATAATCTCTGTATTTGTGTATTTGAATTTGTATATATTTTATAGTTATGTAGCTTATGTATATTTTTTGTTTTGAAATACATTTTTGTGATATTGTTACAAGTATATATTGTTTAATAAACGTTTAATAATCGATATAATATACTTATATGGTCCGTTATTTCTTGTTTATACTCTATGTTCAAAGCTTTAACTAAAGATAGTATCTTACTGAACCAGTAAACTATAGTTAAAAGTGGTAAATCTAGATAATAGTCCGACGTAGCTTTGAGCGTTTCTGCCATCTCATTTTCCTGAGTTTAATTATATACAATTTAAAAATGCGTACCATCGAAATAGACCGTGTAACGTGGTACTATACAATGAGCTTTGGATCGTGACTTTGCCCGTGTAATAAAATTATGTGTCGTATTATTTATCTCCGACATCTGTTTAGTGCATAGATACCAATATGGACGATGTTACTAACATACTAGAAGGTCTTAGGTTCGACACCAAGACAAGGTCAAGTGTTGGGTTGTATTGTGCATTAACTACTTCAATTTCTGATCTACAGCTTGATATATTTAATGAACCAGATTGAGATGATGAAATGGCTTGACTAACATTCTCATGGTATGTAACGAAAGAACTGAAGAAGACTTTAATTCTTTTAAAATCTTTCATGACTTTACATAATATTGTTATTGTATTTAGTAAGACGGGCACCAAACCGACCCTCAACCTAACAGATACAATATGCATCTCCGTTGAGGAATCAAACTGAGGACTTCTAGGCGTAGAGAATACTTAACTAAGCTTTTAATTTATTGTAGCCTCCGAAGTATCACAATTTATTTCTCAAATATTAGTAAATTCATAGATAATATCAAAGCCATTCAAAAGGCCAGCTTTAAACACGACATAGCTTTTAATATTATTAGCCAATATTCAATGACATCAGAAATAATTGAACATTTAGGGCAGTAAATAAAGTGTTCAAACAGTATAACTAAAATACTAAACTTTTACTTTCAAATCAGAATGTTGGGTTTTAATTGAAAATAGATTTTTTTTAAACTTTGTAAATACAATTTTGACGAAAACTTAATACATTATTTAAATTAATTAAAAATACTTCATGAATGTATTAATTTAGTCCTAGTATGGGCCCTCGAGCATTCTTTCATAATTTTGGTACATTTTAAATAATAAAAGTGTTCTCCAAAGTCCAATGCTTAATCACCAATAAAACTCGATAAAAATCGCGTGGGATGTCCCAATAATGCAAATCATACTACATCAAATGTTATCAATAAGAAACATTACTTACGATTCCCTGCAGAGCGTAAATAGTAGGAACGTAAATAACCACATACTATTTTAAAAGAATGTGCGCGCGCGCAGGAAAAGAATGAATGCGCAAGAGTGCGTGTATGTCCCTTCATACATTAACCCAATAAAGAGGTTTCTAACTGCATGACGCTTTGCAGTGAGCAAAAAAGAGCCAAACCGCTTAGTAAATAACCAATTTATATGGAAGTCTGCCCATATTTAGATGTTTATTGGAAAATTTGAATCGATGTTAACATCCGTTTTGCTTTTACAAGAACTGATTGCCAATAATTTCCAGTTATTGGTTACAGAGTAATTAGGAAATAAAAAATTACAATTGGGTTGGTCCGTTTTAACTTGGGTATTTTAACTGTGCAAAAAGTTCTAAATTATTGAATAATAGATAACTCACCAGTAGGACAATCGCATTCGTATCTGAGCTGATCCAACGGCTTGCATCTCCCACCATGAAGACAGGGCGACGGTTCACAAGGCACGTACTCTGCATCACAGTCTCTTCCCGTGTATCCTGGCTCGCACACGCAAGTATACGAGCCGTGGGTGTTAAAGCATCTGCCGTGGTGACAAGGCCCTGAGCCGCTCGAGCATTCCATCACATCTTCAGTACATCGAGGGCCGGTGAAGCCAGGCGGGCAGACGCAGGAGTACCCAGCCGCCGTTGTATTATCCGCAACGCAACGTCCACCATTGCGACACGGTTGTGAGGCGCAGTGGTCTTCGTGCGAGCATTCAGCACCTGGTAACAAAAGAGAACGACATTAAATCATACGGAGTTGGAAGATAAAATATATGAATGCCAGAATTAGCGGCTGTATGCCTTCATGACATTTAGTGGTCGTGAGACATAAATCTAATTGACTTCAAAATATAGGACGTGAAATGAGAAGGATGTGAAACTCAACTAGGTATGATATGTGATGTTACGTAAACAAATAGCAATGAATGTTATATTTAAGTTTTGAAACATAGTAGAGTATTCAGAAGACTTTCATTTACATAACAGGTGTCAAATTATTTCGATAGTACACTCAAATTTGCATAAATAGAACATAATAGGAAATGGCTCACTAGTGACTTTTTAATTGTTCATAAAGAAACGACGTTGTTAATTTAAATCAAAGCTGAAATGTCAGAAACGAGTTACTCTTGTAAATCAAAATAAAATAGAAGCAATAATTTGGTATTAATGTCACCAATTCTAAGTTATTTTATTACTGATAGAATGTTCTCACTTCACGACACAAAATGGACTATAAACATTAAATTAAATTTTATAATGTCACAATATTCTCCATTTCAGTTTAAAAAGCGGTATAGAGCTATCATAAAATGGCATAAACATTAAAAGTAACCATAAAGTACCCGTTTGTTTTGAAGTGGCTCTATTTTATGCCCATTAAAGGTGTGTGCATATAACACTTCTTACATTCAAAATAAAAGTTTTTTATAAAACTTATGTCTTGTATCCAAAATTCCAAAATTGTTAGACGAGCAATATCTTGGAGTACAGGTGGCCACATATGACCTTGCGAAACATCAGACAAATTTAAAAATGTTATTTAAACTGGATTTATATAGTGTTTCATACCATCGACTCATTTCCAAATAAATTCTTATACTTACAAGTGAAAGGCCGTACAGTCAAAATCTAAACTCGATCAACACGCGTTAGCATCAGACCACTTCATCACTAATTTAATGGAATTGCTAAGCTGACTAATCGACATGAGCTAACGACGCGAAGAATTCAGCATGATTGGCCGGAACAACCTCAATTGGAGCATTCAGAATTTCGATCTTTACATCAATTTACACGAAGTTGAAGACAAAATCAACAAACCCTAAAAAATATAATAATAATTTAAGTTCCTAACTTTAGTATAAGTTCTGGCAATTAATTTCATTATAAATTTTAAAGTTACAATCATTTGAGGCAATACAGTGTAAACATTATAAATTGACAAAAATTGCCGAAGTGAAAGAGCAACATTTCTGATCAACAGATAATGTTATCGTTATGCCACTTAACAATCGGAAGCTATTAGCACAAAGAACGAGAATAATTGATTTCCAAAAACCCCTTACCACATTCACAGACAAGCCAATTTGCGGAATTACACAGTTCTGGTGTTGAATTAAACGTATTACAAGTTCCGCCTACCACGTAGGTAGTCCAGGTAACACAAATTACTGGACTTTCTACCGGCTTTCACTAAAGACGGTTGCGTAGATATTGTGACGGTGATAATGGGTAACAATCCTTGAAATCTACTTGAGACCACCACCGCCAATTACCGACAGTACTTTTTCCTAGTTCTAAGAAATGGTACGTGTGAAAACAAATTGCCTAGTTGGCTGTTTCCTAAGTCTTTTGTTGCTTGGTAATTGTTTGTACTCAAACTTATTATTATCTAAGTACCTACATTATAATTATATTAAATCATCCGATAAAAGAGTGATAAAACACCATCGCGAATCATTTAGAAGCAGATTATCAAAACCCTTGATGCTTGTTTCTTACTCACTGGAATGGATTGGACAGTGGACTGGATTTGATTGAAGATGAACATAGGGTAAAATTACATAAAAGTGTAGCTTATTTCATGGTATTTTGAGATGGCACGGATAAAATAACAGCCTCTGTAGGTCTCACTGCCGGGGATGATTATAAAAATGTCTAAATCAATAGCGAAGTTTCTATCAGTCTACAAACACCCTACTGCTGGTCTCAAGACTCCCTATGTAAGGAGAATAAGACAACAAAATCTACGATTTAACATGAAGAACCATTTGCTAGACATCCGTTGAAGAGTAAAGAACAATCCATAAAGACCACAAACTACGGCCACTTATTTAAAGCACTCGTCAAATCTTTACGGCTTGCTCAACAGTCACCTGTTCACGCGAGGCGTATAACGCAATTACGCCGCAACTTTATGCCTTCTAGCTTCCGTTCATTACTGCACTGCATGTTTGAAGTAGACCGTCTTTTTATGAACACGATTATCCTGATTGGATCCTTTAACCGCTTCTAACATGGTCAAACATGATTAGCTAAAGCCATGAGTAATATCGCTATTTACCGAGTATTACTTTGAATAGTTAGTTACTAATCATAGTCATCACGAAGAATGATTGCTTTATTGCATAAAGATTGGTCGTACATAAATGTCAAATAAAACTTGATAAATGTATTATTCTCTCATATATTTGACATAAATACCTTAGTGATTGTTTTCCACCAATTATTAAACATTAAACACTGTCACTCATGGTTGGAAACGATTAAAGAATTCTCATGCAGAAAAATTGAAAGCTGTTTTTTTAATTGTACAGCTAGACAAAACCAGTCGATGAGTTTTAAGTAATTGTACTGGTACGAAGAAATGTGAATTTGAACTTTATATCTGCAGAACAAGAAGCAAATTGTACGACTGCCGTTCCAACGGAAATGATATTTGGGAGGAAGTGTTATGTGTGACTTTCCAAAATTTATTACTTCTGCTTATTCGTACTTATCGTCGACACGCTTAAATTGGTCATTTGTTAACTACTTAATAATCTTTGCTATATTTGTTTTTATCTCATTTAGCTATACATATACTGACTGACTGACCTGGTTTTTATGCATAAAATATTGATTATCGTTCATACTATTGTAAATATTATCAATAATAGTTATAATAACCTTTATATAATAACACGCACAGTAACTCACAGTTCTCGTACACCTGTTACTACGACACATAGGTATGTCGTGTCAGACAGACTAACAGACAACCATAAAATCATTGTAATGAAATCAATTACATCGTCGTGATTATACCAGGAATTACTATTCTTAACTTCAACAATATTGCTCATTACAACGTTGTAATTCACATTCAGTAACTCCAGTGTTTTAATAGTCTTACATTAGATTTTGCCATCGAAAACACAGTTTACGTAACTTGGAAATTAACCCGAGGACCTTCTGGTATAAGGTCGGGCGCATAAAAAACACTAAGAAAATCAGACTAACCTGTATAACCAGGTGGGCAGTCACACTCGTACGTAGACAAGGACGTGAGCCTACAGGTAGCTCCATTCAAACATGGCGCGGAGTCACAAGCGGCTGGGACCCTTATCTCGCACAACGAGGCACTGAACCCCAAAGGGCAGTCGCAGGCGAAGGAGGGCGGCGCGCCGCCGATGCCAGGCCGGACCCTGCACGAGCCCCCGTTCTGGCATCGCGGGCTGGACTCGCTGTGGCAAGGGTTGAGATGCTGGCAGAATTCACCGGCGAAGCGAGACGTGCAGCTGAAACAAAAGAACGTAGCGTTAATTATCTATTGAATAAAATAGAAAGAGTGTTGTTACTAAAACACTGAAAAAGTAAAATACAGATTGCACTATAAAAAAAAGTTTACCAAGTGATACGACACGCAAACCTTAAAATGATCCACAAATTATTAAAATACATTTATGTTTATGGTTGTACTAAACCAATAGTATTGTATTTATCATGGTCCTTCGCGGTTATATGGCGATGGCGGTGAAGTTAGTTACGATGTTTACATTTCGTTAAATAATAAAAAAGTACCAATAACTTAAAAACTTCTTCAAATCTTTTTAGAATTAGTATACAATGTTGAATGTCAATGTGAAGAGAAAACATTCACCAATTCACATTCATTATTTCAATTTATATCTTCAATTTAATTTGATTATTGTTTATAGTCGTCCCTCTAGACTTAAACTATAATAAAAACCAATAACGGCGCCTCTTATAAAAAAATGTTTGATGGTTACTCGATCTACCATTTTATCCTTACTAAATATTCAGATCCCAGTAGGAGGTCCAATGAATCCCGAATGACTAGCCATTTTAGTACTACGGACACAACACAATAGATCTTCCAAATGTGTGTGTATTTATAAACATAACCGTGACCACCATATTATACGTTTTAATATCAACTGACAACCAGAAGTCCAAAGTATGGATATTACATTACATATTAATGCCCTACACTTTATACGAGGTTTTACTCAAAAAGGTTTGATGTTGGTGATTGAAACTGATTGGTTATTTGAGGTAAACCCTCGCAGAAAGTGTTAGGCAGTTTTACTCATGAGAGCTTGCAATTGTCTCTTCAAAGTCATATCGTGAACCTCAACGCGAAGAAGTGCAGTGTCGTTGAATTTAATCCGTATACACTTTTGTATTAACACAATCGCTACTACATAGCAACGTATCCCAATAGCTGCAGGCGCAGGGTCGTGCGCCCGCGCCGGACATCGCCAATAAATAACGCAGATACGTCGCCGACACGACCACGTGACGTGTCCACGCCGCGCCGCGTCGCAGCCTTTTGTTTAGCTAGCTACAGTTTTTGCTGTATCGGATTTAGAAGGAAAATTCTTGGTAACCTAACCACAAATGTCTTTAAATATTACAAGGAAGGTTTTTTAAATCAGTTTTGATTTATGATTCGGTTTTTGCTTGCAAATACTTTAATAGAGATTTAATATAAATAATAAAAGAGAAGTCCAACTTGCGACATAATTTCTGAAATTAATTAACTTAACTTTAATTATTACTAGTTACAAAGCTTGCAAGCAACATCAGTTAAAATATAGAAACTGATAGTAAGTTGCTTTATCAATAATATCCAAAAGCACTCGTTTAATACGCTACAAAATTCAATTGCATGTATCGTGATTGCGCAAGTTTATCTCATTACTGCACATGACTCACTAGGTGTGGAAACGTATCACCGCTAGTATCCTCAGGCATGTCAATAGCAAAATAAATACTTCAAACCTTCATAGACTACTAATCATTGCTCCTATCCCGAATCACATCGAACCACCCACGTCTATGGTAATTCCCAAACTTAATGAAGTCAATCTCATTTATCGTACTTGATAGTACTCAAGGTGTTTGTGGGAAAATAACGCAATCAATGTTGATTATTCATGGTTAGTATCTATGAAAGTAAATAAAGACTTTCATGTTTTTAATGGAACATTTGTATTTGATCATTATTGAAATAGTTTTGCGTTTACAATAATTTTTATATTGAATATAATGTTAAACAAAACAGCATGATATCTACTTAATCAGAAACCGGTACAACGTATACAACAAAAGTCATACATGTTGTTTCAAATAAAATTAATAATATTAACTATTTGAACATTGGCATTGACTCAAAAGATACTTACTGGCAAATACAATAATGCATTCTTCATGCAACAGTATCAATCTGACATTCAACTTGAAGCGAGCTCGTGTGTTCCGAGGATAGGATGGTGGGCGGCTTACGAAGCCTGTTTTGTGTCTAAGCCCACGCACTGACCTCAGATGCAGGGAAGGGTAGTCGCACTTTGTATATATGGATGATATTGCACTTTGTAGCTGGAATTTCGTGGAACAAACAGTACTTGTAGTAATTTGCATTTTGTTTGAATTCGATCGTTGATAAGCTCAAGTAACTAAATTAAATTGCTTCTCTTTATTTTATTAGTTTTGTATTCGGTTACCATTCATTGTTAATTTATGAACGTCAACATACTAGTTACTTGGGTTATTTTGCAATACTTATGGAAATAGACACCATATGAACATCGTAAGCAATCTCAACCGAGATCGTATTACCTGTAAAGCAAAAAGATAAGAATTTCTCGTCGCTAAGTAGTTAGCCGCGACATGCTAGCAACAAAACGACAAGGCTGCAAAAAGATGATGTCGCTACCTGCGCCGCCGCAGATTATCTTTCAAAATTATAAGCCGTCGCCGAGGGGCTTTTGTTCCACGATTTACAACAGTTTTCAACCAGCTAAATCTTCATTAAAGTGGCTACTATAAATTACTATCGAACGTATCGCAGATCTAATTACGGGCGCGGCGTTTGAAGAAAAACATTTTCTTCCTACAGATGCAGAAGCTCCGTGTACTTGAGTTGTTACAATTGTATAAAGTCCATAGATTTATGGGTTGTCTTTCTGCACTTAGCTTTCCACTAAGCGGCGTTAGTGAGGTTATAAGTGGTTACACAAAATAACATTGATTTTTGTGATGGCTTACCTATCTCTCTTAATGCAAAATTCGGGCTGCCCCGATAGTCCATATTGCGTACCTCCGAGAGCATAATTGTTTGTATTTGACCAGCAAAACGTATTATTTTTGATGCATTGATTTTGAATTAAATTTGGAATTGTTTTTACAGGCACAGATTACATTATTTAGCGTTATTTGACAAACAAAGCATGACATCTTAAATGTACACCGTTACAAAGCCTTAATCAGTAGTGGCGGAAATAGTAAATTATATCGCAGACAATGATCGCATATAACTATCGCAGGTACACAGGTATGCCAATAGCTAGTGTTACAACCAGCGCTAGCTATGCGATACCCTGTGATATTTGTGAACTTTTAACGACAAAATTTAGTGCGACACAGAGTCTTGTTAGTACAAAACTAGAGAGAGAACGGCGATACAAACATGGGTTGCGAAATTGAGGTGATTGCTGTCGATATTAGTCGAACCTTTCCACGTGACCTTTCTTTGATGAGATATTTCAGAGTATTTGTACCGATTTTTCTGTTACAATTTAACAATGAAACTTATTTTATTTTTATTTCATTTTCTATTTATTTGGGACACAAACAATTATACAAAATCATATGAAATCCAACATTCAAAATAACACATAAATCAGTAAAGTTTCCTCAATTACATTGAACAGACTACAATACGTAATCTTATGAGTTGTTTGGTCTGCACTGCACTGTCTGTACATGTATTTTCATATTTTTATTGTACCCTGGGAAAGACGTTAAGCTAAAGTCATAAATTACCACTTCACCCAAAACCTCGCCTCGGTGGCATAGTGGCAGAGCGCTCGTCTCGATACCCGGAGGTCCCGGGTTCAATTCCCAGGTTGGGCAAAATGTATTTCGGATTTTTCGATGCATAGCCCGGGTTTGTGATCACCAACCCGCACTTATTACCCATCATTGTAGCGATGACTTGATATCAATGATGGAGGCCTTTGCCCAGCAGTGGGACAATTATAGACTGTTTACTTTACTTACAACCTACCCAAAACCCTCAAAAAATTTGTCGCTAAAAATAATTGCCTGTGGTGGTGGTAGGATTTTGCCAAGAATACAACTGAATAGCGTTTTTTCAATGTTTTCTACTAACTATTCAAATCTCTGTATTTTCCTTAGCAAAGAAAGTCTCATTCAAATTGGCTTATTGATTTACAAAAATCGGAGTTCAAAGTTTGTATGGTATATCGAAACGTATGAACGTTCCTAACACAAAAGATAACAGTACAGAAATCCTGAATGCTAACTAACATCGTTACAGCTAAAACGCGCCGCGCGTCACACGACAAACATTCGACGCGTCGCGCGGTTCGTGGAAGCGCGCATGTCGCGGTTATCTGATGCGCGCTGACGGGCTGCGTGTGCGCACTACGCGCATGCGCTCGCGGCTCGTATCACGACGGTGCATCTACCAGCTAAACCACATTAGAATACTCCTTTGACTTTTTGATAATAGCGTTAGCCTACTTAGAAGAACTTCTTTAAGTAATGTTTTTGAAGAATTTTATTTTAAAACCGTCGCCGTCACTGACATAAGAAATTAGTGTATTGCCAAAAAAAATTTGTAATTATTTCGTGAATAAAAACATTTACTGCCGACATCACTGTCTCTACTTTGTATTAAATGACGTGTCATTAAAAAGAGACTAAAGAAAGTCAAATAAAAAGGGAAAACTTTAATTCCCACCACCAAACGGAACTGGTGACTCTGTTAAAATATTATTAAAAGAAGAAAAAATAGAAGCAATATACTCCAGATTTCGAGCAACCAACAAAAAAAACACAAAACACCAATTAACAATATGATTGAAGTGGACGCACACCGCTCACATAGCTATTTATCTAATTAGTCTCAATTTTTCCCCTCACAGCTAGACGATGTCATCTGAACCAGTTTGGTTCTTGTCATCATTAGTTGCGCGGGCGCCGGCACAGGCGAGTGCAGTTACACGACCCGCAAGGTGAGAAAAACTTGCATCATTTGCGCTAAGCATCTGTAGTTTGTACGAGTACTATCTTCCTGTTTATTATGGGCTGATGCGCTTGCGTTCTCCTTTTCTTCCACAAGCTAAAGGTAACTGTCGATATCTGTATTGCTATGTAGGAGTAGGTAACTGTCTGTGGTCTTTTGGGTATACCCACAGAGCACCCTGCTACACACTACTTTAAAGTTTATACTGACACCCCCCACCAACCTTACAGTTATAAAATTAGGTGTCAGACATCCTTACAAGCACAAGGGACCATCTACGTCAGGTCAGAATATAGATCACAATAAAATTTTATATGTGGGTATACCTGTCTCAGACCTATAAACAGTATATGTGTTCAGTTTGGTCATCTACATTATTTTACTTAAATCAGTTGCCATAACAACAAGGTCAGGGTATCTAGTGTGAGTTTCATTTGACATTCGATCGCGTTAACGAAAACGAAAATTAGTACGGCATTGGTCCATCCGTGGTGCAAAGAGTGCGGGCCAGCTCCAACACCGTCCTGAAGATGATCGCGGGAAGGCTGGACTGCCCTTTCATCCGCCATTGTTCTGTGCCGGGGAAAGTATTGACAGTCGCTCAAACCTGTGTTGTCTAAATGTTTTTAATCTCTATATTTTATTTTGTTTTTAAATTTTGATTTAATTTTAATTTTTAATTTTGATTTGATTCTGGTTTTTATTTTATTTTGTTTGTGATATTTTATTGTAATTTATGTGGGTTTACGCTACCTGAATAAATAAATTATTTTTTATTTGTTATTATTTTATTGAAGCAGTGCCTCCAGGGTAACATACGAGAAGAGTTAACATGTTGCCATACAAATTCTCGTTTTCGTTAACGTGATCGAATGAAGAATGAAACTCGCACTTGGCACTCTGGAGCATTATTGACTTTGACAGATAAAGACAGAAGAGAATGTTCAAGGTAATTAAGGAATCCAAGTGAAGTGCGGCTTTATCATCTCTTACCATCAGATTAGGGTTGCCATACTTCCCGGTACACCGGGACATGTCCCGGTTTGAAGCGTTGTGTCCCAGCCAGTAAGTCAGTGGTCCCGATTTGGCCTAAGAAAATCAAGTTATTGTTTTTTGATGTATAGTATCTTTCCACTCGCTTTCTTGCCATTTGTGGGAGAGATTTCGTGAAATGGGACGGAAGTGTGTAACAGGAAGACTTTTTTATAGTTGGGTGCTAATTGCTGTACTGATACTGAAGCTGAATTAAATATTTATAAAATACAGTTAATTTTTTCACTGTATTTTATAAATATTTATATTTATTGTTGTTGTTTTTTCACATTTTATTTAGTTTTAATATTTTTAATAAATATCTACCAAAAATGAGACGTAAAACTTCCTTACTTTGTAAAAGACTCTGATTTTAAAAAAACTATTAAAGTGTCTTTATTATTAATGGGTTTTTTTAATTATCCATCCATTTACCCTATTTCTATTCCAAATGTCCCGGTCGACATTTCAGCATTTATGGCAGCCCTACATCAGATGCGAAAAAGCGTTACCTCGTACCAAGACAAAAGATTCAATCAATAAAAAACAAACAAATTGATGTTTTCGTAAATATGACATTTAGTATACAGTAAAAAAAAGAGAGCCTTATAAAAAATATACTAAAACAAAACTATCGTTGGCACAAAACTAATAACTGTTAGAAACGTTACTTTAGACGTTAGAAGCACAATTGAAAACGGAACTTAACGAGCGCCACAACAACTCGGCAATGATTAAAACATAAGCCGAGTACGAAATTAAAGAATGAATGACCGCAACTCCAGTCCTGAACCGAGCACGGTCGTTACAAAGAAATGAGTGGAACATAAAGTGCCCGGTAGCAGCGGCGTAGCTCATCGCCGTCGAGCTGCGGGAGTAGCCCCGCTGCTCAATAAATACCTCATCTCGTTTTGCTTGTGTTTACCTTTCGTGGCTTTGTATGCAAATTTTCTGAGGATATCTTATTTATTAGATGTAACCGCGTCGTGCTGGAACGTGCCGGGGTGAATTTTAAAACGATAATAAGCACATATAAGAATTTTAAAATGATAATAAGCACATACAACGAAAAAATACAGCGCTACCAGTAGTGCTGATTCGGACTAACTTTACGTAGATACATTTTATAGTAGTTAATAACATTAAAATTCGCCAATGTTATTATAACTGTAGTAATGACACGGTCTGATATGGACACCTTTTTTAGGCATTAATACACCCATCGTGAGACGAATGGTTCTAAAAAGTTAAGAAAAACCATAAACGACGAAAACACAAATAAACACGAATTTCCGAATAAATTAAAACAGAGCACTCTAATATTTGAGAATATAATATTATTTAATTAAAAAATCTCGATATCTTTCTAGGTTACTTCCGGGCACAAAAAGTAAAATAAACTTGCCATTTCAAGCAAAAAATAATAAGTGACTCAAACACCAAGTACAAATACGGCTCAAAAACACATCAGTTATAACATAACTGTAAAATACTACCATATACGTTGCAGAGACAACACCACCCAATTAATAAACAAAGACAATCTGATCAAGAACGATGTTCAATTAAACTAACCCTTAACTAATACCTTGCTAACATCCTCTTAGGTCCCCCGGGTATCTATGGGTTTGCTTAACGATTCTCTAATTAGCAAGACAATTAGAGATATAAACACAATGCCTGTGGATGGTATCGCTGCCGCTGGGTTCAAACTGGACTTCCCCCTTCTTGTAAATCTCGACGATAGCGCCCAGGGACAAGCCGATAAGGTACCACACGAGCAAGTAATTGACGTAATAAGAGGAAAAAGGGGTCTTACTCTAACATAAGATTGTCTCAGGACATAAACTAGATGATAAAAACGATAATAAATTTTTCACTCGAGAAATCGCTTTTACGGCTATCTGAAAATATTGAGGATGTAATAACTCATCTCTAGTGCCCTCTTAGTTTATAAGTGCGAATACTTTTTAACAATTCCATTTTATATATAAAAACTACAGGAAAATATGGCTTAAGATAGTTTGCTTTCTATGTTAAAACATTTAAACAAGATAGTAGAACCTGATGTAGGGTAGCATGGTGGGTTTTAGCCCAATCTCCATATACTATTCGTATGTGGGAAAGCCTGTGACCAGCAATGGGATGTGGTGATGATGATGACAAAAGTAATTTTTAACCCTTAAATGCATAGCGTTTCAAAACTACTTATTACTTTAAACATTTTTTAAATTTTCATTATATATATTTTATATACTATTTATATTTAAATTATAATAAATATTTAGAATATACTCTGTAATTAAAACATGTTGTTTTTTATATTATTAATATCATAGACAAGGGAGTTTTGACGGAAACCTCTTTGGATACGAGAACGCAACCTTTTCTAAAAAAATAAAAGAAAACACTTCTTTATTAATTAGATTCTATTTTAACGATGTAAATTGAAATAGATTCGTAATTGTTAAAGCAATTATAAAGTGAAAAAAATAATATGAAATAAACAAAAAGGTAAATAAATTATTGAGAAGAGCATTTTTTCAAGATTTTTCGTATTTTTTTTTTTAATTAAAAAAAGTGCAATGCCAAAAAAGTATTTTTTTATTTTTTTTGAAGTGTTTGAATCACATTCTATCCATTAAAAAAGCTTTTTATGATCAACAAAAAATCATGCATCCAAGGGTTAAAACAATGAAGTCAAAACACTGCTGTGGGAAATGTCCCAACCGATACTTTCGGCACTTAATCATTAGTTTAACTATAGCGTTTACAGTTAAACGTCCAGACCTAGATCTACTCGAATCGGATCTCTTGTGCCGCGATTGGGCGAGTGAGAGGTGCGCCGGCGACGCAGACGCGGACGCAATTTGCCAAGAGGCGGGGCCACAGTAGCCCGGGGAGAGGGAGACGATGCGCATTGATAGCGCAGAAGATTAATAATCAATGCATCGATTAAACAGTATTACCTTTACCTTCAACCTAGTATCGATATCCTTCAAAATTGTACACAGACTAAACAGAAAAGAAAACAGCAAAACAAATGAACAACGACATAAAACGTAATTGAAATAAGAAAACAAAGTAACACTCCTTGTTAGTTTAAAAACAATTGCACAACGACTTCGCTATTGCAGCTGAATGTGAACATTCAGCCGCAACAGCGTATCAAAATACAATTGTACGAGCTCCAAATGTTTTGAGTTTAAATAGTGCTTTAACATAACATTGACAATTTGATTTAATAAATTGATTTTTCAATGGTCTATCAGTTTAAAATGAAAATAAATTGATTTTGCTCATTAATGGTAAAGTTATAACTACGGGCTTGTGTTTATAATAGATAACAATCTACACATTAAAGTGAATCACATTATTAGAAAGATAGAACAATAAATGTGGAAGAAAGCGTACTCGAGTGTGTTATGCACTCAATCCACGTATCTCTAACAAAAGGCAATTAGTAATAAACAACACGACGCACACGCGTCGACTCGCAATAAAATAAAAATAAACAAAAGTCGCTTTATAAACGGCCTATATGCGTGGAGCCGATCCGAGAACAGCCTCAGGACAACAATACTCGATCTCACACAACCGTAGGGCTGGCTATAAAAAATTCTTAAATTTTATTATGATAACTTTATTTTTTCCCATTCACATTACCCCGAAACCTGCCTGTTTTATCAGAATTAATTTAGGGCAACATCCTCCGCTCGCTGTTTAGTTATTAGTGTTCGCGTAAACTGTAGAGAATACTTCTATCTAAATTGGTGTGACCAGAGATGCAAGACGTTCGTCGAGGCTAACCACTAACTGGATTGTCAGACGATATCGTGGGGAACGCCGAAAGGCACTGGATGAGCTTCGCACGGGACCGCCAAAAACAGAGGGTTAAAGAAGAGGCTTATACCCATCAATGCGTGTTAATGTGCTGAAATGATGACGCCACATCCAACCAAGTAGACCGCTATCAAAGTGGCAACCTTAAAGAAACGTATCGCGCATACCTGTAACCAACGCGCAGACGACGGACAAAAGGTTATGGCACATCCAAGAACCTCCAGGCTATTGCAAATAATTTTCTACCTGGCCAATATCAATAGTGTATGGGATTGAAATTTTGATTGTGTTGCCTCTTGAGCAATTGTCATTTGGCAAACCAATGTTCGTAATAACATGGATAACGAAACGGTGAATCAGACCATTATGCGCAATTGTAATCGTTTCCTGATAGTTCAGCTCATGACCTAATCACGGATATTTCTATAACACCATAATGATATTCAAGTGTTCGTCAGCATGATAGGTATGTTTAATCCAATATAAGAATGAGAAATTATATAAACGTGCGTACTTGTGCTGTCCTGAAAAGATAAGCTTACTAATCTCAATATTATTTTTCATATACTCGCCTACAATGTAATGCAGTTATTAGTCATGTCATTTAGGTTTAAGCTAAGCGGACATTTTACAAATCGTCAAGTTTGATCTCCATCGACGCTATTAGATAATAAAACCAATAATCAAGGTCCAATCGTGCAAGTCATACTTTATCTGTTGATCGGAGATCGCGACTGGGGAAAGGAACAAAGTTCTGGGAAGCCAAGGTCTAAAAAAGCAGCTTAGTAAAATAGTGAACATTATTTTAAATACAAATAAAGGCAGTGCTTAGAAATATTTGTTCAGAAAAAAATCTGTTGTATATTTATTGATAAATTTCGTTTACTAAATATTTGTTATACTACGAACTTACCCCCATATTCGTAAAAACTATTTAAGCATTTTTTAGTTAAATATTGTTTTGTCAACGTCACAGAAACGTCATTTTGTATTTGAGAAAAAGAAACAAAACATTAATTAACTAATTATTTTTAATTAAATAGTTTTTATGATTATGGTGGTTCATAATTATCTTGCTGTCGGTTTTTGCAACAGGACAAAAAAGCCGCGTCCAACAATGAAGAAAGGCACAGTCTTAAAGTAAAGGTATGGTCTTAAAAAGTTGATTTGTTAAATAATGCACAATGCGCGCATGTCACAAGCGGCGCACGCGTCCACCGCGCCCGTTCCCACGCGCACGCACACGCGCGCGCTCCGCGCGCCGCTGTGTGCGTGCAGCGCGCGCGCAGCCTGCGCTCCTTACTTTCATAGAGTAGTTTAGCGGCAAGACTAGACAGTGATTTGTATTCACACCAAGTTTGAAAGTTTGTAACAATTTTATTGGCGACACAGCTGGAAAGTTAAACTGTTGAACTGCGAATGTATCAATACTACCTTCCACTCGGGAGTTCGTTCGCGTGGAGACGGTGACGCCAATATAAAAAAATAATCTGAAACATTTCAAATTATATTTTTTCCCCGAATTAAACAAAAACGACTTTTATTCACCTTTCATATCCCAAGAGATTTAAAAATATGTACTTCCTTAACTCACACTTTGTAGAAAACTATTAATTTGAAACTGACAAATTCGTCACATTCAAGGACGTTATGGATGTGCTATAATAGTAGGCCGTATGTGTCGCGTTACAATATGTCTATGTACCAACACCTGGCCATCCTGGATTTAATTTGGTCCATAATTGGACAGCGGTACTTTGCTAGCTGCTACCTACTACCTACAACACCTGTTGCATTATTATTACTTTCAAAGTTTGCAAGTAGGTTTCAAATTTAAAGACTTTAATATAGTCTTTGTGCCTTTTCCAAGTATCTACATTACATTTACACAAAAGTTAGAATATATTTTTAAGCAGAATTTAACGAAAACTACTTAGTATACGTATTCTAGAGATACCTCTCATTCAACGTTGCACCGGCCGTGGTAACCGGCTGACTGACTTAACAAATGTGCTAATAGAGAGCCACTTAAATGACTGCGTGATCGATGCAGACTATTAACCTGTATGATCAGAGGTACTAATATTGTGAGTGGCATCGCTCGCGCAACCTAATCTATGCGCGGCCGCACGCCAACATCCGCCGATCTCCATTGATCGCAACACGCCGGGTGATGCTGACATTGCTGACAACGCTGACACGACCGAATTCGACCGTCAAGGTGAAACTCACATTGTGGAGCCAACAAATTGTTCTATTGAAACCGACGGATTAGATACAAGTAGGAATGAAAAAGGTGAATGTGTGCACACTTAAATTACAATGTTGCTTGTTGGAACATTACTAATGCGTGAGTATTATTTAGTTATTGAAGTTTGATGACTTTGTTCTATTGAAACTTTTAAGAAATAGGGAAACATATTTGCTATCTTACTTAGCACTTAGGAGTCTTTCGAAAGAGTTACGTAACTTAAAGCAAGGGACCAGGAAATAGTATACAGAGTAAAGTAGCAACTAACGTCATGTTCACGTTAAGTTTTATTATATTTCGTCCAGTTTACTGGGACATTCTCACCATAACATAATAGAAGGGTTCATTGTTCGCTCTAAAGCTGTCCGAAAATACGAAGTACGGTGTATAATGTCGTGGGATAAAAGAATTGTAACTTTTCTGACGAAACTGTATTATGATGTTTTTAATTTAAAATGTTGTTAAAAATTTTACTAATTAAATTAGTTTATAAATTTTCAAAGAAAACAACACGGTCTCAATCAGACGACCTTTATCTATCATCGAAAGGGACGAAATTGTCCCATTCATGCCTCCATCAGGAGTCTTCATTGTGAGCGTAATGACAGTCTGACAATAGATATTATAGTATACATTGATATCGGGTTGCACGGCACACACGTGCAAAAGGTACAGCACCCGCCTACAATCCACTCTCAGTAGCTGTAGTAAATTTCGATTTAAAATTAAAATAAATTTTGTTCTAAAAATAAACACTCATGCAGCAATCGAGGCAAACAACATAAAAGTTTACCTCCCTTTTTATTACTGAGTAAATCAACACATTATTTCCAAACTTAAACTACCTATAAAGACTATCAAATGATTCTATAGATATAAAAACACCGATCGGATAAGCTATTTTGGAAACATAAAATCGAAGTTGTCGTAAAACTAAGTTGTAAAATCACATAGTGTTTACGAACCTAAACGTCTAGATGTCAAATGCTGATAAGAGGCAAGCATCTGATGAAGTAACTTTATCTGATACCCTGTATATTTGAATAGGAAGAGATAAGATAACAGTAAATTAAATGCAATTAGAATTTCCAGATGATTTAGAATAGAAATTGTTAATTATGTGCAGATGAAAGTGATGTTTCGGAGATTTGGGTTGTGGTAGATTAGGCGTAACTAATTTTAGCTAATTAGAGTAGTGAAGAAGATTCATCGACGGCAGACGAAGTGTTTAACATAAGTGAAGTAATGATGGAGATTAATAAGGCTACTAACGAGAATCTGTTGGCTTGCGGTGGTCCGATCGACGCCGCCGATAACGTCGCGCTAATGTTTTACACTTGTGCCTGCGTCGCTCTCAAGTCTCAAGCTGGACTTGCAACACACAGCGCTGAAAGACGATACTTTGTTGTACGAGTAATGTACCAAAAAAACAATTGTAGCCAATTTAACCTTAAACTCAGTTAATTTGATATTATTTTTACACATTTAGTTTCTATAGACACTCATTTTTCTCCTTTATATTTATTTCAGCAATTTCTGTACTTATTATAGAAAAACAGACTAAAGAGTTTTATTTATTTATTCATTGCACACGGACATTAAAATTTATTTTGAATGACAAACTAGAGTTAGAACTAATTTAGAAAAGTAAGTACTTACACATTACAGACTTACTATCAACATAATCATTCCTTCACCTAATAACCAATCAAACATTCAAATAAAGATAATTTATAAAAAATCTGTTGATTTTAATCGATATCATCCATAATCGAATTCTGATACCAATACGCTGTGATGTTAAACAATAAGAGCAAAACCAGTTCGGGCGGATGGTATCGCGGCGCTCGATCAGCATAAATATTAAGGTGGGCGTGATCCTGTCATGTTGCACTTAGAACGATGAATATGTAATAATGACGGACTCTTTTATTTTTAATTATGGCGCTTCAGGTGGCGACGACGATGTGTATAGTTTGGAACCGCTCGCGGAACTCGATAGGCATTCAAAGTGAAGTCGAAGGTTGGTCGAACGCGGTAATTGTGTGACAAACGTATGTAGCCCGCGTCGTCGGCGGCGGCGGCGGCGGCTCTTCGCGTAGCCATAAATCTAAAAGCCGGACCAAAAGGACGCGCGCAGCCCTTTATTATAGCGAGACATGATTGGCCTCGGGCGCTCGCCGAACAAAACAAAATGCACGCTTAGTAACGAGCGGACTGCCTCGTATCTCTGCGACTTCACTTTCCAAGTGTTCAAGTTTTTTGCCTCTTTGGGGGTATGGTGATTAATACCATGGTTCAACGCTCAAGTCAAGGCCGCCGGTAGATATATACTAACGGTCATGCGAGTTTCAAGAACAATAGCCCATAGGCTGGCTAAATAATCGGCAAGATTGAAGCGTCACCCGGATCGTAAACAGGTCGTGCGCTACGACAAGAATACTGATTCGCGGGGAAACACGCGAACTAACGATTGTCACATTTTTTGCACGTTGCGAGAATCATGTAAATAATCTCGTCGAGCTAACAATAATCATTGTTGATAGCGATTGTGTCTACATCAGACGACGTGCCGGCGTCAATCACGGGGTAAGCGGCGATCGCGAGAGCACGATCGCTATTGAATGCGGCATTAACAGAACAAAATGTAAAACGAACATGACATCCGGGTGCGAGTTCAAGCGAGCATCACCGCGAATTCTAAATGGAAACATTTACGGACGCTGCTTAATCTCATATCGAATCAATGAGATTGTTCGGTCGGGATGGGGTCGGGTCAGCACGCTAAGCGGCGCAACAACTCGGATACCTTACAAGAGTACAAGATACGTGAGTACCACATGTACCGCGCAGCACTCGGTCGCCAGAATCAGTCGCAGTCGGATTGTGAGCCGTATTTCGCAGTAGCAATGGATGATTGGATGTTCCCTATTAGCATGATTGTCTTGGTTGATGGCGTGACTCATGCGAACTTTGTTTTTAATGAGGTTAAAGTCAATAAACTTCAAATAGGTTTTGTGTAATGCTATGTTCTTCGATATGTACAAATCAAAGTATATATACAAAACGATGTGTAAATTGCAAGAAAAGAGAGATTCACATCAACCAATAACCTCAACTCACGTCTTAACTGGAAGACAATTTCTGATCATCTCAATATTATCTAACTCGTGCGGTTGAGTAATGTTATCGGTCATAATCTTGCCAGTTTAAACTTGAAACGAAATCTCATCAGAGCAGCGAAGTGGGTCATACGCCAACGTCCAATCAACTTAAGTAGATAGAAAACGCAAAGCTAGAATTGAATCGTACATCCGCGGATATGATGCATGAATCGGCGGTCGCACGACGACGTCGCCGATCTGTGCTCCAGATCTCGCGTCGTGGCCGCGCCGCTCGCGCATTATATGCTAATACTAGACCCGTTCTCTTGAGAAGCGAGCCACAGACGCCAGCGAATCCAGCGACACCAACTTTACGACCTAACCAACTGGAGTGACGCAATGTACTTGCACATATTTTAGAATAGTACCTAAAATGGTTCACAAGCAATAATGCTGGCCATTACAGAAGACATTTAAGTTTGTATAGAGAACAACGTTGAAGAGGAATAGACAAAGAGTGCTTTCAAAGGCAGAAGCGTGTTAGTGACTATCAAGTGACTTGAGCCAACTGCCGAAAGTTGGCAAAATAAATAACGATTGTGCAACACATGTCACCCTTTCGTGTCTAGAGGAACGTGTCGCGGACGCTAAACTGGTGAAATCAGACGACTCTTGAATATGTCGCGATTATTCTGAGAATAATTGTGCAATCTCCTTATGTATGTGAGACAAACGCTTTGTAGATCGTTGTGAAGTACATTTCAAGAGTTTAACTACTTGGCAGTACAATAAATCAAAATTGTATTGTGTGTATTGTGAGAATGTTATCGTTACCTACTAAATTCAAAAATCTTTTACATACAAGCTATTATTTATTCCTATACTTGTTAGGTATTAACAGTTCATTAAATACTTGATTGATAGTCAACTATTGAATCGGATATTTTCTGGGTGCATCAAAAACATATCAATTTCTAGGCTCACATCAAACAAAGGAACATCTCTTCCTATATTGAGTGGTGGAGAAACATTGGAGTGGTTAGGTTGGTGGGAAAGAGGCGAGGCCCGCATGGGAGCCCCCGCGGCCGGCATTCCCTCGATTGGCCTCGCGTCCGCGCCCGACGCCTGAGGCTACTTCGCCGACCCCGACGCAACCACGGACCTGGTTGAACTCGAAAGCGATGCGTATGCGTCTAACAGACAGTGACAACTTCTTTAATTGTGATCGGACTTCTCGGTGGCTGTTACGTAAGCGACGTGAACATTTGTTTTTTGGCAATACATTGTATGATTAGTGTGAATTTTCAAAAAGCCTTTTATATCTATTTGTATGTTAATATTGTATCTGTATACTTTTACAAAATGGTAATTTGTTACATGACACTGAGTTTCAAGCCAACTAGGGGTACCTGTTTCCAATGGTAGGGGCTCCAGAATAGATCTGAGCTAGACAATTGCATGGGCGTGCTGAGCCACTTTTCACTTTGATTTGCGTAGACACAACAGTAAACTAACCGCTAGTTACGTTTGTCAATCGTTAATCATAGGATTGCGTGCCTCAACTGCTAGACGCGAGAGGCTAGAAGATTTTAATTATGCTTTTTTATCATTATTATTACAATGGTTCTTGGCGGTGTTCCTGACGTTTGAAAATGGCGGTCTAGATCTAATCGGTTGAAGTTAAAAAATATGTAGAAATATTACTGCATTTGAACTGTTTTTGAGTGGTATTTGTACACGATTCATGTATTCGTATAAACACAGGTAAATGAAAGCAAATTCTGATCACTTTTAAACTGCAATGTCTTGTAAAACTTGCATGACATTGAACATTGAAATATTCGAAGGAATTTCTTCGAATATATTCATTTAATTTTTAAACGACCATCTTTGGTCTTCCTGAGACCACGGACCCTCCAAAGGATTTGAAGCATTAGGTTAAAATGATAAGTAATAAAACCTGGAGTAAATTTGTAAAAAATATAACAAAATAATGTATTAAAATGGTCAAGACAGCCAGTAACAGGCTAGACAATAAGGAAAAAAAGAATATGATTGAGCTGTGAGATATAAGGCCAAGACTGAAAATGCAAATAGACGTCGCAAAGAACAAATGCAAACCAAATAAAGATGTTAGCAAAAGGTTCTGACCATCTAAAGTAGATCAAAACCGTTCGCATTCAATGGGTTCATTACACATTAAAATATACGATACCGACCGGCTTATGAGAAATGGTCATGGATACATTATTTATGAATTCAAATCATTTACATGAGATATGAATAAGTATAACAAATACACCAGCAGCATACCGAGAGTTGTCAAGTCGAATACGCTTCTATTTTCAGGGTACACTACAGTATAATTTTGATTGCAGATTCTAATTAGATACCATGATAATAATTAAATATTCATATATTTGCATATGCGCAAGTCTTCTTGTAGAAAATTTATTAGAAGGTTTAAAAATCTTTAAAGTTATATCTGGACTAATGGATATTATGTGTTAAAAATAACATTATTAAACTAAGGCAGCTAATAATTTATCCTACATCGTACAAAAACACAAATGTTGAAAAATTTATGTTGTTAATGACGGTAGTTGTTGAAATTGAATGGGCGCCTTTGGCTTTCAAAGTAAAAAAGTAAATAGTGTTGAATAATTTCGGCGGGCTGGTTAGAACCACGATAGCTCAATTGGGAGAGCACCTGAGGTATGTCAGAAGGGTGCAGGTTCTAACCCCGCTCGTAGAAATTTTTCAAAATTTGTGTTTTTGTAATATGTTCGCAACAAATTTTGCGTTAAAAAATATATAAATAAAAACAAAAACATTTTATAAATAGCTTACCTACTTCTTAACTGATCTTTAGTATATGTAAAAATATTATGATCGGATGTTAATGACGGTAGTTGTTGACATTGAATGGGCGCCTTTGGCTTTAAGTTTTTTTTTAGAGAGAGTTTGCCGATTGCCCCAAGCGACATTTTTAGCTTCACCGGGCTTGTTTGGGGGCGGCGAGAAACTTAAAAGGTTCCTCAAGCCGTATGAAACGAATCAACTTCGGAGGTTTTCTAGAGGGAACGGCATCACGCACTAAAGTACGTGTCCCCGTGCCCTACTAGATTCTCCGAAAGGTTCGGATCGGATCTAGATTTACATGATTTAGACATACCGTTAAGTATGTCTATGTGATCAGTACTCAAAATGCTGAGTAGGCTTATTGCCTTATGATAAATTACTGTTAAAAAGGTAGGTACACTAGTTTTTTTTTTTTTTCATTTCTATTAATGCTGCATAAATTATAAACTAAGGCGGATGTAAGTATATTATAATAAAATGTATAACTAAAAATACTGCTACTAGACTTCACTGATAAAAGTGATTAGATAGCCAAAACTGATCTTAAAACATATTGCTCTATGCAAAAGGTCATTGCGCTTCATAAATATTGAGACGAATACATCCTTTTCTATGTTACATACCTATATACGACTAGTATACATGGTACAGAAACAAAACACGAGCACAAATATAATTAATCGAATGGAAGATCCAAATCAAAAATCGATAAGAGGTCTGCCCGATTAAAATCAGTAGCAGATCAAAGGCGTAGTCGACATTGACCTTGCGCAGGCGCACGTCGCGAATCGAATCAGCCGCGCCGCGTCCAATAGGGGCGCGTCACAAGTGATGCTGCAAACGCGCCGGTCGATGACCCTCGCTGGACAATTTGCATACCTAGTCGTTGCATCACGAGTGACCATAACTCGTTTGATGATGTGATTGGCTTAGGTTTAGGACAAAATCTGGGGCCTTTGGCCACGATATGACACGTTATAACCAATCCGAATTTTAAAACAAATTTAAGTATGTCAGCATGAAATAAATCAGTAGTGTTGCTATTTAATATACAATTTTGTGATTTAACATTATCCGAAGTGTGAATCACCAAATTATCTTGTGTGTTGCATTAAGCAGACGCTAAGATCAAAGCAGGTGTGACCGGTCCCGGTCCCGCCCAGCCTTCTGCCTGTCATAATAATAAGTCATCGGCCCTTTCCGAAGGTAATTAGTACCTTTCTAAGCCTTTGATGTCAAGAGAATCAGTATTTGATATCGCCCACGGATGATTACAATTTTCATATTATGTTAATGGAAGTTGGTGCATGATTTACATATACTTAATAATTAACATTAACTGTAACTATTATAGGAACGATTCTTTTGGTCGTTTTGAGACAGTAGCAGTTGTTTTTTATTAGTTAATTAACTGTGCCCTGGCATTATTTATCAGTTGCACCTTCGTGTCTTACTTAAATTAGGGACACGAGCTCAAATTAACTCTTTCACATTAATCGATGGTCAAATCACTTTATTCCAACTAATAAATTTAACACATCAAGATATTACGATGTAATAAGCCTAATGTAATGTAATTAGTCGGCGCCCCCACGACTCGATGTAAAGAACCGATCCCATCATAAACATCAAACGCTGGACCAATAAAGTCCATTGCTTCATTTATCTCTAGAAGACCAATTTGTGCACCGAACCAGTTTTCCACATCAATAAAATCTGTTAATGGATCAACATTAATAAAAGGCCCGAACAAAACCTCGGGAGTATTCAAATTTTTATTGCTCAGCGACTAACATGTTATTGTGATAAATTGTACATTTCAATAAAGTTCGATAGCTTTAAAAAGTTTTATTACTTCGAATATGGCAAGATATTGCTGCATTTTATCATCGTCTGATGTTCTGCTCTCGGTGTTTCTTTTTAACGGAGTTATTGGGAACAGACATGTCGTGTATCCGGAAAACGTAGGACCATATTTAAGTGTTCGTAAATAAAGTTAATCTATCCCATTTCTATGCTAACACTGCTACGGTCTGTTCGTATGACAATTTGAAGATCGTTATCGGTGAATTTAAGTCCAATATAGTACGTAAGCTCGATGCTATATGCCGCATTTCTCTCGGTTTTAGCCGTGTTTCACATGGTAACTAAAACATAATAACTTATTCTCCATATTATACTCCTCTTAGTAAGAGTGAAATATACTAGACACATCAATTGCTGTAAATTAATTGTAAGTAAGAACTTTTGATTCCATTCGTTTTGATAGCCATGTATATCACCAAAAATTTTCTTATTTAGTTCAATGTTTGAATATCATATGTGTGTGTGTGTTATTTGCTGAAATAAAAATAAATTTAGATTATGAGCTCGTTGTGCATACTTAATTGGACATATTTGAGGGCACTTAAGTTAATCGTGAGTGAGCCATGTGAGTGACATAAGCTTAAAGTGTTATATACTAACGAATGTTCAAATCATTAAAGTTAATATAGAACGGTATGAACGGTGGTGGATGATCAGTGATCACGGTTAACCGCAATTTATAAGAATCAATATTATTATTTAATGCATTAAATTATGTACATCTTGACATAAAACTCGATGTCAAAGTGAAGATCCGTCGAGACGACCCGATCAATGGACTCGGACGAACTTGGCCAAAAAAGCATGAAGAATTCTTTAAATAAACATTCATCTAAATCGATTCGAGCCTTCATCTCGAAGTGTTTACTTAGTAACAGTCCGTTGTGTAAAAATCGATTTCAAATGGTCCCACTCTTGACGGATTGAAAAGGAACCTTAATGCAACAATGTTACGATTTAACTGTCTCGAAGCTCGATTCTTTGTAGCTAATTGCCAAGTTGATATGGTTTATATTTGTTTTAGCCTAAGGTAAGGTTTTGTTTGAACCTTTTTACTTGGTCAAACGATGACATCCGTTGTACGGTGTCAACTGTGAAGACAGTTTTTGGAGCACCATGCAAGAAAAAAATAACAGCTCTGAGAGCCGTCTCATCGACGGGAAGTCGTGATAAAATTTAAATACACAGCGGTACTAATCCTGTGCCTCGAGAGAGTACTTACGGCGGTGAATAAATCTTCACGCAATAAATATGTCCAAACATTTTTTGATCTCCTTCATGTACATTTTTTGAGATGTATATCATAATGCTCGTGGTTCATGCAGCGTTTCGTTCGAGTTGGTTGCGATCGAGACAGTAAAGCCAGTGTTGCAATGCCATGACTGGATGGATATCCAAATTAAAGTTGCTTAGTTTCTTCTGGTGTTACTATGATTCGAAAGGCACGTTGCTTGTTTGATCGCTCTAACTCTTAATGTGCTGTTGACAATGTTAAAATTGACAAAATAAACTTGATCCCAGCAATGGCTTGTTTATATGCTGACGATGTTACACATATACCTATTGAAAGAAAGGACGTAAATCGATATAGAACACTAACGTATTCCTAAAGAGAAAGTGTCTGCAGCAACGAGTTACAATTCGTCAGTTTTGAAATTCATCATTTCATTAAGAAGTTTTGGTGCAACTGAGCCGTTGACCCGCCCCGTCATCGATCAACGCGGGGCGTGTCATGCCCGCTCGGCTCATGTTAGGGCATTACAAGTAATAACGGGTTGAAAGGCATTCAGATCTCCGAACAATACGTTACCACGTCCATGAGAGCTCGGTCGGAGTACGAATACAAATTTATGTGACCAACCAAAGATTACAGCTCTACAGACACAAACTGCAAGTAATGAGCGGGTAAGAGTTGGTCCTAATTAATAATTTTAGTTGTTAATCAGCAACATTATATAGCTCTCATTAGAGCACACTTCGATTCTAGTAAAGCTGAATATATTTGTACGGAATCAAACAGTGTTGTTGTTGTAGTTGTTGAAAAGCAAAAAAATATTTACCTATTGGTACTGAAAAACTAAATCACCTAAATGGTTCAAGTACATTTCCCAACTTTCCATTTAAACGCACCATATAACTCTAATTGGGTTTATTTAACAGCTGCACGCATTTTAACTGATGCGTCTATTTAACAGGCACTAACGTTAAGTACCTCTAAATGTCACGCCATATATTTGTTAGACCCTACATTTCTTCGACCGCTCGGTATGGCAGCATTTTTTATTTCCACTATATGTTAATTGACGTCAATTCTTACGGCAGAGTTAATATAAAACGGCCAGTTGCCAACAACTTCTCAATTGTCTACATCTTCATTGATTTCGGGAAAAATTTCATAAACTAAAAGTCTACAAACTTTAACAATGCAATGCAATCAGTTGAATACATAAAAATACATTAACAGAAGTAGACATCGGATATTTATACTGGTGATCATCTAATTCTAATGCTATCGGATCTCAACACTCGAGTGCAATCAACGTCAGATGCGGCTCGCTCCGGGAAGATATGGGTCTACCATTAAAAGTATACTTTATGGATCCTATGCAAATATCTCCGGTACACCCACGGACCTTCTAAGGGCTATAAAGAGCCAGCGAAGCCGTGTATTTTGACAACAATGTTGTTTACAACGCACTAAATCGCTTGCTTTTTGTGTCGCTGACTCTTTCACCATTGTCCGTCACTAACGTACAATCCTTAAGGATCTAACGTCGACCAGCAAATTGGAAATTATAGTGGTTCAGCTCAAGTGATTGCTATTGTAAATTATTACAGCGGGTCGCTCTGTTAAATCACTCTGATTAATCGTTGACAGAGACTAAAACGTGGACGCAATGCGTGCACCTAGAATTTTAATTGAAACCTTCTATGTCGAATCCGCAACCGTCGCTCCATCATCAACAATGTATGTTCTTTAATCGTTATATATTATCCCATGTTGTTTTTCTCGCTAATTTTTTAAGAGCTAACAGAGTAAAGTTTCCCATCTGAGGTAGATAGGAATTTCACTGTAAACCAACATACAAATTTTATAGAGCAACAAGTTTGTTGAATGCTTCCCAAATCACCCAGTAATACCATGAGACGGTTAATCGTTAATAATCACAGATTTTATAGATCGTGCGTAAATAAACGACAGTGCTGAGTAAACAGTGTATAAGATGGTTTGTCACGGTAGAAGCTTTAATCTAAATCCTAAATTAGTTTGTTTTTTGTCGCGCGCCAGTCTCGTCGGAATCTGGACTGGTCACGTTTCGGTTTGACGTTTTTATAAAACAACCGAATGATTCAAAATGCTTTCCAGACGTCTGTACACCTCCTCGTAGCGTTATGTAAAAACAATAATGTAGTAAAAAAATGTGAGGTCAGTGACTCTTGAACCAGTGTCACGATCCTGCCATGATATTTGTTTAAATCGAAGCTTTGATACGGTGACTGACAAATGACGAAATATGAATAGGATGAGGTTTCTATCAGAGTTCACAGTTCATAACTGCACAATGCGCGTTATTAAAACGAACATGTTAAATAATAACATGGCAAATAATTTCGGAGATGTAAACCGAAATGAAACTGACGTAATTATAGGGTAAAACCAAACTTACGCAATGGAAACCTCAATGATGAGTAGGTATAAAAACAAGTTGTTCGATGCGTGCGAGGCAAAGACACACGCAAATGCAGGTGTATGACACACTATTGTTCTACTGAAATGTTTTCTTGTTCGCATTGCGTGATATAACCGCAACAAGTAGGGAAAGTGGGCAAACAAGGCGAAGTCGTTTGGAAGCATAATGGAAACACTGGACAATACTGTACTATACACCGCTCCGTGCTTTGGCCTCTAGACGTGTCGCAAATTGATGAACTGTCAGTATAACGGAGTCCTGCCTCAAAACTTTTCTATTCATCTCTTAATTAATAGTTTTCGGACGTCATTAGCCGATGTAGCAACTCTTTTAATAGAAGATAATTTTGAAAGATTTGATATATGACTTGTGAAATTCTCATTACAGTAATAATAGCTTCGGCGATCAAAGAAGACGAATCGTTTTTGGTTTGACATTGTGGACTTTATTAGTAACCGTAATGGGGTATTTAGTAGCAGTTTGTTTGCATTAATTACTATAGGCTTTTGCCCTTACATTATCATGGAACTTTGATATTGATGTTGATAATATAGCATAACTATGCAGTATTAACGGAGCACGTACGAGGTCCTAGATCTTCCAGCAACATAACGCTGAGTCGTGAGTTTCTGCCGCTATTATTTCATTAGAGGAATAATTGATAGTTAACATTGCTGTTGTAACCGCATGTAGATTGATAGCTCGTGTTACGCGTCAATTTTAGAACAGCTGCCTTCATAGTAACATGTACGTTTAGTGGGTGGTAGACATGTTACATTAGAATGAACCCTGATTTACCAATACTGCAGGCTCGTTCTGAATGAGTGATTAAATGTATCGATTCATCATTTCGTAACAATCGTGTATTGTTGAAGAAGTTCAAGTGGACCATTAGGAGCAACTGAATGCAATATTAAAATGTATTCGATTTTGAACGATCAATGTCAATAGAGGAAAACTATGTGAATAAATATCAAAATCTAGTCATAATATGGTACCTAATGATGTCTGCACAAAGAAAAGGTTAGACTATTAAAAAAAATTCTCAGAAAATAATTGAGATACGGATTTCGTGAAAAGCTTCATAAAAGCCACGTTTGAGTGAATCCATCGTGTTTATGCTCATGTGGTCTTACTGTTAGAAGACCATTAAGACGTTGTGACTTTAGATAAAGCATGGCGGTCCAACCGACACAAGACGTGCTTCACGGCATCGAGATAGGTACGAGAGAGGGCAGGTGTATTTTCACGTATGCACAACCGAATGTGTACTGCCGCAACTGTGTCACCTATTCGAAGGTTATAAAAGTCAATTTCGTTTGATCCACTTGCGTATGAGTCGGTTCCTTTACTGGGTTGTAGTTCAAGTTCTTTATTACAAGTATTGTCATCAAGATTTGGTAATGCGATAAGTAAATTGTGAGACAAAGGTAAGCGTTTCACGGTCAGATTTAAAGTCATGATTCCGTCGAAACGTAAGAGATTTTAGACAGTCACGCATATCGTATGTGGCTGTTATGTTACAAGTCCCATTTTTTGCCGCACACAGACTTGTCTGAGACACAAAATGTTTTTTTTTGTTTTGTTTATATAATTTTTTAAGGAAATTTTGTTGCGAACAATTTACAAAACACAAATGTTGAAAAAATTTCCACAAGCGGGATTTGAACCTGCACCCTTCTGACATACCGGATCAGGTGCTCTCCCAATTGAGCTATCGTGGTTCTAACTAAAAAAACTAAAAAGTAAATAGTGTTGAATAATTTCGGCGGGCCGGTTAGAACCACAATAGTTCAATTGAGAGAGCACCTAACCCGGTATGTCAGAAGGGTGCAGGTTCAAATCCTGCTCGTGGAAATTTTTTCAGCATTTGTGTTTTTGTAATTTGTCTGAGACACGTTAAACAAACTTTAGTTTACTGATACTATAAAGTTCAACTTCCGCGTCCACAATTTAGTAATCTAATAATAATTCTCTTGAACCTGCAAGTAGAATAAGTCGTAAGGTCTTATCATTATACCAGGCCACTGTTAAGCCCTAAAATCGGTCGTACATCACGCTATTACAAGAACTGTACATTAAAATGTAACCGAGTCCAAGTTAAATCGCATCGTTAGCTAAAGCGATGTGATACAGATATCTGAGCTAAGCCGATTACAGGCCACAATACAAACGAACGCCTTATAGGGTACAGGCTGGGTTTATTAAGGACGCAGTAGTGAGGGAACAGCCTGATGAGACTCTTCACTGACTTGAGGAACTTCTTATTGTGCGGAAACATTTCATAAACGTTGTCTAGAATAAGATTTATCCATTGGATTGTTCGAGTTCAGTTATTAAATCAGCTACCGACGTACAAGGTAGATCTTTGAAGTCCAATTATATATTGGAGCATTATTTAAATTTTCATCAGATAACGTCAATTATATAGAGCATTTTTTTATAACGATTCGCTTTTAGTATAATTTAAAACTAATCAGTTTTCCTATGTTTAACATCTTATAAAACTATACATTAAATGTATCATATTACCACATTGCCAGGAGAATAGTTAAAAACGACTCCATCAATTATGTTAATCATCTAAGTTCTCATCAAATGTAAAATAGCTAATCTTACCGAAATGGCTAGTCCACATAGAACAGATACGAAGACACATCGCCGATAGTCGTTCGCACAAACAATATGGTAATAGTCACATCATAAAAATGGCCTTCCTCAGGTGTTTTATGTTAATATCAGAAGTGATCGACCTCCTAATCAATATGGTTTAGATGGGACATCATTAAAAGCTAATTAGCAAACGTGATTTCTCTTGAAATTTATCTACGATCGTTTATGATGTGTGACAAAGCTACACTTCACATATATAGTACTAGCTGTGCTCGCGACTTCGTCCGCGTGGAATAGTGACTTTCGGCAGCATTTTTAATTTTTTAGGCTCTTTTCCCGTTTTTGCAACATTTTTCACTGATGCTTCGCTCCTATTGGTTGCAGCGTGATGTTATATAGCCTAAAGCCTTCCTCGATAAATGGACTATCCAACACAAAAAGAATTATTCAATTCGAACCAGTAGTTCCTGAGATTAGCGCGTTCAAACAAACAAACAAACAAACAAACAAACTCTTCAGCTTTATAATATTAGTATAGATAAACAATCTACATTAATTTAGTTAGTATAAGTAATTAATAAATCAATATTAGACAACATCACATACATAATCATTGTTCTGATCCCAGGGTAAGTAGCTAAATCACTCGTTTTATGGAAATCAGAAACAACGACGGTACCACAACCACCCAGACCCGACACAATGTCGAAAAGGTCATTTTCTACATTGACCCGACCGGGAATCTAACCCGGGAACCTTAGAGTTAGCGCTGCCCACAGTACGGCGCGGCGGGCGTGCAAGCCACTCGGCTACGGAGGTCAATACGGAAGCTATGGTCAAGAATTATAATTGAAAATATAATTTTATCTCCGATATTATAGTCCGATATATAGATATAATCCGGATGCAAAAATATACTGTTCATTATATTACGCTATTACACAAATACCACACATACTTATTATATGCATATGAATCCACGAAAGCTCTGCAGGGTACAAAACAAACATTAAATATTGCTAACGAAACAAAGTAATGATCATGAGACAATACAACAAGAGCTAATGCGAACAGAGATCGGCGTTTAATGAGTCTGATTAATGCAGTTGTTATTCTTAAACATGCGACTTAGACGAAACAAACGTAGGGAGCGTACGTAACACAAAATTGCGCAATCACCAGTTTCATTAGAGACCTTAATTGACCAAATGAACGTCTACTCCAGTTTACAAGCCAAAGGACAAACAAATGGACCATTCCGAGGAGAGACTCATAAATTTACATTTCGCTAGACGAGGTATTGTGGGACAGCGATGTTCGGAAATAGTAGCTTACATTGCGCCGACTATTTAGAATACTGCGACACGTTTCATAGCTTCATTGTTTGAGACGATGTTGTGTAATGCTACAGATATTATATATATTAGATATATGTATTATAATTTACTTTGATCTCTTCGTTGTGTAAGTTCTTGGTAACAAATTCACAACGTTTCTAAATTATTTAGCGTTATAATTGTTTATGAATTCTTCTATCTTTTTTTCAACTTTGGCACACAAAATCAATGTATTATCATCACTCTGCCTATGAACTTCCCACAGCTGGGCTCAGACCTTTGCACACATATAGACTATTTAGGTTTGTCTTCTTACGACCACAATCGGCACTAACAACTTTATAATTACAGAAGAGATCGCGATAGCGGTATTTATTTTTCATAGTCTCCTTTTTATCTTTTACCAATTTTTCAAATTTGACACTTACGCTTACCTTTAAAACATTTGAGTTTGCATCGGGAAAATAAACCTTAAAAGCAAGTCCAGAGAATAAAGATTCCGCCATGTCAATAGAATAGCTGGCACAATGGCCCGCGAAGATCTTTCGATAGCCAAAAAACGATGGCCGTTGCTCCGAAGAATGCATCGTCGCTTTTCGGATACTGGACAAAAAGTATCAAACACTTTTTTACTATGACTCTTTGTTAAGGCGACGCACCACTAAAAAATAAATCTCATACGTTTTGATACGAGCGTTTGCGCCCCGTACCATAAGAAAAACTGTTTTTTTTTCCTTCAAATTAAAACTACAAATTATTTTAAAAAAATAACTACAATTTTGAAGTGTGTGTTAAGACAAATCTACTAAGAAAATTTAGATGCTTAAATCGGTCTGGTTAGCCTGTAAAATGCAAATCTATGTTTTAAAAGAGGTTACTTTGATATTTTTTTCTCTGTCATAAAAGTTGACAAATCGTGTTTCTGCAACTAGCAAAATGAAGTCAATTAAATGAAAAATCATGTCATCAAATATCACTTTCATATGTTTTGTAATTGTTGGGAAAAATCAAGATGGGGATCTTGATTTTTTACAACCACGTAAATTTCCAATGTGTCGCCTTAATAAGTGTATTGTTTTTTGAGAAGATGTTAATCTTAAACGCAGTCGTCGATGTCGCTTGAAGAAGTTATATTTTAGATCATGATATTTTTTATTTTCTACTAGTGGGTCGCCCGTTAAACTTCGCGTTTATTCAACAGATTTTTTAGGAATTTCGAAACCTATGAAAGGTTTCCTTATTTTTCTGCACTCTACGGCTGGAGCTCTTCAAAATGAGACCATAACTGATTTTTTATGTGCAGCTATCGTCCCATAATCACTGGGACAATAATCGGCTTACGCTATTAATATATATATGATTTATTAATAACAACATACAACAGGGAAGTACTTGCCCTTCATCTTACCTTATAGTGAGTGGCCGAAACTGGAAGCGTACTTTATCCAGAGTATTCCCCTACTGAGGAATCAGTTATATCTAACTACTGGAACTCAACATTGTTTTTATGGCGGCAGACTTACACTCAAAATAGACTCTTTTTTTTTTTTTTTTTTGAGAGATACTGCTGATTGCCGAGGGGCATTTTCAGCTTCACCGGGCTTGTTTTAGGGGCGGCGAGGTACGTAAAGGGTACCTCAAGCCGTGTTGAAACGAATCACCTTCGGAGGATTTCTAGAGAGGTACGGCATCGCACACTTAAAAGTGCGCGTCCCCGTGCCCTCCCAGTCTCCGAAGGGTTCGGATCGGATCGGTAAAGACTCAAAACCAGCCCTACCATCAACCAAACCGAGTATTTTAAATTTACTTATTATTTATTTATTTACTAAGGACATTCAGCGAAAACTTGTACTAAATAAAAAACTATGTAACATACAATAACATCTTAAATGCTAAATACAGCCTTCTATTAATGACCGCCTCGGCATGCAAATGGAGAGTTTGTGTAAATTTTAAAGAAGGAAAAACTACATAAATTTTTTAAGTAATTAGTAATAACAAACATATCAATATAAATAAGAGCAAAAAATATACAACTCATTTTAAATGCTAGTAAGAATTACGTAGGGTTTACGTAGCTTTTAAATATTGCATTCATTTTGAATGTGGGAATCGAACGCAAGACTGTAGGTCGCAGACCTGCGATTGCTGTTCTCACCACAAAATCACAGAGTCGATCGGTCGGTTACACTCAATATCAAATATATATACTGCTACGTAAACTGTATATAGTAGCCAAAAGCTTATTCAAATAGAAATGTTACATTTTTAAACGTCTTTCCATATATCACCTTAAGAATAGGCATAGAAACCGAATCTATAAAATTAAACGTATAAGTCCCGCTATAATGTCTCAACTTTAGTGGCTGGATAGACAAGTCCCATATAAATCAACGGATTACCATACCCAGCATGCTCATATGTCGATTTATCGATGTAGTTGTCAAAACATGCGCTCCTATGAATAATCATTGAATTTGTCTATCATTGACATTAACATTTTACATACATGTATTTCAATGATAGCTTATGGCTAGAATTCTAGATTTTAGATTACGCTATAAATGCTTTCTTCTTCTTCGTTATTCTGTTTCTTTGGTAAGGCGTCTAGTTTTCTACCTTTATCTATATTGTCTGTGCAAAAATTATAAAAAACAGAACAGCTTCGAGTAGGAACGAGTCGTAATTAATGCTGGTCCGTAGATTTGCCCGGTGCTCTGACCAAGTCAAAATAACACTTTTTAAGGCTTATTGGTTTCCACGCTGTAATTCGTAAAAAAGTGGCCTCATTAATGAGAAGGACGATAGGGAGTGACAACAGCATCCTGAAAGCAGTGGCAGATGATCCGCATGCACCTTTGAGGAGACATTGCACGCGCGTGATGTCTGAAGTAGTGGATAAGAGTTCCTCAGTACGTCGGGCGCGTGCCATGCCTTTAAGGTTCATGGTTAATTAAGTTAATAATTATACCTAACACAGCATAATTAACTTACTAACATAGTCTTAAGCAATTGTACTAACACATTGGATCTGAGTTGTCTGAATAAAAATGTTTTGAATTGAATCGAATTGAATTAATATCACAGTATGAGAATTATTGACAACGGTTCAAAAATGTTATCCCATATCTGATACGATAAACGAAAGTGACTTTGTAAGTCCTGAAAATCCAATACTTTGAACAAGCAAAATAGGTCCTGCTACTTTACGATTATCTAAAAAACTCGTTTCAGTTCACGTTGATTCGTGATCACCGACGTCTATAGTTTTAGCTTGATGGGTTATGGCCCGATCTTCCGGTGAGCTGATGATGATGATGAATGGTAATGCCTGAATACTGCAATGGGACGCTTGATAACTATAATTCGCTATTAGGTCGGCATCGTCCGCATTAATAATAATTCTCGTGGTTGTAAGATGATAATGAATGAAGTACAATTAAACGTAAGCACAGTGCGATCTAATCTGAGCCTTTAGCATGAGCGCGGTCCAATACTCCGTCTTATTATTATTCATTGGTATTGTGTAAGATACATGCACCTGTGTCTTATGGATGAATACTCACTGCTGTTCACGAGGAGGTGATTAATGCCATTTGCGTAGAAGGATAAATGTTCTTGTCCCAATTCCGTGATAAATGTGTTAACCTGGATCTAGAAACTTTTTAGTCCGTCCATTTAGGGTTTAAGCGTGGCTTGAATGTACTACTGCAATCTTCTGATAGCAGCCTGGGCCTACATCTTAAGAGCCATTTTACATTTCGTAAACTACACAGTTCTATTTCTAAACCTTTACCAATTTTCAAAAAATTCGAAATCATTAATTTATATTTCGTAATAAAAAATGTGCTTTTAAAAATGACATTATTTAATTATAAAAAAGAGTTTGTTTAAGTTTTATAATCTATTTAAAGTCCAGTAAGGAAAGTATCTATATAAAATAAGCCTTTTTTATTACCTACATTCTCCCGAAACTAAAAGAGTTTGACATAACCACCAATACGCTATGGGCCGGCGGCGGGCGCAGCCATTGTTTCAAATTTGCCAACAAACCGGTCCTGATAATGGTACGATAATCATCGTCCACGCATGCCTCGTCGAGGATTCCACACGAGATATTTTTGTTTTGCAGATCTTCGTAAATGACCTTAACTTTGGTAACAATGTAAAAGTCAAAATTCATTAATCGTAGACCCAAAAAATATATGACAATGTCAAACAAAATTATTTTAAACTTAAAAAACAAAGTTGTTATTTTAAGTTTAAAATCCAGCTTCTGTAATTTCTAAATTAATTATGTAAGTGGTTAAGTTATTTTTCTATATGGCTACACTTGTAAATACATTGATTGAACTTCGTTGTTTTGACTAAAAAGGAACAATAAAACATAGTAGTTTACATTCTCTTTGACTTAAAATGTGGTGACGGCAATGATTATAAAATCATTTATTAAACATTAAACTGCTCTGGAGTATAAACTCCAGAGCAGTTTAATTGCTCTGACAATTCAACATATAGGAATACCAATAAATACATTATGGCTGTTTGAATACTACATATTAACATATTAGGCTGTTTGAATTTGAGACTAATCGATTTTTATAATTACTACGCCACCTAGAAAAGATCATAAAATTAGTTGTTTTAAATAAATTATATGCCTGCCTCATTGATTAATAAAATATGAGGTGATTAGACAAATTACTGCACAAGTAGGTACCAGGAGAGCAGAGGCATAAGCGAGTGTCGATGCACCAATGATTAATAGACATTCGAAGCCACCGTCGGAATTCGGGCCGTAAACAGTTTTCAACCAGATAAATTAGCATAATTTCTTTAAATGCCCGGTCATTATGGACTCGGCTGGTGGTATTCGGTAGTAAATGTTCTGTTCGCGGACGGTGGACGCTGATTTAAGCTGATGGCAATTTCGCGATGGACGTACCCTTGTAAAGGAAATGTTTGAAAAAAACTTACTCCTTTTTCGTGTAACCGTAAATTGGTGCCGACCGAGGTGCATGCGCGACGGGCGACTTTGTGACTTATATTTATGGTAATTAGGTGGTAATAGCTCTTAACGGGGAGAATCAATCTTGGCACCATATCAGGCGGTGCACGTAGACGGTCAATCGTAAGTCCGTCTGGTAGAACCTTTTTGTCGTATATGATATGATTACTTTAGATTCTTGTGATATGGTTTTTATACATCGAAATAAAAGCTAAATTGAAAAATATATATTGTATCGTTTTCATACGTAAATGCTCTAGATATATTTCCAATACAATATATTGTCCGTTATAATCAATCTAACTAGCAAAATGCTTTATAGTACGTAGTTGTCTATGGTAAGTACTTATACCGATTGCCGGTAGCTGCTCTTAATAAAACATTCCGGTACGCGGAGACCGGCGGCGATATATATCATTAAGTGATAAAATGACTGTGACTAAAATATCAGCTAAGCAATCATTGGTGCAACCTTAGCTTAGATTGCTGCATTCGACTTTTATAATATTGTTTTCGGGTAATATCCACCGCTTACATCGAAAGCCTATTATTATTATATATATATATTAAGACACGATGAGCAATTTTAATTAAAAGCTTCATAATATAGAGTACCTTTCGAGTACATTAAACGTATGTAAGTAGTAGTAGTAAGTAGATCATAAACATCGTATATCTAACAATGTAAAGTGACAGATTAGGTTCTGTTACTATGCTACTCGTCCGCGACTTGTATCAAATGACGGATTACATCTCGGGAACCGGTTGCATGGGTTGTGTAGAAAAAAATATAAATAGTTTGATGACAAAAAATGCCGCGTCGCTGAGTAATCGCTCGACCACTCTGCGGTCAGCTTTGGATATAATATGGCCATCCTGGCTAAAAAGTAATACGAGGACTATGTTCTCTAAGAGATTGTAAGAAAAACAAACATCTTGGATTGGAAATGCTTGAAACTTGACTTGATTCTTCGCAGTTTTGTTTACGGTACGATTCTTAATGATAGTCACAAAAGAAATATAAGTACACATGCTTTTTTTCATATATACGACTTGAGTACCACTTTGATGTTGTTAAATAGTTTAGCTATCAGAAAAAACCCTTTATCGTTTCAATTTAAGGTAATATTAATTGATTTTTTGATCACCAGCATAATAAACATTATGAGATTATAACTTCAGATACTTAAATGGATTGTCGTCCTAAATATGCGTAAAGAATACCTTCACACGTCGTTAAGTGTGCAACCTAAATTCCAGGAAACTGTACACGACATATCTTTATAACACGCAAGTTTAACATACAACGGGCAATACCACATTTAAATCCGTGACGCAACGCCAAGAACAATTCTCCAAACTATAATTTTATTTCTCACGGTCTCCGCCGAATCATTTCAGAGGAAGTAACCTCTATTATCTAAGAAGTAAGGCAAGCAGACTTAGAAAAAGTGGAGCTGGAGTGTAACAAGGTAGCTGAGAGGGATGAGACCAGAGTTGTTACTGTAATATGTGATTATCCTAATGCACTCTTTGATAGTGCCCTTTATTATAAACGCATTTCCGAATCTAATGGACTAGTGCATTGGAAAGGTTGATAGCCAATGTAATGGTGATTACATAAAATGGTTGAGTGCTACACTTTGTTTTGTAACATCATTTGTTTGAAATCTTACAATAGAAAAATACATTTTGGAAATATGAAAGAAAACATTTTTTGAGTTGTAATCCATTTTTTTGTAATTTTAATGACAAATTAATGCCCAAACCACATTATCGTTTCAATTCACATAACCGGGATCTGCTTCTACCCAGAATCTTTGAAGCCAATCATATCTTGATACAACATAGCTTTTATTGTAAATACTTTGAAAATGTAAATACTGCTTGACGACCTCCTTGGTCGAGTGGTTTGTGTGTTTTCATGGTGTCGCCATCTCTGAGGTCCCGGGTTCGATCCCCGGTCGGATCAATTTAGAAATTATTGTTATCTAAATTGTCTCGGGTCTGGGTGTTTTCTATGTATAACAAGTATGTATTTAAGTATTTTAAGTATGTTTATCCGTCGTTTAGTAACCATTTAACAAGTTTCATAACGAAGCTTCTCTTGGGCTAGATAATTAGTGTGAGTGTAGGAAAGTTTATTTATTTATTTATTATTTATTTTCCTCTACGATCAATACAATAAGAGTGTACAGTGATCGTAAATAAACAGTAGTAAGCGGTTAATTCATAATATATTGTGCAATGGTCCTTGCTACAGATTTGTATGATCATCGGCTTGCGCTGACGCAACATCGTGTGAGCTGCGGCACGCTCAAATAACCGCTCAGTTAAATGTCTTCAAGTTTGTTTTATTAGTTACGTTTTAGACGCATAAATCCAGCAATAATATACGTTTTATTATAGTATACCTTAATGTAATACCAACGTTAAAAGGAATTAAAGTTTGATGTGACCGAATTGCAGTATTCATTGTGTAAACGAAGTTTATTACCCATAATGATTGTTTTGTAGTTTTGAGATTAAAAACGGTACCGGCCTTAAAAAAAAAGCATGCAATCAGCAAACGGACGGTATTATTTAAATAATTTTGATTTTCTTTATATTTAGAAAGAACAAAGAGGCTTGGAGAAAGAGGTTCTTTAGAAGAAGAAAAAGACACATAGTGACAAACATTAAAAAATATACTGGAATTCCTAATGATAACGAATAACCTAGACAAAACATCCTAGCACTGAAGTCAAGGAGGCACGACCCCAGCTACTGCGAAAAGAAAGGTAGAACAAACAAGAAACACTAAATAGAAGTTCAATTCAGAACAATAAAAACTGTACGTATGTAGGTAGTCATAAGAATCACTTTCGCGGGACCAAAACAAAAGCAATGCAGTTATTAAATTCAATAACCGTGCGCGTGCGTATTAGTCATCAGCGTGTTTCATCATAGAACTCGTACAAATAACGTTTTCGTGAGCGCGCCGACGTGTGCGCAGGTCGCGGGTTCAATCCCGTGCTGTTCTCGGTACTTCGGTGTTCCGAGCCACTTTTGGAACAGTCTTTAGTTAGGCAGTACAACATAATTACGTGGTGTCATAATACTGCAAAGGATAATCAAGAATAATGAACGAAGTATATATTTTTTTTCAAATCTATATTTTTAAGGGACTTTTGCCTCTTGTCATGTCAATCCTAATATAGCTAAACTATTGACTTAACTTATTAGAAGGGAAAGACTTAGCCGCTGGATGCGAGCAGCACAAAACCTGTCGTTGTGGAGATCCCTGAGGGAGGCCTTTGTCCAGCAGTGGACGTCTTTTGGCTGAGATGATGATGATGATGATTAGAAGGGAAAAGGAACTGAAAGATATGTAAACCTCGGAATTTGGGTTATGTAAAAGGCTTTGAATAATGCCAACATCTAGATGGTTAACGTTAAATTTGTTTTACGACTGATCCCCTTTCCCTTCGATTCCTCCCACATTCCAAATTGGTTTGACAAGTTTGTCGCTAGATGGTGCTGCAAACTCGATCATCATAGTGTTGCAGTAATTTACAAACAGGAACACAGCAATGCACACTGCATCTGGGCAGAATTAGGCATGAGGGACATTTAGAAGACAATGATGCAGGAACACTACCTTCGGCTACGATATATAGATAGATAAAACACTTCATTGCTCACATAATAACACAGAAAACAAACAACGAAAATATATTAAGAAGATAATATAGAAGTACATAGTTAATCCTTTACCCCCTTACAAATCAGCAAAGAATAAGGTCCGAATAGTTATTCCGTGTTTTGTTCCGGTCATGTAAACGTCATTTTTAAATTAGAGTAAGAGAGACAAAACACGGAATAACTATTCGGACCTTATTCTTTGTTTATTTGTAAGGCCCTTATAGTACAGACTTGAAATATTTATAAACTGGCCAAGTGCGAGTCGGACTCGCGCACGAAGGGTTCCGTATCATTATTTATAAAAATATTTTAAGTTTCTACCTGTTATCGTTATTAAGACTGAGAAAAAAAATAGAAAAAAGTCACGTTTGTTGTATGGGAGCCCCCTTAAATATTAATTTTATTTTAATTCAATTATTTATTTTTAAATTGAATAATATAACTCAATATTCTGTGAATATTTCAAGCGTCTACCTGTTGCCGTTATCAATATCGAGCAAAAACGAGCAAAAAAAATCATGTTTGTTGTATGGGAGCCCCCTTAAATATTTATGTTATTCTGTTTTTTATAGTGGCATCATCTGTGAAAATTTCAACTGTCTAACTATCACGGTTCATGAGATACAGCCTGGTGACAGACGGACAGACAGACAGACGGACGGACCGCGAAGTAATAGGGTCCCGTTTTACCCTTTCGGTACGGAACCCTAAAAATTAACTATGTCTACTGTGCCTTACTTATAAGTCTTATAACACGTGTTACTCACATTTAACTGTGTACAAAATTACAGCAGCCATTTTTATAAAATACCACGAGGGTTAATGCTCGCTTTACATTTCGGCAACGTGATTTACTTTAAACACTAAATCGTCTCAAGCTTTTATGAAAATAATGTTATGATGAAAGCGGTTATAGCCACATTTATTTTCCATAATCACACATAAACTGTCTTAAAAATCATTCCTTAATTTTGTTAATTTTTCACTTAAGTATATTTTCTATCAGGATTTGACTAGAACTTAATTATTGACATTATTAACGCTTATTGAAAACCTTAACACTTTTTTTATGGGAATTCAATTGATTATGATTACATACCAATGTTTCTGCCAATTATGAAAGTCCTCTTTAAACGTCTTGAATTCTTCAACACCATCACTACTAAATTTTCTATTTTATTATTTCTAGTAATTATTCCAATACAAACGTGAGAAGCTGAAATACGGAAGCCATATTATACTTGAAGAGCTAACTCATCAAATGAGAATAGAACCAGATTATTGGTTCCAGACAGCGCTCATAAAACATTAAGAGTTAACAATGCCAAAGCTGAACCGTAAAGGGAAAAGCATTTCAAGTATAAACAGGCAGCGGCCATTGAAGGAGGACAATTGAATGAGGTTGGAGCCTAACAGGTATTCTTGTAATTAGAGCATAGTAGGTGAAGTGAATGTACAGACCTCATTTGAAAACTACTAAATCAGACCATATTTGGCAGTAGAAATAGTCAAGTGCAAGAAAGAGTATATAAGACTTTAAAAGCCCTATTCTGTTTGCAATAAAAGTCTAAAAGAAAGAAAGTATATTCTAGCATTTTCCGATATCGCAGTTCAAAAATACTTACGTAAAAAACCGAATCGCATCAATTCATACTCGACATACATACAGATTGGAAGATGAAAACAAAAAAGCATCAGCCTAAGATCCATTATCACTTTAATTTTTATAAGTCTTTATCCCGGTCCCTTTTATCTGTTCGTAGGCGGGACTCTCGAGAAGAATTGATTTTGAAAATGCGAAGGGCATTGTCTTGGGCACAAAAAGGTTTATGAGATATCTGAGGTAATTCCAAAGCCACGGCCGCGTACGGCTAATGAAAGGGTTCGTGTGTTATTGAACGTGAAAAAGTGATGCGCGGAGAATTTATTCAGTTCGGTCTTAATCTAATTTTAGATGTGAATTTTTGTCATAAACTTTTTTAGACAACAATATAGTTTTCATCACAACGAGATGTAACTTATATTAAACTTGATAGTTTTACAAAAGTAAATAAAGTAAGGTACACCACGGACATTTATTAAGATATCTATTGTGAAAGAAGGTAAATTAAAAACAATATTTTAACAAGTGAATATACTTTATTAACTTCTGAATGTAAGTAAGGTAACGATGCTATACAATTAAAATCTAGTCATAACGATAGTTATTAAATTGCAAACACCGAACAAGAGTCAATTTCAAAATCAGAAATAAAAACTTTAAAATAGAACTGTACAATAAAGTCCCGTCACTAAACGGGCTCAATGGCGCATAGTCGATAATATTCAGGATTTGTATAGATAATGTAGGATACACGTGCGGGGTCAGCGGTAATTGTGTCGGACCCTCTTCTACAAATTATAATTGTTGTAGCAAACAATAGTAGGTTTAATGGTAGATATGATAGATTTGTGAGAATATACAGCGAACGCTTTATTGATGCATGTTGCATTGTGAGCGATGATAATTTTATAGTACTTTCGACTTTGGAGTTTTATGATGAGTATGACAGATGAACTGTTTTCTAAAGTTAAACAATCTGCTCGTGTTTAATTTACATGTTTTATTTAAGATTACATCTTTATTATTTATAACTTGTTTAACTATCATGGTCACTAACATTAGAGTAATTAGTTTAACCTCTAAGGGAAGTAAGTTAAGTCTAACCTCTCAATAAGTTAAGTTTATTTAAGAATACAACTAAGCTTTTAGTTTTAGTTTTCTTTTGTTATTTTAAACATGGCTGATAATTTGGATCATTTTGTGCACGCATCCTAAGAGTTATAATCTAAATTAATGTTAAGTACCAAGATATTGTTATATAACATGATTGTAACTTGTATTATGTGCCTTTAATAAATAAATAAATAAATAAATAAATAAATAAATATTAGCAGGATTGTTATCATGTTTTTGTTGCTCGTAAGTATATCCGTGATCATGGCGCATGCAACTGTGCCGAAATATCGGTTTCTCAGAGACCGCATAAACATGGTAAATATAAAAAAGATTTCCCTTGCTGAGTTTCTTGCCAACCGGGAAGAAATTCAGCAAGAGCACAAAAGGCCGGAGGCCTTATACTGAGAAGAACCCTTAGTAGACTTACGAACCGATGGCATAAAGACATTCTAAGTGCTATTTTGTAGCCTAAACTGAATAAATGATTTTGAATTTTGAATATCCTGTAAATAACTAGTTCATTATTTTAGTGTTCCGTCAATTATTACGTATTTTTATATATTATATTGATTTTTGGCAATATTTACGAGTTAGTACTTCAAAAAAATAAGTTAACGAAATGCCACCTACACAGTAATAATAATCCAGAAAATGTAAAGTAAATAATAAGCATTTTTATGTACTAGCTTCCAGTCATTTCCAGTGCAAAGAATGCATTTTTTAATTTATAAGTCAATTTGTGTGTAACCAATGCGGATTATTCCAAATTTGGACTAAAAAGCAGGCAGTAGCCCAATACACATATGACATCAGGTTTGGGGCATTTCTGGGCCGCCCGCCCACACTGATTAACGATAGTACGGATCAGTGTACCGTATGAAATTGTGATACTGAACCATATACCACAGACAGGTAAATAAACTGTTAGACGAGTATATTAATACTTAAAGCAAAAACTTTGTAACTAGGTATACCCCTTATTAAGCACATTGCGAGCACAGAGGAGAGTAAGATTTGGCATAGTTACATTTTATATGTGTTATTGTATATTTTGTGAATTACGGTCGAATTTCATCCACTGTTGATATAGTAATGTTACTGTTATTGTTAGCCTTTAAATCATCCCGTTGTTGGGCAAAGGCATCCCCCCATTCCCGCCACTTCCACTCATTGGAATTTTAAGCCACCGTTTGATATAAGTCTATCTTAATATTATTATTTCTTACTAGAATATAAAAGAGGTTAGTGAGTATAAGTAGTAGTCAGCTGTAAATGGTGTCTTAATCTTATTATGGCCTTAGTTCAGCGCCAAGTTGGCCAATTGCCTATCAGACATCTACCCTGATATCTTTAAATCTCTTACTAATAAATTCCCTCGTAATTTAATATCTTAAATGTTGAAAGCTTATATGTATAGCATTAGTATCTTTCTGAATCTAACAATCGGGTTTATTGTAAATAGTTGGTTTATAAGCCCTTTGTGGTTGTAATTATATGCATATTTTAGGGTTTAATCTTTAACATTTGATGCTTCACTATAGCTATAAATATGCGAACTTTTTTTACACATTACATGATGATTCCCATAAATTATTACATATATTATGAGCACGCTTTTACTTCAATACTCTAACAACACAAACAAACTTATATAACGAAGATAATTCAATAACAACTAGAAGTAGACCTTATATTATATGACATACGGTTCAAACAACTGATATCAGCAAAGCTGCTCTTGCGCATGTCTGCCCGACAAGCCGTCACGTCCGACTAGACTACGAATCTATCAAGATTTGTAAGTGCAATGTTATTGTTAGAAACCGCCGATTCACAATAAAACCTTAATGATATGGTGATTTAAATAGCAAATGTCCCTAACTATGTACGTCGGGTTGTGTCACGGTGTGAACTTATTCGTTTCACGTCTCAGCTAGAAGATCGAAGTTAGCAATGCGTAATGCAAAGAGAATGTATGACGACATTAAAATGACGAATCTTTAAACATTAATAATGTAAGGAACTAATATGTACTGCAACAAAATAGAACTAAACATTGTTTACAAACAACCATAAAGAGTTGGGGACCAAGAATTGTTCCTTGTGGAACCCCCAATTCACAGAATTCAAATACTACAAACTTACGATAATAGGCTCGAGTATCAAATTATTGCCGGCAGCTGTCATATACCAGTTTTAAATTCCATAAACAGAGTTGCACATAAAGGCATCCTCAAGCAGGTTATCCAACTAAGCTTTTCCGCACAACACAGTTCACGCCTCTGTGCCACCATAAAGGGCTAACGATTTTAATGAGCACCACCAATGAGGAGAACAAAGGAGCCGCTGCCCACTTTCTGGGTGAATTTGCAGCCACATTGTTAGAGAAACTGGGTGGTTGCAGGTCTAGACTTTGTGTGCTTTGATATGGCTGAAGATTGGTTACTTATAGGAGTCTTTGTTGGCATAGCATTGTGCGTTTGAATATCAAGTTTAATTCATATTATTTTGATAGCAGACGTTTTATCATTAGTTTTACTTTCACACTCCTTCATTTCTTTTTTAATGTTTTTATTTTATTTTACTCTTCTCTAATGTCCTATGTATGTATTGTTTGATTAATTTTTATTGTTTGCCATGTGTGTGGGTATGTTTTTAATAATATGTTTTTCTTTATTTCTTTTAAAAGCAACTTCAAAGCAGCATTGTTAAATATTGTAGCAACAGCTGATAATAAAGCTTGCGATATGCTGAGGACGTTTAGTCTTTATAATAATGTCGATCACATTTGCACGGGTTCCTTAATGAAACCTTCTCAGAGTGTAAGCACTTAGCGTTGATTATCCTTATCGCAAATTCAAAAGCGTCAGTTTGAAATGAGAACACAGCTTCGAAACCACACGTCGCGTCTGTTCAGATGCACGTCAGAAAATCTGCAACTAACGATACTCAAGCGTTCACCTGTCATTGTGAATTGAAATGAATTCAGTCTCAAGAATCGCAGTGTAAATGTGTCTCGTATTATAAGGTATAGATATTTTTGAAAAAATCATATGCTGGTTAAGTTATCTTTTTAAAGACCATGAATAGATCATGTTCATGAGTAGTGTCTATTCATTATTTCAAGCTGAAAAAACAACGTCCACGTCCTAACGCATTATAAAAGAAAACAAAAGAATGTCGCGACTTAGTCACTACGTAGGAGTATTACAATATAATCAAATGACTGATGAATTAATGGAATCTGGCTAGCTGTTACATGAAGTACCTATTTGAATGTATAAAATTAGAAACCTAACATAAAATCTCTTTATCTTTGTGTGCCTAATTTGCTATAACCTATGTTTACTAAAATCAAAATACCTAATGGTTGTTTGACTTATATTTAAAGAACCAAAACCTTAAAATGTCAAATGGATATATTACTGAAGTTCATAATGATAAAACTAGAAATACCTATGTACAAAGTCCCTAAAATTGATTTACCAAAATGACAAATACCGTAAAGTTAAAAATCTAAATAAAAACGGCTTGAGTTTAAACGCCTACCAAAAATGTATCAATTTTACTACCAATAAAATTCGAAACGCTTACCAAAACGGATAAATGATCACCAAATTATGTTTCCTAAAATATTATAAAAAGGATACAATTTATATTTTTATTAAATGCCTAAAAATATATGAATACCTTTTAACTGCATTTCAGACCAAATATTTTATATTGTCACCGAATAGATAATACCAATATTTTATGCCGCGAGTTTCATTTTGGTAATTTTTGCTTTCTGTTGTCTAATAAAAAAAATAACCTCGAAATTCAAGGCAATCGCTACGCTGCGCTTCGCGACGCTTTTATAACCTATCACTTAACCTACAGGAGTAGGGCAGCTAGTATCCTCAGTCATTTGAATAAGAAAACGGTCAATTTTACCAATCTACCCAATTTTACGCTCGCGGAACCTGATCCACTAGGTACTTCAAAGAAATAGCTCGCAATCGCAAGTGTTGCATTATTTTAGGTATTTTGACCATTCGATATTGAAATTGTTGGTATATCAAACTTTGGTATTATAACTATTAACATTTTAAACATTAGGTAATTAGTCCTATCGGTATTTTAATCTTATATATTTCATTGGTAGGTATTCGTTGCTTAGGTATCTTAAAACATTGGGTATTTAGATTTTAGTGATTTTAAACGTAGGTTTTTTTAATTTTGGACATTCAAATACGTACCCGTTACATGCCCACCACGCGGAGAATTCGGTATCAAGTGTAGAACGTTGACCTTCAGGCCAATGTCAATAACAATAGAGTTCATTTTAGTCATCTTTGATTGTCGACTGTGCTAGGCAATTTTTTACAGTTGGGGTTCTCGAGTGGTGCGAGAGGGGTCCGCGCATCTGTCCTGGTGGCCCCTGCGGGCGCATGCCTGCCTCTATACAACATTACTCGCGCCTCAGGGCAATACATACTACTTTTAAATAGTGATGTATTTTACAAGTAATCGATATTTCAAATGGTAATAATAACCATCCCATCAAAAACATAAATGTGAAATGAGAGCCAAGTTCAATGGTCAGTCCTGAAATGTATTTATAACAACATAAAATATTTTATAACAACTTAAAATGTCATTTCTTCTTATAACTTAGGATAATATATTGAAGCCTAAGGTCTGACTTGGCTAGTTCTCAAATACGATTATTATTAAGTACCTACTAAAACAGTCATGGAAGAGTTCGATGGCTAGTTTCTACCAGCCAGCCAAATATCCGAAAGAATAAAATATAGAACTTGCGAAGGCTATAATATCATTGGGATATAGATGCGATATCAACTCTTTTTGTACAGAAATTATTAGTATGTACTTATTCATAATTGACCCTTGAGGAACCCCTATCAGCACGGAAGATCCAGATGATATGGATCCATTCACGTTAACCTTTTGGATTCTGCAGCTGAGATATGATTGAATCAATTTCAAGGCATCAGCGTGCACTCCATAGTGTTTAAGCTTCAACAAAAGGAGAGATCGCAAAATACTCCAAGAGCATTCTGCGATTCCTCCCAAGTCTCAAAAATATATTTAAGCAGAGTTACACCTGCATCCGTAGAGACCTTCCTCTTGTAAAACAATATTGTTCACTATGAAAAAGGCGGTTCTTTCGAAGTGGAAGAAACATCGATAAATATGGCTTTTAAAACCATCACTATTGACAATAAGGGTCACCAAGGGTTGCTTTAATTTGTACGTAACGGTTTTCTTGCATATGTTACACTTTAACTATTTAGCTGTAATTGATAGTGATCATTATTAAGTCCATCTTATAAAAAAAATGTAAAGCTGATTTTCTCAACTGCCTTTCTAAAAGTTATCACAAATTATATTGTGATTCTTACAACACGCAATTCGCCTTATTAAGGTCTGAATATTCAACTAAAAAATACAAATGATAAATAATTCTCATTGAAGCACGATCCGCGAATGTTAAAATAATAATGATCGCACAATCGAAAAAGAACCTTACAGCCACAGAACCTTGCAGTGCTGATCTCGAGTAACACTATGCATTATTTAAAATAACAGCATAAGCGTTGCCTGCTATAAGGTCCTTTTTCAAATGGCAAGATGTAGGAATAAATTTTATATTTTAACATGCAACTTACTTGCAGAAGTATTCTCCCCGTGGTGTGGAAAGGCAAGTGCCACCGTTCTTGCACGGTGATGGTGAACAGGACACAAAACCTGTAAAGATAAAAGATAAATATAAGTCCACTTAAACTGTAAAGATAAAATTATGTGACATTAAAGATAAAGATAAATACTATACGGTTAATTCTTAGAGTAACTTCCCTAATGGAATTTTATCTAATCATGCAGATCTGTCAACAATTTATTGTGTTTGATACTCTAACGATAATTGAAGTAATAGAAATTCAGGAGCTTGTAAGCCTTATTAATAAATTGATTAAAGTTTAATATGGTAAATTGGAGCTTAATATTCCTTTTTTTAATGGTGAATAAATAGAATATGAATGTGTTTGGAAAGCAATTAATTTTATTGGCGAAATCAAAGAAGTCAAGTTCTTTGAGGCATTTAATAGCTTTTATACATTAAGATAGATATTATTAGAGCCTGGTATAAAAAGTTTCGAATCCCATAAAAGTAAAACATTTTTTTTTATATTTTTACTGCATTTTCTTTAAACAAATAAAGATTAATTAAAATTGACTTATTGGAACTTTAAAGGTCATATGATATATCGAAATATACAAAGACTCTTTATTAAGTCTACATAAGTTTAATTAATAGACGTGCAAGAATGCCCCGATTGATGACTGACGCAGCAGCTGTGACAATCCAGGGATACCGACGACGGCGATGATAAGGATCGCACTCACGGTGGTGGTTGAAAAAAACATGCTTTCAGACATATTTTATTGGAGAAATATTTGCACAGACCAGCCAACGTTGGGTGCCGCCAAATTTATAGCAGGAACCGTTGTAGACTACCAAACCACTATAGAGTTGGTGCAGACATGTAATTAAAGTTGATTTACTAAAATGTAAAGCAAAATTTAATAGCGAGATATTGTTTTCTAAAAATAACTGCGTTTACACATTAAAATGATAAAACACTTTTTTACTCAAATTAAGTTTTACTTAAGTAAATATTACTATTAGTACAAGTATTTGCTATTTATTAATTTTTACTTACTTTTTTATATTTTATTTACTATTGCTGCTGCACTGCACTGCTGGCAGTGGGACAAATTTTTAAAAAATTTTAAAAAAGGACAAGATAAAATTTTACTAGATAAAAATCGAATAGCCTCAAGAAGCTCGAGTGGGTATCAAACCCACGACCTTTGGATAACCGGTACAATGCTCTTACCGCTGAGCTACCGAGGCCCCAGAAGACTCGTTGAATTTTTCTAGTAGGTTGTGGTTTACGCTGCAAGCCAACGGTATTACGTCACGTGTAGTTAGTAACTACACGTGACGTAATACCGTTGGCTACCCTCACAGTCGAAAGAAACACTTGCAAATATTTTAGCAATCGATAAAGACGTAATTCCTTTAAATATTTTTATTATTTTGAATTTTGCATTCACAATGCTATATCTGCCATATCTGGCGAAGAACCGACAACCGCTGGGGTAAACGTGTTCTTGAGTGGAGACCACGACTCGGTAAACGTAGTCTAGGACACCCTCCGGCCAGGTGGGATGATGACCTGCGAAAGACTGCAGGCAGATGCTGGATGCGTCAAGCTGAGGACAGGGCGCTGTGGCGCTCATTAGGGGAGGCCTATGTCCAGCAATGGACTAAGATAGGCCGATGATGATGATGATGAATGCTATATATAGTTACAAGATAAAATTATACTAGGGAAAAAAGTTTTTACGAGGGCGATCATTCACATAATTATAATTTTATCTGAAAACGGAACGCACCCAATATAAATAATTGACGGTAAACAAGGTATAAGTTAATTATGAGACCACTAACATCTTAGTCTCTCTGTGACCCCGGACTGGCCCGGACCCTATAAAGGGTTCAAGACGTCAGAATATAAAAATAGTAAGTAAAACAAATGCGAGTAAATTAACAAAGTATTTCCTTTCATTATAAAGCAAGATGATAAAAAAAATATCGTTCCATTGCAATTAAATATATTTGCATTAGCTAGTTTGAAAGCAAAGACTCAATTAAATTTAAATAATTGATATTTAAACATATTATTAAACGTAATGGTTAAGTCTAATGACTAAAAAGTTCATTTTCAATGGAAGCTGATATTTATTCTAGGGCACAATTAAACGCTAATGCATTCGATTGCAAAATGCACTTACGATACACTTGATGCTATCTCTGAATCGCGAGTATCGATATCATCTCAATACATCGATCAGTCAGGAAATCAAATCGGGACCACCCTAAACGAAAACATGGACATACGAAAAACAAATAAAACGTATCAACTTCTCTTCATAATCGTTATTTACTTTTTCAATACGGTTTTTACAATAAAAACGAAACATTAAAAAAGTAGATGAAGTGTAAAAACGTTTAAACACACATTCGTGGGAAACTATAACGACATTTTTCATACATTTCGCCGAGATGATAACGACAAATTTGAAGCAAATAAATTTGAAAGTATGTCAACAAGAAATGATTGATCGACAGGTGTATAGGCAAATATTTGTCGAAATTGAAGTACTTTTTGTTAGTGCTAAGTTAAGTTTTCATTATGTTATAATAATTATTATGATTGATAGTTTGATCGGTTTATTACTATTGCTTTTAGAGCTTCTTTTTTATTATCTTCTAAATGTTTGTAGGTTGTACCTTTGTGGATATTGTACTCTTAACATAATTGTTTAACTAAACTCTAGTAGTACCTTTACTACATGAAAATGTAAATAATATAGATTTAGTTATTAGTGTTACTTTTTGGGTTTCATCAAAGCAATCAGAATGAACCGTTAGCAAGTAGGAATAATAATTTGATAAGCTATCTATCTGTACCAATACAAACTTTGCCACAGTTGACGAACGTGCGCGTGGGAACAAGAATTTGGGCAAACGTAAACATTGGTGATAACGGTGGTCGCGACATTTTTACATTTCCTTGTCTCAACAATACGAAACCAATGCATATTTATAAAGCTCTCGTTTGGCTTTCGAACTGGTTAGATGAAGAAAAAGAAAGACAACAATTTTGAAAATCGAATGTCTACGGCACCTATTCGAGACATAATTCGAGATGGCACGAAAGACGCTTAAAATTCACGCGTTTTTTTATTTTTTCGCTTTTCTTTGTTTAGATTACCTACTGATTTAAGTATGAGAATTGAGTTTTAGTTTAATAAGTTTTTTCCATGACAGTGGATGGATTTACTAGGTAATAATGTTTTGCCCGATCTTAAGTAGAAGACTTACTTTACTGAGACCTCACGTGGACTTGCTGTCAAAATTTTACACAGAGATCAGAGATGTTTGGTATGAATATTTGGTGTCACTTGCTTACTTGTTTCATGCAAGTATACATAAACTTCCTTCCTTCTTTCCTTCCCCTGTGTGGTGCTGGGGATAAAGAATTGCACCACCCCACCTCAACCCGTGGGTGTCGTAAAAAGCGACTAAGGGACCATTCCAGAGGATGGGCAGCAGTATCTCTCTGAGGTTACCCTCAACCTACTGCGATCGCCAACCCGCCTGCCAAGCGTGGTGATTACGGCAAATACCATGATATGCACACCAGCAAAAACCGGCCCCTAGTCCCCGGCGGCCCCGCTCGCCCCAGCTCAGCTACGTATACATCACTCACCTTCGATATAGTAGTCATGGCTGAGACCCTGGTAGACCTCGGCACAATGCTCGGTGACCTCAACAGAGTCCTTCAACAAGTGGGTCTTAAAATGAACATGGAGAAGACGAAAGTTATGTCGAACTCATGTGTCGTACCCACTCCTCTGAAATTGGGGACTCTGCCCTTGAAGTTGTGGACAATTATGTTTATCTGGGACAAACGGTCCAACTAGGTAGGTCCAACTTCAGCAAAGAGGTCAATCGTCGAATCCAATTAGGCTGGGCAGCGTTCGGTAAGCTACGAAATATCTTCTCGTCCGATATACCGCAGGGTCTTAAGACGAAAAAAGTCTTTGACCAGTGTGTGTTGCCAGTGATGACATACGGGACTGAGACGTGGTCGCTCACTATGGGCCTCAAAAAAAGCTATGCTCGGGGTTTCTCTGCGTGATCGAATCAGAAATGAGGAGATCCGCAGAAGAACAAAGGTAACCGACATAGCCTGAAGAGTTGCTAAGCTCAAGTGGCAGGGAGCAGGGCACATTGCTCGCAGGATTGATGGCCGCTGGGGCGGGATAGTCCTTGAGTGGCGACCGCGTACCGGAAGGAGCAGTGTGGGCAGGCCTCCAACAAGGTGGACCGACGATCTGGTGAAGGTTGCGGGAAGCCGCTGGATGCGAACAGCACAAAACCGGTCGTTGTGAAGATCCTAGGGGGAGGCCTTTGGCCAGCAGTGGACGTCTTTTGGCTGAGATGATGATGATGATATCTGAGTGCCTTGTGTGAGTTTTGTTTACTATTTGTGTTCATTCGATTACGTTTACGAAAACGAAAATTTGTATGACAAAATGTTAACTCTTCTCGTATGTCGTTGCTTCAAATCCATACTAATTTTCGTTTTTGTTAACGAAATTGAATGTCAAAAATAACTCTCACTGGACTCTCTGACCAACACTATTTTCACAAAACTGCACCTTGTAGCTTTCAATTCAATATCTAAGTGACTAGTCCTCTTCCAAATAATTTTGAAAAAGAAGAGAGAAACGAACTACTTTTTTTTCTAGTCTCCAATTTCTGGTTTCACAGAGCATCCGGCAAAAAGCCGGCGAGCGAGCCGCCTCACCTAATAAGGTCGAGCATTGTTTTTGCCAGACTCCAAGTTTGCAGGTTTAAAGGAAAAACTAAAGACATTGTTTATGTACCGGTTTCTGGAGATTGTGGCATGTGTGCCTACCTACGTTTGCTCGGCAATTTCTGGCATTGTAAATATAGGTACTATCTTTTAGAAACCGTTAAGCAAAATACTCTTCAGATCATTAAGCAGTACGGTAAGTACTTAGTCTTTTAAGAATTGTAAATGACGAAAGTACCATTACTATTTGTGGATATATTTTTTTGTTAAATTCCTGCTTCTGCTGCCATTATCCGTAGAAGTACTAATATTAAGCCCTTTAAATTTGAAACAGTATTTAAAACAATGTTTCATTATTAAATTTTAAAAATATTAGTGAGTAGCAAATTTTTCAAAACCATTTAATTTCAAATCATGCAACAAGTCTCAACTTGCATTAGAATATTTCAGATTATATCATATACCATTATCATATGTTTGTACTCATTACGGAAACGGATTGATAACTATATCTCCGGACCGTGGGAACGAATACACATTGATATCTTTATGGAATAATATTAAAAAAATGTGTTTAAAAAAATTCGCCTACCACGCGATAATCTTCCGTGAAGCAGTGCGAGAGTGCTCAACGCAAACAGCTACATTACCATTTTGATAGTGAAGTGTTGTTACAAGTGATAATAAGAACAGATATTATGCTATCTATATGGTTATTGAGAAGTATCAATATTGAATTTTATTTTTTTAAACATAAATAACATGTTTCTCGGGGTTTAACGATAAATGCTCAGTATTTATTCCAGGAATACGTTGTTAAGTCAAATTTTTTAACATATTTCGAGAAAAGGTATTATTACTAAATTTAACAGATTTAACAGACTCAATATCTTTTACCTTTTTTATATGAGGAAGAGTATTTTTGCAAAAAAGGTAAATAACAACATTTTTTTGAGCAGGTACTTCGTAAAATCGTGACAACTAAAACGATCGACGAAACTACTAAAATTAAGATTATCAAGTTCTAAAAAAACACATAGGTATGTATACCTACCCTATTTGGAACTTCCTTCCACATTTTATACATAAAATTTCATACATCTTTATTTCAGACAAATACACAGGTATGAATCAGTTTAATAAAATGTCCATTTGTCCAAATTAACCGACAGTTATACTCTAATTGAGTTTTTAACTGCGTCTGCGCACTAATTCAACGCTTCAAACGGGTTTCGTGTTTTGACAAGCCACCATCGCTATGGGACGTCAAGCTGGCATCGTGACGCCATCACAATATTTAACACTACTATATATTTAAATTTGAGGTGTTCAATCCAAGGCACAGCAGCTGTCGCTGTCTGTTTTAGATCTTACAAATTAAGCAACTTTCGCAAGGCCCAACCCCCAGATGGGTGACCGAATTATAATATCACAAGCTCGTCTTTTTTTGGAGAGATTTTACTGTTGGCTTTATGCGGCTTTTATAGTGTCACCAGACTTTTTGGGGGTGGCGAGAAACTTAAAGGGTTCCTTGATCCGTGATCCAAACATCGTCAGAGAAGTGCTTCGGCTTTGTCTCACCTAATAGTTAATAATGAATGATAAGACCGCATATGATGCCCTTAACCCGGAAACAATGATCTCAAGTTCTCAATTACAACTAACAAATACGCTATACAATTACAAATACAAATATACTTTATTACCAAAGCTGTGTTACAAGGGGTCTCAAAACACATAGGTGTGCAACCAATAAAGCTAGGTTATTCGAGAACATCGTAACAACACAAGATGCATTGACTAGGGGTCCCACACTAGGAAAAACTGTTTCGTGGGCACCCATTTAGGTAAACAATACAAATATGTAATTTGACAACTTACTGTCATATTATCTTTCCTGTGTGTTGTAAGAAACCGCCATTGCCTTGGCTTCACTGCAAACTACGAACTAGAAAATCTCTAGAGTAGTTCTATACCTCCAAACTTTTAGGATTTATCAGAACTTCAGTGACCGCTGTAAAGGCCACATGGAGCCCATACATATGACCAGTGAAATGTCTTAACTTCTGACCAAAAGTAGACAAATATCGCGTGAGATGCTGTCATAAACATTCTCCATTTAGAATACAAGAAATAAATAATTAGAATCAATTAAACATTTCACGCGAAAATGCACCTGAGTAGTCCTTACACCTATTTAAAAATAGATACATAACTATTCACAAATATTTTACGAATCAACTATATTTTTAAAACAAGTGGAGTTTAACTGGTAAATAAATAAATTAAAAAAGCAGTGACTAAAGTCAGCGCCTACGTCAGCCTTCCCGGTAGCATAGCGGTCAGTGCAGCCGCCCGGATTGCGGAAGACCCAGGTTCGATTCCTGGCTGGGTCGGGGTAGGCGTGTTTAATTTTTTCACTGTATTTATAATTTTTATAAAGATATAATTTAGCTTCAGTGCAGCAATTAGCTCTTGAAAATAAAAAGTAAAAAAATTTAATAAATAAATCTTTATTTACTTTTGGTAACTAATCTAACTACACTATTTTTCGCAAATTTTCGCTATATTATGTTAAGATAAGATAAGATAAATAAATGTTTATATAATTTTTAACGCAAATTTTGTTGCGAACAAATTACAAAAACACAAATGTTGAAAAAATTTCCACGAGCAGGGTTTGAACCTGCACCCTTCTGACATACCGGGTCAGGTGCTCTTCCAATTGAGCTATCGTGGTTCTAACCAGCCCGCCGAAATTATTCAACACTATTTACTTTTTACTTTGAAAGCCAAAGGCGCCCATTCAATGTTAACAACTACCGTCATTAACATCCGATCATAATATTTTTACAAATACTAAAGATAAGTTAAGAAGTAGGCAAGCTATTTATATAAATGTTTATATAATTTTTAACGCAAATTTTGTTGCGAACAAATTACAAAAACACAAATGTTGAAAAAATTTCCACGAGCAGGGTTTGAACCTGCACCCCTCTGACATACCGGGTCAGGTGCTCTTCCAATTGAGCTATCGTGGTTCTAACCAGCCCGCCGAAATTATTCAACACTATTTACTTTTAACTTTGAAAGCCAAAGGCGCCCATTCAATGTTAACAACTACCGTCATTAACATCCGATCATAATATTTTTACAAATACTAAAGATCAGTTAAGAAGTGGGCAAGCTATTTATAAATGTTTATATAATTATGTATGGTATGTCAGAAGGGTGCAGGTTCAAACCCTGCTCGTGGAAATTTTTTCAACATTTGTGTTTTTTTTTTAAGATAAATAAGTTTGTTTGTATTGTTTGTTTGTTTGTTAAGATTTACGTATTTACCTAAGTTTTTTTTTGAGTTTGCTGATTGCCTCAACAAAATGCATTTTCAGCGTACCGGACTTTCTCAGTGTGGCCTAATAAGGTCTCCCTACTCCAGTAGCACTTCGATATATATCGGTATCTTTTTGTTGCAGACCCATGTAACATTAATACCAGATTATGATTATATACTTTTTCTAAGAGTATAATGAAGATATAAAATTTCCAAATTTTAAAAGTAACTGTAAACAATGGCCACGATTTTGGCAATTAACGTTTAACGTTTTTATTTTGCTTTTTAATTTAGCCTGATAACGTTTCTAATAAACAAACGTTTTTATGGGTTGAGCTAAGGTTGGCCAAACCTTTCCATGGGAAGTTTGTCTAGTTATTTTTGAGAAGCATACATATAAGATTTTATGTGAGAATACCGCTACTGGGAACACGAGAATACTGTTAGCGATCCGTGGGCGGTCACCGCGCGAGTTTAGATTTGTGACATTTGTTACCGGCTAAAGTTTAACATTTGACACCAATTTTATGGCTTAAAAAGAATACGCTTAAAAGGTTCCATTCACAAATACCTTTTGTTTTTAAATAAGTGAATATTTTAAATTTGGAACTTCTGTAGCAAAAAGGTTGATTCAAAATATTAACGTTGTCTGTGGCGTTCAGTTTCAGCATTTTTTTAGTTATTATGTAGTTAGGTTTTATCTTTTGTTCGAACCGTCAGAATAAAAAAGTTAAATAAATACTAGTAGATCCGAATAAGGAGCTACGTTGCAATGTGGAGTGTATGCGTTGAATTTATAAACAATATACCTACCTTGTCATCAAATTACTCTTTAATATATTTAGAACTTACATAGATAAGTAAAATAAATCGCAGTAATGAATTGACGAACTAGCAATAGCTTCAAAGTCCACAAACAAATTTCACATTTGTATACGTTTACGAAAAAAAAACAAGTTTTAATCACATCTCAATTACGAGTTGCCATGTTGTTTTTTTTTTGCGGGCAATACTATTATCATAGACTAAACGTCCAATTTTGGCGCCAGACTGTCAGCAAAAAGTGCAACAGGCATCGATCGAGTGAATGCATTATTATTTCGTGCCGTTCCACGTCGCCCTTGAAGGGTGGCCACCCTCTGTGACAGCGGCGCGCGCGCATACACAACTTTCTAGATCAAAAGAGCGTCAGTGAATATTGCAACGCGACCATTGCATTACATCGATAAAAAAATATGAGTCGAACATTTTTGAGGCTTTCACAAAGGTTGTTGTTGTATATAAAATTTATTCTTGTTCTTTCAATTGATTTTGAGTCAGTCATCCATCATTCAATAATCTCAATTCGTGATATTACCGTACCTATCATAATATCTATATATTAATTGCGCGGACGGAGGAGTATGAAATTTCGCAAACTTACAGTTTCTAAAGAGCCAATCCAAACTCACATTCTAATAGGTTACCTTAACTTAGAAAATTGGAGTTTTTTTTCTCACTTATTAATAGGTGTATTACTAAATGTTTATAAAATTTTAACGCAAATTTTGTTGCGAACAAATTACAATAACACAAATTTTACTACTAAAATATTACTTCTAAAAGTCAATACCGATTGTTAATATTATTATACGCTTTTAATAAGGACAATGATTTTTTGTGTCTTTATCGCCAAATTTTTTTTCAAATTTTACCAACCTTTTTGTTTGCGGAATTGTCCTTTTGTTTCATTGTAGCTTTGAAGGAACTTGTTTTTTTTTCTTTTTAATGTCTGCTATATTTAGCTAGTGAAACAAACACACTACTCTACAATTTTTATAGTGTTAAAATAAATAGATGCTAAGAAAATTAAAAAAACGTTAGAATGAAAAATAAAATTTTATAAAAAATCTTCATACAAAACTCCAATTTCATAGGTAAGGACCTATTATCTTTTTTAAATTTTTCATTGCTTAGGATACAATTCGTGCAGCCTTAAACATCTTTTAATCAAAATTACGGTCGAATATCGACCACTGGGCGACCACTAGTGTTGATAAACAAAACAAATTCTCAATGTTACCGTATTCAATATATTTGCTTAAGTACCTACAACTAAATTATTTTTAATTAAAGGAATCCGGCGTTACTTTGCGGAAATCCATGGTACAAAAAAATTTAATATAAATAATATGTGACGAAACGAGTGAGTTAACGGAATTTACACTTCAAATTATTTATATTACATTTTTTTTAATTATTTTTATACAAGCGGCCGCTCGCGGTTTCACCCGCGTGGTTCCCGTTCCCGTGGGAATATCGGGATAAAAAGTCCTATCCTATGTTTTAATCCAGGTTATAAATTATCTGTATGCCGAATTTCATCCAAATCCATCCATCCGTTGCAGCGTGAAGAAGCAACAAATATACACACATACATACACACAAACTTTCGCATTTATAATATTAGCGTAGTAAAATTTTATTACGATTATATTTACGATTTTATGTCGCTTGAAACTACATCCTTAAACTGAACAGGGGCAGGGGGTACCTAGTGCGAGTGTCTTTCCACATTCGATCACGTTAACGACAACGAGAATTTGAATAGCATTAAAGCAGCGCCTTCTTGTGACACGACAATGCGACAACGATATGAAGTTCGCCATACAAATCCTCCTCTCCTTGTCGTTACCTTTAGTAGTTTCACTAACAAAATGACAAAAGGTACGTCCACAAACTGCGATAAAAAGGCTCCAGTAAGGGTCAAAGAGTTTTTCTGGAATATTAATACGGCTGCGTCGCCTCTCAAGGTTAATGTCGCAGTAATTGCATGTGTGACAGTGGCGTCCAATTTATTACTCGGTTTATTTTGTTTCGTTTTAAAAGGCGATATTTGGCGGGAATTTAACCGCCATATTTGCAATATTTTTAACACTTGTGTTGTCATGTTAAAATTTGTAAATTTTAAGTGGATTAAAAATATTTCAAGATCTATAAAATCTACTCAATAGTGGGTTCTTCAACCGACAAATTTAATTGATAAGAAAGATTAGACTCTCAACATCTATTATTAGGTACTTATTATTAGCAATTTTTAAATTTTATACCACAATATCGTTTCCTAACTTTGACACTGCCTAAGTGCATAATATGATGAATTATTTAAGTTTTTGAGTGACAAGGTCAATCATTTGAACATTACATTCTACCAACGAAAAAAAGTTACCCAAGTTTTCACCCACTACTGGTATAAATGTGTACGCTGTGTCAATATTCTTGTCAACACAGGCACAGGCAGGCAGGTATTATTTTTATCGAGAAGTTTACATACTTTTTTCTCTTTTTCATTAATAATTGAAGCTGCACAAGTCGCAACCTGATCTCAATGCGCAGAGGTGTTCGGTGAAGTAACGGGACTTAAGGTTTTGCGATATACAAGCGATAACATAGACCATTACTGTGACGTTAAATAATATTAACTAGCAGCCCACCCGTTGCTTTGTCCACGTTAACACCCATATTCATCCCATGCAAATATCAACAATCAAACCTACATTACGACTATTTTACTCACGTCCATTCGTATATGTTATTTTCGCGAAAAAACAAACATGGTAAATGTCATACATACAAAAAAGTCAAAAATAAAAACTAGCAAAAATCCCGGGCATGTTTTAGAAATATAACTTATTAGGTGCTATTGATCATTATAGCAATAATTACTAGTTATTGTGAATTCGTGCGTCTCTGGTCTGTTGCACCTCGCACCTCCAGATCAAAGGTTGCCGACCGCTGGTTTAATGAAGCTTTTTGTACTGCAACTGCTATTCTCTTTTAGATTTGTTCGTCAACCAATGACAGTATGTAATGAGCTATCGGACCGCAAGCCAAATGACACGGTGAACGTTCAATTTTGAACTCTACTATGTGAGTAACAAAGTTGAGCTCAATTATAACGGTAAGCTTTTTTGTGTCCGAAAACATTAATCACAATCTCAACTTTGTCTTCGTGACTTTTCTATGGGCAGTGTCAACAAAAGATACGAGATATCAGAACTTTTTTTTCAGATAAAAATAGCAGCACAAACAAATCAGCAGTCTTTTTTTTCTTGCACACATTCTACTAATTATCTTGACGCATTTTTTTCATTTGCTTTTATGTTTTTGCTAAGCAGAACGACGGCCTAAAGCGGTGATGGACTGGTGCGAGATGACCTCGAGACAGGCCACCTGCTGATAGCCAGACATGTCGGAATAGCCAGGGGATCTACTTTTGAATCGCACGTATGACATTGTGTTGTCCCATGCGATTTAAGTCACACTTGTCTTCCAAGTCGCATGACGCCGTTTTTCCGTATTTTTGGATCGTTCGTTACCGGTGCTGCCAACATAATACGAAATGTTATCCGTTCCACGCAGAATTTAGAGAAAACCAGTAACAACCGGAATGAAAACTGAACGTAATATCCATGGTTTAAACGTCTTGTTGTTAAAAAAAAACGTAAACCTGTTTTGCTTGTATTTACTTATTTTGGCAGTTTCAAATTTTCAATTACACAAACAAACAAGTGACATGACATTGACACAACGCATTGATTTTGACGCTTATTCTATCTACCGCTTTGTGTCGCTCGACTGCAACGAGTGGGTGGTGAGGGCACTCGTTGCTGTCGAGCGATTCAAAAATGTGGAAAGTCATAATGTCAAAAATAGAGCCCCAGAAATTATTTAATGAAGACCGCACGGGAGCGAATAAGTTTGCGTGTTAAAAAGGAGGTTTATACCCAACAGAGGCAGCGTTAATGGGCTAAAGTAATGATGAGGTGATGATGATAATGATGATTTTGTGAGCCTTACGAAGCACGGAGAAACTCAGTATGTTGTACGTGAGGTAAGAACCTTAATCTTCCGAACAAACTAGGTAAGCTTTGCAACGATAGCGTAGTGTATCAGTATCACGAGCTCACAATAGTTTTCCAAATAACCGTCTGTTGAGGCTCGATAAATGTATCGATACGGACAAATCAACAAAATCGAGTGAAATCGATGTATCGGAATCAAAGGCGAGCAGAGCGGATGCGACAATAGAGGAGCGAGAGCATCCGCAATTACGCTGATTTGAGGCCCATTACCGACCTACTCGCGGCCGCTGTGTCGAGTAGCAATCCAATATAACATGCTCTGTAGTAGCGCTCTGGACCTTTTTGGCATTGGCTGGCTGCAGTTTTCGCGTTCTAAATATGAATACACTAGCAGTTTGCTCCATACACCTTCATGGTTTGCTCGCAATTTCGTCCATTTAGATGTCGCCTTCGTTTTCTAAAAAAAATTATATTTAAGTAAAATTTGCCATATTACCCGCAAGGAATGTATTATTCTATCAGTGAAAGAATTTTTGGAATTGGATCAGTCGTTCGAGTAAACAAGGATAAAACCTTATTCTGCTAATTGAAATGAAACACTTTTTCACGAATTTTGAAAATAGTTCACACATTATTTTATCCTGACGTTTCGACCCATTCCGAGAGAGTCCGTCCATTTCAAAAGTATTCAATGGTATCAAAATCTGTTGAGAATTTCGAAAAAGATACGCTTCTTAAGTAACTTACTTAGTCGACAATCGTTTCCATATTTCAACCTACTCATACCGTCACACAGATCTTTGAATCGGTTCACTCACCCCGGCCCATCAATCTCAACACTTTGTTAACTTAATTGTCGTAGGTTCACGTGTGACAATACCTCCGCCATTGTCCGCTGAATCGTCTGTCTCATTAAGTGTCGCATGCGCAGCCACAATGGATGTCGAAACGCGGAGACGTATGGACCGCTCACACAACCTATAGCTGCGGTCATTAATAATTTGATTGCTTTCTCCTGTCGAACATGTTCCAATTTTTGAACATGAATGGCAAATGTTATGTGCTCGGCAGGCATTGAAGGAAGACAATGCGAACCGTTCGAAAGGTCATAACTGTTAAGTGAGCTGTCACTTGTAACGTTTCCTTTGAAGATAATGATGTCTAACTCATCAAATCATGTGAGTACTTCTAGGATCCTACTATAAGCAACAATGAAATGTATTTAACAACGCATGAAGAATTTGTACTTGTCGTGTCGTTTAAGATATAAAAACAAACAATGATTACCAATACATCTATAGACTTACACACATTCTGTATAATGAAAAGTAATATATTCCAAAACTGAATATGCCCATAGGTCCAGGACAATTGTTTCTGCGTGCTATATAAGGTTGGGAGTGTGAGTAACAATTGTGGTATTGTAGCTCTGTTAATGGGCAGATGTGTATAGAATAAGGGCATAGGAACTGATATTGCCTTTACGGCCACTATGCGGTGGAGAGGTTGCATATCGACATGTAGAAGCCAAAACAAAGGGCAGTGTGTGCCCAAAAAAAATGTTGCATCGAATTGCAAAACAAAATAGCTCGTGAGCGAACTAAATATTGAGTAATTATAAAGTATAGAAAAAAAATTAAATGCCTACCGAAATATTGAGTTTAGAGGTAACTACAAAATGAACTAACCGTAAGTCCCGTTATGATAAAGGTTCAGTCGTATTATGTTTGAAGAGGTTAAACTTGTCAATTCAGTTTCCGTTAAAAACTATAAAGTTATCTTAGCTACGGTCGAAAAATCAGTTAACGATTCCAATCTGCACAGACAAATTAACAACTTTAAGGAGGTTACACTCAGAAAAGGAAGACATCCAGATAAGTAAAACAAGTTTGAGTGCGGAACTTTAAATACGACTTTCAATTACACGAATATACTTACGAACGGCAGAACACGCAAAAAACCAGTTTCGGACATTTTAATTTTAATTGCACGGCGAAATCCGCAAGACTGTCTCTTATGCTGTTCGTTGTACCGAACTGACAGTCAGCGGTGGACGCTAAAAGATATATAATCGCCAATAATGTCATCACATTATACCATAAAACTGATCATACTTTTATTTTTCAAAATGGCTGGTCGTTGCAGGAAGTATCGTAAAAATGAACACATTATACTTTTATATTACACTTTTATATAAAAGTACCTATTCAGTTTTTTGTCAATACGAATTTTCTTCTTGTGTAATTGAGTTGTGTTTTTAACAAATGTTGCAACCTCGTGTATTTATTCTGTTAAAGTTACGACGTCATATATTTGAACGACTTAATAGCCGAAAAAACTTTTTTGGTCCTTCGAGTTTGGATATTGTGGCTAGTCTGTTTTGTCGATGACGAATTCAACTGTTACCGTTTAAAAGTACCTTTAATGTGATCCCAGACGCCATAGGCTATAATAGCTGCACACGCTTGTTGGCGAGTCACGCGTGGGATTGGATAAATGGTTCATACAATTTACAACACCTTGAACGTTGACTAATGCCGTACTAATGAACTGGCGACACTTACAAACGGGCGATGGCTAACATAACCCCGATACTCCGATTTATGATATGCACCACCAGCGTTCAAATTACCACTCCGCCAATTTTATCTGAAGTTACTATGATTTCGATTTTTGAAGTCAAAAATAACCCATATTTGCTAAAAATATATTTTGACGTCAAGCATAGGCGCGAAAATAAGTCTGCAGTATGCGAACATTCCCTAGAGGGGCCCAACCATTACATCAGATTTGATAAACTACAAATACTCGTTAAAGAACAACGATTCATCCCTAGGATGATACGCGAGGCTATTGAAATTAAAAAACATCCTAATTTTAATAGAGAAGATAGTTGGAATCTACCACCAGCCTGGGATCCCATCATACAAAATATTAAATCCCAGCCCAGACACCATACTGCCAGACCAAAAGATACTGTAAGCTCTTTCTGCGTAAAACGGAACGCACCTGATTAAATTTAAATGAGGGTATACAAGCTACCAACTAATTATGAGATGACCAACACCTTAGTCTCCCTGTGACCATCGAAACGTCAGGATAAACATTAAATAAGTAATGTGTAAAATAAACGCGAGTAGATCCGTAAAAGTTGTTACATTTCAAAAAATATTTTGTTATTCATATTATCATTTCAATATTACCAATTTTTGAGTATGAGCTTGGTTTGAGTGATTATTTTGATCGATCTAACAAAATAGATGCGGAAGGAGTTTGCATCCTTTTTACTAACCTTTTTGATGTAAGTAGGTATTTATATTTTTTTTAATGTTTTTGTATTATTGATGTTGTTTCTTGTCGATGGTTTTTGTCATAGATCTTACTCATTATATTAAAAGAAACATGGTATTTTATCCACTGTCTCAGTAAAGTCCTTTCCGTCTTTGTTAAAATTTCAAATTTTACATCACCGTCACGCCAACAGCCTTAACCACAAACTGTCGATGTCGTCTTAAATACACCTTCTTGGTTCGATATGTTTTTTATCGGGCACGGCCGCGATACTTGTGACAAATCGTTATGGCGGTCCGAGGTTCTAACATAAAGTATCGGCGATAGCTCCCGGGGCGAGACACGACGACGATTACGGGAACACGGGACCCGACGGCTCCGGGTTGTAATGATGCCTCGGCCTGTGCCAGCAATTTTTTAATGGAATGCCGGCAGATCCGACTTCGCATAAATGTGATCGGCAAAACATTGTGCGCAGCGGTCGCTACTGTGCTGCGTGCTCGGAATAGAAATTAATAATGTCATGTCTCTCTAACTAACGTGATTATTAAAAACACCGAAGAATCTAGTTTCATTTTTTCACGTAATAGATCAGTCAGACTTATTAATCTCTCGATCTTTGTAGGTAGCTAGCGATATTCCTTACACGGCTTCTTCTTTGCTTCTTTCTGATTGCTTGATTGATTTGAGTCTATATCTAATAAGATGTGCACTGAATAGACTAAATCATTTAAAACCAAATCAGTATTCGTCCTGCGCAATAAAATATCTTTGATAATTCAATGACTCGCAATGTGCTAAGCAAAAAGTTGATTATAACTGTCTGAAACATCTTTGGAGTTTGATGGCGCGGAAACTTGCGCATTCGGGTTGCGATCTCGCAGGTTAAGCAACTTTCGCAATGACGGGTCAGCGGATAGGTGACCTAATTTAAATGTCCCGAGCTCCTCCATGCTTTGAAAGACATGTTAAGTGGTTGGTCCCGATTGATGTCGTAAATTAGCAGTCGTTAAATTCTATCGACCTACATTGGGTGGTAGGTTATGGTCCAAGCTCCCTTTTGGTAATGGTCTATGTCCAGCAGAGATACGTTGAAAAGCGATGAAAGATGATGAAAAGTTCTCTAGATCCATATGAGTTAGTAACCATGTCAGGGTAGTGATAAACACCATGTCTCTGTGCTATAAACAAATGTGTTAAGTTATTAACAACCGTTATAAAGTAAGTTTATTGATAATAAATCACAATCCGCAGATATGCGGGGCTGCTAATGCGCTCGACGAAGTATAAATCACGCGCATCTACACGACCCACAACATTTCCTGCATAAGGTCCGCGCCGGCTTATATCGCGATAGTATGGTCCTACTTTGTATATGGGTACCGAGATACACCCACCTGTTGTCATGATTTGTACCTATTCTATTTGCTATAGCAGGACGATTATATCGGACGATAGTATAAGCTTCAGTAACTTCACTTTGCTCTTACTTATGAAATCTTTCTTCAGAAGAATCAGCTTGCTTGCTTTCAATATCTGAACGTCGGGGACGCTACTCTAAAAAACCTAGGGTTTCATTGGTCGCAATGGCCGGCGTGAGTTAGGTAACGCTGTAAAGTACATAGACAGCTAATATAAAACTAATAAAAAAGTTATGACAGCCAAAGTCATGGTTTTGCACAACATTATATATATTACATAACTAACTTTGGAAGTTTCAATTTGATAAGGAAAGTGATTAAAGAACTTAAAGAAACAGCATAGAAAACTTGCAAAGAAAACTGTATTGGTATTAAAAATACTAATCGCGTAAAGTTCAGTGCAATCTTCTTGGTAATATGTGGAAAAGGTCACAACACACCGTCTCGCATTGAAAATATCAAGCTTATGAATTTTAAATATCCAGTGCTCAATTAACAACCCAAACTTTCAAAGCAATTGGGACAGTTTGGACACTTGAATGCGAGCAAATGTCTGCCAACTCGGGTTATTACCATAACAGTCCCTAATGGGGAGCATTAAATCGATTCGTAAATCGATCAGGTGTAGAATAGAACGATTAATCGTGAGTGTTCTGCCCGGTGATTTCTGTATAAATTCGTAGAAAGTTGCCAGTGACTTGTGTTGATCTCTCCTTATGTCAAGCACTGATTTTATCTCTTGTATGTTTATGCCGATTGAAAGGTAAGTTAAGGAAATGGAAAGTCATAAATTGTTATCTCTTAATAAGAGTAACTGTTTATTAGATGCTAAAATGGTTTTAACTGCTAGTTTGGGGCTTGAAAGAAGGAAAATTAATATTAAGTAGCTTATTCTTTGCTGTAATAAGTTATATTGTACATATTTAATTATGTTAGTATAAATCAATTTACCGAACTGTTTATGAATAGTTTACAATTATTTTATTGAAATTTTAATCACGTAAATTATTATTTTTTTAAAGAGATTTATCTACAAGCAACTCTGAACACTACGCAATTAAATTGCTACAGTAAAAGTACTTTTAATATTACAAATGGCACATAAATCACACATTAAATGTAAACCTCGCAGTCACTTATACTGCAAGATTAATTTCTCTCGAAACATCCTGAGGCATACCTATAAAACCTTATTTAAGGCGACCATTAAATAGCATTGGAACGGTTGCAACCTGCACTAGTAATGAACGACTTGTTAATTAAACTGAGGTTAAACAGAGGTATTGCGTTAATAAACTTCTCAATTACTCTAGATCAAGTGGTAAGTTCAAAAGAGCCGCCGAGGCCGCTCTCCTCGATTCCGTACAAAACGGTGCTATTACAAAAATTAGTCTTGGTATATTAAAAATTGGATAACCGCTCAGTGAACTCCAACAAACTTAAATTTGCCGAAACGGAAACGAAGTGTACACGAAACTATGTGCTAATAGCAGGAGACGTAGGCTTAACTTGTGAAGAATGTAAATTCACGCACGCGTTTTAATTTGCGGTGTGTTTAATAAAACATTTTATTCCCACAAACAGACTTAATTTTTTTTTTCTTTAATAGCAGGGGCTTCGTTTCCTAACTATAAAGGAGGTTCAATTTTTCTCTTAGTTTGGATTTGGGTATTATGGGCATATTATATATATATTAATCTGTGCTTTGTGTCTCTTATTAGGTCATTAAAGAAGATTATTTAAAGATCGTTAAGATTTAGATTAGATAATCAAAATCTTAACTAATGTTATAATTGAAAACTTTCTGTTTGCTTATCGTTTCTGAGCAACGGAGTCACGGAACAACATGACAAAAATAGCTGGAGGGAATAACATGCACTAATCATCCCGGACAAATACAATGTTTCCAGGACCACGCAATAAAGATTTTTGTGAAATACCGATTGAACGAGAGACCGAATATAACGAGAGCGAATCCGCTGACGGCAATTATAATAACTCAACTTGGTATATTATAAACTTGTCTAGTAACAACACCTTGAATATCCAATTCATGGTTATTCTACATTCTGATTTTATAATAACGACACGTCATTGTCATTGTAGCAACAGAATTAACTATGTCTCGTAATCTATCGTGTCTGTAATGTAGGTTAAAAAAAGCGGCCAAGTGTGAGTCGTACTCGCCCATGAAGGGTTCCGTAGCAGCAAGTAACATAATATAACAGTTTACGGTTTACTATTTATGACGTATTAAAAAAAACTATTTAGGTACTAGATCTCGTTCAAACCAATTTTCGGTGGAAGTTTGCATGGTAATGTACATCGTTAGAAGTTACAGGGGGGGGGGGGACACATTTTACCACTTTAGAAGTGTCTCTCGCGCAAACTATTCAGTTTAGAAAAAAATATATTAGAAACCTCAATATAATTTTTGAAGACCTATCATAGATACCCCATCATCATCATCATCGTCTCAGCCAAAAGACGTCCACTGCTGGACAAAGGCCTCCCCCAAGGGTATGAGGGGTATTTGCCGTAATCGCCACGCTTGGCAGGCGGGTTGGCGATCGCAGTAAGTTGAGAGTTAACCTCAGAGAGATGCTGCTGCCCATCCTCTGGAATGGTCCCTTAGTCGGCTTTTACGACATCCACGGGAAGAGATGGGGTGGTGCAATTCTTTATCCCCGGCACCACACAGGGCAGATACCCCACACGGGTTTGATGAAAAAAAAAATTTGAGTTTCAGTTCTAAGTATGGGGAACCCCCAAAATTTATAGTTTTTTTTCTATTTTTGTGTGAAAATCTTAATGCGGTTCACAGAATAATACATCTACTTACCAACTTTCAACAGTATAGTTCTTATAGTTTCGGAAAAAAGTGGCTGTGACATGTGGACGGACAGACAGACAGACATGACGAATCCATATGGGTTTCGTTTTTTGCCATTTGGCTACGGAACCCTAAAAATATAGCTATGATGATCAACTGAAATGTTGCAGAAAAAGACTTTTCGCATTTCACATTTACTTCATAATAACATACGTAGGTAAATGATATGATAAGATGATATATTTTTATAGGTGTTTCGAATCCAATTGGAAAATGGTATTCCAGCCATGTTTTTGAAATTTATTTTTTATTTATTTTGCTTTATTTGGAAAACATACAGTGATGATTAACTGTTAACAAATACTAAATTGCCACTATGCACTATTTACATGTTTCCGCATATATAAAAAGAAAGGGCGCTATGTGAGTATGAAACAATGTCATTGCCAGTCAAAATTATCGTTTAAAATTAAGATGTCTCCAATCCTTCCACGTGCAAAACTTTTTTAGCCCACGGCAACAATGACGTGATCGATCATTCGTACAAAGGCGCTGCAGACAAAGATAATAATGCGTTGATTGCTTTTAATAGCGTCCAGTCGTTCCAAATACGTGTCGGAATTAAAATCAGTGACGATCATTATCTCTAATCACAATGAGACAAGCCTGTATGTGGCCGGCGTAGACTTATACCACACATACAATCTGGATGATCTTGTAATAGTATAAATATACATACTGGCATATTGGGTAAAGAACCGATTAAAAGCTGAACTAAGGATTTTATGGTACCTTAGCAGTATAAATAAACATCTTTTTTTTTACATGTTGTAACTGTCCTTTATATTTTGTGTTTTTATTTGTGATGGAAAGTGTCCTTTTATGATAGGGCATTTTCCAATATTTATGACGCTGTAAGGGAGAAAAGAGCTGGTTACTTGCTGAGTTTCTTGCCGGTTCTTCTCAGTACAAGATCTCCCGCCCAGAGTAGATAGACTTACGAACCGATGGCATAAATAACGTTCATAAGAGCTATTTGTAGCCTAAACTGAATAAATGATTTTGAATTTTGATTTTTTTTTTGAAAATCTAATGAGAGTAGAGTAGTGATAATGCTTTAACCCATATTTATATTTATCTCTTTATAAACTAACTAGTGGACCCGGCGGACTTCGTACCGCTTTGACAGTTTCCATCAAGTGATTAAATTCTCTTTGGTTTCCATGACAACAAAACAAACAAATCATTTTGTATTGGAAAATTAAATTGTCGTTTTTAGTATATTTATAGTGCGATTCCCGTGGGAATATCGGGATAAAAACTACCAGGTTATATACTATCTGTATGCCGAATTTCATCCAAATCCATCCATCCGTTGCAGCGTGAAGAAGGAACAAATATACAGACATACATACACACAAACTTTCGCATTTATAATATTAGTGTGATTAGACAATGAAAATGGTTTGAAATGAAAGTACAGCTAAATTATTTCTCAAAGATTTCTTTCAGCAGTTCACGGCTTCCAGGTAGTTTATAAGACATTGCTAATTACTTAAGACACCAGCATAGAACTGTACAGAAATCAAAATAGTAAAGATAATTGAGAAGTTTTTTTTATATATCTGACGGATAAGCGCAGTGCTTTCATCTCACCTGATGTCATGTGATGATAAAGGCCAATGATGAAAGCGCACTCCACCCGGAATCCTTAACTACTGAGGCACTGGCTATCTTATCTCTAGCTGCCGGACAACAATGCTACAAACATTGATGTTTTGGCGACATATTTAGATAAGATGGTAGCTAGCCAGGCGGACAAACAAGCCCTACCACCAACCAAACCGAGTACACGAACATGTACCCCCCGCTGGGAATCGAACCCGGGACCTCTGGGTCTAAACCAGCGGTCTTAACGACTAGATCACAGAGGCGGTTAAAAGTGACAAAAATTAGCATATTTTCGATTACGTCATTTAAATTAGGTTAAATGCGACTACATCAACTAGTCTCTCTAAGTCTATGGTCACCGGCGACCTTGCCCGACACTAATGGACATATCATAATGGAACCATTTTGTCGGACAATTTTCTGGCTTTAAATGACCAATAATTTGCCTCTGATAGGCGGTTGCGCGACGATTAATCTAGAATGAGAAGGACGTGGACGATATTTGAATAGCGCATTAATGTTGTGACGGTTAATTAACTTAAGTAAGGTGACACAGACACGAGACGATATAAGGAATTAGCAGAAAATAACAATAATTGTTACCTACAGTTAACCCTATACTTGGCAGAGTTTTTTTTTGTGGAATTATATATAATTTTTGTATAAAACTGTGTTCTTTTTCACTACTCGAAATTTTTTGTAAGTTAAGTGTCTCAAATAATCCACTATGCCAAGGATAGGGTTAAAACTGAAACGTTAGAATTGGTAAGTGATGTCAAAACCGATCCGATCCGAACCATTCCGAGAATCTAGTAGGGCACGGGGACACGCACTAGTGCGTGATGCCGTTCCCTCTAGGAAACCTCCAAAGGTGATTCGTTTTACACGGAACCCTTTAAGTTTCTCGCTCGCTCGCAAGCCCGGTGAAGCTGAAATGCCGTTTGAGGCAATCAGCTTATTTGAAATATTGTGTTGCGTTTGCGTAGGTATACCAATCAAGAGCTTAATCCTATATTAACACTTTAACCAGTTATTTGAACCATAAAACGTAAAAGGAGAACCGGAAGCTTTGAAGACCAGGACCTTGGGTTTTACAGATTAGAACTTATTTACCATTATACCACATTCCTTGTTCAACTTAGGGGCCAACCATAAATTATGTCACACGAATTTCAGGACTTCTTATCCCCTCCCCTCGTCCTTGTCACAGGTTGTCATATTTTTAGAAACCCCTTCCCCCTGATCTGCCGCACAATTTATGAACGCAGTAAGTACCACGTACTGTGTTTATGATTGTGATATTTGAGATGCTGTCATTACGATCTATTTTCTCGAAACTGTTCACATGTTCTTTACTGCATTCATAAATTGCGCGGCAGTGATGTGTCGTCACAAATTTTCCAATTTTATGCATGTATTTAAAAATAATCAAAAGAAAACAGTTATTTTCATTTCTTTTCTTATATTTATTAAATAATAATCTTTAATATAATCAACATTAAGTCAAATATTTAGAGAACAGGCTAAAAGCGAAAAGAATAAAATGTATGGGATTGACTTAAGCCGCGCTAAATCACGTGGTTAATCTTATGTCAATCCCATACATTCTATTCTTTTCGAACTTCGCTATCGTTTTCTTAATGTTACTTTGGCTACCGCCAGAGACAACAAACGACTAGTTAAGAACAATAGACAACGAAAAATATAAACTACATATGCTACACGATCTTTTAAAATATATATCTTTTAAATTCTTTATTAAATATATATTTTTTTTAAATTCTTTATCTTTTTTATTTCGAATTTTAACATGTGACGTCACAAAGCTTTTCACCCCCCCTGTCACATTCTGGTGATACCCTCCCCCCCTTCCCCCGCCCCTTTAAGGTGTGACGTAATTTATGGATGGCCCCTTGATGGCATACGGTTAAACATTTTACAAAACAAAAATATTTTTACAAAAAACTTATTACAAAAAATCAATTAACAATTGCGTAATGTTTACCCACTTTTGTACCAAGTCATTGCACGCTACTTAATCTGCGTCCGTCTATTGAAAAATGCAACAGTAGTTTTTTCTGTTTGTTTATTAATATTCATCGGGCTGTGAGAAAAGGTATGTGCCTAAGCTATAACGCCGCTCCAACTTAATGCATGCATTTGTATACAGGCATTATTGATTCCGAAATATTTCAATAAAATATAACTTTGAAAAGTAAATATTGATAATGTGTTTTATTTAACTGTACGAGCTATATTGGCGGGTCAGAGTGACTTCGCTTTATAATGCCTTATTAAAAAATGTAATGGTAATTTTGACGCTGTATGCGCGCATCTCTCTCCCGCTGCTCGGCGAGCGCGATGTCACGTTGTGACGATGACGTCACATCACGCAACTCTACGACTTTGATAATGGTGATGAAGGCGTACACAAATGTCACACGACACGAGGCATACCATCAAGCAATGTGATTGTCATTTGTTCAGAAAAGGAAGATTTATTAACAATATTGAAACAAGGTTTTTGTTGCACGATATCGACGATTGAACAGCTTTAGCCGGAACCTGTAGGTCTCAGGCCAGTAATCTTACCAAAGAGGTGGCTAAAACGCATAAACATAAAGAATTAAAAATATATAATTAGTTTGTAGGTTTTAAGCAACTTTCGCAAAGGCCGGTCATTGGATGGGTGACCAAAAATTTATCATCTCGAGCTTCTCCGTGCTTCGAAAGGCACGTAAAGCCGTTGGTCCCGGCTGCACTAGCAGTCGTTAACAACCACCAATCCGCACTGGGCCCGCGTGGTGGTATATGGCCTGTTCTCCCTATCCATCCATAGGGAAGGCTCGTGCCCCAGCAGTGGGGACATAAAAATGAGCTGATGATGATGAATTAGTTTGCGTTAATACTCATTTAAATTATTTGATAACTATGGAACGCGAATGTTTAAAAGTGTATATAAATAAAAAATAATATTTTAAGGTCTTAAAAAACCAGTTCATTTTAATGCATTAAATGCCTATTTTGTGTTTATTTTTAAATCTCTTCTATCTTATGAGTACTTGTTTTGTTTTTTCTTAAAGTAACAAATCAATACATTTATCTGGCAGCTTGGAGTTTGTTACACGCAACAACAAACTTTTTTGTGGCACAGGGGATGATTCCCCTCCCGGATTAAAAAGGACAATACATTTCCCAAATAAAAACACAATGTAGATATATTATTATTATTTTTATTTCTGCATAGCATCCACAGGTTACATCGAACCCCGAAACAATATACTACTTGACACTTGCAACTTGATATGCTAACTATTTTTATGTGTTTAAGTATTTTAAGTATGTTTATCCGTTGTCTAGTAACCATATAATGAGTTTCATAACGAAGCTTCTCTTGGGCTAGATGATTGGTGTGAGTGTAGGAAAATTTATTTATTTTATTTTATTTTTTTTTGTTACTTCAATAAGGTACAGTTTTTCTCTGTACCTACTGGAAGTACTTATGTAGGAGGAAAAGAACTTAAAACGTAGCCTTTTAGATTATTAAAGACTTCTATAAAAAGTAAAATTTGCATAAAATCGTAAACACTTATCTATAACTTAAATTTTATGTTTTTATCAATAGTCTGTTGTAACGTGATGTGGCGTATTCTAATTTTAAATATTTCTTAAATTTACCGACAGAAACCGACAGAAAAGAGTCTTTTATTTAGTTAAATGTTTTTTTAAAACATATCAGTATCCAGCTAAGTTTTATTGTTTAATTAGATATTTTTGACATCACGGAGGTCAAACGAGGCGTGCCTCGGACCGAGCCACAGGAGGAGGTCTTTATGAACACATATAAAATTTTGTTTTATGACATTCAAATTCTATAAGCCGGTTAGGTAAGGACTCCGAACTTATACAATGTTTGTTTCTATGGAAAGGATTTGAGTCACAAAAATTTTGTACTTTTTTATACCTTCGCGTTCCACACTATGAAAATATAGCATTGTGAATGTAAAAATAAGATTATTTACAACTAAGATATTGATGTGTCAGAATTCTAGTTCTTGAAAATCAAACGAGCATTCATCAAGTCATCCTTAATTTTGTAAATACGGTCAGCATCCATCAGGTAAAAAATACTTATTTTTATAAATTATCCTTTTAACTCTAATAGTAAGTTACATTAGAGTAATTACGAACAAGATTCTTTCCGGATTATATCGGATATTCAGTAATAAAAACATAGTAAAAATTCTGTTAATAAATAAGTACCTACTGTTAATTTTTTTAGACCAGGTTATAGACAAACTCTGTCAAACTTTTTTTTGTCAAGTATAAAATTTCTATAAAGCTCACGTAGAAAGACTCATTTCACCGAAATGCTTCGAAGTTTTAGACGCTGACTTTACACCACACGCCGCGATGCGCGCGTTCCCACCGCCATGCGCCACCCCTGCTCTCAAGTGCTCACCATCTGGCGGGCCCATGTGTTGCATCAACAACATCCATGAATCAAAACTTTTTGGGAGCTAACGAACTCTTTACATCACCACCAAACTACATAACCGACAACTTGAAGTAGGAGAAACAAGTGAACCTCCTCTTATACCTAACCTTCTTATTAAAAAAATATTGCAAACGAAGATCTGATTCTCATTTGGCTTAACCTTTTTGGAATTAAGTAAATTCAAAAACGTTCATGTGACATAAAGAAGAAAAAAGTACCAAATTCAAAATATGTGAGGTGGCTTCCAAAAAGAAACAAATGAAAAACAGACACGCGAGTGACCTTGTAAGAGCCTCGTTTTGTTTATAGGATGCACAATTATTTATTGATTTCGATTCGTTACTCTGCAATACTAAACATATCTTCATCAGCCACAACCCCACTGCTGAGTATGCAATAAACATGTGAGAGTGGCTTGAGTCGGTGGCAAACTAACACATTGACTACGAATTAAAACCTTCTCACAAAAAATGAGATTCTAATATGCATAGATTGGATTGACAAAGCACACCTTAGCCTCTAGCAAACACATCGTCAATATATCAAATAAACCAAACCAACCTTTGTGCCGTAGCTCGTAAATAATAAAACTTTAATAACACCAATTTACATTCATAAGCGGGAACGTTAAAAACCAAAATCAGTAATTGTTATTGCTATCCAGAGACGTAAATTCTCACCGCGTCGTTAAGAATAACCCGCCTAATTAAAGTCCTACGTTAGAGAATTAAAAAAGCGTACGTAGAATATTAATATGAGACGAGACGACTAATGTTTCATTTTATATTGGTGGTCTATTACGACACGCTTAGTACTTGACTTTGATCATTTTATCTTTATCTAAATGATTGTTGCAACAGTTAAATGTTGCACATGTAAAAGGTCAATTTGGACAATTGAAACTATTTTCCTGTTATGATTCTAGTTATGATCTATCTTGTTACAAAGTAAATTGTTGACCAAACATAATTATGATTCAATAATATCTATAATTTTATGGAGATTCGTAAAATTGCTTTTAAAAATACATTTAAAAATATGATAGATAGCAAAATCTTAAAAATCACGCAAAAGACAAATTGTTCAATAAAACATCCCATGCTTTTGTTTTAGCAGTCTAATTGTGAACTTATTAGACCGACTGATATTTTGGAAGAATCTTTTAACCATTTCAAGCACCAATTCAATGTTTTACAAATAACACTTACTTAAGTAAATAAACACTCATTAACCCCTTAAACTTCTTAAAACTAATAATGCATTCGATAAAAGTACCGTATCTTAATTATTTTCCTTTGTAATTAACGATTCGGGTCCTTTCCGCGTCTGGTTTATCTCGCCACTATATTTATTTAGCCACCATTAAAAACGCATTACGCTTATAGATTGTGTTCGGTCGAGTTTTCCGTTATGTCGCCCAGGTGACGATCGTTCTTTGCCCTCGCATGTCCTTTGAGAATGGTGAAATACTACTCGTAGCGTTGGACACATTGGGCCGGCCCAGTGTGGACGTTAAGTGCACCGAATGAACGGCATGCTCCTAGGATGCAATTTAGGACCGCAATAATACAGTGTCAATTCTTTTAAATATTTATTTAGGTAACTCAGAATTAACTATAAAAAAAAACCTAACAAAAAATATATGTACACATTAAGTTCATATCAGAGTACATGCTATGGCTTCCATATCTAAATACTAAACAAATAAATAGTACAATAATTAAATTTTGAAATTATTATTTTTACATGATGAGTCTGAAAAACTATATAACCATGTTTTTGTTATACTTTACAGATATCACTTTAGAGTTCGTATTAAAATGTACCGGATCTAATATAGTTACTACTTGTCCGTATAATGTAACTTATTGCAATTTACACAACTCTGTCATACTACATAATCCCAAATTTATACCATATCAGATGTGATAGAAAAAGCGCATTAAGAAACAACTAACAAAAAACGACCGTTTAACAAAAAACTACCCAAAAAAGTATCGGATATGAAACACGTGGCCAATGGAATGAACAAGAGAAGTATGTGTGTGTGAGTGAATCATGAATTTGACAACATAAGTTTGTAAGTATAAATGGAAGTAAATTATAAATTGACGTTATTAATTGTCGGTACTTATTGTATACTAATAAATAAAGAAAATAAATAATATGTGCCTTGTAGGTAAAGACAATTTTAATATGATACAGATAAATAATGAGATTTGTTCCAATTTCAAACATTGAGAAATGATAATAAAAGTGAACGTCACCAAAATCGATATTCTCCTAACATAACAGAGCTGACCGGATGACTGATATGCACTGTCGTTGAAAAGAGATAGCACGCAAAATGACTAGCTTTAGAAAATGACGCGTATATGGTAAAGTACGTTAGTTGCAGCTGCCGTTTTACGTCACAAGGGGTCTAGGGGATAATTGGAAGCATTCTACCGTGGAGGCAGGAATAAAAACATTTCGTTTGATGCCATAATGTGGTCTTGAACATTATTACAACCGTAACATCTTATATTTTATACATCATCAACATATTATTTGAAATATTTTTCACGAAAAGCCCATTTTCTTTAGCTTCGTTTTAGATTTTTTTATGCGATATAAATGATGATGATGATGATGATAATGATGATGTCCTCCTAGACGTATCCGTCGACGGCGACACCCTTAGCTGGTGTTAGCGTTAGCCTGGACTCTTGCATGGGCGCGAGCGTGACTTGCAAAACCAAATTTGGTTTGGAACGTCCTGTTACAGGAAGCACAATAGAGAGACCCACTTGCATCATATGTATAGTTGTAAGAGGGCTTGGGTCGAGTTTTTCGAATCTGGCGTTTGGCGTCAAGATCTTCAAGACGGTATAAATAGTCCACTATGGAAAGTTCTTATTAGTGAAATAAAAAAACGCTGTTATTAAACAGCACAGTTGGCTTACCTAATTTAGAAACCAAGAGACAATACAACTAATATTCACAAGGTTCTCATCCTCGATATCCTATTTTAATTTTGCTACAATTAAACAAGTCCACGCGAACAATACCCAAGGAACAAGAGTGCCCGCTCGGTCGGACATGCGCGAGCGCCGATAGTCGCGGACACAGGCGCGGGGGCATGCAAACAATTACTTGCCCCGTTCGTGCCCGTCCTCAGATAAGGTAGCCCCATAAATAAGCTCTAATTACTTTCCTTGTTTGTTCCCAGCTTAGAAATTTCTGTTCTTAGGGAAATAAATGGGTACGCGGTATATGGTTCAGGCAGCTTGTCAATGTTGATTGGCTTTTTAGGTTATAAAAGCCGTTGAAATACGAAATAAAAAAAAACAGTTATTGGTCCGGCTCTCCAAATCTTTATTTTCAAGAGCTATTTTCATTTTTAATGTAAATAAAGCAGTGTGAAAGATAAATGACAATTTCAATCTAAAATAATCTAGCAGTGGCAAAATAGTTTATGTTACACAGATTAGAAAATGAATTTGTTTGACTTTACTTCACTTGAACAGTTATTTGGGCCCGAGTGTGATAATTATACTCTTAATGGTGGTCAATTGCAGTTTTCCCGGGGGCACACGACAAATACTTTTGTGATTAACCAAATTCCGCGCTGGCAAAGTAGTTTTAAATCACTTATATTTTGGGACCAAGCAAAATAAGTCCCCCAATTTAAGACTATCAGGTAAAACGCCCAGATGGTCGAATGAACAGTCATATTTAAGCTTTGTAAAAAATTAAGCCAGCTACGGCCACTGGTCAGATAGTTGCTATTTGTAATAAAAATGTGAGATAGTGATTTTATCAATACATTTTTTTGCAGACTTTAACGGAAAAGCGTTTAGTATTCCAGGTACTCTAGAAGCATACCTTTTTAAGCCGGCCAAAACGTGGGGTACATGAAAATATATACCTGGAACTAATAATAACTTGTTTGAGTTTACCCCGTAAATAATTGAATTTATAATGGAACGCGAAAGTTTTGAAGTGTACATGATAATGTCAATTTCCTATAAAATGTTTACGGGCAAAGTTTCTGCAAGAAGACAATCTGGTGTTATTATGGCAGCGGTGAGTCATTACTTACTCCACAATGGTGCCTATCATCTAGAATAGACTCGTCGAAAGCCGTTATCGGCTCTTGGTGGCGTAAAGCATAAGCTGAAGCGTGTTATGGAAATATTTTAAGCACGAATACTTATAAACTGAGGAGCTCGATGGCGCAGTGGTTAACGCGCTTGGTCTGCGAGTGCTAAGCAACTTCCGCAAAGGCCAGTCATCGGATGGGTGACCAAAAATTTATCATCTCGAGCTTCTCCGTGCTTCGGAAGGCACGTAAAGCCGTTAGTCCCGGCTGCATTAGCAGTCCTTAACAACCATTAATCTGCACTGGGCCCGCGTGGTGATTTATGGCCCGTTCTCCCTATCCATCCATTGGGAAGGCTCGTGCCCCAGCAGTGGGGACATAAAATGAGCTGATGATGTGATGACTTATAAACTCTTTAATAAATGTTACCTATTGTTAAGTTATCTGTATTTGCTTTATTTTTATGTTTAATATTTTAGTTATTTATGTTTCAGCAATGAAAAATAGCAAAGTCCAATAATCTTGTACGTTTTATTGTCAAGCTTGTTAAAACTGCCTGAAGAAACCGGCTAAAATATTTTAATTGTTTTATATTATTAAAAATGTAATGTAAGTACTTCTATTAATCTTACTACAATAATAATCATTCATTAGTTTATCAATACTTGTACGACAAAAAGGGTTTTGTCGTATAAGTACATCTTTTGTTAAAACCATCTAAGTAATAACGTTAAGTCTCTCGAAACTTGGCCCACACCGAAGGTACCGATGGAATAATCTCACCGGAGCCATTTCGATTCGTCATAAGTATAACGATTGAGATGGGTTCAGAACTTTTACATCTCCAGACGAGATTTGCACTTGCAAATATTGTCATAAAGCATCGAGGGCTACGGGAAAGGAAAATGATGATTGCTCTGGCGCTCTTGACGGCATTACTAGCGTCTATTGTGATCGATCTCATAGACGGCTGGGAATACAGCACTTATAATGGAACATGATAAGTTTATGAAACAGTCAATCAGCATTTTAATAATATTACAAAAGCTTTTATTCCACTTACTTAGCTTACTTCAAAAGAACCTCAAAAGGTTTCAAAGGAACCTCTTTGGCAGCTCAGAAGATGAAAAGCCTCCCTTGCTCATGAGCTTCCTGAAACTTTTCATGACTAAGAAATATATGCTTAATTATCAAGACTGAATGTTTGAGCTAGTTTATTAACCTAATTTTAGAGTGTATAAAAGATTGTTACCATTCAACGCATAGTCCCCTGATAGTAAGTGGTCACTACAGCTAAGTAAAAGGCTAATCACCATCCAGATAGGTTCTATACGGACACCGACCAAAGACATTAAAAAGTAGAATCTCAAAATTCAAATCACTTTAAATTTATCCAACCCATTCTGATTGTTGTAATAGGTTCGATAAATAACGTCCCGACGATACACGGCAAGGAAAGTACCGGTACTGATAGAATAATTAATCACAAAGCCCCGAATGACGTTCAAATCGGATTATTAGAGTCAGTGGCCAATAAATATAACGTCGGCAGCACGGCCGACGGAGCCATCATCCGTCTTACACGCAGAGCCATTGTGGTCCGTCGGTTTTGATGACCATGTAATTTTTTAGGTGTATTGAACCCTAGTATTTTATTGGCTTCGATAAAATTTGGTAGCTCGCGTAGCTACCCAGTCGGGTATCACAGCATATTAATCACGATTCTGTTGTCTCTGATGTTTTGGTAGTTGTCGCCACTTCACGTGTAATTTGATAACAGTACCACAAAAATGTTAAGCGTCTTTATTCATTGGCTAAAGTACCCTTTTTTTTCAAATTTAGACATGTCTAAATCTAAAAGGATTGGGGGATAATTATTTCTTCCCCAATCCTCTCCTCCTCTTGATCCTTGGTGGTATCACTCCATCTATCTTTATACGCTTCAAGATCATTCTGCCAATTAATTATAAACCAAGGACAAAAACAAATTTATCGCGGAAAAATAATTGTAATTGACATCGACAGCCCGATTAAATGTAATATGAAACACTTTATATATTAATAACATTTTTGGCGGCTTTCGTTACTAATGCTAATACGCTAGTTTTATTAACCATCAGTGTTAATGATAACTTAAATGTTTGTAAATGAGTGGACTGTGAAATTTCAAGATTTGTAATAATTAAGATATCCGACGCTAAAGGACCAATGAATGATGGAACAACATCACTCACTTGTACCGCTGACAAGAAAACTCATTTTGAGATTGATGTGGATCCCATTTCTCGAGTCTTGTAAATAATTCATTTTGCACTTATTAAAGTATCTTGAGTCAGCATATTACTTTCGAAATGGATTTCGACTTTCAACTTCGAAATAAAGATGGCACAGCTGCAGTACTGAAAAACAAAACTGTATCTCATTAAAGACATTAGAGCTTTGAAATTGCTGTTTTCAGTAGATGGGCAGGATCCACTACCATTTTTGTATCATGTATCTTTATATGGAGATGTGCTTTCCAAATCGCCGCTTATAGCTCGAACAAGAGCATCATCTAATTAGATTCAATAGTCAGGTCCAATTTTCTGTGAAAGGTTGGGGAATGGTTGCCGACCTGCAGGTTAATATCGGAAGGAATCGACTTAAATCCGCTTAAATATCCCATATACGTCTAGCTCACAATAAGCTCCGTTTCACGTTTTACTGTAATGCACGTAATTTAGACCGAGCGACGAGAGAGTATTCCTCGCAATAGCTGTATTTCATATCCCCATTGTGGAGCTCAATGAATAACTACACTGTAAGTTTTCTTAAATGAGAAGTTATCGCTTAGAAAATATGTTTGTATGCATACGCTTAAAGCATATTAGAGCCATTTAGTTAGTAATTTAGATTTTAAATTAAACGTAGGTACATAATAAATCTTATAAAGTTTTCTCTCACAAGCCTTTTCTAAATATGTATCGTGGCACCACAAGCTAAATCATCTCGCGATCATTTAGCTGTTATAATGAAGAGAGCAGACATCGCGTGACTTACTATAGTGAAAGCAACTCCAAATGACGAGCTTAAAAACACTTTAGAAGATTTCAAAAGTCTCCCGACCGAGCGCGCATAATAAGGGACGAATATTAAAAATAATGTACTAAGAAATTTATTCGAGACAAGACATTAAAGTTTGACCGCAAACAATAATCTTCGTATAAATCATAGAGTTAAAATCTTACACGCGAGGTGAATCACTGTTCCACGAAAACGGAAACGACAAATTCTCCTTGTTTTTTACTGTGTATAAACCGGCTGAATGAGGTATGACATGGTTACCATGGCTACGGGGGGTTTTGTTGTTTTTACAAAATAGACGGTTAGCAGCGTCGTCGTCGTGCGCCGCGCACCTGCGGGCGCGCACCCGGCGCAAATCTCAGAGGGTGCGCTTGGGCCACTCGGGAAAGGGATCGGCGGGCAGGTAAAAGGTCCCGTCTCAGAACTGGCGAAGAACAGTTTCGAAATACAAAACTGGTTCTAAATGCATATTCGGTTCGGTTGGAACCAACGGGTCTGAATATCCAAAAGATTATACGTCATAAATAAACAATTTCCGAAGCATTATTCAATTTTAAAAGTGATTACAGGGCTCGATAAAAAAGGTTCTTTGCGTTTACACAACATGATTGCATAAACTCATTAAGCTAGTGTCTTATTCCCGATACAGATTGTTGCCTAGACACAAAAAATATAGCGTGGAATACGACGGAGGTATTAATTACTTGAGCTTCGTTGTGAGACGCGCCTTATATAATTAGCCAACGACGCTCCGTACGGGCGGCGCGTCAAAACTATAGGCTGTCATTTAATTTATAAACTATTAAAATAAATTACGTACTTTGAATTCTCATACAGCCTTTTGAAAGAAGTAACAGCCATGAGCCACTCGATGACATTGTTTCACCGGATATTGCACGAATGAATGGTATGTCCAACATATAACCGGTCATACATCTATAGTTTTAAGTTGAGACTCGAAGAAATGTAGTTGTGAAATAAAGCTTATTATCGTGAATAAAAAGTGAGATTATCGAAGTCGTAAAAATCAGGATGGTTGTAAAGGTCTCACGCTTGCGCAGCGTTTATACCACTAATAAGATTGACCATGGATCCAGTAGCTTTATAATAATACTTAAGTAATTGCGCAAGTCAGTGCGCCCGCGGACCAGATGTCGATTTTATACTCATACCATTATTACCACGACATGCACTGCGCCCGCGCAGCTACAAAGATAATCCTTATAATTAAACGCTATTGCTTCATCAGGATCTGTGCAGACATTTGCATGTACCTACGTTAAAATTGTTAACATTTACAAAGCTTACCAAAAGACTTTTGTTCCTAAAATTTTTGTAATAAAAGATTTGTGGTTTATACAGCAACATTCATTTAATTAAAAAAAATCCAATTGAAAAACGCCATTCTAAACAAAGGAAGGTTTTTTCTACATTTGTCCGTTTTTAATTCCGGTTTAGGCGTGTGATTGTTGAATTAAAGATCTATAAATACATTGTAAGCCATTTTTTAAAATAAATTGAATTATAACAAAGGTAAAATTTCCTATCTTTTTTAATTTGTCATTTTATGTCATGAAGCCAAGCATCATTTAAACTACAAAAGGCCGTCTAGAAAAGTAAGTACCATTCTCTCAGTGATCAAGTCAGGTAGTTGAAACAAGTGCGGCGTCCAGTTTTATGACACGCCCGGCTTTGTTTACAGTGCTGAATCGTCGGAAACGGTCCACCCGACCGTCGGTCGACGCCCAAACAAATGCGCTCTAGTCTTCCGGGCCTTTTGTTTTGGTGAAACGGCACTTGATTAGGCTTTAGGGCTGTTGTAAAATTTTGCTGAACAGGTTCCCTTTTTAAAAGGGACACTTGAATAGACTGTTATTGTACTCATTTAGTTTTTTTTAATATTTATATACTCTTGTCTATCGCAAGAACAACATTGTTAAAGTAGCATCGCTGTGTTCCGACAGTTAGATTAGAAGTAAGATAGTTTACGTTACAACTGAAGATTCCGAGCGTAGTGCGCTTCCATCCTCGGTTTTATCGTCACTTTATCATCAGGTGAGATGATCATCAGATGAGGTCAAGCACTTTCCGTATGTAGAATATAAAGAAACTGCCTCAAATAAATAACTTACATATGCTCCTTAGTCTTAGAAAAGTAAGGCATGCGCTCGAGACTTGAAACGATTGTAACCTTGACAGATATGTCAAGGAGCTTTTTTATGATAAAATGTTTAACTGCATACTCAAGCTCTATTAAAACCCGGAACAGCGTTATCATATCATCGACAAAAAAACGGTGTTTGGCCAGATTGAGCGAGGTCATAGCGACAATGGGTGCGCGCGCGCTGCTGGTTCACACGCTTGCGATAGCCTCTTCCGAGGGCTTCCGTCGACTTGTCAGGACTCGTACCGGCTATCGGTCTCGCTTCCGCCGGACACCGCAAAGTTGACAACGATATTTTGTGGCCGTCAATGGGCTGATAGTGATTTAGAGCCATTCAGCCGACTTCACTCGTCATGGACACGTCGAGCGTAAAATTTCGGTGCTGGCTTTCATCTCGTTGCTTGTCATATACAAATGTCATTTGTAAAGTATAGATGGCCTGTCAATTTGGGAAGATTCACACAGTACTGAGTGCCCTGCCATGCTCTGGATGGAACAAATCATAAAAAAAAACATCTTCCCCAACTCACTATTGACATGTCACATTTCAGCAATGAAGTCTTTACAGGTGTTGCGAATGTCGTCATAGGATAGGAAATAAACAAAGACCCATTTAAAGTGGGCTATCTAGATGCTAACACAATACAAGCTTAATGTGATATAAATGTAGATATCCATGAGACATGCAATTTTAAAAAGGCCCCATTAGCTATCAGATTACTATGAGTAGCCGCTGGGACAATAAGTTCTCAGACGCTGTTCTGAAGCACTTTCGTATTGTGCACTGTCGCTCCCATTATTGTAATAGCGATAATACAACAAAACAACGTAACCGATGGAAGTGTTACGAAAATTGAGGTCCCGGGTGCAACAGTAAGCTCACACGAGCCACATTGCAAATTTTTTACGCGGTTTCAAACCTATTCTAGTCATTTTATATTGAGATTCAAATAGACCGCTAAATATATCAGTTCTTGAGAGATCTTAAGAAGAAGCTGACGCAGCATAGTTGTTTCGATTTTGAAAGCAACTTTCGCAATGTTAAGTCATCGGATAGGTGACCCATATCTAAAGCCATGCGAAAGGCGTGCTAAGCCGTTGGTTTAGATGGTATAAGATGGTGTCGTCAAACTTACCGATCCGCAAAATCCCAACGTGAGTAGGGTATGTATGGCCGGTTCCCCACGTAGAGATTTTCATGTGAGAGAGCTTGAGTCCAGCAGTGGGACGTTTACAGGCTGATGATTTAAAATTCGGTTCGTATACGAGGTATCTTGCTAATGACAATTGAACAACGGAGGTATTTACTTACTTATAACTTACGGTATAACTAAAGCGAACATTCTAGCTAGCTTGTATCTCTTTCTCAGGTAGTGCAGGTGGCCTGCTGACGCGATTCATTTGCTTCGCATTTTATTTAATAATATGTGTGTTAGTTTAAAGTAGGTACCTACCTACCTAACCTATGTTTACTTTTATTGTCTTTGCATTTTGTTGATGTTATGTGCAGATGTTGAGCTTAACTTATTTGTAGCATACCGGCCAAATCTCCGTGATTTATGGTTTGCTTTATAGTTTAATTTCATTATTAAATAAAAAATATAAAAATAAAAACTTTTAAATATATAAGATATATAAAGATATTTGATAGATGAATATAGTTGTTGTTGTATTAGAGTTTTGTATAGATATATGTCTTCAGTCTTGAACCACTTATCTATATTAACGTCAATATATTTGCATATTGAACTAGTTCTCATTGAGTTCTGAGTAATTACTGCTTCACTACGTAGGTACCTACCACATTATAGCTATTAAGAAAACAACATATTAATCATGATTTAATCTATTGTCATCGTGTTTACTATCAGGAGAACCTTTATCGTTAACTAAAGGGCGTAACAAAGCGCCCAACAAACGCGTCGAGGCACAATTTATTATATTTCAAAATCTTTATCAACGCTTATACTCAATACCCACTACTTGAGAGGTCGTTGTTTCAAAAAATATCTTTTCACCAATTAAGTCAAAGGTTACAGATTTACGATGGAGATAAAAAAGATTATTGTTAAGACATTGCATGTGATGTAAAAGAATTCAATTACGTCTAACATTTAATAATCATATACTTTCAAAAATTTCATAAACGTCTTGCCCGTGTGTTCGTTGGTGAGAATAACAATATAGTAAAAAGCTGTGATTAAAGCTTACCTTTTAATCAATTACAACAAATAACATTGGCAGCAAACCTAAAAAGGCCACTTCATTATCATCAACATCGTCATTATCTCAGCCAAACTACGTCCACAGGTGGACAAAGACCTCCTCAAGGATCTCCACAAGAGGCCACTTGGGATAATTCTTAGCAGAATCAAGAAAATTAATTAGTAGCAACATTTTAATTCATATACGTACCTAGTAAATGTTTTCGAAAATAAATTCTTAAATGTGACCTTTTAGAAGCCCACAGCTAGCAGACATTACGCACCAGTTGCTTCTGTTAATTTCTTAATCCAATCACAGGTGTCTCCGACTGACAGTAACCTCGTGTCATAAACACGCAAATTACTTACCAACTGACAGCTTGAATGGGTACACTCTCATGAATAATTTACAACACCACTACAATATGGTTAGAGAGATACATTTATTGATCTCTTGCTTGAGTTGCTTCCGTCCGCGTCTGTGCTAGCCTGAAATTTGGACATAACACAATACTGCATATCAATATTTATCAGTATATCTTAAAGCATTTCTATCGATGCCAAAATTAAAAACACAACAAATAACTCGGCACTTTTCGGACGGTTCACTGAACTACATGTTTTCAAACGTGTACATCAGTGAACCGACCAATGAATTATGTTACTAACATAGTTTTTAAGTTTCAATTGTTACTAACCCATGGATGCTATGGTCTGCAATAAATGATTTTACTATTTATTATTATTATAAGTCAGGGTACAATTTACACAGAATTAGAACTAGAAGGTTTTAGTGTAACTACCCCTTTTCAAGCATCCGTCCATCCATATGTTAACACATAATAAATACATAAACTTTATCTTTCGGCTTTTATATTTTATGTAATGTGCTTGAAAAGGGGTAGTTACAACATTTTTTGTACCTACCCATACAAAAACATTCGCTACCTTGTTACATAAGTAACCATATGTAACAAGGTATGCGATTGCTAAGATTAAACGACTTTCGCAAAGGTCGGTCATTGGATTGGTGACTATAAATTTATTAGCTCTATCTCCTCCGTGCTTCGGAATGCACGCAAAGCCGTTGGTCCCAGCTGCAATAGCAGTCGTTAACAGCCAACTATCCTCACTGGGTCCGCGTGGTGGCGTTTATCCATTCATAAGGAAGGCTCGTGCCCCATAGCAGTGGGACATAAAAATTATTTGGATTTTGTAATATTTTGTGAATTATGACCCAAATGTCAACCACTTGGCGACCACTACTTTTTTAAATACTTCATATCTAAATGTTACTCTTGTATCTAAATCAATGTGACATCAAACATTTTGTAATCAATTCTTTAGTATTGTAATGTTAAACTTTAAGAATGTTCCGTAATTTTTTATTTCGCAACTTTTTGGTCACCTTTGCTACTGTAGACGGCCATTTACAAGTTCTCGATGGACAAGACAAAACAATGGACGCTCGGCTAGTAATCCATCATAGACAATAGTCAAACGATTGTTATCACATTGTAATTCATAATCCGATCTGTGGTGGTACAGAACATGGACATTAGTATTAACAACGTTAGTCAGAGTAAAAATATTGTAATACCTTCTTGAAAAACCTAGTAAGGAATGTACTAAGAACGTCTTTTTTTTATAGATGGCACGGATTTGCCGTGTGACTTTGTCGTAGCCATATCGTAGATTTGCTCACTTCACGAAATGCTCGAGAATTTCATGAAATGGTCGCATTTCATGAAATGTTTCACTGTCTATTGGCCACATCATGATGTGGTTTGGGCAGATCAATAAAAGAAATCGTTTCTCGATATGGGAAACTAAACGCGCGGCTACATCATGAAATGGTCAAACTTTAGTGATCATATCGTAAAATATTTACATTACCCAACGTTAGAGGCGCTGATATCGTTTACTTTTTGTGTCGATACAAACGATTTGTACAATCTTATGCCGCTCCCCCCTTCCGTGATTGCCTTCCCCTTTTCCGTGACTGGCGCTCGCTACGCTGCGCTTCGCACGGGAAAATAATATAACTTAACCAAACCAATAGTAAGGATTTCCTACATTAATGATACGGCCAAACGTGGAAGGGCACATCATCAAACGTTGACGCTTTAACGATAATTGATCAGTTTAAGCTAGATATAATTCATGAAATACAACCATTTCATAAAATGGTTGATTACATCATAAAGTGATCAATTTAAGATCCGACCACGACAACTTCATTTTGCCTGATGTTTTCAACATCTATCGATTTATATAGATATATATTTGAATTTTGCTTTCACAATGCTACATATATTGAGGAGCTCGATGGCGCAGTGGTTAACAAGCCCGTTCTGCGATTGCTGAGGTTAAGCAACTTTCGCAAAGGCCGGTCATCGGATGGGTGACCAAAAATTTATCATCTCACGCTCCTCCGTGCTTCGGAATGCACGTAAAGCCGTTGGTCCCGGCTGCATTAGCAGTCGTTGACAACCACCAACCCGCACTGGGCCCGCGTGGTTGTTTGTGGCCCGTTCTCCCTATCCATCTATGGGGAAGGCTCGTGCTCCAGCAGTGGGGACTTTTTAAGCTGATGATGATGATGATGATGAATGCTACATATAGTTACAAGATAAAATTTTACTAGAAAAAAGATATATCGATTGTTGCTAACTTTCTACCAGAAAAGTAAACAAGTCAAATATGATGACCATAATTCTTTGAAGTAATTATAATTATAAATCACTAGCGGCCTGTCCGTGCTTCGCATTTGTGGTAAATTTTTTTTAAATATAGCCTATGTTACTCAGCGCTAAAGTAGCATTCTAATGGTGAAAGATTTTTTTAAATCGGACCAGTCGTTTTTGAGTTTACAAACATACCTACAAAAATACAAAGCTTTCCTCTTTATAATATTAGTATACATCGATCGAACTATACATTTTGTTTGAGTTTTATTAGGCTTTTGGCGTCATAATGGGCGCATTATGCTTCCACGCAATAAGCGTCTATTATAGTAATATCTCTTTGGACATTGTATGAAGAATTTAACAGTTTTGTAAATACAAACCACCAACCAGCCAGTGCCTTATGACAATTGCTTTTTTAGTCTTTAATGTCTCAAATAAATTGTAATAAATAAAATGTTTAAAAAATATAAACGCCTACTTATTCAGAATTATCTTCCAGCGAAATCAGAAAAGTTCAACAACATCGGATATTTGGTGGCCTAATTTGAATTCTCTGGCGGCCATTAATTCCCTTAAAGATCTGATTCACTATAAAATGTCTTAATTAGAAATCTATAACTGTTATGGAGCTCTTCCGGTGCAACGCGTAGGCTCGTTGTATCACAGTTTTATTCCGCGTCTTTATTTACTTACTTATAGAGTTGAGATTCGAAAGTTTTATCACTTTAAGTGATTGCAGTTATAAAACAACACAGCTTACACCCAGACTGGTTCACTAAAGGTCTAAAGCCATTTCTCTTATCATTCACTCATTCACACGTGGACGCAACTATATACGTGGGTAGCACAAGTTTATCAACCGTTTAGATGCGATATCATGTTGACATTCTTAAATCATACATAAAGCTAAATCTCAAAGTTACACTTAAAAACAGAATATAGAACAGAATACAAGATAAAGAAATATAAATTGAAAAATAACTATTCTAAAGTAATCTATACTACTACATAAATCTGTAGGCTCTGTCTGTACATACATAAATATTCGTTCTATGAATCACTGACACCAACTCTACGATTTTTGAAATTTTTGTCTGTCTGTCTGTATGTCCTCTTATAACTTGACCTATCTTGATAAAAATTTGTATGTAGTAAGAACATTAGTGAAAATGATACACTATAAAAAAAATATTCACAAATTTTCGCACAGCGAAGCGGGCGGGTGACGGCTAGTAAAGAAATACCTATATATGTACTAGTGGACCCGGCGGACTTCGTACCGCTTTGACAGTTTCCATCAAGTGATTAAATTCTCTTTGGTTTCCATGACAACAAAACAAACAAATATTTTTTTAATGGAAAATTAAATTGTCGTTTTTAGGATAAAAACTATCCTATGTGTTAATCTAGGCTATAAACTATCTGTATGCCGAATTTCATCCAAATCCATCCATCCGTTGCAGCGTGAAGAAGCAACAAATATACGAACATACATACACACAAACTTTCGCATTTATGATATTAGTGTGATATTATATGTATATATATAATTAACCTTTCACGGTATATATATATATATATTTTAAATACTACCACTTTCATTTTAAATGAGAAACTAATAAAAAGCGTAATTGGCATTTGCAATATCGTAACCAGTTGTCCTAGTTTCTAAGTTTGTTAAGTCAAATAGTAACAATAACTTTTTTCAACTGCAGCGTTCCAACGCAATTCATGAGACACCAATTAATCTTTGTCGTATCCCATTTAATCGAACATTAAGGGAAGATTGAAATCACGTCCAGCAAGTAGCTAAATAATAACCGGTCAGATCATAAACTTTGATTGTAATAACTCGAGATATAGATAAGGCGCTTTCACGAGCGTCTGCGCAGGTCGGCGAGGCAATTAGGAGGTGTCTAGACTGGTAAGAGAAACCGAAGGCTAGACGAATGGGCAGACAACATACAGACGTAATGTCAACTGTAAATGTACCAAATTCAATAGGGAATGATACTGAAGAAGAGATAAAAGTAAAATATTTGATCATGCACCTTAATATTCAATTACAAAGTAAATACAACCTTATTACAGATACAGAGCTTCGACGACGATAATCTATACTAATATATAAAGCTGAAGAGTTTGTTTGTTTGTTTGTTTGTTTGTTTGAACGCGCTAATCTCAGGAACTACTCGTTCGAATTGAATAATTATTTTTGTGTTGGATAGTCCATTTATCGAGGAAGGCTTTAGGCTATATAACATCACGCTGCGACCAATAGGAGCGAAGCATCAGTGAAAAATGTTGCAAAAACGAGAAAAGAGCCTAAAAAATTAAAAATGCTGCCGAAAGTCACTATTCCACGCGGACGAAGTCGCGAGCACAGCTAGTGTATAGAATATGAAGAGCGTTTAATACACTTGCATAAATTCTTGCATAGGTTCTCTAACTGTTTAGTTTAATATATATATATGTATCTTAATCCTATTTGTTCACTGTTGTCTATTTGTTTGTGCCAATGAATTGGAATTGTTTTTTTAGTTATATATTTGCGGAAACATGTAAATAGTGCATAGTGTCAATTTAGTATAACATCATTATCATCATCATCATCATCTCAGCCAAAAGACGTATAGTATATATTAACAGTAAATCATCACTGTAAGTTTTCCAAATAAAGCAAAATAAATAAATAAATAAATATTTAAAAAATAAAGATACATTCCCGTAAGCCTTAGCCCAAATGCAAAATATGCTATATGGCACTTACTGTGCAATTGTCCGATATTTAAGGAAATGCAGCCACTTATTAACAAGCATAATTTGCCTGAAATTGTTGACTCTGTAGCTAAAAGTAATGATTTTACTTTTGAACTGTATATAAAAGGGGTAAGGTACAAATTTAAAGGACAGCAAAAAGACCACAAGTCTGTTGAAACGGTGATCCGGTGGGTGTGGGAGAAAACTCTGATATTCGATACTCAGAACAGGCTGGCCTTGAGGTTAAAAGGTTCATAAAACTGATTAAATAGACAGAAATACTAACCTATTTACAGTCAAATAGGAATTATCCGATTTCTACTGAGAACGATGTCGTACGGAATATGAAACTCTTCATTGCATTGAATAAACATTTGAATAAGAAACGCGTAGACGTATCTCAAGATAATGTTGGAATGGTAATCGCATTCACATCTCATGAGCGCATGAGGTAGAATAAAGCAATTACTATTTAAAAACCAATTGAACGAATTGTGAGCTTACAAACTGGCTCGTAGAAGTTCTAAAATATTTCTTACATAAAATGTGTCTCCAGTCTGGAGTCTTGGAAGAGCTTAACAGATTTTTTCCTTTTCTATTTTCGAATGCTCATTTCAATGTTACCCGGGGCGATGTTTGGTGTTCGTGACACCGGCGCAAGCGAAGACTTATTATTAAAGCAAACTGCGGCTGACGTACCGATAACCGCTAGCGCATATGCATACGGCGATACTATGTAAACACTCGACACCGAAGTGTACTTTACATATTGATGCGTACGCGTCGCTGCTCACAGAAATGAGATATATTGCTGGTGAAGCAAAGTTGAGATTTGTCTGACGTTCCACTTCTTTCGTGCTAAAGGCTTGAATTTTGAGAATGAATGTTCCTTTTTGTCGTTCAGCTCTGGGTACGTCCACTGACGTGAGATTAACATTCCTGTGACCTCATCTAAAACCACATGTTCTATCACCAGAAGTATTATCAAAATGTACCTCAAAACCTCCAATTACAACCTATAAAATTGTTTTTTTAACTCATCAATTATTATTTAATTTTCAAGCGTTGATAGGCTTATAAACTTAAAAGAGGTAGGTATTTATAACTAGTTATTTTCTAGAGTAATCGTCTCATTTTAAACACTTTTAAGGAAAACATAATAATCATATCTATTTAACGAAAAACCATACAAAACCAAAATTCGTGCTTCGGAAGGCTCGCAAAGCCGTTGGTCCCGGCTGCATTAGCCGTCGTCGTTAACCCGCCCGCGTGGTGGTTTATGGCCCGTACTCCCTATCCATCCATAAGGAAGGCTCGTGCCCCAGCAGTGGGGACATATAAATGAGCTGGCGATGATGATGTTAATGCAATACAACTAAGAGACAGCAAGGAGTGACGGAATAGAAATGTTAGAATTATCAAAATAATATCTTGAAATAAAAATCCATAAGGTTGCCCCTGTTATGAATGATTTGTAAATTAATTACAAGATAAAATTTAAGGAAATGTTCTCATCTGAACTGACGTTTACCTTTTCATAGAATAACTTTTTTTAACATAGAAACGAGTAACGTCTCCAACCTTCTTACCCCTCAGAGTATCACTTAACACGCTGTGCTATCGTCGAGTTTGTTTGCCCACAAACAGGCCCAGCCAGCTTGGTCAAACAAGACATGTTTGGGCCCACGGTTGGCTGGCGGGCGCGCTTTCCCGATTATCAATTCTAGCAGGTAAACTTTTAAAACAATTTGAGACTACAAAGCGCAACATGCCATTTTAACGACTTTTATTCAAATCATATTTTCTTTAAAAGCATAGTTTATTTCATCTATCCACCGTACATCACCAATTTCAAGTTCTATAGCCTATATCGAAGTCTCTTTATCGTTCACACCACTTCTATCATTTGTTCCTAAAATTTTATGTTCTAAAATATTTTTATCGTCACTCAACTCACTAACTCGTGTAATCTACACATGTTTTAACCGTCCACGCTCAACAGAAAGTACATACTTAGTCCTCAAAGCTCTTTCAACAAACATTGAAGTGACACGCGACGATAAGATAACCGTTTTTTCTTCCCCCAACCGTAATTAAAACTAGGTTTCCTCACGAGATAAGTAAGATGAGATTTATTGCGAATGTTCATTAATTTACAATGCTTAAAACAAAAACTGGTACAATAGACAACTTTCGCATGAGAAACTAACATTTCCCAGACAATACTGTGGCGAATGCGTAATAAAAACTGCGCGCTTGTCTCAGACGGTGGTGATGTAAAAACAAAACACCTCAAAACAATTATTTTACATAATGCTCCCGCATGCTCGGGGCAGACAAGTGCCACGGAGGGAACTCGTAAAGACCGCCTCTTGTTCTAAACTTTTATGTCTTAGAATCTGAGGCTTAGATTGTGGTCTAAATAAAAATAAGCACTACAAACACTCCATTTGTTTTAACGCACAATTTCGTTATGTCTAAAGGTGGTTTGGAATTGGTAAATGAAATAGCAGAATGCATAGGTATAGATAATTTTTAGCACACACAGTGCAAATCTATTTTTAAATTATATTGAAATTACAAAAACACAAATGTTGAAAAAAATTTCCACAAGCAGGATCTGTAATTTGTTCGCAACAAAATTTGCGTTAAAAAATATACAAACAAAACAAAAACATTTTATATTGAAATGTTTGCGACGTAAAAAATCTTAAATTTTTTATAACATACTTCAAAGAATCATGCCCATTCGAGACGCAAGTAAGTTATTGATGATAGTAAGTTAAGCGCATAAAGTTTATAACAGATAATCGAAGCAGCAGCGATTTTTACAAGTCCAGAGTTTATGATACACCTAATAGTAATAATTCCAAGTTTTTGTGTACAAAGTGTACGATTTATAATCAGGTTAAAGTTATAATGCAAATCAAGATTGATTATAACAGTGTCATAAATTGAACTCATTTTTTTATAACTGTTTTATTGTGTTTTTATACAATGTTGTTGGGTAAACGAGTTAAACAATTAGTTTGACTGCTCCCTACGTTAAAGCTCGGCTATGAATAGCAGTTACTAGACCACTATCTGAATCAACAACAAGAATTGCGAATTTTTATTAGTATTTATTACGACTTCTAAAAAAGGCTATGTTGAAACTGAACTGGTCAAACTGTTTCATGGACGCCTGACTCCGAAAAAGGGCTAAATATCTAACAAATTATAAGGCTACGATTATTTGTTGCGTGTGGTCCGAATGCTTTATCTTAAATGGTATCAATAGATCTTTCAACTACCTGTAGACCCTATTTCTGAATCTGCAAAAGGTATACTAGTGTGGCAGTATGAATAAAAGATGTTCCGTTTACTTCATTGAAATGTAATTAATTTTGAATAGCAATATAGGTAGTATAAATAACATAGTTTCTTAAAATTATCTCCAGAGCGAAACTCTGTAACTTTTTTGTCCATAAAAGTTTAAGAAATTCAGGTCAGTAACTCAATCAATCACATATATTACAAACCTCTTAAATCTTAGCATAAGCCTTTAAAGGGATTTGAAATTTAAGGCAATATACGTAATAACGAAATACGAAATAACGAACACTTAACTAAATAAACGCATGAAGCTTCGTACTAAATGTTGCATTGCATTGCGTTCTCGTACCCAACCTTTGGAAACCATATGCAAACTGAAGATTGAAGATAATTCGACTGATACAAACATAAAATCAATTAGCCGGTTACGGGCACGATCAAATATGCAATGATTCTGGGACTCGGCAAACGGCGATTCTCAGAACAATTTCTTGTCGCGCACACTCGAACGAGTTGTAATGTAACAGAATGGGAACAGATCACTTTGGCACGCAAATATGTCACCTTTCCCTCCAGAAATAAGGTTCACGACGATCGAAGACATTACTGATGAAACAGTAGATGCCCATGTACAGGAATCAAGTGAGAAATTGCTCATAGTAGGTTTAGTTGAGATTTATACGCGCCAACTGGACAGTGACCCAGCTCGCCGATTGGTCGATGGTCAATTGAACATTAATTGCCACTGTTTATTAAAGTAGAACAGACATGTTTTAACAACAATGACTCATGCGTTTCGATAATATACGAATTATTTTGCGATATCATTATATCAACGTTGTTGAAATTGGTGTAGACTGTTCTTATTAAAGATAAAGATAAAGTCTTATTAAAAATGCTTAAAATCTCACCATTAGTATATAATATTAATATGTGGCTTTCAACATAAAAGAGATGAATTTTGTTAACTTCCCCTAATTAGTCGTCGCGACTATTAATAGGACTATAAAAAAGACTATTGACAATCTCCACAATAGCAAATTGCTTTTAAAAGGTTTGCTCATTAACAGTTTTTACAATGTTTCAAAGGAAAAGTAGGTACTTAATTATCTGTTACAAGTTCTCAAGCCCAAAATGCTTAAATCAACATTCCGTGTAAGATAATACTGCTTATCTTGGCACAGAGAACAAAGCCTCGGAGTTATGAATGTATTTCCAACGGAAATCGCTTACAACTATAAACAATATTTGATCTGTTGAGTTGGAAGTATAATATTTCGCATGCATGCATCACGGATTACAGTTATACATATAAGCTCTTTCAATGTGTGACATTCTTTCAACTGCATTAGCGTGTGATAGAACTTTGAACAATTAAACAGATTCATTGATATTTTATTACCATGAAGTATTTTTGGTAACGGTCATATTGCGTTCATTATCTAGAATTAGGGTTCCTGATAAGTCGCATGTAGGGGCAATATGTTGAATTTTTACGAACTGCTAAGTAGGATATGTTTATTGAACCAAGAAATCTTAAGAGAATTGAGGAAGAAGTTACTATAAAGCATCATCAAACGAGATGGGTCGGCGACATTGTCTGTGCACCAATAGGTACCTAGCACTGGGTGAAGTCGGGGTGTAAATTACGCTATAATTATTATTCACATCACGTAATTAAGTCACACGCCTCATTGTCACGTTCATAATTGGCAAAAACTCGCGCCTAAACAACAACCGACCATACAACTTTGAAACGAATGACATTCCCATACAAACTAAGAATACAAATGTGCCATAACTAAACCAGGTAGAGAATACATAAACAAACTTTCCCTAAAAATGTAGATTCAAAGGCGCATTATCCCTTTCTCTGTGTAAAACTGAATAAAATAATACTGTATTGTACATGATCAATATTCAAAAAGTCCGTAGGTACATTGCCGCGACCACAGAAATCGTGCCTTGGCGCAAGGAATACTAAATACCGTCGTCGTCATTTATATTCAACTAGATGGGTTTAAGCGAACACATCGTGCGAGGTACGTATGGAATTAAACTAGCTTATCTCAAAAGATCTAGCATAACGTTTTGAGACCTTAACAACATTAATATTATACAGGATTGAGTAGTAGGCTCATCTGTTATTATCTCTCATTTGAAATTTAAAAATGTCAATATCTCATAAGAACAATTTAATGATAAGATTTTCTTTTCAAACACAACGTTGTAGCCGCTTTAGAATCTTCGTGAAACATTCTTTCCTTACCTGTCAGAAATAAATCTTTAAAATTTTGAACGTACAGAAGCAATATGCTCAGTAAAGCGTGAGGTGTTCAAAAAGTTTAAAAAGCAATAACTAAGAAGGCTACTACGAAGCTTTTTCTAATCAACTATCTACCTACTTAGTTGCTCAGGTTCCTATTTCTTATAGCAATTTTGATCAAAGTTAATCATTAATAAACTACATTACGTACTATCTTTAAGTTTCTTTTGAGAAAGAACGCAATCTTCCAAAACTACCAAAAACACAGTTGTAATAGCTTCTAACTGAGAAGTATGATTAAATTGAAATAATCCAAGCATCTACACAACCAGTCCGTGGATATGTGTCCGCGAACGAATTTTATTACTTGGAACGCTACAATCGCTGGTAATAACACCAACGACCGTCCTATTAGTCTACATGGAGCGAAAGGTGAGCCGATGTCATAACATAAACGCACAACGGTCCGGCTACGAGCGAAGTTCAACATCAACAACGTGGTACAATTAAAAAACATTAAAAAATGCGATGCGTTGACTTAACTCCAGTTTTTAAAAGGCTCGTTTCACAAGTCTTCGAGGAGTGTGAGAACTCAGGTAAACCGACCGGTGTGCGAGTGACGTCGACTCTCGTAACGCCCGCTACGAGGCAGCGACTTCTTGCCGCGGCCGCGTTATTCGCGAGTCGCGCTTTCATAAGCTCCACTTCGTAACTTAAAACATATCCCTTACCTTCGACACCGTCGATCCTGGCCGCTATGGTCCACAGCAAAACAGCAGCGGACAACAATTTAATCCCATAATCCGGTATAAAGTTTCTCGACCACATTTTGTAGCACAACATTCACACATGGATCACACACATTTGTTTTACTTCTGCTGTGTCGTTAATCACTCAATTATTCACACTCACGGAACTAAAAGTAAAAACTGACACTTCATTTTGTTTTTGAACTGTTGTTACGTCGCAAACATTGCAGAATAGGTCATTTTAGCGGTAAAACACGTTTTAAAAAAACGTAAAGCCCGGTAGAAACATGCGCAGCCGCGTCTCGCTCGCATCTGACGGCTTTGTTCGTAAATACACAGCGTACAGTAAATCAAAATGGCCGCCGACGCGCGTGTGTGCGTGCGCTCCCCCTGCATCATCGCTTCTGCTACGATCTAAAGCTCTTTACTTCACTTGAGAAATAGATTTTGATTCAGTTTACCTTATCAGTAATTATTTAAGTCATGATTAAGCAAAGTTTTCCTTCTGCAACTGTGAGAACAGAGGCACGCACACATGCATGCCTACGCGCAGGAATGTTGATTCAATTGAGAAATCAAGCAATTGAACACTTCCCCGCGCATGCAGCCAATCGAGAGCTTTTAAGCTTCGTAGTTCAGCAACCACGAGAGAGATGGCGCTTAATAAGCTTTTGTTCTACAAGGGGTGAATTAATTTAATCGTTACAAATTATGAAAAGCTTGCAATATTTTATTTCAATTGATACAAATGTTGTTTACGTTTCTTTCAAAATGGTTTTTAATTTGTATTTTAAGATATTTTGCTAAATTAAACCGCATAGTTCTTATTTATTTATTTCAGTGTTTTACTATATTTTTTTAATTTTCCTTTAGTCAAATGGATGAGAATATATTTTTGAAACCGGAACGAAACGAAACGTACTGTTTGATCGATACACCGGTCGTTAAGTCCATTCTCAATGATGGGATAGTTAATATTTGTCGATAGATAATATTTAAAATTTATAAACAATGGCGACATGTTACCAAAAACATCCATTCGAGGTCGAGAGCGAGGATCGTCTCACGACTATAAACACCAAAATATTTGAGATCAAAAAGAAAATACAGCTGTCAGGTTTGTAACTATTTCCGTCTGGTTTCATAGTTAGTTGATACAAGTTAGTTCGTTTTTTTTGTGTTTTTACACTTCATCGTTTTTAGCATTAAGGTAAGTATCCCGCGCCCGGTCTGCGATTGCTAAGGTTAAGTAACTTTCGCAAAGGCCGGTCATCGGATGGGTGACCAAAACTTTATCATCTCGAACTCCTCCGTGCTTCGGAAGGCACGTAAAGCCGTTGGTCCCGGCTGAATTAGCAGTCGTTAACAACCACCAATCCGCACTGGGCCCGCGTGGTGGTTTATGGCCCGTTCTCCCTATCCATCTATAGGGAAGGCTGGTGCCCCAGCAGTGGGGACATAAAATGAGCTGATGATGATGATGATAAAGTATCCTACTTCTAAGCTTCGGCCTTCGGACATGTGAGAGAAAAAGCCATAACTCACCAAGCTTGCCCAGCGTTGTTTGTTGGATGCTAGTTGCTAGCTATATAGCTATAGGCAGCCATCTTCAGATAACAACCGAGTTTAACGACTACGTGCTTTCGTGCTACGTGATGTAAATTGTAGCTTATCGAGCTTCTTCTTCTTACGTCCTCCTTTTCATATATATATAGATAATATTCTGAGGTATAATAATGAAGTGCGGTTTAATTTGTAAAAAAAAAGTAAATAAGTAATATCATGTATCTAACATAGAATAAGTTAATACTAACACATTATGAGTCTTGGTCACTTTAATAAATAAATATTCTATTCTATGCTATTCTATTATATAATAGTAGAATACGTAAACACAAAAAGGAATGATAAAATGAAAAAATAAAATACCTATATGAAAACAAAAACACAAATGTTGAAAAAAAATCCACGAGCAGGATTTGAACCAGCACCCTTCTATTCAAATCCTGTTCTCGGAAATGTTTTCGACATTTGTGTTTTTGTAATTTGTTCGCAACAAAATTTGCGTTAAAAATTATATAAACAAAACAAAAACATTTTATATGAAAACAAAATAAAATAAAAATAAAACATGATTAAAAATAAAAAGTAAAAACATAAGTAAAAGAAACCGATGGCTGTGAAGCCAACTAGGTCCCTAACGGTCAGTTAAATAATAATAGTACTACACATAAGGTTGAAACTGATGCTGTGCCAATCTTGTTAACAAAAGCTATAAGCTATGTTACAGCATCATTTTCGATCTAGGGCTAAACTTTAGTCCTCATTTTTGAAAACAGGGATATAGTTAGCCTACTTTAATTTTTCCTTTCAGAGGGCCAAAGAAAGTCCTGCTACGAAGTGAACGAAGCTGAGAAACAACAGAACAACGATCTAATCGAGACGTTGAAGAAGGAGATCAGGCAGCGGCTCACTGAGCTGGTACAGGCCAGGGCCGTCATCAGCGATGAGGAGGCGCAGGTCAAGAAGTACCTGAACGAAGTGTGCCCCGTCGCCAACAAGACGCAGGGAGAGGTATAGGAGCATCAGGAAGCTTAGTGCGAGTTGTTTCACCTCACCACGTTTTTTAACCTCCTCTGTGGTCTAGTGGTTAAGGTCACAGTCCTTGGTTCGATTCCTAGTGGGGGGTACACTGCCGTCATAAGGAAAAAGGGCACAATTAACATTTTTTTTAAATTTGAGTTAGATTTCTTTTCAAACCCGTTTTTCTCCTGATTTGCAAAATGTTAGATATGCCTTTTTTAATTATGAGGGCAGTACATGTTTGTGTACTCGGTTTGGTAGTAGGACTTGTTTAAAGAGCGCATGGCTAGTTACCACCATCTTATTGTTTTCTAAAGTTTACGCGAACATTACACTTTGAAATAAAACTACTACTCTTACGGATCTACTGTTTTCGAGTGTATGTATGTATGTATGTAAGTATGTCTACTTCTTTGGCACGCCCTACAGCCCAAACGGTATGGTGGATTTTAACATATGAGGTCATCATCATCATCATCATCAGCTCATTTTATGTCCCCACTGCTGGGGCACGAGCCTTCCCTATGGATGGATAGGGAGAACGGGCCATAAACCACCACGCGGGCCCAGTGCGGATTGGTGGTTGTTAACGACTGCTAATGCAGCCGGGACCAACGTGCCTTCCGAAGCACGGAGGAGCTCGAGATGATAAAATTTTGGTCACTCATCCGATGACCGACCTTTGCGAAAGTTGCTTAACCTCAACACTCGCAGACCGGGCGCATTAACCACTGCGCCATCGAGCTCCTCATACATATGAGGTGACGTTAGATTTTTACACATTGATTTAATTTAATTTTACCTTGCTGTTTCGAATCCTTTGCATTTGCAAGGTCCGTGATCACAGGGAGACATGGTGCCTAGTGTGAATTTTATTTACTATCCGTATTCATTCGAATACGTTTAAGAAAGCGAAAATTAGTATGACATTGAAGCAGAGCCTCCTGGCGACATACGAGAAGAGTTAAAATTTTGCCATACAAAATTCACGTAATGAAACTCGCAGGAGACACTAAGCACCCTGGTCTTCTCATTATAAGTAAGTTTTTAACTTGCCTATCGTCTTTTTATTTTAATCGGGTGTGTACGGTGTTGTTGGCACATTCATGTGTTTTATGTTATCTAATCGAGCTGCATTATAGGATTTCAAAAACAAATTATTTTAAAACATTCTTAAAACGCGGTAAACCTCCTATTAGGTTGTACTAGAATTTAATAGAAATAATTAATAAAATAAAAAATAATAAAAATATGTTTATTTTTCCATCACAAAAATAGGTACATTAGACTAAGACTTATTAACTAAAAATTAACATAGTATCCTATATTTGTGAGAGACTGGTGCCTGATAAAGGTTTCATAAAAAAGGAAACCTGGGCTACAGGTTGCCAGGCCCTCCCTGCAAATAGTAACTATTTATTTTATTTTCTCTTTTATCTTATTTTCTCATATGAATTACAAATTCATTTACATGAGAAACACAATTAATAATTTATTTACTTGATAGATAAAGCAGATAAGAGGCTTAAGCAACTTAAAACATATTTTATAAGTTACTAATTAGGTTTAATAAATGGTCACTGTCAGTTTTATAGCACCTATGCTCGTTTCTCAGCGCAGCCTGGTATTGTTCCAGATTATACACAATCTTGACTTGAAAGTAATAGAACAGAGAAAAATGCTGGACCTCCTTAAGTACGAGAAAAGAAGTAAGAAGAATAAATTAAACAACCTTGAGAAGGAATACGAACATTTACTCATAGAGAGCACCAAAAGCGAATTGGTCAAATCTAAGATCTCCACAAGAGCCAGAAAGGTAATTATCGATTTAAGAATAGATAATCTATCTAATGGTCAAAGTAAGGTAAAGTAAATTGCCTATAACTATCCCACTGCTGGGCAAAGACCTCCATCATTGAAATCAAGTCATCGCTACAATTGATGGGTGTATTGGCTCACCACGCTTGCCAAATGTGGGTTAGCGTTGGCGATCATGATCACACACCCGGGCTATGCATCGAACATCCGAAGCACACTTTGACCGACCTAGGAATTGAACCCGGTACCTTCGGGTATCGGCCCGCGAGTTACCACTCGGCCACCGAGGCGTTCATCATCGGCCTATCTTAGTCCACTGCTGGACGTAGGCCTCCCCTAATGAGCGCCATAGCGCCCTGTCCTCAGCTTGACGCATCCAGCATCTGCCTGCAGTCTTTCGCAGGTCGTCATCCCACCTAGCCGGAGGGCGTCCCACACTACGTTTACCGAGTCGTGGTCTCCACTCAAGAACACGTTTACCCCAGCGGTTGTCGGTTCTTCGCCAGATATGGCCGGCCCACTGCCACTTCCAACTTGCTAATTCTTAGAGCTATGTCGATGACTTTGGTTCTCTGTCGGATGTATTCGTTACGAATCCTATCCTTCAGAGAAACTCCGAGCATAGCTCTTTCCATAGCTCGCTGAGCGACTTTAAACTGGTGGACCAGCCCTACCGTGAGTGTCCACGTCTCAGCTCCGTAGGTCATGACGGGTAGGACGCACTGATTGAAAACTTTCGTTTTCAAGCATTGCGGTATGGATGACGAGAAGACTCGACGCAGTTTCCCAAACGCTGCCCAGCCCAGCTGGATCCTCCTCTTGGCCTCCCTCTCAAAATTGTTTTTACCTAACTGCAGAATCTGCCCGAGGTAAGTATATTCAGAAACGATTTCAAGAAGGTGGCCATGTACGACGACCGGTATCGGATCAATGTGGCCATTGATCATGACTTTGGTTTTGTCCAAATTCATGCCAAGACCGATGCGTCGCGAGGCTGAAGCTAGGCCGTCCAGCATCTGGTTCAGCTCCTCTAGCGACTCCGCCATTAGGACTATGTCATCAGCGAATCGCAGGTGTGAGATGTAGTCACCGTTTATGTTAATGCCCTTCCCTTTCCAGTCCAGCGTCTTAAACATATCTTCCAACGCGCTTGTGAACAGTTTCGGGGATATGACAGGGATGTCATATCCCCGAAACTGCTGGCCTTGTACTTGGACATTCATGGTGGCGCATTCGTAAAGACATCTCAACACCTCGATATAACGACAGTCCACTTGGCATCGCTGTAAGGATTCCAGAACAGCCCAGGTTTCGACAGAGTCAAAGGCCTTCTCATAGTCCACAAAAGCCAGACACAGGGGCTGATTATACTCTTCAGACTTCTGTATAATCTGCCTCACTGTGTGAATGTGGTCTATGGTACCATATCCTCCGCGAAACCCGGCCTGTTCCGGTGGCTGGAACTCGTCGAGTCTCCTGGCGAGACGATTCGTGACCACTCGTGAGAAAAGCTTATAGACATGGCTCAGGAGCGAGATGGGTCTGTAATTTTTAAGCAGAGTTTTATCGCCCTTCTTAAAAAAGAGCACCACCAAGCTCCTGCTCCACGCCTTTGGAGTTCTCCCACTGTGAAGGACGGCGTTGAAGAGCTTCTGCAATTCCTGTATAACAGGGGCTCCTCCAGCTTTCAAAAGCTCTGATGTAATTCCGTCCTCACCGGGGGCTTTTCCATTTTTAAGCTGTCTCAGAGCTAACACGATCTCGTCTTGACTGATGTCTGGCAGTTCGTCGGTGTAGTGGCGTGTCAAGGTGGCTCTGGAATCGTGGTCGTCTCGTCGGGGACGAGGGGCATGTGCAGCGTATAATCGGCCATAGAAATCCTTTATCTCGGCGGAGATCTCCGGCTTCGACAATACGGTCCTCCCGTCGTGCGTTTTAAGCTTCGTCAGGTGGCTCCTGCCAAGCTGCTGAGTGAATACTTTGGACCCTCGGTTTCGCTCTATCGCCTTTTCAATGAGGCGTGTGTTGGAGCTCCGAAGGTCGCGCCGTACCATCTTCGCAATTCGCTTGTTCAGGTCTGACCTCTCCGACGAAGTCGCTTGGGTGGTTTTCCGTCTTCTTGTCATCAGCCCGAGAGTCTCAGCCGAGAGTTTGGATTTCTTGCCAGTACGCTGTTTTTTGCAGAACTGAATGCCCTCGTCCCTCAACGTTTCGACCAGATTTTGTAGGGTCTCGTTAGCGTCATCAGTGGGTTCCAAAGCAACAAATCTGTCCCCGAGAAGCTGCTGGAATTTCTCGGTGCCCGCCATGATTTGGATTGGGTTAGGACGGAGCGTGGACTTCATCAGACGGTTTCTTTCAAGCTTTAAGTTGATATTCAGAGAGCCTCGGAGGAGTCGGTGATCAGATCCGGTATTGAACCTGTTGATCACTGAGACATCTCTGAATATGTGCTTGCTATCCGTCATGATGAAGTCGATCTCATTTTTGGTCACAGTATCGGGACTTTGCCATGTCCACTTCCTTTGAGGCTGTTTTTTAAAGAAGGAGTTCATTAAGAACAGCCCCTCTTTCTCGAGGAAGTTGACAAGCATTTGCCCCCTGTGATTCCTAACTCCATAACCATGCGGTCCTATCCGGGATTCGTTGCCAGTCTGGGTTCCCACCTTGCCGTTAAAGTCTCCCATAACAACGTTGAAATGAGCCTTAGTGGTGTTATGCAAGGCTTTGGATATGTCTTCGTACATATCCTCCACTTCATCATCTGAGTGTGCCGAGGTCGGTGCGTATACCTGAATGACATTCATGCTGTAACGCTTTGACAGCCGAATGATCAGGTACGCTACCCTGGTCGACACACTGGAGATTTCTTCGACGTTGTTAGAGAGGACCTTATTGACGAGGAAGCCTACGCCGCCCTGGGATGTTTTATCACCCTCGCGAAAGTAGAGAAGATGGCCCGAGTCTAGGGTTTTTTTTTTTTTTTTTTTTTTATGCTAGCACCTCCAACAAGATCGGAGCCTATTTTTTACTTATTTCTCTTTCATACCAGTTCTCGCTTGTATACCTCTCGTACTTTCATTCCTCATACCACACTTTCATACATCATCTTTTGCACTTTTACGGGTGGGATGCCCGTCTATTATAGGCCTAATATATCTATCCTATCCTTTTGTTTATTTCAATTTTTATTATTCTTGGGCAAATAAAGGTTACACGAAATTTTAATATTTACATTTTGTGATACATGGTTCTTATAAACTAAATACAGTATTCTTATATCTAATATTAATTATTACAAGACAAAGATTCATCTATTTGTTTCTGCTTACAGCGCTGTAATCAAAATTACAGGTGAAACATAAAACTTAGTGTCTAGTCCTTATTTCTAATATTTGCAATATTACAAACTTTAATACTATATTCCACAAAATCTCTCATTTTGTACTTACACGAAATAATTTCGTGTAAGTTGTCAAGTCTTAACTGTATTCCGTGTCTTTGCTCAAGGTTGTATCTATACATGTTGGTGGAGGGACATTCGAGGAGGAGGTGGGGAACTGTTTCTTCCTTTTCAGGGTCGCAGATACATGAAGGGCTCGTCCTGCACTTGAAGCGATTCAAGTACTGGGCGAACCCTCCATGTCCGGTAAGGATCTGCGTCAACGGACCTCTCGGCTGCAGCTTTCTTACCACCTTGTGCGCCGATCTAACGTCCGGGAAGAACAGTTTCGTGACGGAGGCGGTCTGCCCTTCGCGGAAGCGTTGGTCCCAGCTTTCAATCGTATTTTCTCGCAGTAACCTCTTGACGTACGAGAGTGGGCATGCGTCGTAATCGGGGCTCTTCTTTGACCTCAGCGCGGCCGTCTTGGCCAGTTCGTCGGCCCGCTCATTGCCCGGAAGTCCCGCGTGCGCCTTGATCCAGAACAAAGATACAACTTTGTTCTGGGTGAAGGCCCTTCGCAGGTTCTTACGTGCTTCCACTGCCAGGGGGTGGAGAGAGTGATGGTTGGCGATCGTCTCCAGCGCTGCCCTCGAATCGCTATACACACCATAACTCGTCTCCTTTCCCCGCGCAATTACTTCCGTGGCTTTGCATATCGCTAGAAGTTCCGCTTGGTAGACTGTGCAGTACGCGGACAGACATAGCTTTATGGATCGGGTCTCGGCCTCACCTTTCCATATGGAAAGTGCTGCTCCGACCTTCCCCTCGAGCTTGCTGCCGTCGGTGAAGATTCGCACCGCCTGCACATTGTACCTGTCCACAAGGTTTTGGTCTTCCAGGCACACGAACTCCAAACCCATATGCGCCGCCGGATGTGGAGCAACAACGAAGTCCACCGCACTCTCGGTCTCTCTGCCTCCCAGCACTTCCAGGGATGACCCTCTCTTTGCCTCGTACAGAGCGGCTGCTTCTGCAATCCTGAGGTCGAGAGGCAGTATCCCTGCAAGTGCCAGTGCCGAGTGTAGGGAGACTGTGCGGTAGGCTCCGCAGAGCTTTTGCGCGAAACCCCTCTGGACCGTGTTGAGCTGCTTCCTAACGCCGAGTTTGTTCGCCGCCGGAGCCCACGCCGCCGCCGCGTATAAAATGACCGGCTCTACCGCCGCAGTGTAGATAGACCTCACGATTTCGGGGTCTAAACCCCAACTGACCTTGGCCGCCTTTGACAGTTGCCTATATATACCTATCGCCTTTCGGCACTGATTGGCTATATGCGTGTTGAATGTCAGGTTGTGGTCGATTGTGAGGCCCAAAATCTTCACCTCTCTCGACATGCCAATGTCGATCCCCCCCATGCTCAGCCGCGGCGTGTCGTGCTTCAGCTTGCGTGTGATCAACATCGCACAGGTCTTGTGCGGCGCAAACCTTAGCTTATTGCACACACCTCACTGCTGGACATAGGCGAGAGCGGCATTGGCCTGTCGCTGTACGTCGCTCGCTTTATCCCCGTGGAAGACCATAACTACGTCGTCCGCGAATGCTTGGACGTAATCCCCCCTCTCATGCAGTCCCTTCAGTAGCGGATCTAGAAGCAGGTTCCAGAGAATTGGACCGCCGATTGACCCTTGCACGCATCCTTTGTTGGTGCTTCGCGTGCTTACCTCCCCAGCGTATCTTACTGTGACTCTTCTGCAGCTGAGATAGCTGTCGAGTAGCCTCCTGATGTTGACCGGACACTGTTCCTCAGCCAGTCAGATTCTGATTGCTGGCCACCACGCGCTGTCGAAGGCCCCCTCTATATCCAATGACACTAGGGTAACCAGCTTTTTCAGCTCAACCATACCTCTGATGTGGTGTATTAGATGATAGAGGGCGTCCTCGGTGCTCCTCTGGGGCATGAATCCGTACTGGCGAGTACTAATCCTCGGTACAAGATGGTACTTAATCCTTGCTACCGACATCTTCTCGAGAACCTTGCCCAGTACCGGCAGTAATCCGATGGGTCGGTACGCCTTGGGTACTGTGTAGTCGTCCTTGCCCTGTTTTCTGAGTACCACTACTGTGGCCTCTTTCCAGGTGTCCGGGAAATGTCCTAGTTCTAGGCATTTGTTGAATAGGGCAAGCGACTCTTCGATGTTATGCTCCAAGGCTCGGCTGCAGATGTCTGCCGTGAAGCCATCCGCTCCCGGGGCCTTCTTTGGATTAAAACTTCCCATCGCGGTCTTTAGCTCTAGTGAGGTGAACGGAGGATCCAGATGTTCATCATCTGTCCGATCGTTGACTCTCTCTGCCGTTTGTCTGACCCGGCGATGGTCTGCGTTATCATTACTTTCCAGGTCCTCTGGGTAGAAAGTCTCGGCCAGTAAGTTCGCTGATTCCTCGCGGTAAATCCCCTCCCATACCCCTTCTCTGTCCTGCTTCTCGCAGAACTCTTTCCAGCTCGCTATACGGGCACTCTTGGCGTGGCACTCATAGTTTTCTTTCTTTTGCAGGTATTCTTCGACGACCTTTTCTCTTCGATGTGGCGCAGCGTTACGAATTCTCCGTTTGTATGTGGCCATCGTCTTCTTCAGCTTGGACAACTCCTCGTTCCACCAAGGGATGGTGAGGGTCTCTGCGTTCTTCTTAACTGGAATCGCATCTCTACAAGCCAAAGTGATCGCTGTTGTGAGCTCTACGACGGCCTTCTCAAGTGAGTCTTTGTCACTTAAGGCTTTTATACTGTCTATATTTATGTTGCGTTCTTGTTTGTATAGCACCATCGCGTCTGTGAATTCTGTCCAATTGGCTTTCTTTGTGTTGTACAGACGCGTTGTTCTTTGGACCTGTAAGCCTTTGCTCTTACGGAGTTTAACATCAAAGAGAATGGTGTTGTGGTCGGAGCTTGTTATTCTCTGGTCTACCCTCCAGTTATCTATAAGCCCCAACAGGTCGTCGGTAATCGCTGTTATATCAACAAAGCTGGTGAACTCCCTATTACCTCTCACGGTGTCAAAAGTCGGAGTATCACCTCTATTTAATATCTGCAAACCAGACTCTTCCAGGGTCCCGGACATCTTTACTCCCCTGAGGTCTTCTATGGTGCTACCCCACCAGGTACTCTTAGCATTACAGTCTCCAGCGATCAGCAGTCTTCTTGGGCCCAGCTCCTCTACGATCAAGCTCAACCGGTCCAGGTAAGGCCCAATTGGTAGGTCGGGTTCAAAATAGAAGGAGACCGCCGCGATTTCCCAGTCGCAAGTTCGGATCCTCACCACCACGATGTTGTTGGTCGTGAGTTTCGGGCACAGTGTGACGCTGAGATCGTTGTCGAAGACGACAATAGCTGCCTTCACTGTCCCATCTCCTATCGTTGCGCACTGGTACACTCGCGCGCCGCGGTAATCCTTCATTCTCCGAATCCCTCCAACGTAGGGTTCCTGAACTAGTGCGAACGTCAATTTGCGTTCGCTGGCTACCACCATGAGCTCAGTCGTTGCCAACTCTTTTCTTTGGAGGTTCGCCTGGGCCACTGCGTATCCTCTGGCGGGGTGATTGCCTGCCCGTGAGCAACTTTGGACCACCTTAGCAGTACGCTATCTTAGCGCGTGCCAGTGCCTCCCACCTTCTCCGTACCGGGCACTCTGCGTCAAACACATTGTGCTCTGTCCGGTCCATACTGGCTGCGGTACAGTTGCAGCAGGTTGGGGGCGCTCCAGCGCCGTAAACAGGGCACTTATCTTTTGTGTGGGCTCCCGCGCAGTGGCTGCATTTCAGCTCCGTTTCTCTGCAGAATTTCCGGCCATGCCCATATCCAAGACACATGGAGCACTGCAGGAGTGGGGATTGGTCCTCAACCCTCACCCTTTGCAGGTCGACATGGGCATGTCCTTTGTTCATCAGCCTTTGATAAATCTGCGGGGATACCGTCAGGACGATGTGTGAGACGAGTTGGTTTCGGGCTCTCCTTCGGAACCGGAACTCCACCCGGTCCTCCTTCTTATCCAGTTCAGCGAAGACATCTTTATTCTGGTTCCGAAGCGCCCGAATCACCTCCTCGTCCGTAAGCCTGGCATTGGCCTGGCGTCTTACGAGACGTATTGACGTCTCGTAAGACGACCAGCGGGTCCTGGTTTTTCACCTCCTCAAAGGTGAGGTGGTCCTTTGCGCCTTTCAGTCGCTCTTTTATCTTCTCCCGAGCTTCTTCCGTTCCGCATCCCACTACTACTTTCCTGTCTCTCACCTTCCTGACTCTATCAACCTTAATCCAACCGTCCGTTGCATTTACCGCCTTGCGTCGAGTCTAGGGTTACGGTGTCCTCCCCCTCTCTACGAACTTCACATAACCCTAGAACATGCCATTTAATGTTCTCTAACTCCACTTCCAACTGCGCTAGATGGTGGTCAAGCCTCAGAGTGCGTCCGTTAAACGTTGCCAGGGTCAGTTGTTTGTGGCAGCCTGAGGTAGCCCGGTGATTGTTAGCACCCCCTGCCCCGCCGTTACCATGGCCGCTGCCATGGCCAGGAATAGCGAGGCGGCCGGGAACTAGGGGCCGTTTCCTTTTTCGTACGATCATCATAAGGAGGGTAGTGCCCATAATCCCCACGCTGGGCATGCGGGTTGGGGATCGCAGTTCAGTGTGTGGTGATGGAGTTGTTCTACAGGGGGCGCTGCTGCCCACCCCCCGGTTTTGTCCCTTTGTCGCCTCTTACGACACCCACGGGAAGAGTTGGGGTGGCGCAATTCTAGGCCGGCACCACACGGCGGCGCGGCACCGAGGCGTTAGTCTAAGACTAAGTAATAATGTAAAATCGTAATAAATACAAACAAAATTGTCTTTGTAAAATCTTAAGTTAGATTTTTAGTTTTCCTTTGCCTAAGTCGTTAATTAGGCTTCACCCGACTCCGAGGAACAGGCACTCAAACCTTTAGAACTAGCAAGTTCATCACAGATGCCCTAGCTAGACAAAGGTGACAGCGAGTCAATGATTTCAACAGATCTCTTCAAAGCCTTCGACTCTATAAATCACGAAGGCTTGTTGAAGAAACTACAGAAGGCAGAAGTGCCCAACAACGTTATTAAAATCATTGAGAATTACTTAAGAAATCGCAGTCTAATAAGGAAATTCAGCGCAACCAAAGGTGCAGAGAAACCGATCCCCCCCCCCCTCCCCATGGAGTACCCCAAGGATACATTCTGGGCCCAGTAATTTTCAATCTGTATGTGCATGACATATGGGATGAAAGAGATAGGATACAAGGTCTGAGAACATCACATCCGAATCATGCCACGCGACGAGCTGAGTGGGCAGCCGAGACAATGATCAACTACTACGATAGATGGGGACTGAAGTGCAACGTGGACAAAACGGAGTGTATACTGTTCACCAAGAAACGTAAGTTTCACAAAAGAATACGACTGATAAGTGATATTCGATAAAACTCTTACGATGGGCCCACACACAAACTATACCGACAAAAAGGCGAGACAAGTCCGTGGAGCGCTGGCCCCCATAATCGGCTGGTTTTCCAAAACAGACATTGCAATCAAGCTGGCTATTATTCAAGCCTGTCTGCTGCCCCTTCTAGATTATGGGGTCATACAACTTCTCTCGAGGTTCAGCAACAGCAACCTCCTGAAGATTGAACGCCAACATAGAATGGCCCTCAAAACCGCCGGACAAATTCCACGCAGATTCCCCACAACAGACTTGTGGGAAATGCTCGACTGGGACCCGTGGCACATCTGTGGCAAAGATCTAAACGAGGATATGTTGAGAAGACTACAAGACCTACATGTGTAAGATCTCGAAACCCCCGGAGATGTCTCGGCCACGGTCAATTCAACCAATGCACGCATAGGCGAGATCGCCTATTACCAATTAAAGACAGGCGACGTCAGCTCAGCAAAAGAGCAACAGCCCCACGCTCCCCTATATTATAAGATAGTCTGTAAGTACACCAACACGTACCAACCCCGAGTATTTGATTATATAACAAAACTCACAAATCACGGAATACACACAACAAACTAGGGTACACTAACGCTGACACTGGTCCACGTAGACTTAAGTTAGCTGACACAACTCGACCCAACGATGGCGACACAGAACCTGTAACATATTAACTAGGGAAATAAACGAATTCTGATTCTGATTCGTTAATTAGTCAGACAGCCATACGCATACGATATCTTGGTGGTGAACTAAATCTGCCATTTTTATGTTTATAACACAAGGATCTTATATCTAAGTCTATCGTTATCACTGATCTCCAAACTTCAGTATGAAGATGGCACTAAATGATGATGATCGCTATAACAACTTATCAACAGATTAATCAGATAAGACAAAGGCAAAGCGCCGTTGTAAAGTAAAAAAAACGCTACCATCAGCTGTTAAGAATCCAGGACATTCAACGCTAATATTAAAATGTATGAAAATTTCAGCAAGCCTCCCATCTTGAGAACGAAATCCACAAAGTGCTAATACAATGGACAGAAGCGGAACTGGTGAAGAAGAAATACTTGACGATACGGTAAGGAAACTGTTAGATAATAAGGTCGCAAAATTTTTCTTCATACATATAATTGGGAATAGTGCTTTCAAAGAGGTTTTAGTGAACTAAATTTTGAACTTAGGACAATTTTTGAGCAAACGTATGTGCCAAACTTTTATCACTTATACTTATGTATATTTCCAGACTAGCCTTAATTGATGACTCCGTAAAATTCGAAAGCTCTTTGACTCGAATCGAAGAAATGATAAAGAAACAAAAGGAAGAAATAGCAAAACTGGAGGTAACAACATTTTGTTATTTTTATTTTATGTGTAAGTTAGTAAGTAAATAGGCAAAGCACAACTATTCCATGAGGCAGCGGCGTGTTCCGATGACCCAACACTAGGCACTGGGCACTGCCTGATCTGTGGCGGTCAAGCAGTTATATACGTTTCCAAAAGTTAAGCGGGTGCCAGTGATAATTATCTTGTTACAGATTTTTACCCAAAATTATGTTAATGATATGTTATAACAAAAATATATTAAAAGGAAACATTTTTACAAAAAGGCGAGACACGCATGTGTAACTCTGTACTTCTAAAGACTCCTTAAATCGGTCTGTTTTCGTAAGATGGCAGTCGTTAAGCCCAACCTACTTGAAGTCTTTAATTGGCCCATCGTCGTGGGTTATGGTCAGCCTCCACTTGAGAAGGAGCAGCAATGCAATAATAAATAAAATAAAATAAAAATAACATTTATTTCACTAAAAAAGTTTGGTTTAAGGAATGTTTTTTTATTAGTTAGGAAGTATAATTGGCTTTCTTACTACTTACTACTAAAAAATAACATCTTATTTTTTAGTTAATAAGTTGTGTCACAGCTGTTTGTCTTCCTATACAAAAATAGGCTGATGATGATGTTACGTGTAAGTAAGTATTAGGTTAGGTTAGGTTACCTATGAAATTGACATTTTGTATGAAGATTTTTTATAAAATTATATTTTTCATACAAACGTTTTTTTTAATATTCTTAGCATCTATTTACACTATAAAAACTGTAGAGTAGTGTGTTTCTTTCACTAGCTAAATATATCAGACATAAAAAGAAAAAAAATCAAGACCCTTAAAAGCTACAATGAAACAAAAGTCAATTCCGCAAACAAAAAAAGAAGACAATTCAAAAAAAATTGGGCGATAAAGACACAAAATGAATAATCATTGATAGTACTGAAGCCTAAGTAACATAGTTCTAATTAAAGGTGTATAATAATATTAACAACCGGTATTGACTTTAAGAAGTAATAGACATAGGTGTATTACTTCTAAAAAACATTAATAGTAATAAGTGAGAAAAAAACGTCAATTTCATAGGTAAGGACCCAATAAAAGAGTTTTAAATAGTGCAGTCAAGATTTCATACCAACTTTCAATATCAACAAGTTCATGATTATTTTACATATAATTATACTTCGTATCTCTTCGAAGATGATTACCAGTTAACATGCAGCAGTACGTAGTCTGATGCAGTCCTTGTCACATATTTTAAAGCTACTAAAGAAAAAAACAATATCTCTGTCTCACTCCCTGCCGCCCTACACAGCCGGTCGCCAGATGGCCGCCATTACGTTTTTTTGTGCGGTCTAAGTCACACGTTCGTGTTCTTAATAGTTAGTAATACTTCAATCGCGATCATTAGTGCTACTATGAGTGGAAAAAAGCGGTCGAGAGACGACGATTATGTTCATTAGAACAAAATAATAAATCACGGCGTTATCGTCATGTACATCGTAGAAAAATATTAACCTCCAAAAGTAAATCTTTAAAACGAGTCATCTCATTAAAAACGGTTAAGGAACACACTGTAAGTAGGATTTCTTTGTTTGCTAAAAGATTTTCTAATAAGCCAATGCACACGCTCGGCGACACCAACAGTGCATAGGCGCCGCGCCGGCCGGCGTCATCATGTCGCGACGGCTTTTGTTTTAAGCGTATTCAAATTCTGCTCGATGCTAGGTATATTATTGCGTTGGCTTTTGTACCAGTGAACAGTATTCTAGGTCCTAGATCCTAGAATCTAGGATACAATAAATTATATAAATTTAAAACGACTACTAACTACTTAGTTGTTCATAAACCAGACACAATAGAAATTCAATTGTTCTTTGGCACTGTGGTTACATTGGGCGTCCAAGTATCTAATTATGGTATAAAATAACATAATTATTTAAAAGAGTTTATCGTACTTACTTCCTTTTTTATTTACACTGACCAAATATCATGAGCTCCATGTATTGTATTTGAGCATCAATAGAATTCTATATAGATTGATAAATTTAAAATAATAACATAACAGTGTAATCATAGTCATAAGTATTTATTGCATGATGTATCCTTCTTTACGAATGGAAATATTTTACAAATTTTATATTAGAGTTGTTTTGGGTATAAGTAATTTTATATTCAAATTCAAATTCAAATTCAAAAATCATTTATTCAGTTTAGGCTACAAGTAGCTCTTATGAATGTCGCTATGCCATCGGTTCGTAAGTCTACTCTGGGCGGGAGATCTTGCACTGAGAAGAACCGGCAAGAAACCAGCAAGTGTCCAGCTCTTTTCTCCCTTACAGCGTCAAAAAAAATAAAAATTGAAAAATGCCCTATCATAGCAGGACACTTTCCATTACAAATAAACACAAAAAATATAGAAGACAACCACAACATGTAAAAAAAAAAACAAAAAAAATAAACAAATCTAATATATCAAATTTACATCTGGTATAAGTTTCAATTTCCACAATGTCATACAGTACCACTACAGTACTCTAATAAAAGTCAAAAATTGTTTAAGAAAAACAAAGTCAAACTATAGTAATTAATACTAACAATAAGATAAGTATGCAAGAGCAGACCAGCCTCCACAGGCGGCACCCGTTCACGAGTATGACATATGAATCAGCCATCGCTTCGCTCAACCATATTTTAGGGAACGTAACGACCCGACGCACACGCCACCACCGCAGAGACAATAAAGAGAGCATGACACACTCAAGATACTTTAAATAAAAACTTAATGATCTATTTAACGCAACGCTGTTTGTTATCTGTAGGACACTGTTCAAAACTATCATATCAGTATAAAAATTATATAAATTAATTTTACTATGTATATTGATACAAATAGAGTATAATGTGTTTTTATTACAACCAGGCTGTTTTATCATCTAATTATTCTTTGACTTTAATAATAACCTTTTATAAAAAAGTGTAACTACTTACAATGTGAAATAACATGTACAGGCGAGCAGACTAAGATGACCACACATTCTTATCATTAAAATAATCATCAATTTTATAGTAACCTTTTTTCATTAGACCTTGTTTTATTTCTGTCTTAAACTTGTGTAGTGGCAATTCTGTTAGAGTGAAAGGCACTTTATTGTATATTTTTATACATTTCCCAACAAATGAATTACCAACTTTATTGAGTCTAAGTTTTGGAACAGCAAGTTTGTTTTTATTTCTTGTGTTAAAATTATGGGTATTACTTTTTATTTCGAATTTATCTAAGTTTTTATAAACATAAATGATATTTTCATAAATATACTGTGAAGCTACAGTTAAAATATTAATCTGCTTAAATAACTCTCTCAGCGTATCACAGGGCTTAAGGCTATAAATAGCTCGAATGGCTCTTTTCTGTAAAACAAAAATGGTTTCAATGTCAGCCACTGAGCCCCACAATAAAATACCATACGACATGACGCTGTGAAAGTAACTAAAGTAAACCAATCTTGCCGTTTCTACATCAGTAAGTGACCTCATTTTTCTAACCGCATAGGCAGCTGAGCTAAGTCTTCCTGCCAGGGCAGCAATATGAGAACCCCATTGTAATTTATGATCTAAGGTAATACCCAGAAAAACTGTCGAGTTAACTATTTCAACTATTTCATCGTTCATAGTGATACTGGTATTAACCTGCTTCACATTGGGCATCGTGAATTTCACACATTTAGTTTTTTTTGCATTAAGCAGCAGGTTATTAGTGGTAAACCAATGTAATATTTGAGAGAGAGTATTACTTACGTCGTCAAATATTGCTCTATGTCTATCAACTTTAAAAATCAATGAGGTGTCATCAGCAAATAATACTATCTCACAAAGATCTTCGGTGTAGTAAGGTAGATCATTTACATAAATGAGAAATAAAAGAGGTCCTAATATTGAACCCTGGGGCACCCCCATAAGTAATGGGGCGCCAGAAGAATCAGTACCGTTAATATTAAATTCAAATTCAAATTCAAAAATCATTTATTCAGTTTAGGCTACAAGTAGCTCTTATGAATGTCGCTATGCCATCGGTTCGTAAGTCTACTCTGGGCGGGAGATCTTGCACTGAGAAGAACCGGCAAGAAACTCAGCAAGTGTCCAGCTCTTTTCTCCCTTACAGCGTCAAAAAAAATAAAAATTGAAAAATGCCCTATCATAGCAGGACACTTTCCATTACAAATAAACACAAAAAAATATAGAAGACAACCACAACATGTAAAAAAAAAAAAAAACAAAAAAAATAAACAAATCTAATATATCAAATTTACATCCATATTTCAATACATATTTTCAATTTCCACAATGTCATACAGTACCACTACAGTACTCTAATAAAAGTCAAAAATTGTTTAAAATAAAATAAAATAAAATTATATGAAATTAAATTATATGAAATTAAATTAAATTAAATCAAATCAAATCAAATCAAATCAAATCAAATCAAATCAAATCAAATCAAATTAAATTAAATTAAACTAAATCAATTTAAATTAAATTAAATTAAATTAAATTAAATTAAATTAAATTAAATTAATTAAAATGAATTGAAATGAAATTGAATGAATACACAGATCTCCACGCAAGTCGTGTTGAGGGTTGTTTGCTAAACTCCACGTAAATTGTGTTGAGGATTGTCTGCTAAACTCCACGTAAATCGTGTTGAGGATTGTCTGCAGAACTCCACGTTAATCGTGTTGAGGATTGTCTGCAAAACTCCACGTAAATCGTGTTAAGGATTGTTTGCAGACCTCCACGTAAATCGTGTTGAGAAATGTCTGCTAAACTCCACGTAAATCGTGTTGAGGATTGTTTGCAGAACTCCACGTAAATCGTGTTGAGGATTGTCTGCTAAACTCCACGTAAATCGTGTTGAGGATTGTCTGCAGAACTCCACGTTAATCGTGTTGAGGATTGTCTGCTAAACTCCACGTAAATCGTGTTGAGGATTATCTGCTAAGCTCCACGTAAATCGTGTTGAGGATTGTCTGCTAAGCTCCACTTAAAACGTGTTGAGGATTGTCTGCAGATCTCCACGTAAGTATTGTTGAGGATTGTCTGCTAAACTCCACGTAAACCGTGTTGAGGATAATTTTGTATTAACTTCACGTATATCGTTTTGTGAACGACACAGACACTATAATGCTATGTATGTTTAATTGCCTTTTATTTAATTTTTTTGTTTCAACACTAGAATAGATGCATAATTGTTAAGTTCCGATTTTGCGGAACATTTAAAGTCATCTACTCGGCTCGACTCTAAACGTAAGGGGGGCGCCGCAAGCATCAGCCACCGAGTCACGAGCGTGCCCCATACCGAGAAGGAGCAGGCGGCTCCAGCTTTGGCGTTTTGCAACCGAAACAACTACAGCTCGAAGACCACGCAACGAAATCGTGGGAGGAGAACTTTACTTCAGAGGTACCTAGTTCCTAAATGTTAGTTAGTTAGTAACGACCCTATAATTTTATCTTGGGTCAATGGCAACAAAAACTCTTTAATAGATATCCAATAGAATACAACCTACTACAAAACAAGAGCTGTACACTAAAAAAGGCCGAAATTATTGACGGTTGCATTTCTAATCTTACTAAGTCTAGTTTTACTTCAACTTGCAGTCCGTGCGCAAAACTAATATATTTCAGCAATTTTTACTGTTTCTAAACTGAACGGCAAACACAGCTTATATTAAATCTAAAAGGTTAATCATGAACACTTTAAAATTGAAGATTTTCAATGAGTTTTATGAGCCATGAGCAATGAGTGATGAGCAAGACCGTACGGTTTTGAAACTCATGGATCAAAATGACTAACATGGCAACAATAGAACAATATACTTACTTTTTAGCATGTATGATTATTGAAGATCGTTCTTTACACAAATTAATCTTACTACTTTTTTTGTATTTAACTTGTTTTGTGTACTGCACCATTTTGTTTACACGAAACTTCTAACACATGAGTAAATATCCTATATCTATTCTGTGCTTCTAAGGCCTGTATTGTGTCAGATAGTGCCTAGCATATTGTGCATTTTTTTTATTGAATACAACAACCATGACAAAATCTTTAACAGATAAAATTAATCTTGAATAAAGGATAAGGTAATTAAGTTGCTCAATACCAACAAATTTACTTTATGATAACTTTCAGAATTTATTGAACTTCTGACCTTAGCACGCCCAGCAGTTCGTTATGGCTGGGTTTACACAAAATTGTTGAAGTGGGAAAAATATTTAGTTTTTAGTATTCCAATAATAACAAGTAGAAAGTAGTTTCTTTCTGATTTGAAAAAACAAATATGATATGGTCAACTTGAATTAAAAGCTGATATCCATGCATTAGAAACATTTACTTCTCATATTTATGTCTAATATACTTATTCGGATTGATCGTGTCGATCGTGCGTCACGTCAGTTAAATGTTGATACCGAATGGCAACTTGCTGGATATGCGCTTATACCAATCATAAGAACATTTCGCTAGCCGAACTTTGACCTTTTACCAGCTTATAAAATGACAAATGCTAGAAATGCGCTTCATGGAACCTTCATCCTCAATCCGAATTAATGAATTTACCAGTACAGTTACAGGAAAAGAGTAAGCAATGCCAGTGCATTGCTTACTTTTTTCGCATTCCTACCGTGTCACTTCATTACCAAAAAAATATTCAAAAATTAAATTGGAAGCGGAAGGCATTGTTGTCGTGCCACACTGGTCATTTCAGAAGTGGCACCTTAAGTATCAAAAAAGGTTTGTTTCTCACGAAATTATATTTAAGCCAAATACGTCATTGCTATATCCTCCTTTTATTATCCGGCAAGCTCTTTTGAAAAGAGGAGCTCCATCTCTGTTTTTTTTAATATGGCTTCTTTTTCTGAAACCACGTTGAATCAATTTAACTCATCTTTAAAGACTTGGCGGGAGTTTTGCCAAGCTAATTATTACAATTATTGTGATAAGTATATTTATATATATTTTACACAACATTTAATATCAAGAGCTAGTGGATACGGCAAGATCAACTATAGTTTAAACACTTCAGTATCCTCACATGGTATGATTACTAGACTGTTAAAGGGCGTTTCCGAGTAAAGATCTCCTAAGCCAAAATATCATGATACATGGAACCCAAATCTTATGTCCTATTAAAGTGATGTTTACCCATTTGATAATTTAAGTTTTTGTAATTTATTACTTAAAATAATTACATTACTTGCAATTGCATCTGCTCAGCGAATGCAAAGTTTAATGAAAAATTAAAACATATGTCTTGTTAAAAGTATTACATATCAATAAAAATCATTGATCTAATTAAAACATACAGACCCAGCGCCTACCAACCACTTGTCGACTTCCTTCAATTAAAGAAAATCCCAATATATTATGTCCAGCACAGGCTTTACAGTCAAAACAAACAAAACTTTAAATATTAGAATGATGAGAGTTGAGAAAAAGTACAATTAGCATAAAAGTGGAATATATATGGTATAACAGGTCTGTTTAGTGCACGCAGCACACGCGGCCACCTCGGCCGCGCGCCACTTTTGGATTAACCATGGGTCTTAAGACTGCGGGCAAGAATTCCCGTAAATATTATAATCGAGATATCAGTACATCTGTAGACAATAACAAATTAGCAAATCTTTTTCTTTTCTTTAATACATAAAACATAAATTTGTGTACATTTTTACAATAATAATACTAGAAAAGTTAGATGGGTATCGTTTTCTTTAAATAATGTATAAATCACTTTTTGTTATCTGCTTAAAATGTTGTTGTTAAAATGAGTGTTTTCCTATGTATTATAGGCAGTCTGCAAAGATTTCATATGAACTCTTCATGTAACAAATCAAATTTTTCTTTTGAAGCTCTAAACATCTGCATGTTAACTGGTAATCATCTTCGAAGAGATACGAAGTATAATTAATAATTAAACGAACTTACCTTGTGAAGTTCGATTATAATTATACGAGTATCACGAAGAAGATGATTACCATACTCCCACCCAACCCAACTTCGAATACATTCTCCTTCCTTACCCCTTTGAAAAATTTGATTTCAGTTACCTCTAAAATTAATGGCGGCCATCTGGCGACCGGCTGTGTAGGGCGGCAGGGAGTGAGACAGAGATATTGTTTTTTCTTTAGTAGCTTTAAAATATGTGACAAGGACTGCATCAGACTACGTACTGCTGCATGTTAACTGGTAATCATCTTCTTCGTGATACTCGTATAATTATAATCGAACTTCACAAGGTAAGTTCGTTTAATTATTAATTTTACGTAAATATTTTTGCGAACAAATTACAATTTGAAACGAGACAAAGTGTAGAAAAAATGTTAAGATCGGATGTTGATGATGTAATTGTCGACATTGAATAGGGCTCCTTTGGCTTATAAAGTAAAAGTAGACAGTGTTGATTAATTTCGGCGAGTTGAATTGAGTCACGAAAGCATAGTTGGCAGTGCACCTGATCCGGCATGTCATGGGGTGCGGGTTCGAAAACCGCTCGTGGATTTTTTTCAAGACTTTGTCTTTTTTTCAAATCAGCAAGTTCGTGAGGAAGCGGCCGAGATGCGAATCCGTGCGACGGCCGCGACGACGGCGGAGGCTGCGCGCGCGCACGACGCGGAGCACGCACGCGACTCTGAGCGAGCGTTCTTCGCACAGCGGTTCGCGGAGAGAAAGCGGGAGCTGGAGAAACTGGAGAAGAGGATTTTCCCACCGCAAGGTAAAACAGTAAAATAAAATATCGCTTTAAAATCCTTTGCCACGCAAGAGCTCGAAGAAGAAGGGAAGGTCTTTATTCTTACGCTGTAAGGGAGAAAAGAGATGGACACTTGCTGAGTTTCTTGCCGGTTCTTCTCAGTACAAGATCTCCCGCCCAGAGTAGACTTACGAACCGATGGCATAGCGACATTTACAAGAGCTACTTGTAGCCTAAACTAAATAAATGATTTTTGAATTTGAATTTGAATTCAAATTCAACAACAACAATTCGACAATAGCAAACCTAGAATATCTAAGACGTTGCCAAAGTATGAGCGTTATCTTAGTAAATAAACACCTCCGAATCAAAAGTGCTTTTTTTAAACATGCCTTTCTAGTGTTAAAAAAAATGTAATAAGCACCCCTTAAGAAGACAAGAAAAAAAATAGAGTTGAATGTTGAGATGTTCCACAACAAAGACAAAATATGGTGTATTATATATTTGCAGCGCGGACGGTGGTGCGCCAGGAGTCTAACAAGTCGACGGACGGTGATGCCGTTACCGAAGAGTCATCAGCTGCCGCACAGATGGAGGAGATCTTCCAGAGGCTCATGAAATTGACAGGTCCGTGCCAGTGGAGTGCAGACATAAGACATTATTATTATTACTCCTCCTAGTCGATTTCGGCTATGGCGACTGTCTTATATTCCGCTGTTGTTGGCGGTTTATTTTTTTTTGGCGCGCCCTTAGATGGCTTAAATAGCCTATTTTCTTTTAGAAGGTGCGCGCGCATAGAGAGCAGGTTAAGACACCATTCTCAAAATTATAACTGACGTCCGCCGGTGGTCGGGCCTTTAGTTCATCGCGCTTGGCATCTAACTCAGAGCACCGCAGTGACTCAAAATCAAAAACCTTGTCTCTGACTAGGGATCTCCACTCCGGGCGCTTTGATGCCAGGCGTTCCCATCGGGAGGGATCAAAGACATTATTAATTAATAACACAAACCTTTTTAGAGTCTTCCATTGAAAATCAAGATGTGATGATGTGAATGAAACGAATGGCTAGTGTGATACCCACCATGGCCTGGTTTGTATTATATTCTCCCCATTTAATGTGGGAAAGCCTGGTCCAACACCACGACGTTGAAATGCTTATGATGAACACCACTACAATATTACTTATATTGTAGTGATGTGTTATTTAACCGCCTTTGTGGTCTAGTGATTAAGACCGCCGGTTTAGACCCAGAGGTCCCGGGTTCGATTCCCAGCAGGGGGTACATGTTTTTGTACTCGGTTTGGTTGGTGGTAGGGTTTGTTTGTCCATCTGGCTAGCTACCACCATCTTATCAAAATATTTCGCCATAACATCAATGTTCATCACCTTACATCAGGTGAGATCAAGGCACTGTGCTTACCCATAAAATATATTTAAAAAAAAAAACTGTAAATCCATGTCCTTTCAAATAACAAGCTTCAATATAGATATCATATAGCTCTTTATCATCCATCTCCAGCTCATCTATGACACCATGATCTAACGTTTCAGGAGTGACAGACACCGAGGAGGTGTTTGACCGGTTCCGCTCGCAGCGGGAGACGGGCAAGCGGCTCACCTACCTGCAGCAGACGACGGAGGAAGAGAAGCTGGACCTGGAGTCCACGCAGACAAGCCTCATGGCCGAACTGGATGCGTTCAAGTTTGCATCTGTCAAAGACAAGGACGAGTGAGTCGAAAAATTAGTTTATTAAATACCAGACCATATGCCTTGAGTACGTCAACAACTTACAAATACCTACCTAATAGGCTTTTAACAAGATTTGGGTACGTGGACGACAATAGTGTAACATTTACATTTCGAAAGTAAGACAAGAGATGCATCAGAGATGAATCTCTTGACAAATGGAACAAAAGGTACGCGTCCGGCAGCACCGCCGAGGTCACCAAACTATTCTTCCCCAATGCCATAACAGCATTCCACACCACCCGGAAGCTGACCCATACACACCTCACCACACAGGCTCTCACGGGTCACGGCGGGTTTTCCGCATACTTGAACAGGTTCAAGTGTAAGGATAGCCCGTCGTGTGTCTGTGATCCTGATACACACGAAACCCTCCCACACATCCTCTCCGAGTGCCCTTTACACGCTCTGGAGAGGCTAGACATTGAAATCCAAACAGGTATGGCTGTAAAACCCAGTAATTTTGCCGACCTCATAGCGGGCGAGCACAGAAAATTGTTTCTAAAATATTGTGAAAAAGTTGTAAATACTGTCAGATTGAGAAATAAAGTGTAAAAATTTAGTAAAATAGTTTTAAAAATGGGAATAACATACATACTTGCACGTATGTATGTTTATTCACAAAATAAAAATAGTGTGTAAAATAGAAGATAAGTTGTAATAATCTAAGTAGCATAAGTTTTTCAAATAAAAATGTAATGAAGCCGCCCCAAAAATGGGAAACATTATATTAGCAATTTAAAATATGTACTTATAAGAAAATACGTAAATTTAAGTCATTTCCCTACTTTTTAAAATTAAATCCTGTGTTCTGAAGAAATTATTTACCCAAGAACAATATAATCTAGTAAATTAAGGAAGTAACTAGTTTAGCTAGATGTTTTAAAGCAGCACACCCACTGCTTAGAATGAAAGGTGATGGATGAATGAGTGGTATGTGGAACAAAAGTGCGAGAAGAATAAAAGCGAGAACTGGAATGAATGAAAATAAGCTAAAATAGGCTCCGATTATGTTGGAGGAAGCAGAAAAAAAAAAAAAAAAAAAAAAAACAGAACCCACATTGACACGTCAGAATCCCTTCTTAAATTGTTTTAACTTTGCAGAGGTCAAGAACAAATAAACGAATTGAAAGAAGAGATAAGAAAAGAAGAGGAAGTCCACGAGGAGCTGGCGGTAAAGCTGGAGGAACTCACCACTATACTCCTGGACATCAAGCGGCTGCTATACGACCTTTGCAAAGTGCTGGACGTGAGTTTTTTTTCTTTTTGTAAGCCCTTTATCTCACCTGATGATAAGTGACGATAAGGCTGAAGGTGGAAGAGCACTCCACCAGGAACCTCAACTACTGAGGCACTGGCTATCTTATTTCTAGCTGATGGTAATGGTAAGATGATGGTAGCTAGGTAGGCGGAGTAACAAGCCCTACCACCAACCAAACCAAGTACACAAACATGTACTTCCCGCTGAGAATCGAACCCAGGACCTCTGGGTCTAAACCGGTGTTCTTCACTACTAGACCACAGAGGCGGTTAGAGCACATTACATACATAAACCAACACACCATAACCAGGGGCCCAACCGCCTAACCGATCGCTTTGACTTCGTGTGTGGTTTATGACGTCATGTTGTCGTTTCGTGCCGCCTATGAAAGCAATATCGAAAGCCTTTAGCTTTTCATATTGCTCTCATAGGCGGTGCGAGGTGGCAAGATGACGTTATAAACAATACGCGTAGTCAACGCGATCGGTTAGGCGGTCGGGGGGCAGCTCGTTTAATGACCCCACTGCTAGGGCACGAGCCTTCCCCATCGATTCTAAAACGCGGATCTCGTTCGGATTGATGGTTGGTAACGACTGCTAATGCTGAATAACGGCTTGTACCTTATGAAACACGGAGTAGCTAGTAGTTGCTTAAATTCAGCTCTCGCAGACGGAGCGCGTTAACCACTGCGCCATCGAGCTCCATCAAACATATACTTAAGAGCGAGCGAGTATTAAATATAGATACAAATATGTCGCCATAACATCAATGTTTGTAGCATTGTTGTGTCCCGGCAACTAGAGATAAGATTGCCTCACTAGTTGAAGTTCCCGGGTGAAGTGCGCTTCCATCATTGGCCTTACCTATCATCACTTTACATCAGGTGAGATCAAGGCACTGTGCTCACCTGTAAAATATTAAATAAAAAATAAAAAATAATAACTGTTAGACGTAGACAACATGGGTAAACATGTTATTAAAAGATTTTATTGGAAAGAGATTGCTGTTAACCTTTGATGGTCTTTACAGCGTTACCGTGGCCGAGTGGCAGGGCGCTCAATTCAATGGTTCAAGGGTTCAATTCCCAGGTCAGGCAAAATGTAATTCGGATTTTCCATGCATAGCCCGGGTTTGTGATCACCACCCGCAGTTGGCAAGCGTGGTGATTAAGGCATTACCCATCAAGTGTAGCGATGACTTGATTTCAATGATGGCCTATGCCCAGCAGTGGGACAATTATAGGCTGTTTACTACTTTACTTACTTACTTACTTACAGCGTTACAGCAATGGCAGCATTATAGCATCACACAAACTAGTCTTGACAACAGTGCCTTGATCTCACCTGATGTAAAGTGATGATAAGGCCAATGATGGAAGCGCACTTCACCCGGGAACCTCAACTAGTGAGGCACTGGCTATCTTATCTCTAGCTGACGGAACACAACAATGCTACAAACATTATGTTATGGTGACATATTTAGATAAGATGGTGGTAGCTAGCCAGGCGGACTAACAAGCCCTACCACCAACCAAACAGAGTACACAAACATGTACTCCCCGCTGGGAATCGAACCCGGGACCTCTGGGTCTAAACCGGTGGTCTTAGCCATTAGACCACAGAGGCAGTTAGCCCCCCTAATAGATTCTCAGGGGAATTCGGATCATAATTGAGAGCAGAGCAACCCGAGGGCGCCTCTAAAGGGTAGGACCTCGGCGCGGTTCGTAGGGATGAGGTTATTTAAAATTTGTTGCCTCCCCACAGGTGATCCCGGAGCCGACGATGCCCGAGTGGACGGCGGAGGCGCGCGACGTGCAGCATTTGGTGGACGTGCTGACCGTCCGCTACGAGAAGGCAGTCGTGCGCGCCGCCGAGATCCGGGAGAAGCACGAGGACATCACCATGATCGCTATACCCTCCAACGTGAGCAAAGAGGCCGTTTTTTTTTTTTCTTTTAGTTGATGGCTTCGTGCGATTAGCACATTTAGCCAGTGTCAAAGTAATTTTTCGTACAAGTAATACATAAATAAACAATATTTCCATAAATGATGATGAATGATATTAGAAATGGGAAGTGAGAAATGATATACCCCCAACCCCTCGAGTATCTCAGTAAAGATGTGGGGCTTTACTAAGTCCTCACGCGAGCTTCTTGAGAGAATTTGAAAAGTGACGTTGCACTGTTTTGTTTCATTTGCCAACACTTATGCACACTCACGAACACTTAACGGTTAATAATCCATTATTTCACATTAATTTTCGACATAACACAAATTTTGGAAAATAAGACAAAACCGCAGACATGACGCTTCACTTTCCCGCCAAGAAGTCCAAAATGAGGCCGTTTAATTATATAGCTGTTTCTTTCTTTTTTATTTTTTTTAAATTGTTATACAATACGCGACATTACGTCATAAAATAGGTAAGTACCACAGAACACAAGAAAGAGGTGTCATCAAGAGGTGTCAACACATTTTTTATCAACTGCAAGTTTGTCACTAAATAAATACTTTTTCTTTACGTTTTCTTTATTTTTGCAAGTCAAGCAAATTTAGGAATGCCGTGTCTTTGCATGGGCAACCAAAATCATTTAATTTATTTGTTTATTTGTAACGATCTGTTATATTACGATTACCTATTGATTTTATTAAATTTACATCAATTACAACAGAAGGCATAACGTCATTTTTCGGATGGTAAGTATTTCGGTTGTGCCGTCATCTTATAAATACAGTACTTTTTTAATATACAGAGCATTCCAGCGGGACTCGGGAATCTGGTTATGTATAGTGACTATCCACTCAGCTCCCGCTACCCTGTCTACGTCCGAAAGGCTTGATGGAGATTTGGGAGAAGGGAGGCATACCTACTAAAACTCCATGTAGGTACCATACTAACACATGTCGCGAGGGTGGTTCAGGCCCACGGACAGCAGACTCCCAATTCCACCCTGCGACGCGACTGCCCACTACACTATCCCACCGTAGGCCTGCATAGGCTATATTATCTGCCCATGCGTTATTTATAACCCTAATAACCAATACCGCCATCACTATTACATCACATCCACCAGGTACGCACGCATATTGTAATTTCCCATATATTAAAAAAACACAAATGTTGAAAAAATTTCCACGAGCAGGGTTTGAACCTGCACCCTTCTGACATTTTTCAACATTTGTGTTTTTGTAATTTGTTCGCAACAAAATTTGCGTTAAAAATTATATAAACATTTCCCATATATTCTTATTATGCCTACTATACAGGATATTTTTTTACCAGTGCGCTTTCTGGAGCGACTCAGAATCAGTAACTAAACAACTTGGACGACCTCCTTGGTCGAGTGGTTTGTACATCGGTTTTCATGGTGTCGCCATCTCTGTGGTCCCGGGTTCGATCCCTGGTCGGGTCAATTTAGAAATTATTGTTTTTCTAAATTGTCTCGGGTCTGGGTGTTTTCTATGTATAATAAGTATGTATTTAAGTATATTAAGTATGTTTATCCGTTGTCTAGTTAACCATTTCTCGAGTTTCTTAAGGAAACTTTTCTTGGGGCTAGATAATTGGTGTGAGTGTGGGAAACATTTATATTATTTTATTTATTTATTTAACTTTCTCATGGGTTGAAATATGTCAATGAGACTCTTCATACAAATCAGGCTAATGAAGTGTTCGCTATAGTATGGGAAGTCTAAAATTTTTGACATATTTCAACCCATGTTACTATGAAATAGTTGTTTTCTTACCGATTCTGAGTCGCTCCAGAAAATTTGCGCACTAGTAAAAAAAATATCCTGTATTTATAATCGTTGTGTTTTTGTCAGTAGCATAAAAAGAATAAATTTATTATTACTATTTATTTATGTATTTGCTGTATACAACGTGTAAAAGAAAGGTGTGTTAAATAAAAATGAAAACATCCAAAGTATATCCGATCTAGATCTAGTAACTTTAATTTGTAACACAATTTTTAATTACAGTATCTATTGTGACGTCACATCAAAATAAACAAGTCACAGCCCTAGTAATTTAGTAACCTCTGTGTACTTATATCTATGATCACCGCTGCTTGCTTATGCGCGCCTGACGCGCATGACTACACTAATAAAAATGTTTAAATTACAATTGCATGACAAAATTTAAGTTAATAATGACGACCTCCTTGTCGAGTGGTTTGTACACCGGTTTTCATGGTGTCGCCATCTCTGAGGTCCCGGGTTCGATCCCCGGTCGGGTCAATTTAGAAATTATTGTTTTTCTAAATTGTCTCGGGTCTGGTTGTTTTCTATGTATTATAAATATTTAAGTATTTTAAGTATGTTTATCCGTTGTCTAGTAACCATCTAACGAGTTTCATAAAGAAGCTTCTCTTGAGCCAGATAATTGGTGTGAGTGTAGGAAAGTTTATTATTATGTTCATTAATAACTAGATGACCCGGTGAACTTCATATCACCTACATGTATTGGTGAAAAATATAGTCAAAACTTAAATATTTCGGCTGGGGTGGGAAATTACTCTAAACATTTCTTGGCCAAACGCATATTGTACAGGAAAATTTCATGCCCACTTTCAAGGTAGTAGGTATACCATAATTATTGTTTTTGATAAATTATTAATTGTGGCAATTTTACTTCCGTTAGTTATTATTTATGTTTCTCACCGCTTAAACCTTCTCTGAACATCCACAAATATTTCAAAATCAAAATTAGCCAAATCGGTCCAGCCATTCTCGAGTTTTAGCCCGACTAACAAACAGCAATTGATTTTTATATATATAGATTATGTGTTAGTAACAACACATACATGATCCAGATCGGATACACTTCGGATCTTTTCATTTTTTCCACACCTCTCTGTTACACGTGGTGTTTTTGTGGAGAGAGTATGCTGATTGCCTCAAACGGCATTTTCAGCTTCACCGGGCTTGTTTGGGGGCGGCGAGAAACTTAAAGCACGTCCCTCAAACCGTGTAAAACGAATCACTTTCGGAGGTTTTCTAGAAAGAACGGCATCACGCACTAGTGCATGTCCCCGTGCCTTACTAGATTCTCCGAAGGGTTCGGATCGGATCGGGTTCCACGTTGTATATATAATATAGATTTTCTGTAAATTATTGTAATTATTTTAATTACTCATGGTTCACCGACGCGACGACGAGCCCACATTTTATCTTAAATCTTGATCTTTGTCCACCCAAAGGTTGCCTGGAAAAGATCACTCTTAGTGATAAGACCACCCTTTCTACACGTGTACTTTTTATTTATTTTTTGACTTTATTTGTCTTATCTAATATTTTATTAGGTACCAAAATGTGCAGCATGTATGTCGACAGAGAAAAATGATGATGTCTAGGAAACCGTACTTACTAAAATCCGTCTTTCTTCTTCTAGCCAACAAGCCGGCCGTCGTCAGTCGCGGGCATGAGTGGCAGCCACAGCACCCCCAAGGAGGTGGAGAAAGCGGTGCCCACGTACAAGGAAATGCTGCAGAAGGAACCGGTCAAGGCACCACGTAAGCTTTGTTTTTATGGCGATGTTGACAACATCATTATCAGGTCGTTTTTATGTCCCTACTGCTAAGGCACGAGACATCCCCAAGGATGGATAGGGAGAACGGGCTTTTAAACCACCACGCGGGCCCAGTACGGATTGGTGGTTGTTAACGACTGCTAATGCAACCGGAACCAACGGCTTTACGTGCCTTCCGAAGCACGGAGAAACTCGTGATGATACACTTTTGGTCACCCATCCGATGACCGGCCTTTGCGAAAGTTGCTTAACCTCAGCACTCGCAGACCGGGCGCGTTAACCACTGCGTCATCGAGCTCCTCAAATTATAATAATTAAATTATAATAAAGTAAAAAAATAAATGTTTAGTGTTTTGTTATTATTATATTCTGTCATCGTTCACAGCGCTCCATGCCTCTTTCAGTCATATACACATCCTCACACACTTAACTTCAATAAGTTAGTTATTTTTTTCTACCCTACAAATTCCCTAGAAATAATTGGCAAAACAACGTTTGCCGGGTCAGCTAGTATTGTAATAAAGATTTCAACCATTTCGTGTGTAATAGACTTTTAAACTAGGTAGGTATATTAATAAATATTTACTGTCTCAATAAAGTGCAGATCATTGATAATGTTAAAATTGCATAATACTAAGGTGAGATGTCAAATGTTACACATCATATGCGATTGCGATTACTGTAAGGCTCGCTCATTTTTTTTAAAACATTTACCTATTTTTATTTGACTTAAGCATGTGTTTCTGTAACCGTTGAATTGAAAAGCTTTGTTATTATTTGGCGACTTGTCGAAAACTGGGCTTATATGTCGGACACTGGTGCCTATACCCTATGTCATATCAAATTCCGTCTGTTCGGCATTACAATTAATTTTATTTTAAATTTATTACAATCTATACTAATATTATAAAGCTGAAGGGTTGAACGCGCTAATCTCAGGAACTATTGGTTCGAATTGAAAAATATTTTTGTGTTGAATAGTCCATTTAGTGATGTAATATAGCCTTTGTATGAGTAATAGGAGTGGAGCAGCAATGAAAAATATTGCAAAAACGGGAAAATATTTTTTTTGAGATCTTTCCGTGCGTGCGCGGCGTAAACGGTGAAAGTTACTCAAAAAACATGTATACCAAAATTGTTCCCCTTTAAAAGTTCTAAAAAAAAGTCCGCGACAGTACTCGTATATGTCTAACTTTTAAGGTTGACTCACTAACGCGCGTGAAACCGCGAGGCACAGTTAGTAATTAAATAATACTTACTACTGAGGGGCCATCCATAAATGACGTCACATGAATTTCAGGACTTTTTAACCTCTCCCCCCGTCCTTGTCACAGGTTGTCACATTTTTAGAAACCCCTCCCCCTAATGTGATGTGACATATTTTCCACAGTTATTTTAATTTTTGTCTTATATTCATTAAATAATCTTTAATAAAATCAACATTATGCCTAACATGTTACGTCAACGTCATACCGATGACGACCATAGCAACAGATATGTATGTAGGTTGTCATTCAGTTGAACAAGAAGCATATGTACGCCAGCAATTTCATAAAAAGTCAGTTATTGATACAGGAGGATCGCCTTATGAAATCATTTCGAATTTTAACTTGTGACGTCACAAAGCTTTTGACAGCTTTTCACACAATGTCACATTCTGTTGATACCCTCCCCCCGCTTTAAGGTGTGACGTAATTGATGGATGGCCCCTGACCAATGAAATAATAAAAAAACCTGCGTTCGACCTATGAAATAGAAGCGATTTTCATTCTACCCATTTTCATGGCGCTGTGAATGAATTCAGACATGAATCAACGGATGCAATTATTTCATTATCAATAAACACTACAGGATGTGGTTACTAACCATGATTTGATATACTTTATACCTACTTGAATATTGTTATTTTAAAATTTCCACTGCTTTGCTATCAAATATACCTAGGTGTCGACAGTTTTAATTATCTACTGTATTTTACGCTTAGTTAAAAATAAGTTACAAAATGTAAAAGTGTTAATATTTACTCATTGCATTCCTTTGTTTAGGGCGTCCACTGCGTGCCCGTTTCGTTTAATTTCATAGAAAAGTTGCAGCGTGAGGCAGGTCACCCGTTAGGAGGGCTGCTTTAGGAGTTTACGTAAAACAGAACGCCCGCCGCGCCGGTGCCGTCCGGCGTCCGCCCGTTTAACGCAGCGGACGTTACGCAAGTCAGGCGTAGTACCTACACTGGGATTTAATACAGACCTTGTCGGGCACACCCTCTTAAAAATAACTGAAGGCACACCACTATATTTTAGATCCCCTTCACACAAGCATTTCCAGCGACCAACGATCTTCATTATTAGGGCTATGAAATTACCTTTTAGCAGATTAATTCATAATTATTCTGATAAGTTTAAATTGTTATTTATTTATTTACAGCATCTGATGAAGAGGAGGACATACCTTCAAGATGCTACCTGAAGAGACAGGCTCAGTTGATCGTCGACACTAAGTGCAGGAGGAAAGGATTTCGAGCTTACCCTAGAAAATAAAGTAATTATCATATTCCTACCTACACCTACATGGTTCCTTTATTTGAAATGCTTCTAAAAGTGAGTTTTAAGCGCTGCGCAGACGTAGACACTTTTTGTGTCCAGTTACTTCCACCTGACACTGATACAGCAACTCGGTTTCCTTGTATGGTGTGCCGTGTCGGTAACAAAAAGTGTCTACGTTTGCGCAGCGCCTAACGTGAAAAATATGTAGGCAGTGACGGATTAACCCTTAATCAAATTAAGCAATTGCCTAGGGCATCACGTCTGGGGGGGGAACCAGAAGAAGCACAAAAAAATCCGTCCTTAGGGTATCACGTCTCACTTTCACGTTACCAAAAACCACACCAAAAAAAGTTTCTCGGACTAATTTTAAAATTCGCGCGTTCTAAGTTGACTCTTTTTTTTGACGACCTCCTTGGTCGAGTGGTTTGTACACCGGTTTTCATGGTGTCGCCATCTCTGAGGTCCCGGGTTCGATCCCCGGTCGGGTCAATATAGAAATGATTGTTTTTCTAAATTGTCTCGGGTCTGGGTGTTTTCTATGTATAATAAGTATGTATTTAAGTATTTTAAGTATGTTTATCCGTTGTCTAGTAACCATCTAACGAGTTGCCCACTCGCCGCCCGCTAGTGCATTCGGCAACCCGAATGCACCGGAATTGCGATCAGCCAATCACAAACCACCCCTTTCCCCCCCCCCCCCCCTCCGCAAAACTGTCTATCAAATGTTTTGTTTTTTGAGCATCGAATTTCTAAATCGATGTTTTTGAGTAATTGGGCCGGCCGGCTTCTATGCATACGTAATAAAATTAATTTGATAATTAATATGTAAGTCAATAGTTTAATTTTCAGTAAAGTAAAAATCTACGGTGCTGTGTGAGTCACACAGCACAAATTAGTGTGAGTGTGTTTGTCGACAATTAATTCAAGTTCTGTTCATAAATTGTGTTCGCCTAAGTACCTACGTAAAATTTTATTTTGTTTTGTGTTTGTATTGATAATGTCCAAAGTCAAAATATCTAAAGTTTTTTGTTTCATTTAAGTAATTACTTTTGGTTATGTAAATTTACTCAAACCAGTCGAAGCTGAAGGTTTCTGCAAGCTTCGAAATAGTTTTTTCTAGGTAGGTAAATTATTTTGAGAGGTCAATGACACGCGCGTCAAATGATACCTATAATATTTAATAGCGGTCGGGCGTGTTTCTTTAATTTAAAAGCTAATAGGTATTGTACAAGCTTATAAGCTATTAAAGCGATTTAAAGTTTTTTAAGGGTTCTCACTAATATTCATATTTGTTTCTAAGTAAATAAAAAGTTGGAAATAAATTTGTTATTATTAAAAAAAAATACCCGACCGTCCAAAACTAATGAACTGAAAAGGAAAAAACAAGCTAAAACCGCAAGCCACTCTACACCACACGCAGTCGGAGGCAATGTCTTGTTGACCAAAGATACAAACTACCACTGCCTCCGACCGCGTGCAATGCAAAGCATTGCTTTGAAAGCAACTTGCAACCCCAACCTGCTCCCCCCTTCCCAGCTCAACCTCCAACAAAAATATTTTTTTGAGTTTAAGTATATTGCTATTTTAAATAAATCAAGCAACGTCAGTGTGGTGTAGTGGTCGGACTGCATGAATTATAAGTAGAGTCTCGGGTTCGATTCCCGGTTGAATGCTTTTGCTATTTTCAACTTTTTTTCACAAAAATTATATTTTGTCATTTTTTATTAAATTTTGTTAAAATTGTACACTTTTAAGTAAAAGCTTGTGACCTAATTTTTTTTTTGATAATTACTTGTTTTAAGATTAATCATTAGGATGATGAATAGCGAAGTTCTTACCGCTGCGGTTTCTTTCTTTTTCGAATAGAATTTTCGGATGTCGCAAAATAATAGGCAAGAATACATAGGTAAAAAAATAGACCGATTCTAGTTGACATACGAATAGGGGGGGCCCACAGGAGTGGATTGCTTAGGGCATCAAGTAGTCTTAATCCGTCACTATGTAGGCTTACATTAAGCCCTCGTTCGGTTAAGGACAGATTCTGGTTATGGCAGATTCTTTCTAAGGCAGATTCCTGTTAAGGCAGAAGAAGGACAGTTCACAATATAAGTTGTAATCCCGCTTTTGAAAGACTTTTTCTGTCACTCTAATTTGTTAGAAGTTAACACGTTAATTTTGTATCTTTTTTCATTATTTATTGCCGAATACTATACAAACTACTATTCTAAAACCACATGAGAAGATACAATATGTCTAAAACAGTATAACTACATAGATAAAAATGCTTTATTCTAAATTTATTTTATTTTAAGGTTAGCAATCTCCTTTATGGAGGTAGGTACTTGGTTGATAGCAAAACGAAAAAATAATTAACATTAACGAAATATTAACAAACTACGAAGAAAACAAAATCTCATTGAATGTTTAACTAAATTAGCAGATGTGGCGTTTGTCTATGAGGAACAATGTCACTGCCCGTCAAGTCGGACAATTAATTTGCTGCGATGTAAAAATCTTATATATTGTTTCGTTGTGAAAGTAAAGGTTTTATTATCTCTTTATTCATGTCCGTGACCCCAGCGGGATAACCCCTTCAGATCGGCTTCAGATTTCGCCAAGATTTAGTTGATATTATGTTTAAATTTGTTAGCAAATATCAAAATTTGTTGACCAATAGTTATTGAGATATCCCATGTTAAAGGGTATCACGCTGGGGTCACGCTCGTCAAAATTATTTGACCTAAAACGAGCAGGAACGAGACACGCTACTGATATAGTTTTTGTGCTAAGATTTTGTTGATTCAATTATGAACCCATCAGTGAAAATTCCAGGATTCTACCTTCTGTAGTTACCGAGTAATCAAATACCTACTTTTCGTCAAAATTCCTACGAAAAGTAAGTTCTAGTTGAGATGTAAGAAAAAAGGCTATATTCATGAAATCTAGGGAAGATTTTGTTGACTCTGAGAGAAAATTTGTTAGACAAAACCGAGAACTCTAGCTACAGTACATCCTGAGATATAACGCTAATATGGTTATCCCGCTGGGGTCACGGTGTTGATACCTAAACATGGTTTTTCCACAGAAATGGAGCAAGTAGCGAGTTTATGACTATAGCCAAGATTTTGTGGGTGTAAAAATCTAACCAGTTCCTACTTTTCAGTTTCCTAGGTACAGTAATTTAGGAGAAATTGAAGTTTTTTACTTTTTCATACTAAAAGTACGCGTATAAGCCGACCAAATTAAGTTGGTTCCTTACCCCCTTACAAATAAACACTATTTAAGCATTTACTTAGTTAATCATTGTTTTGTCAACGTCACACAAACGTCGTTCTCAATTTGAGAAAAAGAGACAAAACAATGATTAACTAAATAAATGCTTAAATAGTGTTTATTTGTAAGGGGGTTAAAGACCAAGATGACGGCCAATTTTTTTTGTCTAAGGCAGATTCTGATGAAACTAAAATTGGCCGCCATCTTGGTCATTTAAGGAAGGTTAAAATTTTAGGTTAAAAAAGGTTAAAAAATATCTGTATGCCGAATTTCATCCAAATCCATTCAGTAGTTTTTACGTGAAAGAGTAACAAACATACATCCATACTTACAAACTTTCGCGTTTAATTAATATGTTAATATTAGTAGGATAAAGGCAGCGGCGCCAGCGCAGCAAGCGGCGCGGCGGCGGCGCGGCGTTGTTCTAATGAACAATTATTTAGTTTAGGCACTGTGGACGTCGAAGCTAAAGTGTAAAACAATAAGACAAAATAAAAATAATTTTATGTATTGACATCAAAATTCAAAATTGAAAACTGTGTAAAAGTCAAATGTTATATCTAACGGCACTATAGCACCGGCAGGACAGTACAAAAACATACTGACGGGGTAAACAGAAATTCTTTGAAGAAAAGAACAGTACAAACATCACAGCAACGTCTTAGCGCAAGTCAGTAAGCTTAGCATAAGAGCCGAAGTATGAGAACAGGAACTACGTTAGCGTAGCTTGCGTTGTGGCGTTTGCTTTTGCAATGGGGAAAGAGGGGGTGAGATCTAGCAGCGGCGGCGGCGGCGGCGGCGTCGGCGGCAACACCTCTTTCTGCGACGACAGCAGCTGCGGCGCCTCCTGCGGCGGCTGCGGCTGCGGCGGCAGCGGCGACGCTTTCTTCGGCAGGAACTGCGCCGGCGGCGACGCCCGCACCGGTCCGACGGCTCGTGGGACCGCGAGCGCACCGACTTCTTGTCAGACTTCTCGGCACGGCCATGCCGTTTGCCGACTTCCTCCTTCGACGCCCGTGCAGTTGAATCCAGCGTCTTGCTCTCGGTGTTCTTTGGCTTTCCAGCCTTTTCGGTCTTCATTATCTGCTGGTCGGAGTGCCGACGCGCCGCCGCCGCTCTGCGCCGCTTCTGCTGCAGGTTCACGAGGTTCTTTAAGCGGGAGGCATACCGGGGCGAATGTGTCTCACTCTGCTTACGCAAGAATACCATGACATCCTCGTTGACTTTCTTTTTCTTCTCCTCATCCTCGACCTCCATGCCGCCACTCAGGCCCATTGACGCTCATTTAAACGTTGCCATCCGTTGTACACAAAAAATTTGGATTAATTATTTTTCTGAACTTGACATGGGGGACGGAAAATTTCGTTTCAAAATAACTTCTGTCTGTTTTCTGGGTCTTCTGAAAGTGACGTTGTGTCATAAAACGAAACTTCTAGTGGCCAGTAACAACGAATTGCGAATCATAAGCAAACTGAAAACTTTTTAATGCAAGTGAAATATAAAAAGTGTAACCACAACAAAGCCGTGTCAAACAAAGCTATTGTCAAATCGACACTTTAAATTTATAACGCAATTTTACAAATTATGTTTTAGATATTATTTTTAATAGGAAATAAATACCACAATCATGTTTTGCCCGCACAAGAATTCCTATTTGCAACTGGTTTGCTGCATGAACCCTCGCGTCATCAATAAGGCGGTGGACCAGGCCTTAGAAAAGAAGGAACTTGACTTTCGTACAGGTGAGTCCCGATATTCTTTTAATGCAGAGCAGTTACAACTATACTGTAACAAATATGATACAACTCTTGGGAAACGTGGGGACTAGCAACCTGCAACACATACAGCATTTCGCAATCCGGCAAGTGTTCTTTCAATAAGCTACCTTGTCTCCTACCTCGAGGATTCAAGATCGATATATTATGTACGAACATTAAAAAAAAATATTACACCATTCGCTCGAATGACCACAAATGTGTCAAATTTGTCACCAATATGTGACAAACTTATTGTATTTTGGCCACCTCTATGATCTAGTGTACCACCACGAGTCCCGTAGACCCAAAAGTCTCGAGTTCGATTCCGAGCAAACACAATATATTACTTAAACTTGGTTTGTCTTGTTTGTTCCATAAGTCCCTGCCCAAGCCCGAAGCCCTCGACAAGGATTTTTTTTTATTTTTGTTTGTAAATTTGTTTATGACCATGGATACTAGTCCTTCAGTCGAAAACTTAATTTATACGTTTAAACTCTATATAGGATGATGATGAATTATAATAGAAATGAGAAGTGAAAAATGATATACCCCCCAACCCCTCGAGTATCTCAGTAAAGATGTGGGGCCTTACTAAGTCCTCACACGACTTCTTGAGAGAATTTGAAAAGTGCTGTTGCACTGTTTTATTTCATTTGCCAACACTCATGCACACTCACGAACACTTAACGGTTAGTGGACAAGGATTTGAGACGAGGCTTACCCACAATAAACAACTACAGAACTACCACCTTAAACATTTTTGTAGCCATAAGCAAAAACTTTTTTATTTTATTTCTTATTTTCTATAATTTTGTACCATAGTTGTGTTGTTTTAAGATAATGCCAGTTTTGAGAATTCAGGCTATGAAGTATGCTTTCTTTTTAGTTTTATCGTCACACCAAGGCAAGAATACCTGGGGGGTGACTTTTGAAACTAAATTGTGATCTCGAAATAAAAAGTGACATGAGTTACGAAATATCATAAGTATTACATTTTGAAAAAAGAAAAAGTTGAATTTGAGCCACGATAGCATAGTTAGCAGTGCACCTGACCGGCATGTCATGGGGTGCGGGTTCGAATCCCGCTCGTGCATTTTTCTTCAACACTTTGTATTTTTTTCAAATTGTAATTTGTTCGCAACAATATTTGCGTAAAATTATATGTAAATAATCATAAGTTTTACATTATTTACAATTCTATTTTCAAGATACACACCGTTCGAGAATTTTTGGTGTCAAAAATTGGTTAGGTACCAGTGGCAATAAGCAAGAGAAAAAAGAACACTCGATCAGGACTGATATCATAGCGTGATAATTAATCAACGGTTCAAAAATCGCCTCCCAGTCGTTGTGTATAAACTGTAAATACTCGTCTCTCTTTTACAGAAGAGCCAGCGGCACAAAGGTTGGAGTCCATGCAGCCATCCTTATACGCTCCTCACGTGGATATCACTCGAACCAGACTGGGCTTCGAGCGAGTGGGGCTGCGCATTATTAACAGAGAGCTTCATTCGACTGACCATCTCACGCAGCTGCAGGCGCTGCACAGCATTTTGGACCAGGTCTGTTACTTTGTCTGTAGGAAGAGTTCGTCTAGATAGGTACAGGATTTTTCACAGCGGGTATTGTTTGATTATGGAATCGATGATAGTGGACTGTATTAACTATTTGTATGGCGTGGCAGGAGATTTTGATGTCTTGATGATAATAAAAGGAGCCCAATTATAGCAAAGGACTTTAGTACGTCTTTACACAGAGACCGCGGGAGCGGAAGAGAACGAAAACTGTTGCCAGTCTACAAAAACATTATAATTTTAATGTTGGGGTTACCAACAGGCATGTCCTGCTGATGATGTTTGGATGCTGTATTCTGGTTCATTTTGGAGAGTTATACTAGGCTTAGCCTTAGCGTAGATTGACATAAGCCGCGCTAAATCACGTGGTCAATCTTATGTCAATCCCATAGATTTTATTATTTTCGAACTTCGCTATCGTTTTCTTAATGTTACTTTGTCTACCGCCACAGGTGATATTTTTAGCGTCACCGTTCTTTTGTGGGGCGGCGGCGAGCAATAAAGGGTTCCTCATGCTGTGTGATCGATACACTGTTGGAGGGATTGGCAACACGCACTAGCTAGAGAGCGTGGCCCCGTGCCCTACTAGATTCTCTGAGGGGTTCGGATCAGATCGGGAGCGGAGCAACCCGACGACGGCGGCGGCGCGGCGTGGCGCCTAAAGGCTAAGACCTTAGACAATTATGTAATTTCGTTAGGAACAGTTTATTAAAAAGAAAATTACAAATTACAAACACAGTCTTTCACACTTTCGTCAGAGACCCGTAAATAAATTAGAAATGCCGAAATTCAAACTACGCTTGCCCGATAAAAATGTCTGCGCAATGGCAGTCAAAATATTTAATGCTCTGCCTGATAATCTACGATTGTTGAATGGCACAACTTTCAAGAGAAAACTACATATGTACTGAAAAATGCTTTTACTCCGTACAAGAATATTTAAACAGTAATTATTGAGGCTGCTTTGCATTGGCTTGTTCTTGTGCTCTCTGATATTATATAATTAAACAAGTATTTGCATGCTTAATTATAATAAGTAGATTTTGAAGGAAACTGTAATTTTTAAGAACACCATACCATGTACCCAAAATTGAAGCAAATAAAAATAATTCATTTCATTTCGACGGGGTCGTGCCGGTAGGACTACTGGTATGTCGTTATCCCGTTAGAATATTTCATGGCACTAAAGGCCATCACACACGGCAGCTATAATGTATATTAATGTACATTACATCTCGGGATGTATAGCTATATATAAACTTAAAGTATCACACACACAGCAGGTAATGTAATGTATATTTCCCTTCATTCCTTAAGTCTATATTTTGATGGACGCACTTTCCAGCTACTAAGGTCTTATACGTTCTTATTTTTAATACCTTATTATTATGGATACGAGTATGTCGAGTTACTTTTACTAGATTTACTAGATAGTTCATCAGAAGATGATTCGAATTGCGAATTTAATACGCGTATTGCCACGTGTGCCAAAAACAGAACAAAGTGGATGAAGATCACATAAAGTATAAGGAAATCAGCGGAGTTTAAATTATGTAACGAATTATCAGACGGAAAATTTTGTGATTATTTCCGAGAGTCAAGATCAACGTTTTTCGAACTCATATGTATGTATATGTATGTATGTGTATATATATGTATGTATGTATCATAGGCATGTGACTTCAATAATCGAACCAAATCGAACACCCTACGAAATGAGATGTAACGTAATATACGGAAAGGTATTAAGATATACCGAGATGTAAATGTATATTTTCATATCGTACTGTACATTCAAGATACGAAGATGTAAAAATATACATTATAGCTGTCGTGTGTGGTCTCCTGACAATTTCTATAGAAAGACGTAGTGAGATGTATCGTGCTATAATATACATCTTTACATTATAGCTGCCGTGTGTGAAGACCTTTAGACCTAGGAAGGACGCTTCAAAATTCTCGCCTTGACAAGTACAATTTATCTTAGATCTGACATAATAAGTAGGTAAGTGTTCAGGTATGTTGTAAGTGATTAAAAAACACGATGTTTCTTTTTCCCAGGTACAAATATCGGAACATGCGATGTTCCTAATTAATCTGCACGTCGTTTATCGCGTTATGGACTTGATGTTTGACCGCGACCCTGTCATACGTGAGAAAGTCTGTCTCATTCTAACTCACCTGGCCGGCTACTACCAAGGGAGGCAGAGGATAATGTCGCGCGGAGAAATTGTGGACAATCTCATGAGGCTCTTCCTAAGGGACAGAAAGGAAATACGATACGCGGCAGCTTATACTTTAAGAACATTGGCCAGAGACAGATGTGCTTGCGATATGATAATGGAGAACAAAGAAATCATAGAAAACCTCTTAAAAATGATAAAAAGCGATCACACCGGAATTGTTCTGCTGCATTTGAAAACTTTGGATACCTTAACTGAGTGGGACCCGGTGCGTGCGTTGAAAGCGAACGCGTTCCAGGTAATGTTAAAGTTGTTTGAGGACAAGGACCCGAGGATAGTCAGCCACGCGATGGACTGCATGACGCAGCTGTGTAAACACGAGATCGGCATGAAGCTGGCCGACATCCACGACCTGACGTTCGTGCTGCGGCGCTACACGGGCTCGCCCCACATCGAAGTGATCATTGCCGCCGTGGGCCTGATGGCGTACACCACTCTGACAACCAGGTCCAAATGGCGCGCCAAGGAGCGGTGCTTCGAAATCACGAAGCGACTCGTCAAGCTCAGCCACAGCCCGAACAAACCTCTCCTGCAGCTGCGATGCATTCAAGTCCTAATCAACTTATGCGACTGTCCTGACATTCGTTACCACATGAAGATGCACTGGGAGAAGAAAGTTATGGCTATAAAGATCAGGACCCACGAGGAGTGGGATGGCACCTCGGAAACTACTAGCTATGGGTTGGCAACGGGCCACAACTATAGGACCATGTGTATTGAGCAGGTGGAAACTATTAAGAACGATTATGGAGACAACGCTCTGGTCGTTAATGTACACAGCTACGTGAAGAGGGTGATCGAGAAGAAGGCGCAATTAATACGAGCCATCAACTGGAAGTCCTACAGAGATTAGACATTCTCCAAACATAAATCTAAGCGTTTGAAATGAAACACTCAACGGATGTGCTCGCATTTTTTCTAAATATTATTATATCTAGCATATTTCTCACCTTTTGTGACCTAGGGTTCTGCTAAGGGTTTCAAACGTCAGGATAAAGAAAATGTTGTTTGCATTACTTTAGAAAACAAAATCTCGAGTTTTTAGCCTAAATACTGTCCCACTGACTAATAAAATAATGGTCTCCATCATTAAAATCAAGTCACCGTTTCAATTGGGGTACAATTTGGTATAAACCCACGCTTAGAAAGTGCGAGTTTGATAATCAAAAACCAGTGCATAGAAAAATCCTAAACTCACTTTGCTTGAATGTTTCTGTTTTGTTTATATATTTTTTAACGCCAATTTTGTAGCGAACAAATCACAAAAACACAAATGTTGAACAAAATTCCACGAGCAGGATTTGAACCTGCTAGACCTAAGATCTGTCTAAATCAAATCAAAATGTCACCCTATAATAAAAGAAACAACGAGATGACAACACATTTTTAAAATGGCTGTACAATAATCTATTAGCAATAAATTAACGTCATGCATTGATTATGTGCATCCGATAAAGAGTCGTACACACATATCAAAGTTCCGATCTTATGAGACTATATTCTAAAATCACTCTTAAGATGCTATTCTTGACGTTTGTTTAAAACATTAATCATTTTAAAAAAAATTACAGTTTTCTTTTTAAGCATATTTATTTACTTTAAACAGATACGAATAATATACAATAGTAACACTAGTTGAGCTACATTTGGTTTGGTTTTAAATACACATTTTGTGCCTCCACTGGCGGACTTAAAGCTATAAATTCAGTCGTTCAGACTAAATATGCACCGATTATTAAACTACCTATATTAAAATAGTATTATCGTCTACTGAATACTTCGCAGTAGCAATTGAATAAAAATTGATACACTATTTACAAAAAAATTGCAGTCGTTGTGGCTACATACGTATATATATATTTGTAAGTTACTACATACATTGTTAATAATATAGTTTTTACAATTAATATTTTTGGAAACGACATTATACGAATCACATGTAGTCAATTTAGTCTACGGAAGATAAAATGTCTTTCAATGTACAATTAAATTTCTTCTTTGGAAAATTTGCCTTTTTTTTTGGAAGATAAATATTACTAATTAATTATTTACATTATAATATTTTACCATTCCAATTAATCTCGTAACTGGTTATCTTATTGTGGCTACACCTACTTTTGTGTTACATTTGTTTATATAGTTTTTACGTTTTATAATAACTAAGATAAAACAGCAATTAGCAGCAAAATTACATTAAAAGAAAAACCTATCTAAACATGAATATTATTAACTAAATACCTGGTTTCAATTCTTCTTAAAACGTAAACTGTATGCACATACAAATGTTCTAGTTATGCTATCTGGCACTCATCAGGGATCGGCTTAACATGCCGCAATTGCCTAGAAGCCGTGACACGAAGAACATGTTCTTAAAATCATTACAATTATATTAATTTAAATCACAAAACATAAGACTTACACGAGTTTAAGCCGCTCTTTGTTTAAAATATTAGGTACCTACATAAAGTTACTAGATATTATATATTATCTATGGCACTCAACAATAAAATCTAAAACTACTTTACAAATGAGCTCACATGCTACTAATAAAACAATGGTAAATTATCACAAATAAGTAGTTAACACAATCATCTTTAAAATTCTAATAAAATCATTCCAACTTTCAATCAATCAGAAATTCGAATAATATTACTCAAAACAGCAAACTAGTAATTCCTATATTAACTTAATAACTTGAATTAATACGGCAATACAATTAAAATTGGAAATTGCTAATCAGTGTCCCTTTACCTAATAAAAACCTAATTATAAATTGAATACTATTAATTTCAATTAAACTAGGTACGTTAAATGTGTGCTTTTAATTTTAAATTAAGCAAATTCGGTTCGGTTCAATCACAGTACACTTTGGAATACTTGCATAAAGAGATTATGCTTTAAACAAACTTGTGTAGAGGCATCAGTGCTCGACACAGGAAACTAGTATTCCTAGAATTTTATTGAAATCGAAAAATTCTTTGCTTACCCCTATTTTTAATGACTAGTGGTCGCCCAGTGGTCGAAACTCGACCGTAATTTTTATAAAAAACTGTTTCCTAAACAATATTTTATTAAGGCTGCACGGATTGTATCCTAAGCAATGAAAAATTTAAAAAGATAGAATGCGAGTTTGGATTGGCTTTGACAGATCTCGGCCGCTCCTCTTCCATTTTTGAAAAATGTATGAACAATGTTTATTCAATTTAAAGGGGTACAAAGTTTTTGCTTCACGTATTAATACATAGATTTTTTTTTTAAGTGTCGATCACTGGAGCTACTACTATATGTGTTTAAGTATGTTTGTACAATTTTTCCAGTATTGCTTTATTTGTAGGAACTATCCTACAATTAGAGCAAATATAGGCCGCAGATTCTTTGTGAAGTGCGCCTCCATTTTGGCCTTATCGTCACTTCTATTTACCCCGTTAATAAACAGAACAAAAAATCAGATATTTTCCCGATTAAAATTTTACTATTGCCAGACACTTGCACAAATAATGAAAATCACTAGGTCTAATAATATTTAAAACTCATTCAACTTGAAATATTTGCCAAATACTTTTAAAAAAAAACTTAGAAGGTTAATGTAAAAAATCTCACTAGATGGCGTTATTAGTTGGAAATCGTTCCGCCAATGAGAAATGACGTGAAAATGTAGCGGCTTGAGCAGTTGGCCAACAATAACTAATACTAAAGGTAGTGTTAATAAAACAATTTGGAAAAGTTTTTATAAATTGACCCCTACCGGAAGTCGAACTTGAGACGCCTAAAACCGCGATGCCTCATTATATTATCATTTATTCTATATTTAGTAGTACACACGCCTGCACATCAACCTACCACAAACTGTCAAATTTTCTCAATAGACTTTGATCATTATGACTGAACTTTAAGGTTGAAAATGTATTGAAGAAATTTGACAGATTTGGATAGGTTGATGTGCTGGCGTCTGTACTTTTGCCTTTGAGGAGTATTTTGGTAGATTCGGTACTAATAAAATAACAATAATAACAGCTAATAGCTATTCAATAATTAATCCTAATGTAAACCATTATCTGGATACTTTATTTAGCTATTTAAATCATTTCAATATTGCTAAGTAATTTTTTTACTTTACTCGTGCAATTTTCATATAAACTGTACATGCCTTTGCATAGGCACATATTAAAATACTGGATATTTAAAGTGTTGAAACTATAATTGGTGTTACATTAAGCCAGATATAACAATATAATACTAAATACACTTTTAATTTATTTATGGTGTTTTAGGGTAACATTACATTACAGTAACGCACAAAAGTTCCAATATTTTCACTCACTGAAACACTAGCCGTTATAAGACCATCACTTGAGTGTTCATTCGAAATTAAAAGTTCGCGTTTACATTATAAAATATTCCATAGAAAAGTTCTTAAGTGGCAACGTATAGACACGGATTTTGAACTCTAACGTATTATACACAGAGGTCACAGTAAGACCTGTTTGGCGCTTAGGGTACACGACGATTAGTTCCACGTAAAATACTGTGCTGTGATTGGCTCACAGGTCATAACTGTTTGTTGGTTCACACGAACATTTGTTGACTGATCTAGCTATTAGTTAAACTATTAGTTTTCGCCCATACATATGGGGGGTTACATTTGTCACATTTTAGGCTGCCTATCACCTCCTGCAAGGAAGTTGTCGAGTTTCCAGTAACCCGGTATAATGTACCTAGGCATCGCAAAGAGGTCTTTATTAATCTAAAAAGACGGCAAACGAACAGTCGTGCCATCTAATAGGAAGTAGTAATCGCCACCCATAGACATGTGCAATGTCTAGGAAGCTGCCTTTGCGTTACCAACTTTATCTTTCCCTATCTGGTAAATATCGCGGCTTGCTTTGGGAAAATATTCTGAACAAGAGCTAAGTCTTTCGACGGACAAAATGCTCTGCTCTTTAAACAAGCAATAATACCATCCTTATCAGTCGCTAGAGCTGTCAGCGCTCGCTCGCTGCACACGTTCTTGTACTGCGCCTTGCACAAGTCGCGTGACATTTGGATGCTACGGCTCGCTAGCCGGTTGCAAGTGACATATGGATGTCACGAATATGGATTCGTGGCTATCCACATCCATATTAAAGTTCACGTTTATAGTCTAACGTAGCTATAGAGATCCACGAGCACGACGATTTCTCTCATTCAACCGCAGCATCTATCCGTTCGACCACCGACGAATTCTTTTCAAGCTAAGTTTTCCTTTGCTGCGACTCGGTAGCCAGTAAGTAGCAAGTGATATAATCAAGAGATTTTTTACTACGATGCATACGGTTAATATAAAGTTCAATAATAGCAAATACAAAGTCAGCTGCTGGAACTGTAGCGGTCGGCACTCGCGTACCGGTATAGCGCCTTGCACAAGTCGCTTGACACTAGCACGCCAGCCGCATTTTAAATGCGTTTTCGTACGAATATGCACGATACATCCCGATCATCCGACTACTTTGGTACCTCGCACACTAAGTGCTAACTAGATGTGCGTATACGCGCTTATAGTTCCGTCCGAAATCAATCCCAACTTGTTCGTACGAATAAACGTCACGTGACTGTGCCACTCTGGCAAACGCAACTATTACGCGCGTACAATTCGTACGTTCAAAATCGCAAGTTTACGTACGTGCAAAATTCGTACGGAAACGCTTTCAAAGTGCGACTGGTCGACGGCTCAGTAGTTTGTTACATTAACAAGGTCACTCGCTAGAGCTGTCCCGCTCGCCACTCGCGTACTGGTACAGCGCCTTGCACAGGTCGTGGCGGCCTCACCTGCCGCCGCCGCGCTTGTTCAGCGGGTCGTACATCTCCGCTTCGGAGTCGATCTCGTCCTCGGAGAGGGAGAGGCTGCCTCCGACGCGGCGCGTGCGCAACCCCTCCTATAATTGAGAAACATTTTTTTTATGAGTTTCCTTTTGTAAATTTAAATATCATTATTTTTCTGTGTGCCTAGTGCGATTGTTACTTGCCATTCAATTACGTAAATGAAATCGAAAATGTGTGTTTCAACATATTTTTTTTACTTGGCACCAGTAGGCGCTTCTTCAATGCCACACAAATATATATATTATAGAATAACATATAAAACTCGCACTAGGCACCCTGTACCGGTATTAGTTAATGACTCGGTCCAACATGCGAACCACACAAAAACTTACAGCCGCGCTCAGAGACATTTTTATACAAACAGTGGCGATATATTTCGGTCATAATCGAACTTTCTGTGATTAAGATACATAAATTAAAAACCAAAGAATATACATCATAATAGATAAATAAAAGTATCCAAATTATTCCAAAAAAATGATTACTACCTCGTTGTTAAGTCTTTCAGACAATAAAAATAATAGGAACCAAGGCGTTCCGCATACAGAGCAATGTTGAGTTCCGTGTTGCGGCAACAAGTAACTCGCAACTAGCTTTTTTTCGATATAACCTAAAAAAAAACTATGCAGACATAGTTGCAAGATAGATCATATCATATCATCATATCATATCGTATCGTATCATATCGTAGATCATATCAACAACAGTTTTCAGTTGCTGCAACTAGCAACTGTTAAAGGACATCATTCACCGTCCATACATTTTTGGGCTAATTCTGAAAGTGCCGGCCAATCAAAAATATTATTATATTTTATTAAATTATATTATTCTATTCATTTGTTACTATGGAACCCAACCTGTTGGATCATTTTTTGTAGAGGTTCAAAGATAATATTTTTACATAGTTTATAAAAATATTTAAATGCGTTATTCAGATGTTTGTTTTGTCACTTTCGAACGCCTGTCACACGCGCTGCTTAAAAAAAGTACATAATTTTTATTACACTGACAGAATATTAATTAATTAGCGGTTGAATAATAATTCAAAGACTGGACTTACAAATTTTGTGTCATAATAAAAAATGTTCATTATGTTATGGTCTAACAAAATATTAAGTTTTTTTTTTGTTGGCCGGTACTTTTGAAAATAGCCCAACTTGGGTGATCTCCTTTATACTAATAGTTGTGCCAAGTTGCTATATTTTCCCCATCTGGCAAACACCGACTGTTTGACTATGGATTTGAAAAGTTTATTTAGAATTACGGCAACCTTAAACTGTTGCTGCAGCCTTTAACAAAAACTTTTTAAAAGTTGATAGTGGCTTAACTAAAGAAGCTCTGTCTAATGTATGCAGAGCGCCTAAGTAAAAACTATTGAAAATTGACGTCTGTAAGTGCGGCAGTTCTTGAAATGCAGTTTAAAGTGAGTAAAGCCCGGTACGTTAGCACAAGTTGGTAATGCAGCTATTAGCGCCTCCGCGCACTGGACGACTTGTCGCTGCGTCTAGTCGCCGCGTCTTGTCGCGTTCGTCGTGTGACAGTTGTAAGAGCTTTAGTTTGCCTAGTGTTCGGAGCGGTGACTAGACGCAGCGACACAGTCGTCCAGTGTGCGGAGCTTTAAACAAAATATATGAAAATTGTCGGCCGCAGCCTGTCGTCGCGTATAGACGCCGATCTGTCGCAGTCGCGTGTCGCATAGTGTGCGGAGGCGCTTAGGTACACACGCCTACATATCACTACCACAAACTGTTAATTTTCCTCAGTCTTTAAACTTTATGCCTTAGACATATGGTAGAAAATGTATTGAAAAAATTTGATAGTTTTGAATAGGTTGATGCTGTACTCATAAATTTACTAGAATACTTTTTTCTGATGTAAAACCTTTTTATACGACTCATACCGAAGTGGCGACTTAATAAAAAGTAAGTACTGCAAGGCATACTGCTAAGGCCTCAGAACAATAACTAAAGCTATAGAAGGATGGCTAAAATAAAAATCGTGCAACTATGTTTAGTTCCGTTCTATCTTATGGCTAGAAAAGGAGGTTGGACTGCGACAAATGGTTGACACTTAGTTTTTATTTTTTGTATTGTTATGTCAAACGGTCATCAGAAAATTGAGTCCGAGTCCTATTGCCCGGCCAAGCCTCGGCCAAATTCAGAAGTACATTGATTTAAAAGCTGACAGTTCGTTTTAGATATATTTGACTTGTTCGCATAATCATTGTGGAAAATGTCAAACTAGTGGTCATACTCCGTTTGAATATTTACCGAATTTTCACTATTTATGTTGGTAAATGACGCTATTTCATATATTTACTGTTAATTTGTGAGTGTGTGGAGTGTGCGGCACAATGTCCTGCGTAATTAGGGGCTGCAGGTCCCATTCAAACAAGAAAGAAAATAGTCAACAACTATTGACTTTCCATCGGTAAGTTTCAACTTATTTTTTATAGAATGTGAGGTGATAAGCGAATATAAATACAAATTAAATTTGGTAGTACCATTTTCTAGCGAAAACCAGTCGTAAAGTCTATTTTAAAAGCTGTTTTAGCGATAAATAAGAAATGCTCTCAGTCATTCTTTGTCATCATTAGTGACGTAAACAATGTGCATTCTTTGTTATATATCGATATTCGATACTTTTAATTTCCAGATTTCCAAAAGATGAAAGAAAAAAAAACAATTGGCTTATACGTATTGGTAGACCAACCTGGGACACCAAAACGACATAACCGCATCTGCTCAAGGCATATTAGCTCCGATTCCTTTGTAAGTGGAGACGTTACGAAATAGAGACGACTTCGAGAAGATGCGGTTCCTACGTTGTTCATTGTTATGAATGGATCAGAAAAAACGGTATGGGTATTTTTAATCATACTTTATAATTATTACAGTACGAATTTTATAGCTAAAATATTAAAGCTAGGGTGTTAGTAGAATTGATGAAATATCAGTATGATTTTTTCGAAACACTAGTCCAGATTACGGCTTCTGTTATTATCTTATATTAACAACAGTTTTATGTTCCGCGAAAATTGTTACTTTACGAGATTATTTTTTTATGACATGATTTTATGACATGACTTAAAATGAAATGAATCTTTATTTTGAATTTTTTTAAAAGAGTTATCATGTAATTTATTAATTATGATTTTCCTTGGCATAGTTGGCAACAATAACAAAACCAGAAATTGATAACATTAGAAGAATAAGATTGTTAGAAGTAAAACTTGAAAGATGCGAAAAGATATCCAAACGGCGCTTTCGCAAGATTAACACTCTAATTAAACGAATATCTCGATTAAGGAAAAAAAATAAAAATATTTACAGTATTTTGATGAATATTGACCATTGTAAAAAATGTTGACCATTTTTTTTCATATCGAAATCACGAATATCGAACTTAGCGGAATATCGAAACAAAATGGTTTTAGATATTGTAATTGAATTTATGAAAATCGGGATTTTCGATTTTGACTTCACACACTTGCACATCAAATTTTGAATTAATGTATTGTTTACGAAATTATTTGCTTTTAATAACAAATTTTGTGTAATTGCTACAGTTAATTGTTTTTCCAATGATGATTTAACTTGTTTCTGTATACATAATTAAATATACTATATTAGTTATTTAAAAACTTAATGCCAGTAGGTTGCTTTTCAATGAGTTTGCTGTTTGATAGTGCAATTGATGGTTTGGGTTGTAATGTTGCGTATTTATTATCAAATTAACATAATAAATGTTTAATAAATATAGTGACAAAAGAAATACTATGTTGTTGTTTTCAATTATTTAGATCGATAATAAAGTTCAAACAAACACATTCGAAATAACGAAAGAAAAGGGACAATCGATCTCTTTCCAACATATCACATAGGTTCATTCGTTAGAATAGTGCGAACTGATGAATTTGTGTTGCTATTTTAGTCCGGTTTCTATTACTTTAGTTATTATTCTGAGGCTAAGGCGGACTTGTTTTGAGGCATTGCAACTAGTTTATATTGAATAGAAAATAGTTAAATTTAAATTAGGAATGATAGAAAAAACTACATAAAAATAAGAATCACATATTATTTACCTATTTTATCCGTTGTTAATTTTATATTTTTTAATATTAACATAGGTTTAGATAAAATATATACCTACTTAGTTTAGATTTACCAAAGCGATTAATTTAATTTCAAAGTCGAAATGTTTTATTATTTACCTTTCATATCGGATTAAGTACATCATATATTACATATTATATACACATTTAGGTTGTCTCAATGACTTCGACTTGGAAACTTGCTTTACAGTGTACTTAATTCATAATTTACATAATTTAAAGCATAAAAAGTCACATAAAGTAAACGTTTAAAACTTAACAATGAGCATAAAATAATACCCTTTTATCCAATTATTGCTGTTTCCCAAATTCCAAAAAGTAAACGATAAAGAACTTTAAAGCCCAAAATAAGATCAACAAGCAATAGAATTCTTAATCTAGATTAAGCAATATTGTGCTTAAATGCAATTGAAATAATATGTAGTGCTAATTCCGCTAACTTACTTATCAAGCTTGGAAACAGTACGCACACCACATATTATTTCAATTGGATTTTTGTGTGCCATAGATTTACGCAAAGTAACGCCTGTTTTCATTAATTAAAATTTTACTTAAAAAACAGGTAAACGAGCATACGGATCTCCTTATTGAAAGCGACCACCTTAGCCCGAGGTATCAACCCTTATTTATACCCTGTAACTACTATGGATCAAGTCAAGTCAAGTAACCTTTAAAATAAAACACAGCTATGCAAAATACTGCTTGGCGGTCGCTATCCAATGTTTATTTTAAGCAGGATCAGGCGGGGTGATTTTTGAATATCACCGGTGATCTCGAAATAAAAGTAACATGAAATACACTATGGAAAAAAATGTTTGCTCATTGAAATGAAACAAATTTTACGGATCTACTCGCGTTTATTTTACACATTACTTTTAATTAATGTTTATCCTGACGTTTCGAACCCTTTGCAGGGTCCGTGGTCACAGGGAGACTGAGGTGTTGGTCGTGTCATAATTGGTTAGTAGCTTGTTTACCCTCATTTAAATTTAATCAGGTGCGTTCCGTTTTACGCAGAAAGAGCTCACAGTATCTTTTGGTCTGGCAGTATAAACGCGATTAGATCCGTAAAAGTTGTTTCATTTCAATGTATAGTGTTCGCGTAAACTTTAGAAAACAATAAATGTTTGCTCAATCTACAATTTGATGAGAATTTTCAGTGTTAAAAATAAGTTACTAGTTACCTTGAATAAAAGAAAAAGAAGCGTTTAAAATTGATATTACAGCGTGAGAATTAGTCTCCCGTTTAAAAATCGCTCCCTTGTGCTATATCTAGATATAAAATTTACCCTTAAACCCATTAGTAAGTGCTGGTGGAAAATTTTATTATTTATCATTATTAGACATCTACACATGCGAACCTTTAAGCGTGGTTATAGACTGTGGTAAATATAGTAAGCAAAGTTAATGTCTCGTATTGTCATCTCTTTCATTCAGAATACGTTAATTATCCGATCGGATAACATAGTTTCCAACACAATATATCATTATAAAATTTCTAACGCAGCTCTTTGTTTTTATCTGTTTATTTTTGTACCTATATTTTAGACAATACAAAACTAAAGATTTTAAAAAGGCAGTCAGTGAAACGTATTGACATCTATAATATTCATTTGTAGACTACGATTAACATGAATATTATATACTTTCTTATAAACTATACAATATGCTAGATTTTTTATCTAGGTTCTAAATGAAAAATAATGACGCGGCTGTGTTTCAAAATTTGTTCTGACTTCACAAAATATAAAACAATTATTTGTCTATTATTTTTCTTATACAAGAGGCAAAAAGATATAACTCAATCAGCCTTGTCTTCACGAGAATTTTTTGGGTGTTTTTTGTTTCATTAACCAACGTATTTATGCGAACAACTAATCAATACTAATCCATCCAATCTATATACAATTTTTCGGGCGCTCAAATTTTAAAACACAGCCTATCGAGACACCGTCCTATCCCAACAGTGCACCAAGTTAGTGAGTGAACCGTCTAAGTGCGCGGTTACAAGTGCCCACCAGTTCCGTATCACTGTTCCACGCCGCACGTTCCTCTATGCTGGAAGACATCTGAAGATACACCAACAGGGTTAAACTATAACTCCTTAGATAATGACACGTAATACCAATAGATAGGGAGGTTTTTTAAATAAATAAAAATTTGAAAAGAAAGAGATACATTTCATAGATCCTTTGCATACTAGTGTAAGAGTGAGTTTTTCATGCATCTTGTATCATGCATCTGTACCAGGGCATTTACGTTTCAATAAAGATATGGCTTAAGCGTTCCCTTTTCAACTGTAAAGTAAATGCGGCCAGTAAACTGTAAGATAAATAAGATGTGCGGCCAAATAGCTGTATGTCTCTTTCTAGAATTCTAATTATTCATGTAACAGCCTTGTAAGAGCGAACTAAATTAATTCTGCACTCTGTGTCACATGGAGACAGGTGTTGGCCGCACAGTTACTTTGTCTCATTCTGGAGTGGCCAATTTTGTTAGGACATTGCTTATTTTACCGCTATATGTCTTCACTCAACACTTGTCATTCATTTATGCCCCGGTGTATATGGAAAAAAAAATAACTTTATGAAAGGAGATACAACAGCCCTTTAATACAAAACAAGGATTTGTATGATTTTTGTTATGTACAATGTTTCATTTTGTATTGAAATGTTTTCTATTCCCAAAATGGTCTTATAGTGATGACTACTTCTTACTTGAGGAGTCAAGCCTCCTTAAATTCGTTAATCATTTAAAACTCACGCAGAAATACGTACACGTACGTATATGTAATACGCCATGTCAATTTCAATTTTTTTTAAAAACTATATTTTAACACATTTAGGTACTACGATTTATGCACTAATCCGTAATCTAAGCACGATTTAGACGATAATTACAACTGACCTCCATTATCCCAGCGCTGGGCTCGGAGGCGTACCCCTCGAAGTGGCGCTGGTCTTCCTCGTAGTCGGACGAGGACGCCGAGTCTTGGTCGACGTCCCGGCCCGTGCGTACGGAGCACACCATTTGGGCAAGATCCGTGAATGTGTAGCTGGTACCACAACAATTTATATATTTTATTGGTGATATATTTAGGTATGTGGTGCCGGGGATAAAAAATTGCACCACCCCATCTCTTCCCGTGGGTGTCGTAAAAGCCGACTAAGGGACCATTCCAGAGGATGGGCACCAGCATCTCTCTGAGGTTACCCTCAACCTACTGCGATCGCCAACCCGCCTGCCAAGCGTGGCGATTACGGCAAATACCCCTCATATCCTTGGTGGAGGCTTTTGTCCAGAAGTGGACGTCTTTTGGCTGAGATGATGATGATTTAGGTATGTATATTAGCTCGACAGCACTTCGTTAGCGCACTTGGTCTGAAATTGCTGAAGATAAGCTACTTTCGCAACGGTTATCGAATGGATAACAAAAATTATAATTGTGAAATCCGTTTTATTCATGAAACAATTAATTTTATGTTAAATACTTTTCAAAATAATATATTTTGTAAAATTGCACATTTTGGTGACGACAACCTTTTTGTAAATATCGCTAGTTCTACAAAAGCTGTGCATCTTCGTGTGCCGCTTCTTCTCCACAGCTAAAAGACGGACGTCCTAAACTGAGTAGTAGGTAAAAAATGTTTTCGATGATACAAAAATACTTATGACATAACATATACAGAGTGTAACAGACAGGTGTAGTCAAAATGGAAAGACCAAAAGTGTATCCGAACTAGATCTTCTATGCAGTTATTTAGACAAAATTGTCATGCAATGTTTAAGACGACGCATTGGTAATTTACGTGGTGGGGATCTTGATTTTTCTCAACAATTACAAAACATATGAAAGTGATATTTGATGACATGATTTTTCATTTAATTGACTTCATTTTGTTAGTTGCAGAAACACGATTTTTCAACTTTTATAACAGAGAAAAAAATATCAAAGTAACCTCTTTTAAAACATAGATTCACATTTTACAGGCTAACCAGACCGATTTAAGCATCAAAATTTTCTTAGTAGATTAGTCTTAACACACACTTTAAAATTGTAGTTCATTTTTTATAAATAATTTGTAGTTTTAATTTGAAGGAAAAAAAACCAGTTTTTCTTATGGTACGGGGTGCAAACGCTCGTATCAAAACGTATGAGATTTATTGTTTAGCGATGCGTCGCCTTAATTAAAAACCTATTATTAATGTATTAGTGACGTCAACATAAACACACATCAAAATCAACAAGTCCCATCATTAGTTGGTCAGCGACCTGTGTACTTACAACTATGATTACTCCTGCTTGCTTATGCGCGCCTAGTACTCGAAGCGCCGCATCGGCTGGTTCGCGAACCCAAAGGCAGTAGTAGGTAGGTGGCGAGAACAAACGGCCGCTTCGTGACTTGACCGTTAAACATTACCAATTTATGTTTCTCAACGAATTTAATATAATTATTTTATATTATTATCTCCATCAAAATAAATTAATATCGTAACTTAAGTAACATAGCAAAAAAATAACAAATAAAAAAAGAAACGATATGTAGGCGACTGACATTGATGTTGATTTGAGAAACTATCACAAACTGACTGACACGGACGTGAAGGAAATAGAAGAAAACATTACCTATTTTACTGTTTACGTGTCGTAAAACCCTTCAATTGTTGTTTTCTTACGACTCCTGTTGTCCTAGTACTTTTCACTCCAATATACTCGTATAGTTAGATCAATTAAAATCTCATTTTAATGCCTAGAGTAGTTCTCATTTTAATGGCTAGTTTCGGTTTTAATTCTCATCTGGCCAATTAGTAACCGATTTGTTTTGAGATTAATATTATATAAATTATAACATCATATCGATTTGTTCATAATTATTTTGATATAAACATTTTTATTCAAAATCTTTTTACATTTGTGGAAAAAAGGGGAGGCTGTAAGGAAGAGAGGTGCACAATATTTAGGCCTTGTAAGTCACGCCCACTGTACGAACAAAACAGAAGAATTACCTTATTAAATAAATTAATAACGAAAGAGAGATAGGTACTAGGCGAACACAAGAAGAGTGGATCATCAGGAGGTAAAATCTACACACATATTGCACAAAGGTCGTCGTCCTTAACGGCAGATGCATTGCATGCATAATCTGTTAATTTTGATGTCCTTTTCCCTTTATTTTAACTTAAAAATTCAATAACAACGTAAATTAATTATATAACTATGACTAACGACCCTATAAGTTTGACTACACCCTTTCTGAATCACTTTGTATAACTAAGTTGTTTTGAATAAAGAAAGAAATTTTAAACTTTGAATGAATGAATGAAATGAATGAACGAAATTAAATATTTATACCATATCAGAGTTAAAAAAAAAATCATTTTATCTTAATTTTAAAATAAATGAATGAATGAAATAAAGGAAAGGAATGTAGTAAATGAATGAATGATAAACTTTCACCATTAACAAATAAATGCTGACTTCGTAAGAGAAGGCTACGCGTCCTTCGGCCATGAATGAATGAATGAACGAATGAAATTAAAGGAAACTAATGTAGAAAATGAATGAATGATAAACTTTCAAAATAATCAAATAAATACTGACTCAGTAAGCGAAGGCTGCGCGTCCTTCGGCCTCCGCCCCTCGGCCGCCGCCCCGCTGACGCCGCCGCCGCCGCCGCGCCGCTGGCCCTCGAAATAAGCGGCGCCGTGCCGATAGCCCACCTCGCGGATTTCGTCGAACGAGCCGAACTGCAGCGTCTTGTACGCGTCGATTGGTGGGCGGATGTACTCGCAGTAATCGGACTTTTTCACCTCCTGTTTAGAATGTGAGGTACATGTTTTAGACGCATAAAATTAAATAAAACCTGTTTAAAACGATTTCAGAGGGACCCAACCAAAAACGCATCTTAAGCGAGAAAGCGTATTATGCGGCATAGGGAAAATAAAATATATATGTATATGTAGGTATTGAATTATACAAATACAATTACAAACCGAATTCATCTGCGTTAAAAATGTCTCGCGGTTCGTAATTTAGTAACAATTCGGGAAGTGTTGCTATCCATGTATCCACATCTTGTTGTGCCACTGTCTCCGATTCCCCACTGATTTGACGGTACACAAATGCCGTGGCGATTTTTAAAACAATCTATCCACCCATTTGAAGCGTTAAAATCAGTGATTTTTCAGCAATGTTACGCTGACCGCTTGCCGCAAAAATGTATGAAAACATGTCTCAAATTGCAGGGACTGACGTGAAATGGCGTATTATGCGAGAAATCGTACTAAGCGTGATCGTATTAAGCGGGTTCTACTGTAATTGGCTAAATGTGCTGCCCGCACAAAGCCACAAAATAACCAAGTTTCATTATGTCGAACTGCTACTAACTTTATTATAAACTAACTTTATTTCAATGACATAAAGTTGAAAAGTAATTAAAATATGTTGTGCACATTTAAAGGTTAAAATAAAAAGAAAGTAGCAAATTAACATTAAATATTTTTATCAAAATTGTAAACAATAAATATGTTTATAAAACTATTAGTATTTAAAAGCAACAAGTTAACTGTGGTCATACAACATTAAAATTTGTAATCAAGATAATGGCGCTACCTCCAATTGTCTGTTACAAGAGACGTAGGCGAGTCGGCTCTGTATGTCCGGCAAGTTGGGCACCTTCACAGGGGTTGTGAACGGGTTCCATCTGTAATAGAAATTGTATTTAGATTTTTTTATGGTTTTAGCACAATAGCTTAGTCTTATTACAAACCTCAAATGACCTCAATAGCAATATTTACGGTAATTAAAAAAATAACAAAAAGTCATTCCTTTACTGTGTCATTTAGGACGTTAGATCTGCGTGAAAACTAGCAAATGACCTCCACGATCCTCAAAAATTTTTGACTTTGCATGCGCCAAACATTTTAAATATAAACAAAAATAAAATCATCATCATCATCATTCAGCCTACACACGTCCACTGCTGGACATGGGCCTCTCCAAGTGCACGCCACCGAGCACGATCCGCGGCTACTCTCATCCAGCTCTTGCCAGCTACCTTGCGAAGATCGTCCCTCCACCTAGTCTGAGGGCGTCCTACACTACGTATGTACGTATAGATGATAAGAGAGCATAACTTGAAACTATATGGATCTATAATATTGATAATCCATTTTATTGTCGCTCAGCAACTCGCATGAGTCTGGTCTTCTAAGATATGAAACTTTTGCAACTATGACTTCATGACACTGGCTGGGTAGCTGAGTTTATGTCTGAGTATAGTGGATGGATATGCTTTGATACTTTTAAAAAATACAGTGAACAAATTAAATGCCTACCCGACCCAGCCAGGAATCGAACCTGGATCCTCCGCATTCCGGGCGGCTGCACTGACTATTGAGCACTGAATTTTTCCACTGCTATTTGATTTATTTAAAAAAAAATCAAGCAGTGGAAAAATTCGATTCCTGGCTGGGTCGGGTAGGCATTTAATTTTTTCACTGTATTTTATAAATATTTAATTCGGCTTCAGGGCAGCACTTAAAAATAAAAAATAAAATTTATGTATTTATTTATTTATGTTATTATTAATGGCCCGTTCTCCCAGTGGTGTTTCCATCGATAGGGAAGGCTCGTGCCCCAGCAGTGGGGACATATAATGAGTTGGCGATTATCATGAGCAGCACAAAACTGGTCGCCGTGAAAAGACCTTCGTCCAACAGTAGACGTCTTTCGGCTGAGATGGTGATAATAACATATACAAAGTCATTCGCAAAGGCAGTAATTCGGACCAAGGATCCTGTTACCTTTTCCAAAGCAACCACCAGCCGGAGAGATCGTCTCCGTAGTTGGTTAAGTCCACGTCATCCTGAGACCCCACGTCAATGGCCAGGATATGCTTCGCGCCGAACGAACGCATCACGTCCGCTGAAAATGGGGAATGGAAACGTTACGACTATAATATATAACCAATTGCCGTTTTGGACTGTGTGGGAGTGAGTGGGGGGGGGGGGGGGGGGTTAAAACAAAAATAAACAGACTAGTGCAAAACAGTAGATTAATGAATAAAAATTTGTCATGACTATATCGTCTTACTTAAACTAAAGATCCGCTACTAAGTAATATGTATGTTTCTATATTTGGTGACATAGTGACATTAAACAAAATACGGATATTTCGAGTACATGTAATTTAGACCTCAGAAAAAACTGGGTTAGGATATTTTTATGCTGGTTTTCGAGAAATTAAAGATTACCAGCTAAGTATCTTTTTCAAATTACTTATAAAATATAAATGAGGGCAAAGCCAGATTTTAAAATATTGCACTTGTAATTAAATCAAATTACATCCTATAAACAAAAACAAAAAAAGATAAAGGTTGTTACATTATGAGTATAAATCAAATAAAAAAAAATGTCAAAATGAGTTTTACAAATTATAGTACAATTACTATTAGTATATCGGCTACTAAAGCGATAGTAAATTTTTCCTAAAACAATTTATTATGATTTCTCTGCTTACTATCTGTTACTAAAACGGTTGTCGTACACTAAAAACTTTTTTCTCCTATCATGTTTTAATGCAAACTGAACCATAAACAAAAGACTAACAAACCTGGCACGTTGTTGACGTAGCAGCCGTCGAGCAGCAGGTGGCCGTCCATGGGGTCGCAAATCGGCGGGAAAATGCCCGCGATGCTCATGGACGCGCGGCAATACCTCCAAAGTACACCTGCAGAGCTGGACGGGTGAGCGCGTTGCCACTACTTACCATGAGACCGAGTGTAAATTGTGACAGGCTAAACTACGTGCTTACGAATATGCTAGTTGCTGTTAGGATGTACTCTAATTCTCACTAGAGGGAGTAACCTAATGCTACTATGGATAATGTTTTGTCACTTAGCCAGACTGGCTTTTACTTTCGCAACCATGTGACTGTTTATAACTTTGGCTTTATGACAATAAGGGCTATAATATGCTAGTTGATCTTAAGCTGTATTTCCATTGTCATTAGGGGGCGTAACCGAATGCTTCATGGATTTATTTTTTGACACCCAGCAACTCGCATGGGAATGGCTTTTACTTTTGCAACCATTTGACTTTTTACAACTTTGGCTAACACTTAAGGCTAGATATGCTAGTTGATCTTAAGCTGTTCTATAATTCTCACTAGAGAGCATAACTTGAAACTACATGGATCTATAATATTGATAGTTCATTTTATTGTCGCTCAGCAACTCGCATGAGTCTGGTCTTCTAAATACTTGGACGCCCAAGGTAACCACAGTGCCATAGAACAATTGAATTTTTGTTGTCTGGTTTAAGAACAATTGATTGGCTAAGATATGAAACTTTTGCAACTATGACTTTTTGACACTGGTTGGTTAGCTGAGTATATGTCTTAGTATAGTGGATGGATATGCTTTGATACTTTTATGAGTTGATGGCTAAACATTAATTGCAACAGACACTTTTATAGACGATTTATAACGTTACTCGTTCTTGTTAAAAGAGTGAAAGATTTCTTGCTAGATTTCTAATTTCATTCGCAGAAGACTTCATTAAAAAAACAATGGCATCTTCGGTTATGGAAAATGCGATCGGCGTCATAATAATATTAATAAAAAGCTTATCTTGCAACACTAGAGATTTATCGCTCTCAAAACAAATATGTTATTTTTTTACTATAATGCCGTTTTTCAAATCACATGGCGAATGTTTATTGACAGAAAAAGTTGTAACTATAAATTGTATTGTTTAATTTTAAATGATTATTGCTTGTGCTTGTGCAGTAGACATTAAAAATATCAAATATTTTGTTTCTTATATGTTTACCAAAGTTCTTTTGTCAAGTTATAAAATATTAGGCAGAGAATCAGGTGCAAACACAGAAGTGTCTTTAGCAAAGCTATATTATATGAAAGACCTTTAAGTTGGTGCAAGTGCATAGAAATAGATGGAAACAAGTCAACTAGCATGTCGTTAGCACTATGAAAAATCTAAAAAGAGTTTAATATTTACACTCAACCTACGTCGTCCGCTAACGTTTGCGAGTCTAACCGAACGCCGCGTTCCACGCGATAGAGCAACAGTGCTTTGTGATTGGTTTACCTGGCAGGTTGTTGACGTAACCGCCGTCCAATAGGAGGTGGCCGTCTACGGGATCGCACAGCGGCGGCATGTAACCGCTCAACGACATCGAAGCGCGTATGTAACGCCATAGCGAACCTGCGACGCGTCAACGTGTTAGACATTTTACTTTTTTTACCACGGCACTGTATCCTTCACCAATTTAGACTTTTTATGCCACTAAGAAGTTTGTAAATGTAACAAAGAACCTTTTTTTATAACATAGGCTAGGCTGTGTATATTAATTTAGACAACACAGTCCATGGAAAGGAAACGATGATAGTGAGAAGCCATATTCCATAAAGTGAAGACAACTGAAGACTGTACCTAAAGGAAATAAAGTTAGTTGACGTAGTTTTACCAACCCAAAATTAAATAAAGCAGACTTCAAGGAGTTTGGGGGTGTTTTTTTTAAACTTAGAACAAATATTTAATGACTAAGAGTTATGAGTAATGAGAATAGTCGCTGCAGTAAGTACACATGCACAACATGCTAATAATTAATGAACATGACACATGAATCTACTTAGACAACAAAACTGGTTTACGTCGAATAGGTTTTGCGTCCAAAAAGCGAATGTTCGGCATACTTTCGAAAAGTCGAACTCAACATAATTGTCGCACACATTTTTTTTTCATTATCTACACATTATTTTATTGTATGTAAATGATTTGTACAAATTATTTTATTTTATCTATTTGGTGATATTTTTATAGGTACACAACCAATATTTGTGGCGTCAGCGCCATTTTATGTCGGATATTGGAACGGAACAATTTACTCGTATATTTAGAATAAACTTTTTGTTCACATTCACATTTCGTTTGGGTTACACACAAAATAGGTTAACAGAATTCTTTTAAATAATAATATAAATAATTTACAGAAGTAAAACTTAAACGGACATGTCCATCTATTTTTCTTTTTTCAAATGTGAAACACATTTAATTTCAAATATGATTTTTTTTTATTTATTTGTTTGTTAATTTCGAAATTATTTCATAATTATACACATTTACATCGTAAGATTAGAATTGTCTAATCTTACGATGTAAATGATGTAATGTAATTGCGCAGCCTTAGCCTAAGTATTGACTTAGGCTAAGGCTGCGCAAAACAAGACACGGCGAATTATCGACACGTCACACCTACACCATTCTCAGGTAATGATAATGCCGAAGTCACTCTAACACTGAGAAACTGACTATCTTATACTGAGGATTAGACCGGTTATCCAAAGGTCGTGGGTTTGATTCCCACTCGAAACTCGAGTTCCAAAACTTAATAAGGTCGGTAATTCTTTTGTTGGGAAATGTATAAAAATATATAAGAAAGTGCCTGTCACTCTAACGGAATCGCCACTACACAAGTTTAAGACAGAAATAAAACAAGGTCTAATGAAAAAAGGTTACTATAAAATTGATGATTATCTTAATAATAAGAATGTGTGGTCATCTTAGTCTGCTCGCCTGCGCATGTTATTTCACATTGTATTAAATAGTTACACTTTTGTATACAACTCTTAGTTTAAAAAAGTAGCTGCTAAGTTTCTTGCTGGAGTCTTCTTAGCAGAATCAACCTTCCGAAGCAGCAGTAGAATCTCATTACATTATATGAATTGTTTATTTAATTATATATTTTAAGTATTATTGTGTGTACGGGGCAGAAACGATCACGATAGGGCTGGTCCACCAAATCTATGTCGCTCAGCGAGTGATGGAGCGAGCGATGCTTGGGGTTTCTCTGGCGGATAGAATCCGCAACGAAGTTATTCGACAGAGAACTAAGGTGACGGACATAGCTCGCAGAATTGGCACCTTGAAGGGCCGGTCATGTCTGTAGAAGGACCAATGATCGTTGGAGCAGACATGTCCTAGAGTGGAAACCGCGTTTAGGCAAATGCAGTGAAGGGCGCCCTGCTGCGCGGTAGACCGACAACTTGAAAAAGATGGCGGGTGGTGGATGGATGCGGACTGCGCAGGACCGGGATGGTTGGCGCTTTTTAGGGGAGGCTTACGTTCAGCAGTGGACGGCAAATAGGCTGAAGAGAGTGTGTACTTATATTATTTTTTAATTTACTTTTGTGTTTTTTTTTTGTAACTATTTACTTGACGTTCGTAAGTGCAATTTATATGCCTAAATAGAATACAGATTTTTTCATTTCATTTCATTTCCGCTTCCTGAGACTGGTTGACTTTTTCTAGTAAAATTTAATCTTGTAAAGTTTACGTAAAGCATGTGAATGCAAAATAATAAAAATAACTATCTACACACACCTATCCTATCCCCGGCACCACACAGGGACTAGCGATAGCGTTTAATAATATCTATATATTAATACGTGAAGCAAAAACTTTGTACCCCTTTTTACGAAAATTGCGCAGTCGGAGGAATATGAAACTTCGCAACCTTATAGTTTTTAAAGAGAAGGAGTAGAGAATGTTAATATTTTTTTTAAACAAACATTACACACACTACCATGTATTTGACACGCACGCATAATACTCTATTCAAAAATTTCAAAAATGGAAGAGGAGCGGCCTCAGAATAATAACTAAAGCTATAGAAACCGGACTAAAATAGCAACACTCATTCATCAGTTCATACTATTTTAACTAATGAACCTAAGTGATGTATTGGAAAGAGATCGATTGTCCCTTTTCTTTCGTTATTTCGAAGGTGTCACCAGATTTGTGACGTCATATTTGAGGTAATGTAGTGAGTGACTTTATAAAGGACTCAAAGGTTTTTTTTGATCACCGATTATCTGATACCCGTTTGACATAACAATACAAAAAATAAAAACTAAGTGTCAACCATTTGTCGCACTCCAACCTCCTTTTCTAGCCATAACATAGAACGGAACTAAACATAGTTTACTTTTACACTTTAGTTATTGTTCTGAGGGAGCGGCCGAAATCTGTCAATGCCAATCCAAACTTACATTCTATCTTTTTCAATTTTTCATATACAATCCGTGCAGCTTTAATAAAATTACGGTCGAATTTCGGCTACTGGGCGACCACTAATTATAATTAAATCACAAGAAATTTTGTAACGGAATGCGTTTTTTTTTTAACCGACTTCAAAAAAGGTGGCGGTTTCTCAATTCGATTCGTATATATTTTTTATGAATATCTTAATGCTATTATTGTTTTATGCTATTGTGTAACAGCTATAATTAAAATTGCATTTAAATAAGGATATAATTTTGTAATTGATAATTAAGCGTATTAATGTAAATCTTGTTGGTGTTAATAAATTAATATAAAAAATAAATAAATACAAGGGGCGGCGCAGTGCAGAGCGGAGCTGTTAAAATAAATGGACTCTATTGGTTAATTTCCACTTAGCTCGGACTCCGCACCGCTCGGCTCCGCTTCGCTTCAATAGAGTTGAGATGCTGATAAAGCTGCTCCGCCTAGCTATGCCCAGCTCAGTTCCGCTTTAATAGAGTGTCACCTTTAGTAGCATTGTTCCAACGGTGGACTTCCGAGGAGAATTCCGAGCTTCCATCTTCGTAATTTACCGTCAATTACCTTCAATAGAGAAAAAGCAAAGCGTTTCCTCTTGTTATATAATAATATAAAACACACAAATTGTCAATTGCAATCACTATTACCACTTGTACCAGTGACAGTTCGCTTACCATTTATCGAGTTGTAAGTAAAATAAATTATAATCTTCTGTTTGTGTTTTAAATCGTAAAGGTTTTATTAATTCTATTTGTAGCCACTGAAAACTTAGATCATGTAGAAGAAATATGATTTGGTCCAGATTCAGCGTTCGAAACAGTCAATTCATTTAAAAATAAAAAACACGGCAACTTGTCAGTTGCTGTATTCTCCGTCGCTACAGTCACAGAATTAAAAAAACCGGCCAAGTGCGTGTCGGGCCACGCACAGTGTAGGGTTTCATAGCCTATCTCAATAATGCGGATACTACCGGTTTCACACACCTGACAACGTTATTTAAGTAGTTCCCAATGAGGAATTTGTAATGCGCCAAGTACATTTTATAAGTTGGTCGACTGTTACTCGTAAACTTGTAAAGCCTACTCAGCTGTGATAGTTTTCCTTTTACCTTCGTCATAATAATATATACAACTAGGTACCGTGAATTTTTTCACGTATCCAAAAACAACCATTTGGCAAGCTCCCCCCCTCCCCCCCTCCCTGGCAGCCAAATGGTCCCCCAACCAATGGTGCCCCACACTTGACTCTAACAAAATTTTCACTTCAAAGGAATTTCAAGCTTAATAGTTCACAAACGGATGCCTCAATCAAAAAACTGTTTCCACAAACCCGCAATATTTTTGAAATTGTTATCCAACGACACCCCACACTATGGGGTAGACAAGAAAAAAATTACATCCCCACTTCACGTGTAGGGGAGGTAACCTAAATAAAAATATTTTTTACTTCACCACTTTGTCGGCGTGATTTAACCCTTTTACTGGTAGTGGCAATATAGTTGCCACCATAATTTGAAACTTATATGTTTGCAATAGCATCGAAAACCAATAAAAAATCTATTATGTTGTACCAGTCAAAGGGTTAATATGTATATCCATGCCAAATTAGAGCTTTCTAGTACTAAGAGTCTATGAGCTAGGCTGGGGTCGGACAGACAGACAGAGGACATGGCGAAACTATATGGGTTTCTTGTTGACTACGAAACCCTAAAAAACCATACCGTAATTAAAAATATCAATAAATGAAAAAAAATTACATTACAACTTTTTGCGCTAGAATCATAAAGTCAATAAACTTCTGTTACCTTTTAAAAATAAGGTTTTTTTTAGTTAGCTTAAATTTTATTTTATAATAATTTTGATACTAATTGTGACAAAAACGTGCCTATGCATATAGCCGAGCGTCTATATAGTATATAACATGTCCATATGAATAAGGAAGTGAAAAATACATGTTTATTTTATGAATACTAGCGTAATTATATCATTCAAATAACGAAAGACTTAAAACTTAAAACTTTCGTGTTTCATAGTTAACAAAGAATTGTTAGCGTATTAAATTACGATTTCTTAAAATAAAAAAGTGTGTAACCCAATTATTGATTAGTGCAATTAGTTATGTTATTAAACTCTTATATTAACATTTTCTTACTATTTGACTATTTTGTTCCGAAGTACTGAATATTATTATATGTTAAGTATTTCTAAAGCGAAATTGTAAGGATCCAAATAATAACCACAATTTTAAGCGTACAACTATATACATGGCCAATCAAATGCTACATCGAATAGAACAACTACTAAATGACGATGAAGAAGGAATACATGAACATAAAATGGAAAAACTAAAAACCACACTCATGCATATACATGAACAGAGATGGATACATAGGTACTGATGGCAAATGTATGACTTGTATGAGTTTACGACCAATACATATACACCACTAACTTGATTATTCACATCCAACCCGACATTGTAAATACGCACCACGGTATGTAAAGAAAATCTTTTGAACAATGGAATTTTTAAGCGTTATTCGGTAAACCAATCACAAGCGCTCTCTTTCTTTTTTTTAACAAGTAATGGCAACGACCCAAAGCAAATGTCGGATTCGTTTATAGAAAAAAATCGATAAGAAATAGCATTGATTAGATATACAGGGGGCGTGAGAACACAGAGTAAGGGACAATACATACACATGATAAATAAAATTATAAAAGTGTGTATAATTAAATTTGGCAGAAATAAATACACTCTTCGGACATCAAACAAACACATAAATGCAAGTGAGTGTGGTTGTCAAAGGTTAAAAACATGTTAAAATAAATTTTAAAAACAATCATTGTAGCGGATTAACGAAAGCATACAAAAAAATCATAATAGCTTTACCTCCAATGAGCAACGTCAAAGGAGTGAGACGGGAAGAGCCAGTGACACGGGTCAAGAACTACCATCTCACTCTTCTATTTCGACTGTCACACCATCATAGATATTTGTGATCGTATGATGGCATAGACAAATCCGCAAGACAAAAAAAAACAACAAAACAAATAATAAAAAACACGAGCTTCAATACAGTATGTTATGTTCATCGAAATACTTCGAACTGCATGTCCGGATACGTAGAATCGTCTGGTCAGCAGATAGGTGGCGAAGAGAAAGACTACGTTTGAAACAACATCAACCATGCAATGATAGTTTATTTAAACGTATATAATATATTATCTTCAAAACAAACGGACATATCATTTTTCACAGCATTAAACTTATTTGGGTTAGTAAAAAAGTGCAGAGGAAGCTTCGGAAACTTTTACAAAAACACATAATACCATTAAATTTCCTGTCCATGAATGTGTTGTGTTAAGTAATTTATTCGGGGTAATTCGTAAGTGGGCTGAATATTTCAAGTGTCAACATAAAACGAATTTTGTATTAAAACCTTTTTTTAAGATTTCAAATTAAGGTAGTTTTTAATATTTCTATGTAAATAAGGCCAATCATCAGACTTCATACTTCGTATTACAAAACGTGGAAAGTTAAGTCTGGTTTAGAGCTGCTATCTCTATCTACTTTAATTTTTTTTTAAATGAGACAACATCAATCTCTAAACACGTTTCATTGTAGTCTGCGTTTGGGAACCACACTTTTCAGAGTAATTTGATTATCAAAAAGTGTAGTTTAACCATTTGACTATACAACGTGTTATTTAAATTACGCAAAACCTCTTAGGTGGCGATTCAGTCTATGAAACTGAACAACTTTTGTACTACGACTTTTCGACGAAAAAAATCGTCTCTTCAAACGAATTCACTTGGTCAGTTTTGTTTGATCTATATATGGAAAGATAAAAAAGTCATAGGACAAAAGATGTTCAGTTTCATGAACTAAGTCACCACCTAACAGGTTTTGCGTAATTTAAATAACACGATGTATTTAGCGTGATTTGGCAATATACAACCTATTTTTAGTTTATACGAAAATCGAATCACTCACTCACTAAAAACTCACGAAGTTACAAGCTTTTTGTGCTGTACCGTTGTGTTTTTTAGTAGGGTATACTTTATTTGAGATTTTGTAAATAATATTTGGTCAAAATGTAACATGGTATAAAAAATATTGAAATCGATTTTATTACTGATTCTGAACAGTTTTCAAGTTTCGTATAAACTAAAAATAACGTTGTATATGCCACCTTAATTTGAACCTTATTTAATTTCTATAAGATTGAAAATTAATTTAAAAAATATACTACGATGTAAAGTCACGAGCATTAATAATAATAATAAATAAGTTTATTTTCTCACCACAAATTGAATTAGGCTAGCTTATGGTACACACGCCTGAACAACAACCTACCACAAACTGTAAAAGTTCCTCAATATATAATAGACTTTGAACTGTATGCCTTAACAATATGGTTGAAAATGTATTGAAGAAAATTGTCAGTTTTGGATATGTTGATGTGCGGCGTCTGTACACACATTTTTTTATAATTTTTTTTATATATTTTTACGGGTAAGCACAGTGCCTTGATCTCACCTGATGGTAAGTGATGATAAGGCCAATGATGGAAGCGCACTTCACCCAGGATCCTCAACTAGTGAGGCACTGGCTATCTTATCTCTAGCTGCCGGAACACAACAATGCTACAAACATTGATGTTATGACGACATACTTAGATAAGATGGTGGTAGCTAGCCAGGCGGACAAACAAGCCCTACCACCAACCAAACCGAGTACACAAACATGTACCCCCCGCTGGGAATCGAACCCGGGACCTCTGGGTCTAAACCGGTGATCTAAACCACTAGACCACAGAGCCGGTAAAGACTACCACAAACTGTCAAAATTCCTCAATAGACTTTTATGTCTATGACATATGCTTGAACATTTATTGAAGAAATTTGTCAATATGGATAGTCTAATGTAAGTACATGCGTCTGTCTGTACAATTACACGGATTTTTTTGGTAAAAGACTGGTGTCTAAAAAAGGCAATAAATTGCCTGTTGTCATTTACAGTAATTAAACAATGTAACTCTTAACGCAATGGAATAAGAATCAAAACTGTGAATGCTCGTAACTATACCAATCAAAAGACTAAGATTCAGTACACGCAGTGATCCTATGATCCTACCGTGCCTATGCACCCTCATACAGCTGGCGCTGATATCGGTGGTGACGGTGAAGTACGGCAACCAAAGGTCCTCGATGTGCACCTCGCCGAAGGTGGAGCGGATGGTGGCGTTGAACTGGCGGCCCGAGAACATCGACGTGGCGGGGTACGTCAGGTCCAGGAGCTGCTTGCCCCATTGTGTCATTTTCTATAGAACATTTGAAACATACATTTAATAAAAAGCGTCGGTAGCCGAAAGGCACATTATACCAATATACACCGTTCTTTTTTAACCGCCTTAGAACCGCGGGTCGGGTGATCAGACCATGAAACTCAACTACTAAGAAAATTTAGATGCTTAAATCGGTCTGGTTAGCCTGTAAAATGCAAATCTATGTTTTAAAAGAGGTTACTTTGATATTTTTTTCTCTGTTATAAAATTTCACTAATCGTGTGACCGATGGCATAGTGACATTCACAAGAGCTACTTGTAGCCTAAACTGAATAAATGATTTTGAATTTTGAATTTTGAATTTTTGTGTTTCTGCAACTAGCAAAATAAAGTCAAATAAATGAAAAATCATGTCATCAAATATCACTTTCATATGTTTTGTAATTGTTGGGAAAAATCAAGATCCCGCCACGTAAATTTCCAATGCGTCGCCTTAATGTGTATAAGGAAAAAACAACGGTATACGCCACTGATTTTAATGTTAATAACCAACATTTTCATAAACAAAGAACATTTAAGTTCATGCTAATATTTTGCATTATAGTAAAGTTTGCTAAAATTCATATTGTCCCAAACAATAAGCGCTAGTTTTTATTGATAAGTAAAGCCATAACTTACTGTGGACCACTCCCTAGCTCTCTGGGTGACGGTGGTGATGTTCCTGTCCATGCACCATAGCGCGCCCATGAACGCGCCAATGCTCACCCCGCCCACCATATCTATAGGTATACCCGCCTCCTGTAAATGGGCACAAAAATTGTTTTACAACTGCAAAGTATCAATAGCTCTTCTATCTTTTTTTTTTTAATTAATAAATAAAATAAATACGACAGTTAAGATTGGGTGTTTCTAGATACGATAGTATGGAATTAATAAAAAGTTCAGAGGTTCCATAAAACATACAAAAATCACATTGGAACTGGATGACATTGGCATGAAAATTAGTGCGAATGCCGCTTGCAGAAATTTATTTAAACTACTTGCAACTAATATTTTAACTATACTTTTTTCCAATAACAAGTTACGCTTATATAAAATCACACAGCATCGGACATAGATTTAACGAGTCTTAACACTGCCGTGGTCAGCAAAAGAATGACCATCGACTCCACCCTTGGACCGAGCAGAGCCTCTCTACCCCTACCACTTTACCACTTCCCCAGATAAACAGGTAGCGTCAAGAGGCGGGAAAATCAGTATTGCCATTTCATAATTTTTTTAAACTACGAATATTTACTTAAATTAAGGCAATATTTTCAAAAAATATCTAAAAACATGACATTCGGCCATCTGATAACGTGCCGTCTCCCGACGCACAGTTTATTCAAACTGATTGCAGTTATTTATAAATAATTAAATTATACTACAATTAACTATTACTTACTTAAACATACATTGATGGTTAAGCACCGTTAATTTAAATACTTAGTACCTATTTTTTTTATATAATAATTATCCATTTTAAAACATGACATGGTAGTGTGTGTAATGTTTGTTTTATTGATTTAATGTATGTTTATGCATAATTTTTTTTAAATATTAACATTCGGATAACCTTCTCTATATAAATTATAAGTGTGCGAAATTTCATACTCCTCCGGCCGCGCAATTTTCGTAAAAAAGGGGTACAAAGTTTTTACTTCACGTATTAATATATAGATTTAAGTTAGATGGTAACTGTGCCTGTACGAAGTCCTAGTTTTAGTGTCATTGCGTGGATATTTCGAGCGAAGGTATGCTATAAACATGAAATAGAACTTTATTTCAACTTTTAAACTTAAATACGCTTTGTAACTTTCAACAGTGGACTTTAAATCGCATAAAGGCGAGAGTTAATAGGCATCTTCTGGGGCAGCTTACTCCATCGTAGACATCATCTACGCTCACCATCAGGCGAGATCGAGGTCAAGAGCTCGTCTCGCCAGGCATATAAAAAAGTAAAATAAAAAATTCAGTGATATATCTTTGTTTTCTAAAGTTTACGCGAACACTACACATTGAAATTAAACAACTTTTATGAATCTACTCGCGTTTATTTTACACATTACTTATTTAATGTTTATCATGACGTTTCGAACCCTTTGCAGTTACAGTCGAGCGCCAACCTGCTGTACTTCCATATTATGAAAGATGTCACTGACAAGATTGGACATATCTTAAAGCGAGCTTCAATCAACACGCATATTCCTATAAGCATAGCTTTTATTAAAATTGACTTATTGGCTCGATAGAATTAAAGCTTTAAATTTTGTATGGAATACCAAAATGTCATATTCTCTTAAATTATAAATATTTATGTTATACACGAGTGCTAAGCGTGATATGTGAAATGATATGTGTTAAAATTAATTGGAAACATAGCCATGATTCGGCAATCTGATGGCCGCTGGGGCGGGATAGTCCTGGAGTGGCGACCGCGTACCGGAAAGCGCAGTGTGGGCAGGCCTCCAACAAGGTGAACCGACGATCTGGTGAAGGTCGCGGGAAGCCGCTGGATGCGAGCAGCACAAAACCGGTCGTTGTGGAGATCCTTGGGGGAGGCCTTTGTCCAGCAGTGGACGTCTTTTGGCTGAGATGATGATCATGATGATGATGATAGCCAGGAAAAAGACGAAGAAGATACACGAGTTAGAATATGATCAGAGCTTTATATTGACCTGTATAGCTCGTATCATGCCGACGTGGGCGGCGCCGCGCGCGCCCCCGCCCCCAAGCACCAGGCCCACAGAAGTGCCGGTCAGCCAGCGCGCGAGCCGGGAGAAGTCCGAGTGTACGCTCGCCTCGGACATCAGGACTTTACTGTACAGCTCGCTCTGAAAGTAGTAAGTTGAAATGGTTTTCAAGTTTAGGCTATCTTATCTTATCTTAGTGGGGCCTGCCAAGGTTTTCTCTCCTAGTAGCACTTTGACCCATCGGAATTTTGAACAACCCCATCCTTTCACTTTTGACCCTCTTTAAAGATAAATGCCATAATTTTTGCAACGTCTTTGAGAAAGAAGAGCCTAAAGTCTTCGCTAACATTACACATTGTGATTGCACCTTTCCTGTCCACTTCAGTCATTGTTCAGCCGGCCATGTGTGAAAGGCTCTGTTAGCATGATGTAGGCAGGGCGCGGAGCCAGCTATAAGTCCTAGGGGAAGTTGCGGGGAGCGAAGCGACGATTATTAGGTGAACATGAAATACCCGCGCCAGCCGAGCGAGTGAAGCAAGCGACCCGCGGCCGGCGACGCTCCAGAATCAAAATGTCCCTATTAGTTGATTGATTGCTACAAGACTGATATAAGCAGTGAAATCAATCTAAATACTAAACGATACCTTAAATTTTTCGATGTAATGAGTATTGGAGAAAAAGATCGTTATCACAAATGATATTATACTAAACGTTTATTATACTAAGTGAGTTTTTATATGATATACTACTTACGATCCGGTACTGGCTCTTCCTGGTGAACATGCGGTGCGGGCAGCGCACGTGGTGGTGCTGGCTGACCCACGCGCGCATGTTCAGCCAGTGCACCGTGCCCGTGGGGTTGGCGCCGCCCTCCCGGTGCAAGATCACCAGCTCCTTCTGGGTGCGAATGGCGAGGCGTTCGATCTCCTTCTCGATCTAGAATTTCCAGTTTGTGTGTAACTAAACTGTTGACTCAAACGTCAACGCCGCGAATTGTCAATACACGGAGACGTCCAGGTGACAGCGCGCGATCTAGCGACCGGCAATCGCTCGACGACACTTCCGATAAAAACGTTTGTCAAAAAAAAAAATACGAGCTTAATCAAAACTATAAATATCACTGTGTAGCCTAATATATTACTATTATATCAGCTATAGCATTCCCACTCCTGGGCAAAGGCCTCCCCGAACTTTTTCCACACCTTCCGGTCCCCTGCAACATCACCTAATTATACAACCTTATTATTAGTTTTTACGAAAATCGAAACACGGGTCAAATATTTTTATTTAAAGAATCAGTAAAAAAAGACATTAAATAATATCTTGAAATCTCACGAAGTTACAAGCTTTTTGTGCCGTCCCGTTGTCCTCGTGCGAACGTGGTCACAAACAGCACGCGACACTGCACTTATTGATTACGTATTGGTAACGTCGCACTGCCGCGGAACGTTATCACCACACACAACTTGCGTTGCGAGCCAAGATCCTAACCCTTAGGCTCTCGGGCTTTAGTCTATTAGGCCTAATAGAGAACAGGGATACAACTGCGGGATGCTATCCCCTCTGAGGATGTTTGATAGCTACGGCTTGACGATTTTAGGTTTCTTGCCGCCCCTTATGTAAAGGCCATAGAAAGATAACAGCAATCACTTTCAAATCAAAATGAGTATTTTACTATTAACAATTACCTAACTAATATATTTCGTAATGAACCTAACAAATGTTTAATGTTGTTGTATAAGTAATTTAGTCTACAACGCCTATAATTGCCGATTGTATTTTTTGACTTATCTTGACTTACCTTACCAATGCTCGGCTCCTTATCGCCCGTCGCTACAATCAGAATGCAGTCCGCTTGGCGTATGCAGCGCTGAGTCCACTGCGTGAGGCTAGGGTCGCATTGATACAACGCTACCTAACAAACAATATTTAAAAAAATATTAGTATTAATGGGTTCTCGAGCTATCGCACGAAAGTTTCAATATTCAATATATGATAACATTAGTATTTCTTTCCGACTCTTTATAGAGACAAGGATAGAAGCGTTGGTTGCACTTTGGATCCACAAACACGGAAGAACTGAGCTACTAATCTTAGGTGCTTCATTATCATCATCGTCAGATTATATTAGACCACTGTTGGACATAGGACTCTCGAAATGCACGCTATTTTACTAAGTCTACGTAAACGCGTACTCAGTTAGTAGCAAAAACAACAAATTATCCTTTGTAGATAACAAAAAAAATTGCACTTTATATTCGGTATCCTAAGAATTATTTTACATTCCGACTGATTGCTATCCTAAAAATTAAAGATAAAATAAACACTGATAAAATAAACAAGAAAATTAAACAAATATATAAGGCAAACAATCAGGGTGCCAAGTGTGAGTTTGAAATGAAATGAAATGAAATATATTTATTAGAACACAGTACAAGTAGCGGCACGTAAGTCTAGCGCTGACCGTTTTTGCGCTGAAGTCAAAATTAAGGTATCAGGGGGGGGGGGGGGGCTGGGGAAGGGCGGGCGTGCGTGCGTAGCGCCAATTGGATCTTTAGTCGCATTCCGTGCCCCACATTGGTTGCGCGACAATCATGCGCAGCTATCCCCTCGACGTTTCGTTCAGCGCTAGACTTACGTGCCGCCACTTATACAAACTAATGTAGGTACTTAAAACCAAACAAACAAATCATAATTAAAAGTGTGTTCTAAAAGGACTCCACTCAGCATTTGTTGCAGTAGTGGACAAAAACTACAACGCTGATCTTCCGTGGAGACCCCATTCGCTATTCGATCACGTTAACGAAAACGAGAATTTGTATGACAAAATGTTAACTCCTCTCGTACGCCGCCAGGAGGCGCTGCTTCAATGCCATACTAATTTTCGTTTTCGTGAACGTAATCGAACGGATACGGATAGTAAACAAAGCTTACAGTATGCACCCAGTTGCATTCAGCCTTAAAAAGAGTGTACAGCCAGTATTTTTCATAGTGCGCTAAACCTTTTTAACCCCCGACGCAAAAAGAGAGGGGTGTTATAAGTTTAACGTGTCTGTCTGTGTATCTGTCTGTGGTATCGTAGCTCCCAAACGGATGAACCGATTTTGTTTAGTTTTTTAGTATAATCATCATCATCATCATCATCATCTCAGCCAAAAGACGTCCACTGCTGGACAAAGGCCTCCCCCAAGGATATGGGGGGTATTTGCCGTAATCGCCACGCTTGGCAGGCGGGTATAATACCTTATGTTTATCTTCCTGTTGTGCGAGCCACGAGCTTAGTCTGTATTCGTTGTTAGGGTCCATAATGGTAAGACCGAGCAGCTTTCTAATCACATCTGATGTAAGACGAACTGTGGGTCCTGTGGACATACAAAATACAATGATCAAAATCTTAACACTTTGGCCGCCTTACAAATAAACAAAGAATAAGGTCCGAATAGTTATTCCGTGTTATGTTCCTGTCATGTAAACGTCATTGTTTTCTATGTATAATAAGTATGTATTTAAGTATTTTCAGTATGTTTATCCGTTGTCTAGTAACCATATAACGAGTTTCATAACGAAGCTTCTCTTGGGCTAGATAATTGGTGTGAGTGTAGGAAAATTTATATATATTTATTTATTTATTTATTTTATTTCAAATTAGTGTAAAATAGACAAAACACGGAATAACTATTCGGACCTTATTCTTTGTTTATTTGTAAGGGAGTGAGTGTTTGACGAGCTTATTGACTTTCAACGCTTTTCTTTTTGTAAGTTTATATTCGGATATATTTTCACACACAGCTCCGAGTCAAGCTATAAGAACGAGAGTGAGAAAAAACATTGTATGTATCTGTCTCGCTTACCCAAGGCGCAGCCTGTCTACATGAATGGGAGTGCAAAAGAGGGGACTGACGGGCACCACGGCCACGGTCAGCTCAGCTCAATTTGATATCTTCGACCTTATGGGTCGGTTTAAGCAGCGGACTTGTGGGGATCCGTTGTTCGGGCATCTTCGCGGGCAGTTTTAAGTCTGCACCGGGTCGTGATGACGCACGGCAGAGCTCACTGATATATTTTTTTTATAATTATATAAATTGTAATTTAATATGGGTTTTATATTCTTTAATTCTCTCCTTTTTTCTTATTTGTTCCGCGGCCACAGTAGAAAGTGATGCTGGCTATAAGACTGACAGTAAGAAAGTGAGGGCTACATGTGTCTGTCTCGCTCACCCACGGCGCAGAGGGAGTGGTACAACTCGTAGGTGAAGGCTGTGAGCGGGACATCGTCGCTGACGGGAACCACGGCGACAGTTGAGAAGTTGTGCTGCGATGCGACACCCAAGCCGGCCGTCGGCTTCTGCCAGGAACCTATGAGTGAAAGAGTAACACGAATTGATCTAAAATTTAGGCCTGGCGCACTTTAGATGCGTTTTAGTACGAATTTTAAACATTCGATTTTGAACGTACGAATTTTTTCTTGGTTGAAATGCCACAGTGACTATGACGTTCGACCGGTGGTGACATACATTTTCAGCTATATCCATGACGTTTATTTGTATGAACGCATAAAAAATCCAAACAAGTTTTGATTGATTTCAGACGTCGGAGCAATACGTACGTACACGCACGTCTAGCTCGCATATAGTGTGCGAGGTACTCTAGTGGTCGGAGGATCGGGATGTATCGTGCTTATTCGTACGTGTTCGTACGAGTCAAATCGATATAAAACAAAATGAAATGAAAATACACTTGACAATTGCTACACAGAAGCATCCAAAGTGCGGCTTGCCTTAACTTTTAACCTTCTGGCCAAAACAGCCTCTGTGGACTAGTGGTTAAGACCACCAGTTTCAGATCCAGAGTTCCGGGGTTAGATTTCCAACGGGGGATACACAATAGTACTCAGTTTTGTTTGTAGGAAACTCATGATCCGAGGCTGGTGGCTTAGCTACAGGGCTACAGAGGCGATTTAGAAAATTATCAATCAAATGAAGCTTTTTTTTTTGCTGAAGATTTTTATTCAGCCTCTAATAGAATATTTATCTTATTGTTAGTATTAATTACTATAGTTTGACTTTGTTTTTCTTAAACAATTTTTGACTTTTATTAGAGTACTGTAGTGGTACTGTATGACATTGTGGAAATTGAAACTGTTACCTGATGTAAATTTGATAACTTAAGATTTGTTTTTTTTGTTTTTTACATGTTGTGGTTGTCTTCTATATTTTTTGTGTTTATTTGTAATGGAAAGTGTCCTGCTATGATAGGGGGCATTTTCCATTTTTTTTTTTTTTAAAACAGCTGGACACTTGCTGAGTTTCTTGCCGGTTCTTCTCAGTACAAGATCTCCCGCTCAGAGTAGACTTACGAACCGATGGCATAGCGACATTCACAAGAGCTACTTGTAGCCTAAACTGAATTTAAAAAAAAGATAAAAGATAAAAAAAATAAAAGATTTTTGAATTTGAATTTGAATTTGAATAGGGCTCCGCAGATAATAAGCGTTGCATGTGATGTTCATGCTGCAACATGTGCTGAGTGGGGTCCTTTCAGCTTCGCCTGTTATTTTTAATTTAATTTTGTTATTTACTTTAATTAATTTGCCATATCATTGTTTACAGCATTGTCGTGTTCCGGCAGCAAGAGATACAACAGCCAGTGCCTTATAAGTTGAGGATCCCGGGTGAAGTGCGCTTCCATCATTGGCCTTATCATCACTTAACATCAGGAGTGATCAAGGCACTGTGCTTACCCGTAAAATATTCAAAAAAAAATTAAATTCAATAATTATTTTGATTTGATTTGATGGAATTTCGAAAAGTCTGTTTTAATAATATCCTGTGCCTTACCTAAAATCCTATGTCCCAGCAAGTTGATGAGCCGCGTGACCACGACCGGGAAACGAAGCTTGATCGCGTTAAACAAACCCTCGGGCAATTTGGCTAGCTCAGAGTCCCGCACCGCCATCACCGTGGTGCTACGACGGGTTTGAGTCACCATCTCCACCTGAATTAAAAACTTCACGCTTAAAAGTAGAACTTTCGCAAACATAATATTTAATTTAAAAAATAAAAGAAAATTAAAACTTAAAATAAAATAAATAATCCCCCCTATGGTCAGCACAAATCTAAAAATATCTCTATCTCTATCTATAGCAGCCCTTGTAGCATCCGTCTTCGGACATAGGCCTCCTCTCTGCTTCCACTCTTGACGGTCTGCTGCCACACGCATCCAGTTGGTGCCAGCTTGCTGCCGGATATCATCCGTCCTTCTCTTGGGCGGTCGACCTCTGCCGTGGGTGTGAGCGCGGGATCGCCATTTTAGCGATCTTTTCACCCACCGGCTGTGGTTCATTCTGGCAATGTGTCCAGCCCATCTCCACTTTCTGCGCTCTATTTCTTCGACCACGTCGACCACTTTGGTTTTCTGCCGATTCCACTCATCCCTTCTACGGTCCATGAGGGTGATACCAAGCATAGATCTCTCCATAGCCCTCTGTGCGACACGGAGTTTATCGGCAGACTTTTCCATAAAGGTGGTGGTCTCCATACCATAAGTGAAGACAGGCAGAACACACTGGTTGAAGACCTTCGATTTGAGATGTTGGGATATTCTTTTGGATCTCATTATAGCTTTATTGGCTGCAAAGGCCGCCCAAGTCGTTCGACTTCTGCTACTTGATCTTAAGCCCAAGAGTAATTTTATGGCCGAAAAAAACATAGTAGTCAACTACTTCGACAGTGTGGTTTTTCCGCTTCTGGGATGTTGGTCATTATTTTGGTATTTGACCGGTTCATTTACAATCCCACTTAGGTGATTCACTTTGAAGTTCATCGAGCATTACCACCATGTCATCGATGTCGTCTGTCTGAGATCAAAGCAATGTTATCCTCTACAGTTTTCTATAGTAAACTAATTTCTGATTTTTTCTTAAAAAATTTCAACTAAGTAATTTTTTAACATTGACATGTCTTTTTCACCACGCCAGTGTAGATCAATGTTGGTAGACGTATTTATGTCAAAACCATTGTTTTGACACAAATGCGTCAATTGCATGTTAAATACTTTAAAGATACCGTGTTTTTAGTTTGTTTTTAGTTTGCTTTCTAATAGTTTAAATTTGTGCATGTCGTGACAACCTTTAACACCTTAAACGCTATTTGACCGACAAACAATTGAATTTCTATTGTCTGGGCCCGACGGCGTTCAACCTGTTAAGTATGACAGTTTTTTTAAATGTAACCAATGTGTATCTATTGTAAATGTGAAAAGCGTACGTTATGTTGGTTGTCCTTAAATAAATAAATTAAATAAATAAGTGTACAAAATCATCGGGAGGTATTATCAAAATAGTGTTTAACAAAACTCGCAATCGCGACACCCAAACCAAGAAAAATACGTGTGTACTTCAGCGCTATTCTCTAAGCAAAACAGCGTTGATCTCTACATTGAACTCACTCATAACTTGCAAACGAATGTAGACTTTATTACTAATTAAAAGTAAGTTGAAATTCGTTTGCAAGTTATGAGCGAGTTCAACGTCGAGTTCGACGCTGATTTGCTTAGAGAATAGCACTGCTGATCGGCACGCGTTTCGATCTAAGCGTGGGCACGGCCGAGCCGCTGGCCGATCCGCGTTTGCGGGGACAGGACAGCCAGCGTCATCGTTGCGTACTCCGGTCCGGTACTCCTTTCGCGTGCTTTTTTCTGTGTGCTAATGTAGGTGAACTACGAGCTTGTGTGCGTGTGTTTCTTAGCGGTTTTTTTTATTTTTATTCATAGCTCGGCAAATGACTCCACTCCACCTGATGTTAAGTGGAAACAGAGTCCAGATGCAAAGGACAACTGGTGCAGCGCGAAAACAACGCAGCATCAGTCACCCTCACCCTGCCGGCCCACAAGGTGCCTCTTCACGCCTCGTTTGAAGGACCCCATGTCATAGGAAGGAGGGAAAACGTGTGCTGGTAGACTAATCCATCTTTTGTATGCGCTTGTATGAAGTTCTCTCTCGTTCACCCTGACCGAGGCGTGTCTTATCTAATCTTATGTATAAACTCACGATGCCAACTAAGTCCCCCTTGCCGTATTCGCCGACCAGCTCCTTCTTGCCGTTGGGGTGCGTGATGACGGAGCGCAGCCGCCCGCTCAGCACTATGAACGTGGAGCCCGACTCCTCTTCCTGCCGGTATACCGCTCGCCCCGACTCCAGGAACACCTGCACACGACACGTACTTTATACAACATAGGACGTAAAAAACGCATATCCAAAAAGAAGAATTACAACTAAAAGAGTACACAAAAAATAAATGCAGGCAATGTTAAAATAAAATTAAAAATAATTTGTAGGTTTATGCCATTATACAATTTTATATTATTTTTACATAAGTAAATTAAGTGCTTACAGGCAGAAATTATGGTATCAGGGCCCTCTTCTCGAAGTCTTCCATAAAGATATCGGCGACGACGGGCGAAACAGGGGAACCCATGGCAACACCCTCTACTTGCAGGTAGTAAATGTCATTCCACAAAAGGTAGCCAGATGTTAGACAATGCTCTAATAGTACTGCATATTCATCAGGTATATCTTGTTCTGCTAGACGTTTTTTGGTAATTTCTTATTTACATGCCTAACAGTACAGGATTGCATTGAAATTACCAAAAAACGTAATGTGTAAAATAAACGCGAGTAGATCCGTAAAAGTTGTTTCATGTTTATAGAAATTGTTTATATAATTTTTAACGCAAATTTTTGTTGCGAACAAATTACAAAAACACAAATGTTGAAAAAAAAAATTGCTCGTGGAAATTTTTTCAACATTTTTTCAACATTCGCATATTATACTTAAATTTATAATAAAACTATTCGAAATTTCAAACTCCTTCGTGCGCGCAATGTGTTTAAAAATAAGTACAAAGCTTTTTCTTCTCGCATTAGAAGATGTATAGTCGACCATGAAACTCCTTTATCACTTTTGACAAAAACTTTCATTACAACAAAATTTCGCTAAGGCTCATTGTCAATGATGACAACGTATCTGTCACTTGGTCTTTTAAACAAAAATAGAACTTCTTGTTTTATAATATGCAAACAAAATTCACTTCTAAGGTGGTAAAGCAATTTCATTGTCGACTATGTATGTATGTAAACAGCCTATAATTGTCCCACTGCTGGGCAAAGGCCTTCTTCAAGAAATCAAGTCATCGCTTCAATTGATGGGTAATAGCTTAATAACCACGCTTGCCAAATGCGGGTTGGTGATCACAAACCCGGGCTATGCATCGAAAAATCTGAAAATACATTTTGCCCGACCTGGGAATTGAACCCGGGACCTTCGGGTATCGGGCCGAGCGCTCTGCCACTCGGCCACCGAGACGTTGTCGACTATACACTTACCCAATCGAGCGCGAAGTCCACTTGTCTGACGAACGGCGACAGCCTCCTGACCACAGTACTGGCGATGTGCAGCACTACAAACGGCCTCTCTCGCATAATACTGTATACTGTGGTCTTGGACAGCAGCCCGATGCGAGAGAAGTGCTTCGCTCGGATGGAGAAGAAGCTCGGCTCGCCGGTCAGCACGGCTAGACCGCCTTCCACTTCACCTTAGAATGAGAAAGTGAAATATCATAGGAGCGTTTATACATACTAGTGATCGCCCAGTGGTCGAAATCCGACCGTAATTTTATTAAGGCTGCACGAATTGTATCCTAAGCTATGAAAAATTAAAAAGATAGATTTTGAGTTTGGATTGGCATTGACAGATTTCGGCCGCTCCTCTTCCATTTTGAATTTTTTGAAAAGAGTATAATATACGTGTGTGTCTAATACATATGCGTGTGCATAATTTTAAAAAAAAAATTAACTTTCGGATAACTTTCTCCATATAAACTATAAGTGTGCGAAATTTCATACTCCTCCGTCCGCGCAATTTTCGTAAATACGTTAATACGTGAAGCAAAAACTATGTACCCCTCGGTACATAGTTTTTGCTTCACGTATTAATATATAGATTCATATTTCATAATAACTTTGAAGTTTTTTTTTTATTCACTAATACAATTTTACAGAAACTTTCTGTGCTTATTAACAAAACAGATCTAAATATTTAGTAAAATCATTTTTAAAAAGCGTTTATTCTACAGAATGTTTGCGAGTTAAAGTGCACTATGTACGAAATTCGTATAGGATATCGAAAAATATAAAGGCTCTTAATTTATTTACTGCTTCGTAGCGCCACTTGCATACTGCGTACAACAACCCCAGAGCCCGACAAAAGACAGTGGTGACTTGTTCATTGAAAGAAGTTTTAATGGAGCTTTTTTAAATGTGTAGTCGTCACGTAAACATTAAAAAACAATAGAGATTATACTTTAAAAAAAAATTTTTGTTTCGTTTCTATACAAAAGTTCTATACAAAGCCAGAGGCTTATAGAAAAGGGGTGAACCTTTCGAATTGTGGGCGTGGCCTAATGGTAGCTACATTAGTTTTAGCACGACAGTTAGCGTTCGATCAGGCTATTATATGAAACTAAATTTTTCAAACTGGCAACAAATGGATTGATACGTTGTTATGTATTGATGTGCATTTTTAATATTTAAATACCTGGATATGCTGTAAACATGTGGACTTCCCCATCGCCTTCAGCCACGCGTTGCGATACCAGCAAAGCTCCGGACAGGAGGTACACGAGCGCCACGTCCTGCGCAACAAACGGGCAAAAAAATAAGTCTCAAAACCATACGTGAAAACTAACGCTAATAAAGAAAACAAATAAAACAAAAACATAACCTTAAATGTGTCATTTACTCAGGGACCGGAAACGCTTTCCATATAAGGGTTTTTGATTGGGTAATTCATAGACTTGTTTTCATTAACCCTATCAATACGGTAAGCATTTCGACCTGCATCGAAAGGCTAACCAAATTGATACAGTTAATTAGGGTAAGCACCAACCGCATCCTAAAACCCTGTTGAGGCTAACCCTATAAAAAGGGTTTTAACGCGCACAAGCAATTCAAGCTTCTACGTGCAATGCATTAGACTTATTATTGCATTACCGTTTACGTGTCCTATCTCGTTTTCCCGCATTTTGGTAAATTTTACTAACATACCGGTATTTAAGTTCGGATCGCGGCATTGATTCGACGGCGGCGTCGTCGATAGGACACGTAAACGGTAATGCAATAAGTCTAATGCATTGCACGTAGAAGCTTGAATTGCTTGTGCGCGTTAGAAAACCCTTTTTATAGGGTTAGCCTCAACAGGGTTTTTGGATGAGGTTAGTGCTTACCCTAATTAACAGTATCAATTTGGTTAGCCTTTCGATGCAGTAAGTGACATAATGCTTACCGTATTGATAAGGTTTCCCTAACAATCGGCTTAATAAAAAAAGGACTACTTGACTTTCAGCGGGCTGGTTAGAACCACGATAGCTCAATTGCAGAGCATAGCTCAATTGAGAGCACCTGACCCGGTTTGTCAGAAAAGTGCAGGTTCAAATCCTGCTTGTGGAAATTTTTTCAACATTTGTATTTTTGTAATTTGTTCGCAACAAAATTTGCGTTAAAAATTATATAAACAAAACAAAAACATTTAAAAAAAAAGGAGTTGTCCGGTCCCTGCATTTACTAATACAAGAAAACATAATACAGGTTGTAGATTTGCATTCCCGCCATAAATTTACAGCTGATCGTAATTGGTACACTTAATGACTAAAAAATACTTTTAACACGGAGAAAGTAATAAGGAACCGATTGATTAATAAAATGATCTCAGTGTAAATTAGAATAGCGACCGTCGACTGACGAGAATAGGGGTGCAGACCGTAGTAGGTACATAAGAGCGCAGCGGGCGGACATTAAGTCGATGAACTTACGTAAACTTGTAGGTACTATTATGTATTCTGTGGTAAAGTGGCTTACTCTTACGCATAAGTATACTTTGTTGCAATAAACTATTATTAGGTACTTACTGATCATGTTTAAGATACTCGCAGGTACTGCTCAAAGTGGGCACCTTCACGTTCTATGCACAAATGAGCACGGCGCCTTAAGTTTCTAGGTAACTTTTGCAGCACACTACGATTTGACCTTACACTCTCAAAAGCCATTTAAATATTTTGTTTTAACTGCACAACACTCGTGATTTCGTCTTTATAAACCATTCTTTTTATGTCTCCCCACAAATAAAAGTCACAAGGAGTCAAGTCTGGCGACCTCGGAGGCCAGGGCACTGGCCCACCTCGACCAATCCACTCGGTTCCGAACACTTCGTCCAAATAATCGCGCACTTGGCGTCCATAATGCGGAGGCGCCCCGTCCTGGTGGTAAAAGAGATTCCGGTGAAGAGCTAGTGGCACGTCGTCAAGCATTACGTCAACTACGTGCTGCAAAAGTTGCAAATACGAGTTGCTGTTGAGATAACCCTCGATGAAATAGGGCCCGAGTAAATGTCCACCAACAATGCCAGCCCACACATTGATGCTAAACCTATGCTGGAACGAATCTTTTTTGGTCTTATGCGGGTTCTGTTCGCGGTGAGCCCACCAATGTTCATTGTGGACGTTGTAAACACCGATGCGCGTAAACATACACTCGTCCGTCCATAGAATGCTGGCTTCTCGGTGTTCTAGTACCCAGTGACAAAAAGTGGCCCGGGCGGCATGATCTTGCTCGTTCAATTCTTGAACTCTTCTGAAGTGGAACGGGTGCTGTTGCTCCGACTTAAGAAGCCGCCAGACTGTTGTGTGGTGGACATTGAAGTGGCGGCCAGCATCACGAGTACTGGCACGTGGTTCCCTCTCGAAGTATTCGAGTATTTGCTCTTGCAAATCGACTGAGAGGCCCACACTGCCGCGACCCTGCGCATGTCGAGGAACGCTGAACTGGCCATGATCCCTCAGTCGTTGCGTGGCAGCAAGCATTACCTCGCGCGATGGAGTTGGTCTGTTTGGAAACATTTCCACAAACATGACCACGGCTCGACGTAGACTGTTCCCACTAATTGCGTATAATCGCACCATCTCCACAAGTTCTACGTTAGAATAATTTTCCGTCATTTTACTTTTTTTACACACACAAACAACACACCTAAGAACACGTTTCGCTCCAAATTCGCTAGGGCTAAGAAATGTGTCACTCGTTCGGGGTTGCGCGGCACACTAGCTTTGATGCGTGCGGCGTGCGCCCGGCGCCCGCCGGCCGCCGGCGCTCGCCGCGCCGACAAAGCTGCGGGCGCGCCGCGAAGCTCGAGCTTGTTGCTACCTACTCGTGGTCGGGTGAGCGGGCGTACGCGAACGAGCGTTTATTTTTTAGTGCTACGCAGACGTGCGATTCGTATTTACAGATTTTGAAAATATGATTATTATTTTTTCATATTCTTTTTATAATTTATTTGTAATAAGTATAAGCAATACGACTGCTGCTATGAATATGGCGTGAATGCAAATCAACAAGTTGTATAATATACTGACAATTGTAACATAAACAGATTGACATGTCATTTACAAGAGATTTATTTAGTTCTAACTAACCAAAAACAAAAACTTATTTTACAGATGGATAATGTGCTTTGTTTACTTCACAAACAAGAAGCGCTTGGCCTACATCACTTCAGATGGTACATGAAGGTAAAGTTGAACGGACTCCCGGAATCTCAACTAATGATACACTGGCTGAGATGGTTTGGCCATGTCGAGAGAATGAATGAAGAACGATTGACGAAAAAAGTGTAGGTATAAGGGGAGTGTGAATGAAAGTGTTGGAAGGGGTAGACCTAGGTGGACGTTTCGAAACCAAATCGGGGACGTCTTGGAAAAAGGCCAGGTTAAGAGTACCCTAAACCGAAGAGCATGTATGAAGGAAATAATGAAAGTGGACGAAGCAAAACAAGTATGTATGGATCGTAGCAAGTGGAAAAAAGTGGTCTCTGCCTACCCCTACGGGAAAGAGGCGTGATTATATGTATGTATGTATGATACACTGGCTGTCTTATCTCCCACTGTCGGATCACAATTTTGCTACTAACATGGTTGTTATGGCGAGAGACTTAAATAAATTGATGGTAGCAAGCCAGATGGATTCATATGAAGCCCCACCACAACTTAAATGCAATATAGTTTACAGACGCTAGCTCACATAAACCAATCCAAATTTGACAAATTTCTTCAATGAATATTCAACCATATTACATATACGTAAAGTTATCCTCAATAGACTATATACATTTAGTCCCTTACAAATAAACAATGAATAAGGTCCGAATAATTATTCCGTGTTTTGTCTCTTTTACTCTAATTTGCAATGACGTTTACATGACAGGAACAAAACACGAAATAACTATTCGGACGGAGTGTCACCCGAGTTCTTCCCGTAATAACACGTGTTGTGAGAATAATAAAAAATACTTGAAATTGGCTAAATGCTAAACACGAAGCCATTAATTAAGATAATTAATTAACCCTATTCTTTGCTTATTTGTACATAGTATATTGAGGCAATTAGACATTGTGGTACTTTGATGTGCAAGCGTATGTACCCCGAAATGTAGTAAGTACCTCCGACTAGTTCTATCTCAGGACCTAAAGGTTTTAGGCCTGGGTCGTCTAACCAGTAAACTACGGGCGGTAAAAACTAATTTACTTTCGACAATTTATAATACTTATTTCTTCAACGAGGGTCATCATGTCCGAAGTTTATACATATAGCATGGCTAAATATTTATCGTCACCTTCACATGCAATGAAATAATTGAACACTGCAAACGAACCCACACAAGTACCTGTTTAATATCTGGTTCACCCGGTACACTATAAAACAGCTTTTAAGGGAAAACAATATGGCATTAATATTTTTATGACGCGGTTTTGACAAAATAATAACACTATGTATATACGCTTTTTTGTAGTGTTACATCATTATAATAAATTAATAATATTAATAAAGCGTTGTTTATACAAAAATATCCGTATATAGTTATTTTGTTTCAAAAGCAAGATTGTACAGCACTAAAACTTGTTCAACCAGTTAATAACAACAGAGAAAAAAAACATATTACTATTTTTAGCCGATACTAACTTTAGGATTGCCTGAGCAGTAAGTTGTACCAGCAATCTTACAAAAATGACATAATAATAAATTAATAATATTTTATAATACTACGATGCAAACTGCATTGCATAAAGTTTTTATGTTCACGAAATAAATAATAACCTTTATTCTATCATCGTCAACATCATCAGCTAATTTTATATCCCCGAGGGCACGAGCCTTCCCTATGGATGGATAGGGAGAACGGGCCATAGACCTTACCCTATTCTATATTCCCTCCAAAGTCAATACGGAGGCCAAAAAGTATTGAAAATTACAAAATTACAATGTGCTGTGAGCAGTTTACCTGAGCTGGTAATCAGAATACTAGGTTATATTGTGTATGATGTTTTAATATTAAAGAAAATAATAAATATCCCCTTATAATTTAACTGACGACCTAGACCTATTCTGTACCAACAATTTAAAATTTAAGATCGTTCTTTGAATAATCAATGACTTTTTCCAACTGTTTAACCTATCAAAAAACATTTTGCAAAATTTAAAAAATCAAAATTTATTCAATTCTGCAAGTAGCTCTTAAGAATGTCACTATGCCATCGGTTCGTAAGTTTACACAGGTCATGAGACCTTGTACTGAGAAGAACCGGCAAGAAACTCGTATACGTTATTTGTCTGTTGATTTCCCTATTTCTTAATCGTTCCTTCAAAATTCAACCCTAAACACTTACAAGAAGGTTTAAAAAGCACTGCAATTGGTCAATAAGCTGTGAGCTATTCACCTTATGGCTCTCTTCCTTCATGATGTAGGTGCCGGCGGGCAGGTCGCGCACTTGCACGTTCCCGCGTAACACTTGCTCGCTCTCCAATCCGAGCTCTTTCACGAACGCCTCCGTCGCTATTTGAATGAGGGCCTGCAGAGAGAAACGTTTTAGTACTCTTTTCTATTCAGCCTGCGCCGACGAGTGTCAGTCGTCAACGTACTTATTTTGTCCGTCAGGTTCAATTGACCTATTCGGTCAATTGAACCGTCGCTGTCATAAGAATAAATAACAACTAGAACGGAATCTTCTTTAACCGAGTCCCAAACGCCACCATTTATATACCTACTTCCCCCTTCACGTCGTTACGCCCCTCTGTCGTCCAGACGCGTTGCCAGGGTTGCTTACTGTTGAATTTTGCTTTTACGTCTAAAAATAATATTGCTAAAATATAAGTTTTTATTTCATTACTTTATTCTAGTTTTATAAAATATGAGATTATAATAATTATTATGTTATGTACATAATAATTATTATAATCTCTACCTACATAGATACTTATTAATAATAAGTTGTAGTAAGTACCACACCAAATGAAGCCATTTAAGTAAGTATTACTTACTTGCCTACAAATATAAAATAAAATGCATACAATCTTTGGGCAAACTAAAACAACTTAAGTGTGGCATCGTTTTTGAATTGTTTGTACAACCAAACACACCACAATAACTTGGCCCCATTGTAATTGGTTTCCAAAATCGTACGGAACGCACAAACAGGCAACCGCGCGTGCGGTGACTCCGGCGGTCGTGACCGCCCGACTGGCATACTATTGCAACAGGTACTCTCATATCGCGACCTTGAGCCCGCCCGGAGCGGGAGTTTCCGTTCTAGTCGTTATTTATTCTTATGCCGCCGTCACTCGCAGCAACAACGGTCCAAGCGCAACTGTTGCGAGACTCAGTCTCTTTATTTGGTGCCGACTGACCGAAGCATTTTGCCGTAACGTAACATGTTCGATGGACTTCTTGGCGGGAAAGTGAAGAGTCCATATGTCTGCGGTTTTGTTTTATTTTCTAAAATTTGTGTTATGTCGAATATTAATGTGAAATAATGGTGGACTATTAACCGTTAAGTGTTCGTAAGTGTGCATGAGTGTTGGCAAATGAAACAAAACAGTGCAACGTCACTTTTCAAATTCACTCAAGAAGTCTGCGTCTTTACTGAGACACTCGAGGGGTTGCGGGGTATATCATTTCTCACTTCCCATTTCTATTATCATTCATCATTATCATACAGGAAGGAAATATTGTTTATTTATGTATTACTTGTTAGAAAAATTACTTTGACACTGGCTAAATGTGCTAATCGCACGAAGCCATCAACTAAAGGGAAAAAAACAGTTCGATGCGAGTACTCGCATGGTCGCCGTGACATCCGCCTCGGTCAGTCGTGCCAAGCTCGCCGCGAATGGTACGTTACGGTTACGTTACGAGATGATACGATCCGGTCAGTCGCCACCATTAGTACACGACAGACTTAAAGTCTGCATCTAATTCTAAATGATATATTTTTGACGGACAAAACAGGCATAATAGCAATCTGTAATATTTTAATTAAATAGGGACATTGTCATCGTCAGTGCCACAGCTGAGTAAGCTACATGAACTGTAGCATACAGGGGATAGCATATAGGGGAGATTGGATAAATAAGTTTTTTAAGTTTATTAGAGCATTTATGCTTTTAATTTTTAATAAGTCATAAAAACCCACCCAAAGTTAGTTAGAAAGTTATTACGCTTGTGTTAAGTACGAGTTCACTTAAACGGTGTAGCTATGAAGATTGAACTACGATTTCTCGCATTCAATCCGATTATCTATCTGTTTGGCTACCAACACTTTACAACTGAAATCTGGGCGACCTCCTTGGTCGAGTGGTTTGTACACCGGTTTTCATGGTGCCGCCATCTCTGAGGTCCCGGGTTCGATCCCCGGTCGGGTCAATTTAGAAATTATTGTTTTTCTAAATTGTCTCGGGTCTGGGTGTTTTCTATGTATAATAAGTATATATTTAAGTACTTTAATTATATTGTTTTCTAAAGTTTACGCGAACACTACACATTGAAATGAAACAACTTTTTCAGTCTCCCTGTGACCACGAACCCTGCAAAGGGTTCGAAACGTCAGGGTAAACATTAAATAAGTAATGTGTAAAATAAACGCGAGTAGATCCGTAAAAGTTGTTTCATTTCAATACTTTAATTATGTTTATCCGTTGTCTAATAACCATATAACGAGTTTCATAACGAAGCTTCTCTTGGGCTGGATAATTGGTGTGAGTGTAGGAAAACTGATTTATTTATTATTTGAAATAAACTAACTCCGAGAAATAGTACCAAATTGATTGTAACAAACATAAATAAATAAATAAATAGGAAACAGAACGTAAGGGGCATAAATATTAATAAAAGAAAATCACCTGTTCGTCAAGGTTATCAGTGTTGTGTTTCTTGAACGAGGAGCCTTCTTTACTCCTTTGGAGCGGAGGCGTTGGATGGATGTCTGGCTGCTGCTGTAAAGTAAATAATTACTATAGAAATTTCTGAAAGGACAAATAAAGCAGCGATGTAGCACCTCTTGAAGAGTTCGATGGCTTGCGGATTCTGAAGTTAACCAACTTTCACAAAAACCGGTTATTCGATATGAGATCAAAAAAAATATCTCGAGCTCCTCCGTGCTTCGATAGGCACGTAAAGCCGTTGGTCCCGGCTGCATCAGCAGTCGTTAACAACCACCAATCCGCACTAGGCCCGCGCGGTGGTTTATATAGCCCGTTCTCCCTTTGGTGTTTACGTCCATAGGGGAGGCTCGTACTCCAGCAGTGTGGACATAAAATGAGCTGATGATGATGGCGAAATGAATACCGTTTCTGTATCGCTACTACATAGCTGACAAATGAAAAAGTATATTTACAAATAAAGAGAGAATATGCTGCGAATAGTTATTCCGTATTTTGTCTCTTTTACTCTAATTCGAAATGACGTATACATGACAGGAACAAAACACGGAATAACTATTCGGAGCTTATTCTTTATTAATTGGTAAGGCTTATTAAGAGTTTATTTACGAACATACCTGCGGTGTGTTAGAAGTGACGTCAGGCACCATGTCGGGTCGCGGTTTGCGCCCTTGTGTGTGATTTGGAGAGGACGTCTGGTTGCCTCCCTCTTGAGCATGCTATGTACAACGTTCGGGATTTGTGATTATGATAAACGAAAATGAGCCTTATGTCATGCAGACTAAGGTTAAATAAATTATGTTTCAACTAAATATTAATGATGTTAGGGGTTCATAGCTGTTTGTACGGTGTTTATAAAATGTCACATTAAGTGGTAATTGCCAAAGTTTAAAAGAATATCCACACACTGTAAAAACTGTTAAGCGTTCGTTGGTCAGTATTACTTTCAAAGAAATGAACTAATAATTTTTTTAAGTTATTTTTACTACATACTATAAATAAAAGAAATCTCACACATAAATCTGTTTCTATAGCAGTCATAAAAAATTACTTAAGCTATTCTGGTACAGCTAGCTCTATTCAAACAGCATATATTGCGAAAGGTATTAATTTGAGTCCCAGCTGATACAAAAAACTTTTAAATGCAAAGTCGAGCGACAAGATTCGCTGAACACTGATGTACTTTGTCAAATCAACAAATAAATCTAAAAGGTACTCGGCAACTTCGAGTAAAGTTGCTGTGAAATAGTACTAAAGTGGTCAGAGGTCTTTCGTTGCTGACTATATTGTATACATAAATAATTTTAGTTAGCGCCAGCCTTAGGGTAGAGCGAATGGACTTGACCGACTTTTCGTAGGATCGATTATCGAACCGATTTTTTGGCCGAGGTTTAGTATTGCGATTGTCATCGGTTTTTGTAGGACGTGTGTGTTGCAACATAAAGTTAATAATACGTACGTACCATACGTTTAATTTTCACCGACTAAAAAAATTAGTCATCGATTATCGGACGTGGGCGGGCAGGGGCACTTAGGCTAGGTGGCAAGGAGCGCCAAAATGCTAAATGCGAAAACAATTTCGACTAAAAAAAAAAAGACAAAATTTTGTTGTCGCCTTTTGAGGTGAATGAGTGATGTCGTGTTTTACTTCAACTCTCTTTACTTCTCATCAAGGACTAAGGCCGGCTTTGAGTTCAGCACACAGTTTCGTCACAGTACTCACCAAATGTTCTGGGAAGGCCCTCTCGCTGTGGTGGGGGGAGTGCATAGTGGTGGAGTTATCCACCACTGACACGCGTCCGCTGCGGCCGGGCGACGCCATTGCATTGGTGCGGCGTTTCTCACGACCCTGTACATAACGAGACCGCGCTTATACATTAGCCTAAGCTACAGCAGGCTTTTGATTAAGCAGATTGTTAGGGAAACCCTATCAATACGGTAAGCATTTCGTCTCTTTCTGCATCGAAAGGCTAACCAAATTGATATAGTTAATAAGCGTAAGCACTAACCGCATCCTAAAACTCTGTTGAGGCTAACCCTATAAAAAGGGTTCTATCGCGCACAAGCAATTCAAGCTTCTACGTGCAATGCTTTAGACTTATTATTGCATTACCGTTTACGTGTCCTATCGACGCCGCCGCGCCGTCGAATCAATGCTGCGATCCGAACTTAAATACCGGGATGTTAGTAAAATTCACCAAAATGTGCGAAAACGAGATAGGACACGTAAACTGTAATGCAATAATAAGTCTAATGCATTGCACGTAGAAGCTTGAATAGGGTATTTGACTACAATGAAAATATTGATCAAACTGTTGTTAACTTAATAGTAAACATGTTTATAAACTAATTTAGCCAGCACAAAATTTTAAAATAAGTATGATTTTTATAAAAAATCATTAATTACATAATAAATTTTTTATGATTGACCACGTGATCAAAAACGCACGGTATGACGCTGAATCTGGAGTAACGTCACCAACTTGTTTACAGCAAATGTCAATCAAAGTTTTGTACTTTTAATTTGACAGCTAAAAGTTTGCTTACAAGCAGGTGACGTCTCGACATCATGTGACCTGCATTCAGCGTTTTGGCGGCTATTTTATTAATTTGCATTATAATGGCGATTTTCATAAAAAATAAAGAAATTTATAACGAATTAATCAAATTGCAAATATATTATGCTATAATAAACCATTAGACATATTTTTCTGAAACCTGTCAAATACCCCATTGCTTGTGCGTGCTATAATAATATAATAATATAGCTAACTCTATAATAATATAAGTCTACACGTAGAAGCTTGAATTGCTTGTGCGCGTTAAAACCCTTTTTATAGGGTTAGCCTTAACAGGGTTTTAGGATGCGGTTAGTGCTTACCCTAATTAACTGTATCAATTTGGTTAGCCTTTCGATGCAGTAATTTGACGAAATGCTTACCTTATTGATAGGGTTAGTGAAAACAAGTCTAATTACCCAACCAAAAACCCTTATATGGAAAGCGGTTCCGATCCCTGAGCTACAGTCACGTGTGTAGCTGGCTAATTCATCAATGTTTTAAATATGACAGAATTTCATTAATAATTTGATGTAGTCTCTCAAAAACATAATGTCAACGTATGTAAAAGTATGTCTATGAGACTTATACTAAAGGAGTGTGCGTTAAACATTTTGCCAGCTCCTGTATCTCTGTATTAGAGTGACAGTACAACAGATCAGAGTTGATACTACACTGAAGCCCTTAGATTTCATCTCATCAGATGGTAAGTAACGATAAGACCGAAGACGAAAACTCGCTTCACCCAGAACTAATACCACTGAGAATAAGATATCTTAGCTATAATTGTCGGAACACAACAACAAGCCCTACTACCGAGACGTGTTAAATCTAGTTTTAAGATGTAACTAAATATTGGCGACGATTTTTTTTATTATAAAACTTTAATTCATTGCAAGAAGTTCTATTATAAGCTAACATGATTCTTACCGGATTCACCAGCTCCGCACTCAGACCTAAGTATTGATGCAAAGCAGTGAATGTGACCCTTTGCAGTCGCACCATTATAATCTGGAACAAGACAACGCATAACAAGAACTTTTGTTTACTTTCTCCTGTTTCTCTCCCGGGTTATTTAAGCGGGGCGTGAAAAAGCATTTATGCAGGCCGCCATAGTGTAAGCGTTCGGCATAGCGTGGTAGCGCTGTGATGAACGCTTTCACTTCTTGGGCTTCACTGGCTGCTTTTCATCAGGCAGGGTGAGGCCATTTTGGCGTGCCACAATAAAACATAAAAAAATAAATTAAAAAAAGACACATTCTTATGTACATGCAGCATCAAATAATTCAATGCAACATTAGCAAATAATTGAATTAATTTGAACTATTATTCCTGCTATTACTTTAATGTTTAATGCATTACCTTTTCTTCGATCATTATATCTTTTAAATGAATTAAATAATCCATTATATAAATAAATATTATTGAACTTTAAGAAAGAACTTTCTACCACATTATTAGAGTATGTTTTTGACAAACACGATTTTTATCTAACTAAAATTAATAAAGAATTTAGAATTATAAAAACTCACTTGTATAACGCGCACGAAGATATCCGGATATTCCTTGAACACCTCTTGGAAAGCCCTCATGGGGAGCTTGATCACCTGTGAGTCCTCTAATGCTTTGGCGTTCACCGTTTTGTAGGGTTGTGAATGACCCTGCAAACAGAAATGAATGAATGAATGAATGAATGATTTATTTCAGAAGTTAACATACAAATTTACAATATGCAATCCTCAATACTAGGCGTAGCCCGTCCTATGGGGGAAGTAGACGATTTGTAACAGCGTGTTGTAGTTTACAGCCAAAGTACAAACAGTAGTTATTCTAATTTAGTAAAATAAAAAATAAAAAATAAAGAAATATATAAAAATTAAAAAAAAAAGAAAAATTAAATAAAAAAAGAAAACAATGCTAGTAAAAATGTCGTTTGTGTGTGTGTGTGTATGTAAAATTAAGGTGTGTGTAAAATTAAGGTTAACATTTGTTTTTAATGTGCCAAAGCTTTTTTTACTACAACCCTTATTTGACAAATGCTGGTCTGTTGTCGATGTCTAACGATCTTGATTCTCGATTTTAGCAGTATTAACTGGCCGGCTAGATCACCAGATCTAACGGCGCCAGACTTCTTCTTTTGGGGGCTTTTTGCAATCACGCGTTTACTACCAGCAAACATTGAAGAAAATATTCCCAATTTGGAGCTAGACGTTGTGCGAGCAACAATTCAAATGCTTTAAAACGAGCAAAAATGTGCATCAACACAAGAGGCAGTCATTAGACCGATATCATTTTTCAATTTAATGTCATATTTTAATCATGTTAGTTTAAATAAAAATATAATATTTTCAGTGAACGTACACACGGCGGCAGATCGACCTACCCAAACATGTCAAATTTCTCCAATGAATATTGATCCTTAGAACCAAAAGATTAAGTTCAAAATTGATTGTAGAAATTTGACAGTTTTGGGTAGGTTGATCTGCCGCCGTGTGTACATGAATACAGTCAACAGCAAAGGTAACTGAAGATTGGACAAGTTTCAAAATACCTATGAAATCAGTATGAAAATCAAAACTTTTTAAACGCATATTGAAAAACCTTCGAGTGTCTACTAGTACCTGCAGACTTTGACTGTAGTTATATAGAAAATACCGACTTACACTATCGAAACTTAATTTTGAAATCTAGTAAACATCATCTACTTTTGCTGTTGACTGTACATCTAGCGGCATCCGTTCTAAATGATGTATGTTCATTCATAGTCTGCGTTCATGCGCTTTCCAAGTCGATCGGAAAACACTTTGATTTATTAGCTTATGGGCCCGCTTGCACGCCGCACGCTTCCACTGCGCAACTCTGCTTTGTTATTAGTTCAAACCAACTTTCCGTGAAAACAAGCTCATTTTTTTATTTCCATCAAATGGCAGCTGAACGAAATAGCCCGAAGAGTTGCTAAGCTCAAGTGCTAGTGGGCAAGGCACATCCCTCGCAGGACTGATGGCCACTGTGGCGGAATAGTTCTGGAGTGGCGACCGAGCACACAATTTGGGCAGGCCTCCAACAAAGTCGGCCGACGATCTGGTGAATGTCGCGGGTGCTGCTGCTGGATGCGGGCAGCACAAACCATTCGTTGTGGAGATCCTTGGCCTTTTTTCAGCAGTAGACGTCTTTTGGCTGAGATGACGATGATGATGAAATTGCAGCGAGTTCAAATTATGACATTAGTATTATATACTAGCTGTCCCGGCAGACCTTGTTCTGCCCTATTTCTCTATAACAAGGTTACAGTGATTTTTTTATGTTAATAGCTGCCCCGACAGATTTCGTTGTATCAAAAGTTATTGGCCTGTCGCAGTCTAATAGAAATAAGATAACATTGAAAGACTTCAGTAGGTAATATCTAATGTGATGATATTTTTATTGTAATGCCATATGGTACACGATATTTTTTGTTTGATTACTTGGCGCGTAAATAAATGAATCTGACCTCTAATCAACTTGAAGGCATAGGTACCGAAGGTAATCTTAACGCGCCTTTGTTTTGTTTTGATTGACGTCAAATGTATGACAGCTGGGGACAGAGTGGTTTGTATGGGGAAACAAAATTGTTGTTTTTACTATTTTCCTCGTATTTTTTACGTTTTTTCTCTCCTTAAGAACTTTCCTCAGACTTCATCAAACACAACAAAAAAGAAATCAGCCAAATCGGTTCAGTTTTTCTCGAGTTTTGCGATTAGCAACACATTTAACTATTCATTTTTATTTATATAGATATATAGTTATACAAGCCTGGGAGGCTTGTATAAAAGTCGTGCTACGTACCGTGAGCACGTCGGTGAAGCTGAGCAGCGAGGTGACGCTCTCGCCGGCGCGCACCACCTTCAAGGACAGACTGCTGCCGTCCTGGTTGGTGATGTACACGTTCACGCGCCCCGTCTGCACCACGTACACGTTCTCGTCTGTGTCGCCTGCAACAGGTGGTAAGCAAGTAAGTGACTCGTTTCTTTACTTCCTCCCCCATTGCCGTCAGTATGCTTAACAGTCGCACTTCCAAAAGTCAAAGTCAAAATAAACAATATTTATTCAAATAAACTTAAGAAAAGTGCTTTTGAATGCAAAAGATGGAATAGTCTAGCAGCACACGTTTTCCCGCCTTCTTATGATAAAACCTTCAAACGAGGCGGGAAGAAATACCTTGTGGGCCGGCAGGGTGAGGGTGACCGATGCTGCGTTGTTTTCACGCTGCACCAGTTGTTCTTGCGCCTGGACTCCAGTTCCATTTAAGGAAGTGGAGTGGTTAAGGCGACACACTGACAAAATGCACCAACTAACGTCGAATAGTTTAAGACTATAATATGACTTACGAATTTGAAATGTAAATAGGTAAATTCTTGTCTTTATCTTGAATTTGCTTGCTCAAATACACGATTGTATAATTTTGACTCGCTCATAATTATTTTCGAAAACACCACTAAAAAATCACTATTGTTGAAATTACAACAAAATTACTTAATTTATATGCTTGGAAACAGGTCAAGGAAACAGTCAGTAAGGATCAGCCTTTTTGAATGTTCACAAATCGAGGTGTCGTACATTAAGGGTGGGCCGACCAAAAAATGGCAAAAATGCAGTTACGGTTAAGTAAATATAATTGAAAATACTATCGTATTAAATGAACAAAATATATATTTAGTATCATAGGGAACGTGTTTACAATTTGTCAGAACCATAAATTCATAACTCGCTATAGTTTTTTCTACAATATCATTTAAAGTTGGGCAAAGATCATGAAAACGAATGGCGGCGTTTAGTAGATTTCTTATAGTTTATCTAAATTATTGTACCTCTGATTTTGTCTAAACAATCATCAATGGATAAACTACAAATTGCTAGACTACATTTTTGATTCATCAAGTGGTTATTTAAATAATATTTTTTTATTAAGCACCCTAAATTCCCCATACAAAATTAGTATGGCTGCGCGGCATCAAATAAATATGAACGACGACATTTCAAATAAAACATATGACACATGTCACTTACGGACGGCGCACCCTTAAAAAAATGTATGCCGAAGATCTATGACCAAAGAGGCCTATGCCCAGCAGTAGACCGACTATAGTGAATAATGATGTTGATGATGAAGTTAATAATAAGCAGTGATCGCGATAGGTAGTGCTAAATAGGGTGAATGAACTTTAATGTTGATGTTAATATGGACATGACCGCGGGATTGCGGGATTACGTATTCTTTAATAATGAGACTGACGCGCGACCTTTGATAAAGAGCGCGAAAATTCGATAAATACATTTATAGAAACATAAAATATGTTATGCCTAAAGAAAAAAAGTTGTCAGTAATTAGAAAAGTTGCCGCCATTTTGAAACAGAAAAATCGAAATGCTCCCCACATTTCGATTCTGTTTGTAAAGTTCTAATTTCTAAAACGGTGTTTAATTATAATGTCGTTACATTAAAATCCCGGAATTCCCAAGGCATATCCATGCTAAGATTACGTTCATCAATCCCGCAAAATAGCACTACCAACCTACCTATCGCGATCGATGGTAATAGCCTATCTATAAAACATGTAACATTTACTTGTAATTTTACGCGAAAACGAATTTGTTATATTTGTTTATTTATTTTATTTAGTATTTATGAAAATATATATATGAAACACTTTTAACGAATTGGCTCTATTTAAAAGTTAACGGTATACAAGTTACAAATGAAACATGAGACGCCCAACACCTCAAGTCTCTCTATGACCCGGACCCAGTACACGTCAAGATATAATAGTATGGAAAATTAAGAGAAAATTCGTACAAAAAGCGTTTCATTTCAATATTGATAGAACAAGCGATATGTTAATTTTATCACCCATCCGGGGACCCACCATTGCGTGGTATGGATATGGTAACGATATGGTATCGATATGGTAACTAGTGTGACGCTAATATAGATAGTGTTGGCATTGTATGTTTTCGTATGAAAATTAAGATGTATATTTACGTAAACACACCAGTCGACATTAGGTATGTCAAGAAGGTCACTAGTAACGAGATAATAGACAATAGAAAAACTCTTTTAGTCTCTCGCACTGCATGCTACGTGATCATGGCCGCATGCAACGTTTCGAACTTTTTCAGCGTCTGTGAAAATTATACGCAAGTAGATTTTAAAAAAAATATTTCAATGTGTAGTGTTTGCGTAAATTTTAGAAAATTTGGTGGTAATTAGGTAACCTTCTGCCTTATCATATTCCTTCATGAGGAGGGCCTAACTAGAGCTTTCCCGTTGTTGTTAAAAAAAACTTTCTATATGCCACCGTAATTGGAACGTTATGTAATTACAATAAGATTGAAAACCAATTAATTTATTATTATTACATTGAATTGTACAACATTACAGTTTATACAAAGACAGTGCACAATTTAAATAAGGACACCAATTTCATACTTCTCGCTCACAGAATGCCAAGCATGCTCTAGGAAGATCTGGATGTGTATCATAAAAAAAAATCGAAGTCCTTGCCGGGCGCTGATGCTAGAAGTGTATTTAATTTTTTACCCTAACGTATAGTCGACCACGAAATTGCTTTATCACTTTTGACAAAAACTTCCATTACAATAAAATGTCGCTAAGACTCATTGTCAATGATGACAACGTATCTGTCACTTGGTCTTTTAAACAAAAATAGAACTTGTCGTTTTATTAAATGCAAACAAAATTCACTTCTAAGGTGGTAAAGCAATTTTATTGTCGACTATACAAGGGGTAGCAGTGGGGGTAGGGTACGGAGGGGGAGGAGCTTGATGGCGCAGTGGTTAACGCGCTCAGTCTGCGATTGCTGAGGTTAAGCAACTTTCGCAAAGGCCGGTCATCGGATGGGTGACCAAAAATTTTTCATCTCGAGCTCCTCCGTGTTTCGGAAGGCACGTAAAGCCGTTGGTCCCAGCTGCATTAGCAGTCGTTAACAACTACCAATCCGCACTGGGCCTACGTGGTGGTTTATGGCCCGTTCTCCCTGTCCATCCATAGGGAAGGCTTGTGCCTCAGCAGTGGGGACATAAAATGAGCTGATGAGGAAGAGGTACAAGGGGTGATTTCTGCCGTGCTTCAGTACGTACTGCTGCTGATGCGATTAAACTTTGGCGACGATTTTGCGTGTAATTATTCGGCACAAAGAACCGACACAAACGGTACACCAATTTAGGACATTCAGATTCCCCTCGCAGATCGGCAAACAAGCAACATTTGTTAAAAATTGCGACACACTTGAAGAGAGTTGAAACTAAGGCTGTATAAAGTAGTTTTATGGGAAATACGCTATTAAATTCCCTACAGTTACGTACTAGAAATCCCAGACGTCTAAAAAAATCCAATGAATGATTACGCTAAAGTCTAGTGAAACTACTACTTACCAACTTTGAATAGGAAGGAGCCAGCAGGCAGGTTGAGTATCTCAGTGTGTTTACACAACATGAGGAAGACTGGCTTCTCGAAGTGGCCGAACACCCTGATGCTGTGCAGCATGTAGAGGGCGTCGGGCGGCACCCGGTCGTCACTCGTCAGGTCCTCTTCCAAGTATTCTGCGGGGGGCTCTAAGACCTATGAACAAAAATGTTCATATACAACATGCAACATAAGAACATAACCAACGCTCACTTTTAGAGTACCTAGTTTAAAAAGTTGTTATGTAGCTCGTTAAACGGAACGCACCCGATGAAATTAATTGACGGTTTCCAAAGTACAAATTAATCATGAGACGACCAACAGCTTAGTCCCCCTGCAATCATAGACCCCGTAAAGGGTCGAAAGTCGAAACGTCAGAACAAATAAAATAATAATCAGGATTTAACGCCACTAAAATTCCGTTACAAACACCCAAAGAAAAACTTTGTGGATGGTTGACAGTTAAACTTGTGACAGTTCTAAGAAAAATAACTGAAATAAATTTTAAATCATGTACAGTCAACAACAAAAGTGCATACACTCTTTTTTAGTATTTTGTCATAAAGCGACTAAAGAATCGAATAGCCAGCGCCGCCTAGAACAGAACTAGAACATGGTACGAAAATTGTTGCGACTTTCATTGCTGACCTTACTATGAGAATTTATTTATTTATATATTTATTTGGACAACAAAACAGATAACAATCATTTCAATATAAACAAAATTGTAACATTTAGTTCAGTGCTAGACTGTATCCTACTGATACTGATTGACACATCATTTCTGATTTACAGGATAAAGCAAATTACAATATAAAATAAGTATAAATTAATGAAACTACAAACGAACTGAGAAAGCCATACATCCTCACCATTTTAGCTATCCACCAGCTGTTTTGTCATCCGTTGAAAAAGGTAAGGTTTTTGAATCTCTCAAAAGTCTGGCAATTCTAAAAGGTAAGGTTTTAGAATTGCCAGACTGTGACATTCTTTCAAATACTGTGGCGACGAATTTGGTTTTTTTTTTATCAACCCTGTATAAATCAAGTTAATTCATTTTCTTACATTGATCAAAGTCTAAAATATAATAATAAAACAGCTTTAATAAAAAAATACATAAATTAAACAACTTTTTGAAGTTCTAGGTGGTGATATTAAAAAAACTTTCTGCAAAAAACTTATGTTATTATTAATGATTATGATGCATTATGAATGATGCGTTTTTGGTATTGAACATATTTTTAATCAAATTGTTAATATTTCTATAAATGATAGAAGTAGGTATTTACAGAAGGGTTTGTTAAGGCCATGATTATTGATCAGGGTCTTGATTCTGCAATTTAGAAAAGACTACGTTCAAATCGTGTGTCGTCACCAATTTTTGAACCGACGTGACTAATTCTCACGATATGATATAAATAACGATTGCTAGTAACTACTCGAACGGTATGTATCTTAATAATCATATTGCAAGTAATGCAAAAAATATTATATTTAATAATGTATTTTTTATGTCACTTTTAATTTCAAGATTACCGGTGAGATTCAAAAATCGCCCTACTACTAAGCTTTATTATCTACTGGTGGACCCGGCGGACTTCGTACCGCTTTGACAGTTTCCATCAAGTGATTAAATTCTCTTTGGTTTCCATGACAACAAAACAAACAAATCATTTTGTATTGGAAAATTAAATTGTCGTTTTTAGTATATTTATAGTGCGATTCCCGTGGGAATATCGGGATAAAAACTATCCTATGTGTTAATCTAGGTTATAAACTATCTGTATGCCGAATTTCATCCAAATACATGCAGAGTGAAGACGGAACTTATATACAGACATACACACAAACTTTCGCATTTATAATATTAGTGCGATTTAGGTATCGTTGAGTTATGATTAATTGTAAAATGCCACCTATCACTTGTTCATTCAAACATGTAAATAAACTAATAAACTGTTAAAAAACCTTACACAATACTTTATAACCCAAGTCTTCAAAGCAAGCAAGGACGTTTTCAAATACAAGTTTATAAGTAAAATCAGCAAACCGGTTATTTCCTAAACACGTCAAAACATATAAAAAGTTTAAGGCTGCATACAGCAGTGTTAAATGGTTTTTATTCGTCGGAAAGAGTTTGCTATTGGCCGCAGATCAGATGGCCTTAACATCGTAACCGTATTTTTGTAGCTGTAAAGTTTCCACAAGCCGTGGTGATCGAACCTTCTTTTTTTTAGGGTTCCGTAAAACGGGACCCTATTACTAAGACTCCGCTGTCCGTCCGTCTGTGTCTGTCCGTCTGTCACCAGCAGTGCTATTCCCTAAGCAAAACAGCGTCGACCTCGACATTAAACTCGCTCATAACTTGCAAACGAATGTAGACTTTATTATTAGTAGTAAGTAGGTTGAAGTTCGTTTGCGTTTGCTTAGAGAATAGCGCTGCAGGCTGTATCTCATGAACCATGATAGTTAGACAGTTGAAATTATCACAAATGATGTATACAATATGCTTTATCAACAAATACTAAAATCCAGAATAAAATAAATATTTAAGGGGGCTCCCATACCACGAACGTGATTGTTTGCTCGTCTTTGCTCGATATTGATAACGGCAGCAGGTAGACGCTCGAAACATTCACAGAATATGAGTTATATTATTCACTTTAAAAATAAATAATTAAATTAAAATTAAATTAATATTTAAGTGGGGCTCCCATACAACAGACATGATTTTTTAACCATTTTTATAGATAATGGTACGGAGTATTACGGAACGTAGAACGCTACGATAGCGCCGCGAGCGAGCGATTGAAGAACTAGAAGTGCATGACTACGCGCTCTAAAGTACTAAACTAAACCGACAGATATCGATTATAGCAACATATATATTTTTTTGGAGAGTTTGCCGATTGCCTCAAACGGCATTTTCAGCTTCACCGGGCTTGTTTGGGGGCGGCGAGAAACTTAAAGCACGTTCCTCAAGCCGTGTGAAACGAATCACCTTCGGAGGTTTTCTAGAAAGAACGGCATCACGCACTAGTGCTTGTCCCCGTGCCCTACTAGATTCTCCGAAGGGTTCGGATCGGATCGGGGAGCGGAACAACCCGAGGCGCCTCAAATGGCTCGGACCTCGGCTCGGGTTGACCGCGCCGTGGAAGTGGAGAGAAGCGCCCAGGTACTGTCTGTACCTAGTTAAAGCGCGTGTGAACCGGCTCGTCGTACCCTTGTTCTACAGTACGGTGTCTTGGGCCTAAACTAGTGTGCATGTTTAGTGTATTCTGTAAATGTGTAGTGGCATTTAGAGGATCGGGCGGGTTATAGCAACAGCAACTAGTAGCAGTCACGCTGCTATTGTAGATTTAGGAACTGGCAGTTTTTTCAGTAATAACTAAGCCTGCGGGTCGTAGGGGTGAGGTATTCTAATTGTCAATAGTTAGGTATTATGGTGAGGTATTGTAATTAGTTTTTATTTTAATCTATATCTATATTAATATTATAAAGCTGAAGAGTTTGTTTGTTTGAACGCGCTAATCTCAGGAACTACTAGTTCGAATTGAAAAATTATTTTTGTGTTAGATAGTCCATTTATCGAGGAAGGCTTTAGGCTATATAACATCACGCTGCGACCAATAGGAGCGAAGCATCAGTGAAAAATGTTTCAAAAACGGGAACAAGAGCCTAAAAAATTAAAAATGCTGCCGAAAGTCACTATTCCACGCGGATGAAATCGCGAGCACAGCTAGTATGTATATATTTATAATATAACATTTTATTTTCAATTAGTTATGTCCTTCGTAATTAGTGTAAATATGTTTGTTAGTATGGTATTATTTACAACTAGCGGCCGCTCGCGGTTTCACCCGCGTGGTTCCCGTTCCCGTGGGAATATCTGGATAAAAAGTATTCTATGTGTTATTCCAGGTTATAAACTATCTGTATGCCGAATTTCATCCAAATCCATCCATCCGTTGCAGCGTTAAGAAGTAACAAATATACGAACATACACACACAAACTTTCGCATTTATAATATTAGTAGGATTTATTAGTCTCGCATACTTGTTTATTACACCACAGCTAGGGTTGGCTGGAAGAGATCTCTTCTAGAGATAAGCTCACCTTTTTATATGTCCTGTGTAACGTGTGTTTAAATGTAATTTCTTTGTACAATAAAGGATTAATGAAATGTCACGCAAATACCAACCTTGAGCTGTTCAGGCGCAGACTCCTTTTTCAACTGCAGCAGTTTCCTGGCGAATCTCATGACCGCGCGCCGCTTCCTGCCCTGGCCGGAGTTCGAGATGGACTTCACTTTGCGCAGCATCCTCCGCCCGTAGAACAGCATTTTGTCTCTCTTCCTGAATTTCTTTGCTGGCTCCCCGGCGGCTGTGACTAGACCGGCCATTTCTATAAAATATTGTAGACTTATTAAAAAAAAACCTGCGACGTGCTATAACAAATAATAAATAAACTTTCCTACACTCACACCAATTATCTAGCCCAAGAGAAGCTTCGTTATGAAACTCGTTAAATGGTTACTAGACAACGGATAAAAATACTTAAGTAAGTAAACAGCCTATAATTGTCCCACTGCTGGGCAAAGGCCTCTATCGATGAAATCAATTCATCGCTACAATTGATGGGTGCCAAGTGCGGGTTGGTGACCCGGGCTATGCATAGAAAAATTCGAAATACATTTTGCCCGACCTGGGAATAGAACCCGATTAAACATACTTAAAATACTTAAATACATACTTATTATACATCGAGAAAACACCCAGACCCGAGACAATTTAGAAAAACAATAATTTCTAAATTGACCCGACCGGAGATCGAACCCGGGACCTCAGAGATGGCGACACCACGAAAACCGGTGTGCAAGCCACTCGACCAAGGAGGTCGTCATCCTGTCATGCTATAAACAAAGAAACCTTTTAAAATTTAAAAAGGAGCTATTGGTAAATGAAGTGCTTGGTCCGGAGTTCTTGGGTTCAATTCGCAAGTCGAGGCAAAGAGTGTTTTGAAGGTTTTTATTTTTATTTTAATTGTTGCATTCACTATGCTGTATACGTACGTAGTTACATGATCAAATTTTACTAAAGCTAGAACTAGAGCTCGGTAGCTCAGCGGGCAGATCATTGGACCGGTAACCCAAGGGTCGTGGGTACCCATTCGAGTTTCCTGAACCAGGTAGACTTTTTCTATAGTAAATATCTTGAAGTTTTTTGGTTGCATACACCCAGGGGCCCGACCGCCGATTAAATGTATTTAAATGTATTTAGACCGCGATTTAATTTATTTTTTATGCATAATTTTAAAAAGATATTAACATTCTGTACTCCTTCTCTATATAAACTATAAGTGTGCGAAATTTCATACTCCTCCGTCCGCGCAATTTTCGTAGAAAGGGGTACAAAGTTTTTGCTTCACTTAATATATAGATAACACACAAAAATTTATTATGCAAATCATATGCGACGCGAGTAGATCAGTGTGTCACACAAAGATACTCAAATATAATGTTGCTTAATTTATTCAATGTCACAGTTCAAGGCAACCCGTAGTGGTTATGAATGATACGATATTATAAATGATGTGACAAATGGTCGAAACAATATGTAAATTATTGTAGATTTTGATTTAAGTTTACCTTTTGACCTCCATCTTCTGTAGTAGTAGAAAAATACGACTAGCAAAGACACCAGTAGGCACCCGCAAAAAGACCATAGTAACTGAAAACAAAAAATGTACAGATTTATTTATTTATTAACAAAAATGCTACAAAACTATTTTTTTTTTTATATTAGAAGGAGGCAAACGAGCAGGCGGGTCACCTGATGGAAAGCAATCACCGCCGCCCATGGACACCCGCAAAACCAGAGGAATCACAGATGCGTTGCCGGCCTAAATTACAACCAAAAAGGGTAAGTAATTACATAAAATTGACTGGCTTAAAACTAGATTGTAGTAAAATAAAATAAATTAGGTTAACGTTTCTGAAAAAGTATACCTACAAACAACAGACCGCACAAAAATACCACGAGAATTGAACAATATTAACATATACGGCAAAATATATAAGCTACTTTTTTCGCTCGAACAATGCCATGATAGAATATTAACTAAAAACCTAGAATACTAAATATTGCTATGTACCTACTATATGTTACAAAAGTATTAGTTACTTTTGAGGATATAGTAGTAGGTACATTGAATTATTCCTCATAATTTAGAAGCTATCGGATCTAACGTATGAATGTTACAAGCACAAAACCGGAGAAGCACGTCGCCTTCATCTGACCTTACAGTAAGTGGCAAAAACTATGGCATAGTATATGACCGAAGGTAGAGGCGCACTTCATACGGAATCCTCAAGTACTGAGCAACTAGCTATGTTATCACTTAAACTGTTGGAACAGCAATACTGCTAATACGATTATTGTTAAAGCGACATATTGTCTCAACTCATAAGTAACAGCTGTTCATAAACAGCTGAGAACCCGGGACCTCAGGGACTGAGACTGTTGGTCCAACCACTAGACCACTACTGAGGTGGTTAAAATAACTTATGCCGCATAGTATAAAGATTTTAACCGTCTCTGTGGTCTAGTGGCTAAGACCACCGGTTTAGACCCAGAGGTCCCGGGTTCGATTCCCAGCGGGGGTACATGTTTGTGTACTCGGTTTGGTTGGTGGTAGGGCTTGTTTGTCCGCCTGGCTATCTACCACCATCCTATCTAAATATGTCGCCATAACATCAATGTTTGTAGCATTGTTGTGTTCCGGCAGCTAGAGATAAGATAGCCAGTGCCTCACTAGTTGAGGATCCCGGGTGAAGTGCGCATCCATCATTGGCCTTATCATCACTTAACATCAGGTGAGATCAAGGCACTGTGCTTACCCGTTAATATAAAATAAATAAAAATAAAAATTATTTACTTATTGATTTAAACTTTTGCAACATGCCGCCCTCATGGCGGACTTATTGCCTGAGCCATTCCCTAACAGTCAACAGTAGGGTAGTGAGATTTTTATTGGATTTTTATTTTTTTGTAATAACAAACTGGAAATCCTGGGAAGATGTCATGAATGGTAGAGACACAAGACTCCGTATTTTAGAGTAAATGGATGAACCGAGGTTGAACCATAATGTTCTCAGGAGTTCATGATGCTCAGCTCCACTGCATTACCATAATGGTAGTTAAATCACTGTATTGTAAGACTATCAATGTCTTAAGTCTTGTAATAAATTGATAATACAGCAACATAAACTGTTAAGTTTTTCTGTTTACAATTGTAAGACATTAAGTAGTATATCATTGTACTGTTCGGTCTAAGGTCGGGTACAAAACCATTGTATCTGCAAAGAAGAGTGCAGGAGGTTAGCTTTAATTTATTTATTTTTATTTTTTCGAGAGATTGCCGATTGCCTCAAACGGCATTTTCAGCGTCACCGGGCTTTTTGGGGGCGGCGAGGTACGTAAAGGGTACCTCGCCGTAGCGGGCAGCTTTTGCATATAAATGAATACCCAGACAATATTCGCCAAAAAATATTGAAATTATCGGAATTTTATTCTTTATGAATTGGTCCTAAGCTCTCGTAAACGTGAAGAATTAAAAAAAAGAAATATGCTTGGTTAAAACAGACCTTGAGTCTTCCTATATCATCATCATCATCATCATCTCAGCCAAAAGACGTCCACTGCTGGACAAAGGCCTCCCCCAAGGATATGAGGGGTATTTGCCGTAATCGCCACGCTTGGCAGGATTTTTTTTTTTTTTTCTTTTTATATACGTAAGTCTTATTTACAGGATAATGTTATATAATTTTCGTTATTTTTTTTTCATGACATAAAATATTAATAAATAAATGTTAACCTACTTTTTTACAAAGATCATTGAAATACTGTGACTAACAAAAATTCACAAGCAGACATTATTATTATTTCTCTTGGGGACGTCGCCAGCCGGACGGACGATCAGCCTGCGTTGTTGCGGCCCATTTCATCCTTTTCCCCGTTCCCCCTTTTAGGGGTTTAAGGTTCATCCAGCTTTCACGGCGCCCCGTCGAATCTTTTGGTCTCTTTGGTAAATCTTGCTATCTGCTCCACCGTCAGATCCTTTAGGTCCTCTATGTGTAGTGTGTCCGACCCCCAGAGTTCCCATCTTATCAGTGAGTACATCGGGCATTCAGCTAGTAGGTGGAGGCTGGTCTCCTCGCTTTCCATACACTCCGGGCATATGGGGTCGGTTTTCACTCCTATCACTGTCAGATGTCTGTTCAGCCGAGAGTGTCCTGTTATGATTTCTATGACTAGCCTCATGTTCTCTCTTGAGAGTCCCATTAGTTTGCTGGTCTTTTTCTTATCCATACCCTTGATGAAGATCTTCGACTGTCTCATTCGAGGACCATTCGAGGACCTCCATCTTTGGTTGGTTTCTGATGTGATACTGTGGCTGATTACTCCCTTGGTGATGTTGTGCGCTATTGGCAGCCGGGGTTCCGGTCCCACCAAGTTTTCCTCTGCTCCCATTCTGGCTAGTTCGTCGGCCTGTTCATTTCCCGTGTTTCCCTCGTGTCCGGGGACCCACGCTAACGTCAGGTCCGTTCTTTCGGCCAGTCTCTTTAATGATTCCTTGCATTCTTTGACGATTGCTGATGTCGTCTCTTCTCTACCTAGTGCCTTCAGCGCCGCCTGGCTGTCGCTATAGATAGCCATCTTTCCTGTAATAGTAAGGTGTTCGGCCATCTCAGCGCATGCCATTATTGCGTATATTTCCGCCTGGAAGACACTGGCGAATCTTCCTAACGGTATCGACTTGTTCATCTCCGTCCCGTCTGCACATTTAATGTGCACGCCGGATCCAGAGAGCTTTGTCAACTCCTTTCTGGAGCCGTCTGTGTAGCAAGTGATGCCATCAGTTTCTATGCCCCAGTTTTCTCTTGAACTTATGTGTATTCTGTATTTTTTGTCAAGGATCCTTTCCTTCCGTATTAAGTCGTTGTTGGAGAGGATCATTGACAGCCTATCTCCGTATTGTTTGTCTATACTGGCGTGACCCTTGTCCGTGAAGTTCCCGGTCCATATGCCAGTGCTTCTTAACTTGAACCATTGTTCCATGGCTCTTCTCTTAATTTCTAAGTCCAGAGGATTTAGCCCCAGTAGGATCGCGAGCGCGGCTGTAGGAGTTGTCCTCATCGCGCCCGTAGTCACTAGGGCCGCTAGCCTTTGGACTTTGTCTAACTCTGCCTTGTTTTTCCCCACTGCGGCTCTGTGCCACCATACGATGGCTCCGTGTTCCTACACGAATACAGAATCCTTTCTTGGCACGATTATTGCCCTGTATATCCACAGTGCCATCGCTGGTTTCATGCCCCAGGTTCTACCTATTACACTTTTACACTGCATCATTGCCATCTTTGCCTTGGAGCATGTGTTACTTATATGGGTCCTGAAGGTAAGCTTGCTATCCAGTGTCACCCCAAGATACTTGACTTCCTTGACTGTTTCCAGCTCCTGGTTGTCCAGTGTCACTGGCTCAGCCCGCCCTATCTTTCTTTTCTTTGTAAATAGAACTAGTTTGGTTTTTTCAGGGTTTAGGTTCAAACCTTTACTCCTGCACCACTCTAGAGCTGCTTTTAGGCCACTGTTCATGATATCACACATGACGCTGAGAACCTTGCCTGTCACCAGGAGCACGCCGTCATCGGAATACACCTGTGTGTATCAGACATTAATATTTGCTGAGTTATTAATTTCGCCCTTTTCTCTATACAATCGTCCCACTGTGCGGCGTGGCACTGCGGAGTTTTGCCATTTCCAAAAGCACACTATGCCGAAGTTACGCGACTGAAGTTCGGCATGATTACGCCTGCAATGCTATTTGAATTACTGACGACACACACATAATACCGAAATTACGTTGCGTTATAGTGAACAGCCTTTAACCTCTGAGGCCGAAAACGCCGAACTACACGGTCGGTACTACACTAAACGACGCCTGTGTGTGCGTCGATTTAGGCGCTTAGTATGAAGTCGAACTACTGTATATTATGTGTATTGTGTTAATAGGCAGGCACCTTATTCCGAGATTTGTGTCCGTGCAAGGAGTCTATGTGTGCGTTGCTACACACGCTTACACACGGCGGCCTATCAACCTACCCAAACCTGTCATTCTCCAATGAATACTGATCCTTATAACCAAACGATAAAGTTCAAAATTGATTGTAGAAATTTGACAGTTTAGGGTAGGTTGATCTGCCGCCGTTTGTACGCGGTATGTGAGCTTACATTCTGCAATCTACTTATTTTGAGGTATCTGCTTTTGTTTTCCAGTCAATGAAGCTATCGGTCTATATATGTAGACTAGCGGCCGCTAGCGGTTTCACCCGCGTGGCTCCCGTTCCCGTGAGAATATCGGGATAAAAAGTATTTTGTTTTAATCCAGGTTATAAACTATCTGTATGCCGAATTTGATCCAAATCCATCCATCCGTTGCAGCGTGAAGAAGCAACAAATATACGAACATACATACACACAAACTTTCGCATTTATAATATTAGTGTGATTCATTATACCTACCTATGATGTGTGTTTAGTATTATTTTACGGAGTGATTGTACTTCGGTCTAAGGTCGTGCAAAGAGAATCCCAAAGTCAAAGTCAAATCATTTATTCAACACAAGCCTTCACATGCACTTATTGACGTCAACAAAACCATAAATCATAAAACTAAAAAATTCGTTTTAGACTAAACTATTGAATCGACCACCAGGGGCCCGACCGCCTAACCGATCGCTTTGACTTCGTGTGGTTTATGACGTCATCTTGTCGTTTCGTGCAGCCTATGAAAGCAATATCGAAAGCTATATAGCCTTTAGCTTTTGATATTGCTTTCATAGGCGGTGCGAGGTGGCAAGATGACGTCATAAATTATACGCGTAGTCAAAGAGATCGGTTAGGCGGTCGGGGGGCAGTTCTGATTTTGGGAGAGCCTTCGACACAGTAGGTGGCATTACTGTGAATTACTGTATTTGTGATCGAGGAGCTCAATTTCGCAATAGTTTACACGCCCAGTCTGTGATTCTGAGGTTAAGGCAACGCACCGCTAAACAATAAATCTCATACGGAACGTTTGCGCCCCGAACCCATAAGAAAAACTGTTTTTTTTTTTTTCAAATTAAAACTACAAATTATTTTAAAAAAATGAACTACAATATTGAAGTGTGTGTTAAGACTAATCTATTAAGAAAATTTAAATGCTTAAATCGGTCTGGTTAGCCTGTAAAATGCAAATCTATGTTTTAAAAGAGGTTACTTTGATATTTTTTCTCTGTTATAAAAGTTGACAAATCGTGTTTCTGCAACTAACAAAATGAAGTCAATTAAATGAAAAATCATGTCATCAAATATCACTTTCATATGTTTTGTAATTGTTGGGAAAAAATCAAGATACGCCACGTAAATTTCCAATGCGTCGCCTTAAGCAACTTTCACAAAGGCTGGTCATCTGATGGGTGACCAAAACCTCCGCCGTGCATCAGAAGGCACGTAAAACCGTTGGTCCCGGCTGCATTAGCAGTCGTTAACAACCACCAATCCGCACTGGACCCGCGTGGTGGTTTATGGCCCGTTCTCTCCATCCATCTATAGAGGAGGCTTGTGCTCCAGCAGTGGGGACATAAAAATGAGCTGATAATGATGATGATGGATGACTGTATTATCTGCTTTTTCGTGTTTTGATATCGGTCGAATCAGCTGGGTACAGCAGCCTAATAAACATCCCATTGTTGGTTAAAGGACTTTCCACATAATAAATAACTAAACTAAATAAATGAGATCAGGCTCACAGTCCTACTTGCTGTCCTATAATGCGGGTTGGTTGGTTTTACGACAATAACCGGAGCGTCTCTTTGAAAATACAGAGGAGCGTCAATATCATCATCATCATCAGCTCATTTGTCCTCACTACTGGGGCACGAGCCTTCCTATGGATGGATAGGGAGTACGGGCCATAAACCACCACGCGGGCCCACTGCGGTGCGGTGGTTGTTAACGAATGCTAATGCAGCCGGGACCAACGGGTTAACGTGCCTTCCGAAGCACGGAGGAGCTAGAGATGATAAATTTTTGGTCACCCATCCGATGACCGGTCTTTGCGAAAGTTGCTTAACCTCAGCACTCGAAGACCGGGCGCGTTAACCACTGCGCCATCGAGCTCCTCAGCGTCAATATTCGATTTGTCAATAGCGTCAATATACAATACATAAATTAGTATTTTAATTTGGTCACTAATCCAAAAACCTGGCATTAGTTACTTAACATGCAAAATCGCAATCCGCTACGTCATCGTTATCGGCAACTAGGGTTGCCAACCATACTTTAAATTAACGTCTCCTACGTTATTTTCCATCCCCATACTTTATTCTTTTTAATAAAAATAAAGTATGGAAAATACTTATTTTCAACTAATACGTGCGTTTGAACGGAATATTCCTTTTAACTTAATTTCTAAACTACTAATGATACTCAGACTCAGGTGAAGTGAAACGAAACGCAACGCTTAAATAAATATTATTTTTTTATACTAGTTAGTGATAGATTTACTTTAATTTCCTGAAAAATAATTGGCAACCCTATCGGCAACTAAACAAACCTATATATCTATTATTATTTTAATCTGCAATTATTAAAATAATATATTGCAGCAATATTGTATTACCTATTATGTTGATAAGATCGATTAGTATTATTGACGTAGTAGGTATTTCTTAAAACAATAAAAAAATCATACCTACATTATATTATATATCAAATAAATTCTGTGACGTAAACGTGACGACGCCGCCGGAGTCTAATAGTCAACGCTGATCGATAGCTCTTATCAATCAAAATGACATCAATGAAATCTATATTGTACCGAGTGCCTATAGTGCGTATTTTTTTTATTTATTACTCGCCGGCTCTTGACTTTGTTCGCGTGATAGGGGCATACCTAACGTGACCATTTATTTTTTTACTCAAAACGGGACTTCGGTTTATGTACATACGGCGGCAGATCAACCTACCCAAAACTGTCAAATTTCTACAATCAATTTTGAACTTTATGGTTTAGTTAGAAGGATCAATATTCATTGGAGAAATTTGACAGGTTTGGGTAGGTTGATCTGCCGCCGTGTGTACGTCAATTGGTAGGTTTACAGTGAAAAAAAAACGAATTTCTTTTAAAGTTTTATTTTATTTATCAAAATAGTAGGCATTTATTACAAATTTAAAAAGTATTTAAATAAATGCTCAGTTATTTTTATATTTTTCAGATAAACAAAGTTTTTATGCAGCTGGTGATGATTTTAAATAAGAATAAAATTCTTGGCACGTTTTTTTATTGTTTATCTTTGTTATCAACATTGACTTAAGGACCGGTTTTGGAAAACGGGACAATTTTGTGTCCCGAAGCTTTTTTCGGGGACACCAGGACGGAGAACCGTAAAAAGGGACGGTCCCGTTCAAAACGGGACGTATGGTCACGTTAGGCATACCTACTTGGGTGCGAAAGCCGTATCATCGACTTCTGTTTCTTCGAAAACCTTTCAATGACATCTCTTGCGACGACGCCTTAATACCTAAATCGACGTCTTGTTACTGCGATGTTTTGTTACATCGAAAAACTGTACTTACTGCGAAACCTTGTTCAATCGACGTCTTGTTACTGTGATATTATGTTACATATGAAAATTGTTGATTAATTATTTCCTTTATTTATTTAGTGATTGTTCCTATAGTTTGTCGTTAGTTGATAAAATAGGAACAACTGGTTTATGTTAATGTGTTTACCTAAAGTTTCATAATTTATAACAAGGCATGAAGGCGTATAAAGTAGATAGAAATTAATTCTGACGAACTTTGCAATGATCTTTACTTATAGAATTATATTATGTATGACAGATGGGTCTCTGCTTTAAAAAAAAAATCTAAAGCTAACGATAGGTTTGGTTTCAAAAAAGACAATCAATATACAGTTTTTCGATGATTGTTGTACATCAAAGTAACATCGCAGTAACAAGACATCGATTGAACAAAGTTTCGCAGTAAAATTGTTCGCAGTGCAGTTTTTGATGTAACGAAAAGTCGATTTAACAAGGCGTCGCGTCAGTATAGAGATGTCGTTGAAAGGTTTTCGAAGAAACAAAATTCGATGATACGGCTTTCCCTCTCAAGAAGGTTCCAATCCGATCCGAACCCTTCACCGATCCGATCCGAACCCTTCGGAGAATCTAGTAGGGCACGGAGACACGCACTAGTGCGTGATGCCGTTCCCTCTAGAAAATCTCTGAAGGTGATTCGTTTCACACGGCTTGAGGAATCCTTTAAGTTTCTCGCCGACCCCAAAAAAGTCCAGTGAAGCTGAAAATGCCGTCAGAGGCAATCAGCAAACTCTCCAAAAAAAACTCAAGTAGGTAGATCCCGTGATAGGTAACCCGAATCCCGTGATAGGTAACCCGTATCCCGTGATGGTTTTACAGCTTGAAAACTTTTTAATTTTTTTTATACCAACTTTGGCCTGACAATAACAAACACAACAAAAAGTAAATCAGAAAATCAGTCGAGCCGTTCTCAAGTGATGCTCTGACATACATGTGGCAACTATAATAGACTAGCTGTGCTCGCGACTTCGTCCGCGTGGAATAGTGACTTTCGGCAGCATTTTTAATTTTTTGGGCTCTTTTCCCGTTTTTGCAACATTTTTCACTGATGCTTCGCTCCTATTGGTCGCAGCGTGATGTTATATAGCCTAAAGCCTTCCTCGATAAATGGACTATCCAACACAAAAATAATTATTCAATTCGAACCAGTAGTTCCTGAGATTAGCGCGTTCAAACAAACAAACAAACAAACAAACAAACAAACAAACTCTTCAGCTTTATATATTAGTATAGATTGTACAACAAGAGCATAAAACGAGCGATTTTACCAGAGTCGTGCATATAGCCAGCCACCCGAGCCGGTACGGCGAGGGTGGATAGTCACGTCGAGGGTAAAATGGGTTTTATACATGAGTTTTACACTCTGCTTTTCACTTCGATTGCAAGGAAATAAAACAAACCGCACGCAACACAACAAAAGCTGGTTTCTAGTTTTGTTTGACAAATAATTAGCTTCCCGCCACACAATTTTTCTTAATTTTTTTTTAAATTTTTAAGTATGTGACGTTCGACTATGGTCTGAGCCGTAATGCCAAGTTATTATAAATATTTGCGTTATATTTTTTTTACATAAATGCACGCCCGTATTAATCGTAAAGTATTTAGATAGTAATACATAATTATGTCATAATTAAATTAAGATATAACTTAAATCTCATAAAAATATATCAATTACATGAAGGTGTATTTAATTGTGTATGTGGCTGTAAGGTCTAATTGCCTTAGTCTTAAAAGAAGAAATTACTTTCTGCACAAGAGCATAAAAACACATTTTATACAGCCTTCTCTCGACATAAAGAACAACTTTACGAGCATGAGAAGTAAAAATAATATACGTAATTTAATAATGTATGTATAGGAGTACACGATTTAAAGTTTTGATACACCTACCTATTACCAAAAGAAGCGATCTATTCCAATCCAATACCACGAAACTAATACCAAATGGTATTAGCTGACTGTCATATTTATTTGTATTCCAAACGAATACCACTTTTTGAAACTAATAAATATATTAAATTTACTATTCCAAACGAATACCAAAACATGAAATGAAGTACAGTCAAGAGGATCCTGCTAGCTCTGAGTATATAACCGTACTCATCAGTCTCATCTTATCATCATCAGTCATAGTCATCACAATCTATATTAATTAATATTATAAAGCTGAAGAGTTTGTTTGTTTGAACGCGCTAATCTCAGGAACTACTGGTTCGAATTGAAAAATTATTTTTATATTGGATAGTCCATTTATCGAGGAAGGCTTTAGGCTATATAACATCACGCTGCGACCAATAGGAGCAGCAAGCATCCGTAAAAAAATGTTGCAAAAACGGGAACAAGAGCCTATAAAATTAAAAATGCTGCCGAAAGTCACTATTCCACGCGGACGAAGTCGCGAGCACAGCTAGTCTATCTATATTTATAAAAGTGTCTGAGAAATGAAGAGGCGGCAAGTCAGTGAATTAAAACTACTAGGTAGTTCCCTGGGGGAGTTTGCTAGTGGAATTTAATATTGTAGGATGCAAGGTCATTTAGAAACACTAATAACCTCTCTCACATACCTATAAGTAGATTAAAAAATAATTTTAATTAATGCATTGCAATAGCAACTGCGTCAATATTACGTAAATAGCTATCTAGTTATTAACACCTGTAATTTTACGACATGAAGCAATAAATGGTATGATTATAAGTATCATAATTTTTGTTTTTTTATAAGTTTTTGAACGCGTCCTACAAACTTCAAGGAGGTACAAATTCGTGTTTTTAACGTGAAACAACACAGAAACAGAAACAAACATTTATTGACCACAAGCACCAATTTTATATAACACAGAAGATACACATGAGAGAGAAAAAAAAAAAGATTAGGCGAAAACAAATTAAAACAAAAAAAAATAAAGGTTACATTAGACAACGTGCATGTGGCCAATTAGGTCCCAACCTCAGCTTGTGCTGCAAGGACATACAAGCCGCTACAGCGCTGGTATTACTGACTGACTGATTGGTGACTGATTGATGTATAAAACTCGCAATAGGCATTACATTTCACTGTCAATGTTCTTCAATAAATGGTCAACCGTAAGCTATAGGGATAAAGTTCAGTCTATTGAGGATATTTTACAGTTTGTAGAGTCTGTATGATCTGTACTAATTGATTATTTTTATTTATTAACTAGTGGACCCGGCGGACTTCGTACCGCTTTGACAGTTTCCATCAAGTGATTAAATTCTCTTTGGTTTCCATGACAACAAAACAAACAAATCATTTTGTATTGGAAAATTAAATTGTCGTTTTTAGTATATTTATAGTGCGATTCCCGTGGGAATATCGGGATAAAAACCTATGTATTAATCCAGATTATAAACTATCTGTATGCCGAATTTCATCCAAATCCATCCAACCATCCGTTGCAGCGTGAAGAAGGAACAAATATACAGACATACACACAAACTTTCGCATCCTACTAGGTATAGTATACCTATCCTACTAATATTATAAACGCGAAAGTTTGTAAGTATGGATGTTTGTTACTCTTTCACGTAAAAACTACTGAATGGATTTGGATGAAATTCGGCAAACAGATAGTTTATAACCGGGAATAACACATAGGATATTTTTTATCCAGATATTTTCACGGGAACGGGAACCACTCGGGTGAAACCGCGAGCGGCCACTAGTATAATTATAAACGCGAAAATTTGTAAGTATGGATAGATGTTTGTTACTCTTTCACGTAAAAACTACTGAATGGATTTGGATTAAATTCGGCATACAGATAGTTTATAACTTGGATTAACACTTTTTATCCCGATATTCCCACGGGAACGGGAACCACGCGGGTGAAACCGCGAGCGGCCGCTTGTTTATAATATTAGTGTGACTAGGTTTCCTTCAAACTGACAACAACTAATGAAACTTATCAGAACCGAGTGATTCAGCTGAACTTTGCACATTCATAATGATGTTTTGATGTAAAAACAATAGAGCATAAATATTAATTGATAATCATAATATTATTGACAATGAAAGTTTGCTCGTTCGCAAACTAATTAATTTATTATCGTAATTAAGACTTCCTAATTTATTTTTATGCTTACTCGACAATAAATTAGTTATAATGAGTTTACAATTATATTTAACTAAAAACTTACTAATGACTTTTTAATATATTTTTTTGTAATTAAAAATTGTGACCAAACCACACCACGCGATCTAACACACGTGGATTAATTTAAAATATACCTATAATGTTTAATAATTATGTTATTTTCTAACTTGTTTTGAAGTAGCAAAGTCTACTAAGTAGAAATCATAACAATGCAGCAATTATGGTTGGTAAAATAGGTATTTGTATTGTATTTATATCAGTAGACGATAACAAAAGGCAATCTTGAATCTTTGTTATTTTAAATTATCACTGGTTATAACAAAACAGTAAAGCATTCAAAACTCAAACAATAACATAGCAACAAAATAAACATTAAATTATTAATAAACATTGACCTACAAACCTAACCGTCAGCGACATAATAAAGTGTTCATTTCGGTCGAACCGCAAAAAAACTGCACCACAACAAAAAACTTTTGTGCCAACTTAAATATGAACACTAAGGAGCCACCATTACAACTTTCTCACACCGCAATTTCAATCTAAACGAAGGGCATCAAGATTCAAAATGACGTACCACAACGGGCCACTCGATCATGTCCACACTACTTTGCAAAATAGCTAGCTAAATGCCGGCTTGGTCCGGCGGGAGTCCTTGCGTGACTGATGTGATGTTGCTAGTTTTATTCTGTCGCAAGCGCGCGGGACTTTGGGACTTACGCAAAATCTATCGTCCACACGTAAGGCTGAGGCTGTGTCAATAGCGGACGCGGGCCTTACCATCGAGTTCTTACTACGAAAGTACGAATTAGCAAGCCATTTGTAATTCACACCTGAGTCACGTCATGGCACATGAAATTAGACGTTGGAAATAACCCTGTACCTACTCATTTTATCCCTGTGAGCAGTTCTCCAGATGATGCCGTACCAACGAACAGCATTTCACTTTTATTTATAAATATATTAACATCAAACCATTCGTCTACGACATAGAAGTATTTCTCAATTAGACACGTCTACTATCAACTTTTTTATCTATAAGTATATTAATACGTAAAGCATAAACTTTTTGTACCCCTTTTTTTACGAATATTGCGCGTACGGAGGAGTATGAACTTATATAGAAAAGGTTATCCGAATGTTAATTTTATTTTTTATTACGCATAAAAATATAATGTTTGTGCTCTTGAGAACGGCTTAACGGATATGGATGAAATTTTGCACAGAGACAGACCTAGTTAGACCAAAACTAAGACATTTTGGCATACTTTTTATCCAGGTAACAGGTTCCTGTGGGACAGTATGTCATTTTGTGGTGTAGTTCTTGCGAACGAAATCGCAGGCAGCAGCTAGTAGTCAATATTTTAATGCGATAAATATTATTATAATTAAAATCATTTATTGTTATTGTCATTGATGGCGTTTATTCTGTTTTAATAACTACAAAAAAACGTTTGTTAACCGCAAATATTGAATTTTGTTGTATGTCACCGAAAAATATACCATATAACAATAGTCCAAGGTCGTTAAGTTATTAGTAGGTAGTTTAGGAACCTATTTACTTACCAGACATACACTGTAATTTTGAGATTTGATTTAGTTCCGATATTTAATTTTTTAAAGGTTTTATTTTTAAGCCGCTGCTTTACGTAACTGTTAATTTACCAAATCAGTTTAATATTGGACTAGACTACCTAGACTAACTTGAAGTGGATTGCAATTGCAAATATAGGAATGTAATGGAGCCCTATTAAATAAATAGCGCTTTAAAGCGTGAATGAGAAGACAGATTCATGTCGATCTCGAATGAAACTAGACAGCGAGCGAGAGATCGTAGTACTGCCCTTGGCAACGAAAAGATTAGATCTCTAATTAACTAAACGGTCAAGTGCCAGATTTATTTATTTTTACGTTTTTGGGGTGTTTTTTCGAACACATACAGAAAAACAAAGTGTTGAGAGACACATAGGCGTCGGAGATTTGAACCAGCTCTCCAATGTACTACTGCGTAGAACCTGATCACCCGGACATCATTAACGGAGCTCGATGGCGCAGTGGTTAACGCACCCGGTCTACGGGTGCTGAGGTTAAGCAATTCTCGCAAAGGTCGGTCATCGGATGGGTGACCAAAAATGTTTATCTCGAGCTCCTCCGTGCTTCGGAAGGCACGTAAAGCCGTTGGGCCCAGCTGTATTAGCAGTCGTTAACAACCACCAATCTGCACTGGGCCCGCGTGGTGGTTTATGGCCCGTTCTCCCTATCCATCCATAGAGAAGGCTTGTGCCCCAGCAGTGGGGACATAAATGAGCTGACGATGAAGGAATTAACAAAACTGACAGCGCCAGCGACCCACTTTAAAGAATTCGAAGATACGAATTTAGGTATTTCGGATAGTTTGACATGTTTGACGAAGTTTTTTGGGAGCTACTTTATTAAGGCGACGCACCGCTAAACAATTAATCTAGGGCGTTAGCGACCGGTACCATAGGAAAAACTGTTTTTATTTCCTTCAAATTGAAACTACAAATTATTTAAAAAAATTGAACAAGCATATTGAAGTGTGTGTTAAAACTAATCTACTAAGAAAATTTAGATGCTTAAATCGGTCTGGTTTGCCTGTAAAATGCAAATCTATGTTTTGAAAGAGGTTACTTTGATATTTTTTTCTCTGTTATAAAAGTTAACAAATCGTGTTTATGCAACTAGCAAAATAAAGTCAATTGAATGAAAAATCATGTCATCAAATATCACTTTCATATGTTTTGTAATTGCTGGGAAAAATCAAGATCTCCGCCACGCAAATTTCCAATGCGTCGCCTTAATCGTTTATTATTACATACATAGAATTGTACATATTTTTAATCGCCTCTGTGGTCTAATAGTTAAGACCACACCGCTGGTCTAAGACACAGAGGCACCGACAGAGGTCCCAGCTCTCGGGTTCGATCCCAGCGGGGGTACATGTTTGAGTACCTACTCGGTTTGGTTGGTGGTAGGGCTTGTTTGTCCGCCTGGCTAGCTACCATCATCTTATCTAAACATGTCGCCATAACATTAAGGTTATAAGCATTGTTGTGTTCCGGCAGCTAGAGATAAGATAGCCAGTGCCTCAATAGTTGAGGATTCCGGGTGGAGTGCGCTACCATCTTCGGCCTTATCTTATCATCACTTACATCATGCGAGATAAAAGCTAAGTGCTTGCGCGTAAGTAATAAGAAAATACACATTGAAACACACGTCACACAAGAAAAGACATATACAAAAGTTCAAAAAATCTCTAAAACAGATGTCATCTAGACAACCATAACTTTTTGGCTTAGCTTTGACTGGCATAGTGAAGTACAGTTTTCTATTTATAAACATACATGAACCGCTCAAATAGTTCGTAGTTAACTATGCAATCGCAGCTTGACTTGAACTCTTGAATCAGTCGTACTCGTGCTTGAATGGCCTCTCTATCTAAAATCAAAATCCTAATTTCGCTAAAATATTTCTATCTTTTCTTATCAGATTATAGCCATATCGTTGTGTACTCGAACATTATCAACGAACAAATAGTAACAAGCCAAAATAACTTAAGCATCCAAACAATATTGACAAACATCAAGCCACACGCAGACCACAGCTGGACGAAGGCTTACAACCTTGTGGGGATCCTATTACTATTGTATGTCGTTTATAAATAGATTGTAAGGAGTTCTTACCGCGCAGCGGCACGTATCGGTCGCTGGCGCGAATAAACGCGATAATTGTTAAGAATATCTAACTTCTATTATACCCCCGCCCGTAGAGAAGCGACCCCTAGTGGTGACCCCGCTGGAGCACCAATACAAAATTGAAGGATTTTTACAAAAACTACAATACACAACACATACAACAATAACACTAGTGCATACTACATTTTATCATTTTCTCCATAATCGTAGGTATAAATAGTGGAAAATGTTACGTTGTCAATCCAATACACTATCATGAATAAATTATCAAAATTTTAAAGTAATGAAACGAAAAACTTGGATTGGAGAAAGTTTTTTTTATTTCCTGTAAAAATATATTGCTAAAAAGTTATGTTGTTTTTGTAAAAATCCCTTCAATTGTATAAGTACCTACTATTCTACCTAACAATAAAAATATAACATACTTATAGATAAATGTTGTAATAGCTAAGAGCTAAACGGTTAAGCAACTCGTTTGAACAACATTGGAAATGTATAACTTTTAAAATTTTTGTGAACATTCACTTATTTTATTTTATTTTCAAAAAAAGGGGGGAGTATTGTGGGGATCCTATTACTATTGTTTGTATGTCGTTTATAAATAAATTGTAAGGAGTCCTTACCGCGTAGCGGCACGGCACGTATCGATCGCTGGCACGAATAAACGCGAACGCGATAATTGTTGAGAATATCTGACTTTTATTATACCCGTAGAGAAGCGACAAAAAAAAAAGTGTATTCCAATCGCAACAACAATTACTTAAATGAAACACGCAACATATCCACCATACATTCGAACTTTGAAGAGTGCGTCCGTCGTCAACAATTTCATACCAATTGAGCCCATTTGAGTAAACAAAGAACGCGTTCGTTCACCTCTGCCTTTTATAATTTAACTGGTAGTCTTGTTTGGCAATGAATGCTACAGAATGCTATTCCTTTTTTGTTTTCTTGCAGATTTTAAGAAATTCCAAAGATTTTCGCATAGTTATTATCTTATAAGAATCTTCTAATGCTTAGAGGCACATGATTTAGATTGTCATTATATATCTGTAAATCGTGTTCAATTATATGCATATAATGATTCATATTTAGCATTGACTTTAACAACAAACAGAACACATAAGTCATTAAACCTTTACCTTTTTAATTTAACTGGTAGTCTAGAAAGGTCACTGGCAATTCTACTAAAAAACAATTGTTGTTTCAATGGCGTAGTAATTTGCGCGTTCCAGTTACGATTTTGCAAATGAAGCAACTTTTGCAATGCTGACTACTGGATGGGTGAACATATAATGTAATAAATATCTCAAGCTCTTCCGTGTAGGCACGTTAAGCTATTGGTTCTGGTTATTGTCGTCAGATACCAGTCGTTAAAACCCACCACCAATGGAACAGCATGGTGAGTAATGGCCCAACCTCTCCATTTTTTATTGTTAATGTAAGTAAGCTTGAGTCGCGTCGTTTGCGTCGTTTAAAGATTGATAATTAACTGTATTGATCCCAAGCTAAGCAGCTTTGCATAAGCTTATAAATTTATGATTTTCAAGAGAATCTTAATACAATGAAGCTATCAAAACATCCAGACCTGAGACAATGAAGAACGTTTGCGTTGGCTCACTATATGTCTCAGCTATGAAAAACGGCGATTTTATTCTTGAGAAGAATAAATACCTAACTCTTAAGAATGCAATTCGGTATTTTATGACGACGAAACGTCGCCCTAGCGGTCTTTATTACAAATGCCAGATTAGGAATTTCATTATGTTGGGTAACACAGACTGTATTACCACTATGTAATATTCTAAAATATAATCTTTGCCTGAGCTAGTTTGGGCCAATTCTTTGAGTGTGAGTCCGGCTCATCTTGCCAACTCTATATAGGCCTACCACATTGTATGTTTTTTGGGACTCATGATGTGGCAATCTTTGCCCAGAATTTGTCCCGCATATGAGCATAATATTTATATTGCAAATCAAATAACAATTCTAATATTAATGTTTTGCCTCAGATGAGGTCAACTAGGTACTATCTTTTACAATGCAGGTTGCTGCAACTGAAATTGAGCTAATGAGACATTGTTAAACTTCAAATGCCGATCCAGCACACAAAAAATATCTTCTATCTCAATAAATAAAGGTTGTGGGCAAGCCCACTGTGCCTACAACAGTGAATCCGTGCTTGTTAAACTTAGAGTGCTTAGTAATTTAAACAACCATAAATCCAAAACAATTATTTGAGCCAGAAACTTTTCTTTCTTGCATTAGCTTTAAACATCTCAATTCTATTCATTTTCAATTTTATTCTATTCTTCATAAACACATGGGGAGATCAAGCCATAAACCACAACAACAGCCCAATTAATATATATATATATATTACAGCTGACAAAGGCCTCCTCCAACTGTCGCCATCTCTCTCTATCATTAGCTGCTCTTGTCGATTGTGCTATCTGCTATGGCTTTATTGTCAACTAGTGGCATACAGACAGGGAGTCGATGCATAATAAAAAGTAACAATGAAAGCAATGCATTGGTATAGTACTTAATTAAATTATTTTAGTAACATAAATTGTTGTCAAAATAAGCGTAAAATGTAATTTATACTGTCTGAATAAAGGCTATTATTATTATTATTATTATCTCTTTATTTCTTTTTTTTTTTCTTAGCCTAGGTTTGTTATAATATTAATATAAAAGTAAAATACAAAAGCACATACAAAACATAAAAATATTATAAAAAACCTAACCTAGTTTTTTTATTATTATTATTATTATATATTACAGCTAAGCGTACTGCCTTTAACTCACCTGATGTTAAGTGATGATAAGGCCAAGTGTGGAAGCACAATTCACCTGCAAACCTTAACTACTGAATAGGCAAAACAGGCAATTTTATCTCTAGCTGCCAGAACACTATAATGCTACAAATGTTGATGTTATGCCGAAATGAGGATTAATGAGGGTTTTTACAACAATGGCTGGTGCCATCACCAAAGTATGTATGTATGTATGTACCTATGTAAAGAAATAAGTATTTTAATAAAATAACAATTTCTTTTGATACATTTAGATACTTACTTACAATAGAATAAAAAGCTTATTTGCTTGAAATAATTATTAAATGTTCAGATACAAATTAAAGGAATAAATACTATTGACTCTTGATATATTATAAAGAGTTATTTAATAAAGACTATTAAAACATATAAAAAGAATATTAATGTTAGGAATTCAGCTTACGGTAAAGAGAACTTTTGCAATAGAGTCAATAATATTTATTCCTTTAAATTGTATCTGAACATTTAATAATTATTTCAAGCAAATAACCTTTTTATTTTATTTGATTTTAAACTTAAACCATAATAACCTAAATTACAAGGGATAAACATACATTATCACAAAGTCAGTCATATACAGTCATTTAATTATACTTTCAATAGCACCATTCTATTTACAAATAACCTTGTACATATAGTGAAGATCACAGCTAAAACTTAATTTAACTATGTTGATAACAATGTCAGTTAAAACATTACATGCATTTAACAGAAGGTAATTGTCACGAAAATCATTTTAGTATTTTTACATTTAGGATAGTTTTAGAGTAGGTACATCTGGTCTAAAAACGGTCATTGTATTCAAGGATAAATACTATTATTAAATCTTAAATGTCCATTAACTAGTAGCAATATTAAGGCAATATTTAGAAACACTAGAAATCGAATCAAACACATCTAATCTACTACACTAAACTTTTATATTTCATGTAAATGCGAAATACTAGGGTTACAGTTACAGTACCGAAAAATCAATACGCACCTGATTCTCTTGAAAACTGTTTGACCACTCAGACGTCCAAGTCTTCACCGCAAACATGTCCGATTTCTCGTTAATATTATTTAATAGTCCCACTACGTCCATGTTCGCTTATTTTAATTGTCAATGCAATACCTTTGTTTTAAAAATAAATTACATTTTTCAGCGGTCTCTTCAGATCAAGTTCTACAGACTAATCAAGACTAATGATGGACTAATGCTAATCAGCTGTTGACAGCTGTTGACATTGACATGACAATAAAGTAAAGTGATGAACTAAATGGTATTTCAATTGTTCAATTAATAATTCGATAACTGATTTTAATCATCATAGTTCGTAATCAAATGGTCATTACTTCTGTTTGTATGTTTTTGTGCAATTAAGAATAAATATATATTACTACAGCTGCAAAATATTATAAGCCGTTCCTGATTTCAAACTAATCAACTAGAAGATTTATTTTCAGTGCTTTCATTATTTTTAATTTTTGCCTCTTGTTTTAGGGGTTAGTCCAATTATATTATATATTATAATATAATCTATATTATATACAGACAGACCTATATATCATACTATCCAAAATTGTCAAATTTCTTCAATAAAAGTTTAACCACATTCTATTGACTTACCTACGTAGATTAGATAGGCTTGTTGATAAAATATCGATACATCGATTTAACGATATTTTTAGTTTAATGTATCGATATTTTAGGCGATATGTTTTTCCGATATGTAACTAAAATAACCAATCAATATCGGATACTCAAACACGACAATAAACATGGTAGTAATCTCGTTAATAATATTTATTCTAAAATAACCAATATCGAAATTCGTATCAAAATTTATATTTTTTTATTTATTGTCATCTCATCGCGATCTAACTAAATTCGCTAGAATTTGAAGCCGTAAAAGAGTATTGTTTTATTGTGCGGTTCCTAACAACAGGAGCCGGCTGACGGCAAAACACGTCAAAAATAGAGTTTTATTACTCTCACTGCCGCCGAACAAATACTGGTTTGACTGATTCCTTTGTTTTATTTGAGATTTTCATGATTAAAATATTAATTTAAAATAAAAAATCTGTTTTTATTACTGGGCTAGCCTGACCTAAATTAAATTTTTAACTTATTTAAAAAAAAGCAAGAGGTTATCCTTTTTTTTAAAGTCGGTTAAAAAGACCGAAAGAGAGAAAAGAAGAAGAATCGATATACAGGATTATAGGAAAAGTCGACCTAGATCCGTTAAGGCACGCCCTTAACGGATAGTTCCCATCGTTTCTGACTGATTTGACGATGGAACACGTAGCATAAGAAACTCAGTTTTTTTTAAAGAATTCTCATAAAATCCTAGACTGTCGTACCGCAATGGGGGATCGTCCGTTTAGTGTTAAACTTCTTGCCAACAATGTATCATTCAACAACCCTATACATAGAATATGCTGTGATTTTAATGAATTACTCAACGAAAAGGGAACCTCCATTGTGACCTGACATGTATAGTTCGTCGCTGAACACTTTTGAATTTAATCTAGGTAAATTAATAGAGTAAGAACATGTTTATTATTTGAATCTTTTATTTTCTATTAACATTAATAATATTGAAATAATAAATGGATACAATCAAATAGTTATAATAATTAAATATTCCAATTTAAAACCTTAATCTAAAAGACCACCGCGGGCCACCCCCGGCTCAAATGTTCCCATGATACCGGCAGCGTTACCACGTTGTATTGCCAGGGAGAGTCTCTGAACCAGGTACGACCCGCAGCGGTGATCGTACCCACGATCCGCTAAACGGTGCCCTAATTTGGCAATAAAAGATTTCGCTTCCGTGCCCCACACCCCAGAAGTCTCTACAGCTAAAGGGAGAAAGTGGTACTGTGACTTCAAGGCAGCATACTTCAAATGTTTCTGCCTCGCGGCACTCTCAGCAGCAGAACCAGCAGTCCGCATTGTGCCTTGAATGTGCGACGTCGCGAAGGTGCTAACGCATGTCGCATCCCACAACAAGCAACGAACCTTCTCCCAGGGAACCAAGGTCAAACCATCCGGCCTCTTGCCGTCTGTTCGGCTCAAACCCGGGGGCTGCAGAAGGCACGGAATATTGGCGGTTACCAATGCCCGCCAGATGATGTCGTTCAGAGCGTGATGTCTCGGGAACCTGCCAGCGCATCTACAGCAGCTCAACCCGTGGTGCCCGTTGGCCTCAACCCGAGCTCCGCATATACAACGATATGGTTCACAAATGTTGCAACCAAGCCTCAATGCTACCGCCACTCGCAAGCAATCATCGTCCATGAAGGTACCCAATTGTGGAGAAGTCAACGCATGCAGCCAGGCGCCTGCTTCTCGTTGCGATACCGCTCTGAGCCTTGCTAAATCCAATGCGCTGGCGCCGTCCTTTAGCTCAGCGAGGGTCAAAATGGATCGAACATCGTCCCAGTTTCGTTGAACTTCGGGGTGATCGGGGGTATCATGATCGGGACAAAAGATCGACCAAGCAGCCAAAGCCTCACTTGCAAAAGGCACTTGAAATCCGTTACCATTTACGTTGAGTATGTGAGTAACGAGACTTAGTGCCCCATGCATAGAAGCCATGAAAGCTGGTAACGCCGTGTCCTGTACCCGACGAATGCCAATTCCACCGTGCCTTATTGGCAGGGACGCCTGATGCCACTGTCTATCATCTAGATCCACGTTAAGGATGCTTTCTAGGGTTTCTTTAAGGCTGTGGTCAATAACCGATATTTCCGCTTGTTAAAGCCTTAACGGAGCCGTCCTCACAGAATAATTTAATTTAGGTATCGACAAACAAGATCGTAGAAGGGTTAAGGCAATATGTGGAGGCAACCGCTCCAAATGACTACGACTTGACAATAGTTCCTGATTTTTTTATTTGAATTGTATTAACTGTTTAAATTTAATTTTTTTAAATTAGGGTGTGAGTTTTATTCAATTTTAATGATATTAAGTATCTTAATGTTTTATCATTATATTTAATTTAAATTAATTTTAATTTGGTACAGATATGTATTTGTATTGTATTCGAATATCGATTATTTATAGTATTTCAATAATTTTTATATATTTCATTAATAATGTATCAAATTCAGAGTAGATTATGTTGCCATGTTAAAGATTTATCATGCCGTGTACATACGTCATATGAACTACAACATGTCCTTGATACTTATCTTTTAACATTTTAACACGCTATGTTGTATTCTGTTTGTGTACCAAATATTTTTTTTATAAATCGATATATTTTTCGCGATGTGTCGAGATCGATATTGATACTTTATAAATATCGATGTATTGATAACATTAGTCTGACTGACAACATTACAAGTTTTAAAAGTTATGTTTTAGTCATAATGATAAGAATATATTAACTTTATTGTTTTAGTACTAAGTACATTAACATTTACAGTGCGCAGAGCCCGTTAAAGCCCCAGTACATAATGGCCTGTGGCCTGTGATGGGCCATGCTTTGCAATGCACAACTGTACGACGACCACGATCACTTGTTGTTCACACAATGGCGCATGGCTCATTGCTGCCTGGCGAAACACTTACGATGGACGTAGAAGTAATTACGGCCACGGCTATTTATTTATATACTGCTTACAAGTATACTTTTATACTAACATTATAAAGAGGATAGATTTGATCGTTTGTTTGTTTGTTTGCATTGTATAGGCTCCGAAAGTAATGGACCGATTTGAAAAATTCTTTTAGCATTAGAATCCTACATTATCCCTGATGGATATAGGCGATAGAAGAGCCTCGTCATCTGAACATAACATGCAGTAATGTAGGTACGATGTTTCAGTTCAATGACGCATGGAATCACATTGCAAATTCCTGTTTCGGAACTAAAAATAAAGAAAGAGACATTAAAATTTATACTCAATAAACTGGAAAGTCTCTTCATTGCTCCACGGCGATACTGACATTTTGGGCGATCAAAAATTCAAGTACTAGCCTAGCACGCAACAAAAAGTGCACTATCCCGGTCAGCGGTCGGTGGTCGGTGACGAACTAAACAATGGGCCATTGTGTGAACACCAGAGGCCACGCTACGCCACGATTTCTTTGAAGTGTGCCCAAAAAACCGACAACATCCCGATTGCGCGCTATGATTGACAATAAATTGTCCGCCACTATATGCCATTACCCCCGTACACAATGGTGATTGCCTGAAGTAGGCCAGCATACGCCATTGTGTACTGGGGCCTAGAGTATATCAGAAGAATACCTTATATTTTGCAATAGAATGCTTTTATATTTGCATAGTAGAATACTGTGTGTCAAATACACAATTTTCGCGATCATGTTAAGGCTAACAAAAATATGATTATATTTGCCTTGTTTCGGTTATCCTATTCCGTACAACTTAAAATCAAAATAATAATAGCATTATAATACAGTAATACCTTCATCATCATCATCATCGTCAGCCATATGACGCCCACGGCTGGGCATAGGCCTCCCCCAAGGATCACCAATTTTTATTAAATTATTTTTATCGTTGTAGTAATGGTCTCTTCTTAAGTAAATAATAATTGTGTTTATAAAGCTATTCATATATAATTAGGTACCTGGCTTGAATATTTATATACCTATTAAAATTTTAATTGTTCTTTGAGAAAATGGTTATTTATTTTCACACATTGATTCTTAATTTTAATACTGTAACAGTTTTCAAAGAATACTTGCTTATCATTACATGTTATTGTTTAAAAGCATATTTTGGCAAAGAAAAGACAAATTAAACATACGTGTCGAAGATCGTAGCCTAGTAGAAAATATAATGTTATCCGTCAGGGTAAAAATAAATTAAGTGGTAACACCAATCGTTTCTATTTATTTATCATTCGTTCTTTCAGAGCCGGGAGAGTGAACACTTTTGAAACCAGTCAGTTTTGTCTGTGGCGTCAACTGGCGTTGGTGTGTAGTTTTAGTTATTCTGTCTGTGTTTGCATTGCCTGTGGAAGAATGGAAGTAAGTTAAAATTGGAAATTAATTTGGAAGTGGAGTGAAAGGGCGGTGAGGAGGCCTAATCGTAATAGATCTTTAACTTTTTGGCTGTAAATATTACCTTTATCAAGCGTTCACTCTATTTTATTTAGTCTACAAGGTAACGTAAAAGTAATTTTGTAGCAGACAAGTTAGCTTGGTCGTTTGAATTCTCGATAGTGGCTAGGTAAGGGAAGATGGCGTCCTTTGAAATAGGTATTAGGTAGTGATTACCAATATCTTAACCTTACAGATGTCACGCTACCGAGAATGGGACCTGTCCTGCAAGGTCTATGTGGGAAATCTTGGTACCAACGCTTCCAAATATGAAATCGAGAAAGTATTCTCCAAGTACGGAAACATACGAAACGTGTGGGTGGCGCGGAACCCGCCTGGTTTTGCATTTGTTGAGTTTGAAGATCCACGTGATGCTGAAGATGCTGTACGAGGTCTTGATGGGACGTAAGTAGCCACATGCCATTTAATATTGTAAACCACAAAACTTATGACAAAATTATTGATTGATCGACGGCGGAGTCACCAGACATTCATATTACGCCATTTTGATTCCACTCCACACCTACCCGATACCCCCCGCTATCTAGAATGGACCTACCGACCTAGGTACGCGGCATGGGTTTATCTATTCATGATATTATATTTCAAAGACCACAAGATGTTTGTGTAAATACTGTCTACTGATTAAGTTCAGTATACCTACCTACCTAACCCAAAGAATAACCTTTAAAAAGTTCCTACTCAATTCAATTACCATGCAACATGATAACACTATTGCTAGCATAAATAACCATGCCACATATTGAATCATTAGGTCACAGTGATCATCACTAATTAGCCAATGTTATTAATTACTAGATGTGCAATTTTTTTGCAATTGTGCAAGACTAAGATAAAAAAAAATTTTGCAAATTATGATTATTTAGGCCCAGACCAAAAACTTAGAAGAGGTCTTTGTCTAAAAGCAAACTGTCTTACGAGATTTTATGTTAAATAAATAAAATAAACTGTTAACAGAAATAAAAGGCTTTACTGTTAACTCAAAAACTTGTAAAGTATGTGTTCTGACAAGTCAATATATTTCAAAAATATCTATATTAACGGTTAAAAGGATATAGAGGATAAGCGACACTTGGGAAAATGAGTTATGAATGCCATCTTAGTTGGAACTTTCCGATCTTTCAAATGCGCTTACTCCCATGTCTCTACTATAAGTTTTATAGTCGCTTACGCCCTAGGCGACAGCTCTTCACATACGAATTTTCAATTGGTATAAGCAACAAGATTTGAGGTCTTTTTTTTAGTATGGCACTTATGCGTGTGTTAAAACCGTTCAATTTATGGCTCTTGGTTGGTTGTCTTTTACCGACACAGACTTTTAGGGAGTTTATCTATACCACACCATACAAAATGCATTCCAAGTTTATTTGTTGGTGTCATAACCAATATAGAATGTATGTTGTAATGCATTTTGGAGATATTACAGCACGCTCCTTAGATCCGTTTCATTTTTCAATATGAAACGCTTGAGTCATAAGTGTGCTACATTAGAATACCTCCATACTGAGACTGTGATGTGACTTTTCTATTGTTAAATGGCACTTGTCTCGGAATGGGGAACATTTATATTTCTCAATCAATAAACTGTTTTCTTGATAATGACATAGTTGATATTCTACATACATATTACTTATTTTTAGGCGTTGCTGTGGTACCCGTATTCGTGTAGAGATGTCTAATGGTCGTACAAGACGGGATCGACGATACTCCAGGTAAAAAATGAACTTTTTTTGTTATTGAATTCAATACAATACATAAAGTACATCATAATTTTAATATACTTTTCACTCTGAAAACTTATGATGTATTTTTTAGATCATAAGCATTGCCTTTTTAATTCCTTTTTATTTTTTATTGTGCTTTATAATGAGTTTATTATTTAACATACATAAAATTCCAATATAATGACTTGCTCACAGATAAATTGCATAATTATTAAGTCCTCTAAACAGCAGTAGATATAAGCAACTGACATTGAGTAATTAAAAGTGGTGGGTGTTGGAACGTTTGCAGGTCCATTTTATCAACCAACCACCAACACACCGACCTCACCACATCTCTTCACCACAACTACGGCTCGTTAACCAATAAGACATCCGCGAACGTCGCTCGCTACAACATCTTGCTCAACTTCTGCGATTGGCTCCTCAAACTTCAACACGCAACTGAAGCCTTCAACAACTGCGTCCGATCTATACTCCCTACCGCCATTACCTAATCCTCTACCCCGATAAAACCTGGACAATTCCGCACTATTGCTGAGGCCATCAATAAGAACCGATCACCCTGAATATCATTGCAACCCTGATGCTTCACTGACTGCGCACACACTCGTCGTCACCGAGGCACCGAGCTAGAAATACTACTTAACAACGGTCAACTCAACTCCCCGTGTAACCGCATAGTTTTCTCGAAACTCCCGTTAAAGTCATCGTTCAACGGAAGATAATGTTGATACTTCGCCTCCGTCCAAGTAAAAAGTCCCCCGGCTTCAGCAGCCCTACAACAGTCAACGACCTACTCCGCAGGCTCACCAAGGCTCGGTACTATTTGAATCCTATACTTAGCACTACCTTACCTATTAGTACTAGTTAAAAATAAGTGTTGGCGTTTAGGTATAACTAGGATATTAACTAGTAATGTAGAATGTAATAATTTGTTGTTAATAGTTTTTTTAACTTCCCAATAAATTGCAAAGCTAAATTTATGGTTTAATATTTTAACAGATTTGTTTATCGACATCAGAAATCAGAATCTACGAGAACTTAAAATTATCGGTTAAAGGGACATTATTAACAAGTCAGCAATACAATGCTCTTTTGTAGTATCGCTCGGCGAATGCTCTCACGTGTGTGAATGTTCGAAGGTCCCGCAGCCGCAGCCCGCGGCGCCGCTCGTACTCGCGCGGGCGCTCGGGCTCGCCTCGCCGCTCGCCCTCGGTGCGTCGCCGGTCGCCGTCGGTGCGCCGTTCGCGGTCGCGCGATCGACGAAGCCGCTCTGACAGCAAGAGCAGGTAATGAGGTACTTAGATGAGGAACGCTTTGATTTCCTTTTGTTTTTTTATGTTTGTAATTGTTTTTCCTTTTTTTTTAAATTTTATACACCTGAAGAATTACGCGTGGAAGTATACATGTTGGAAAAGGAAATATGAAATAGCTGCTAACTTATACTATGATACAAAGTATCATAAAATTTGTACCATAGTTACTTACACTATGGGGACAAATTTTATGATACATAATAGTATAAAAAAGCGAATCTTTTCAATATGTTATGTTCTTTTCCAAAAACCTGTATAGCTTAGTTTTTTTGTTTTGTTAATTTTCCCTCAAATGTGCCTACGGTCCTAAAACCTGATATGATACAGAACCAACTCGTCATAAGGGTGTGTCCCACACAAAATTCGAAGTACAAGATTTTTAAATCATTATGCCATTTCTAATGAAACTTTTTAAGACAATACAGAATTTTAAGTGGACTTGAAATCACTTAAAGGAGATGTTTCGAAATAAGTATGGAGTCTGGGTCAAGTCTTTGTACACTAAACATACTGAAAATTTTTCATTTTCGCTTATTATGCTTTGTTTATTGGCAAAAAGTAAGATTTTTTGCTGATACTCGAACATCAATAGTAAAACAATAATAACGCCAGAGTGATGTCATGTGTAACTGACAATACTTTTGATCAATGACATGTGTTTTGAAATAACAATTACAGAATATCTGCTGGCTGTTTGTCATCATCAGCTCTCGGAACAATACTAGCTGCGATCAAGTGAAATTAATAATGTATTCACTTATTTCAACAGTGGATTCGAAGTCAACTTACAAGATACAGTTCAAACAGAGTAGGTTTTTACCCTGTGATTCAAGTTAATTTAGAAAATGGTTTTCTTACTGCTGTTTAATTAGAGAAAATTATCTTTAAATTGAGATATTTTCTCCACAAGATTATAAGATAGATATTATGGGCGTAAGCTAAAACTCCAGCGAAGACCCGTTCCGTGTGCACCGCTTGTGTTTCGTATGGGAAAACCCGTCACACGCGTCCTACATATTTTATTTTTATTTTTTGCGAAACACGCAGCGTGCGCCCCGCGCGTCTACCTTTGTTTTAGCGGACGCCCTTAGTATTTACAATTTTTGAGATTGTTTAGTGTAGAGTATATATTATTATAATGGGCCTGGCCCATTTAGAAAAATCTCTGTTTAAGAGTAACAATCTGTTTTTATATTGTCTTCTAAGTTTGTATGGGCTATGTAAACCCTCTTGAATTCCTCATTAGCATTACATAAATACCTTGCTTCCAAAATATACTAATTCTAAAATTATTATTTAAAATTGGTATATTTCTTACTCAAATCTACTACTTCAAAAATTCAACATACCATGGTGTCTAATGCGAGTTTCAGTAGCCATTCGATCACGTTAAGAGCGTTTACGCCGCACACTAGCGCCACTAATAAAAAAAACATCTAGTAATTAGAGATAGAAAATCAAATTATGCTCAACAAACTATTTGAATGAAGTAATTTAGCAGACGGCCGTTACGGCCACTTTTAACTATAACGCCATATTTAACTAAACCATAACATGTCAGGTGTTCATTAGGTGACGTAAAAATGCCAAATTACTTCATTCAGATAGTTAGTTGAGCATAATTTGATTTTCTATCTCTAATTACTAGATATGTTTTGTTTTTTCATTGGCGACGCTAGTGTGCGGCGTAAACGCTCTTAACGAAAACGAAAATTAGTATGGCATTGAAGCAGCGCCTCCTGGCAGAACACGAGAGTTAAAATTTTGCCATACAAATTCTCTCAAATACAAATTCAAATGGCGAATAAATTCGCACTTTTCGGCACCCTGAATAGAAATGGTGTTATAAATTATTTTATTTCTCCCCAGGTTCTAACTCAATAAGACGAAAGTACAAGGGACAACAGATTGTAATATAGTGATACTTTATAGTGAATGTGTGTATGTGTGAAATTTTTAAGTATTGGTGTATGATGAGTTTACTTATGAGAACTAGATTTTTAAGTATGGATTTGTTGCTCGGACAAAATTAGATAATACACAACTATTATTATCTTCACTGATTAAAATACATAAGTAATTTCTATTTACTTTTAAGCATTGTATATTAACGTAGGTACATTATGTCATTATGTATTATTTCACTTTCACAAAACTTTACCTACGGATTTTGTAATAAGAATAATTATTGTAAGACAACACAAATATAGCAATAATGTGGGATTAGAATTCATTTTTTATTTTTATTCAACCCTGACTGATTTTTTTTAGAGGACCGATTATGACCAACTTAAAGAGATACTGAAGTGTAAGTTCAGCCGCACTTTGGGCACAGATTGCGTTTTCGTACGAATACACCACGATGCATCTTGATCCTTCGACTAGGTACGAACTAGACGTGCGTGTACGTGTGTGGCTCATCTTGGCATGGCCACCATCACCAATTAAATCTGTCTATAAAGATAGTACTTGCATATGTCGGTAGTATAGTATGAGCCTCATCCTGTCGTCATGGCCGCATATGACCCCTAATAACTTTTTAACAATTGACCGACAACAACGTCTGATAGATTCGACGTCCAAAATCAATCCAAACTTGTTTTGTTTATTAAATAAATAAAGCATATAATTAACTGATACGGTAGTAGTACTTATTAGTTAGGTACTTTTAACCCCCTTATTCATATAAACTACTTATGCATTTTTTAGTTAAATATTGTTTTGTCAACGTCAATCAAACGTCATTTTAACAATAATTAACTAATTTTTATTTTATTTATTTATTTATTGATTAAGGCTTACAAAACAAGTTACAGTCTAAGCATGCACTTAATTTGTATTACACTTTTACATTGAACTAAACCGTAACTCTTAAGATGTAGGCACAATAAGATCCAAGTAGGTATACAGGTACTAAAAATGAGGGTTAATACAGTATAGATATTCTACGTTTATACTAGGTTCCTAAAGAAAAACAAAAAAAAATATAATAATAATGTTGAAATGTTTAGATTAATCAAATGTATTGAAAGATATTCAAACAAGGGCAGCTTGAACTTCTTTTTTAAATTTGTATAGGTTCTTATCAAAAATGTCCAAAGAAAAATGTCTAGCAATAGTTTCATTGTATAGACGACACATTCTAGTTAACGGGTTATAAAATGAGGTATTGTTTTTGTATACCTACTTGAAGACAAAATAATTTATAGGAGGAACTTCGGGATTTATATCTTATATTAAAATTGAGCTGTGATAGAATAGATGGTGAATCGATATGCGAGTTTACAATTTTGTAGAGATAAATTAATTCATGACATTGGCGACGGGAAGCAAGCGAGGAAATTTTGAATTTATCGAGTTTTGCACTGTATGATTTATATTTACGTCCCAAATAAAACCTGTAACTGAGTATGTTGAGAAATTTTTTCTGCACTCTTTCAATACTTTTAGAGTGAACATCATAATATGGAGACCAAATGATAGATCCATACTCCAAAATGCTTCTGACAAGGGAATAATAAAGATATAAAAAGGTATTCTGATTTCTGAAATCTTTAGTGGAACGAGAAATAAACCCAAGAAGTTGGTTACCATGAGAAATGATGTTATCGTAATGGGGACGAAAAGTCAGGCTAGCATCAAAGTAAACCCCTTTGACAACTATTTTCCGTTCGAGAGTCAAACCATCAAGAACGTAATCAAAATGTATTTTATGTTTAGCAGTTCCAAAAGAGATATTAAAGCATTTGTTTGTGTTTAAAAGCATTCGATTATCAGTGCACCAAGTAGCAAGAGAAGTCAAATTACTTTGCAGTATGAAGCAGTCATGAGAATTCTTAATTGTCATATAGATTTTAAGATCGTCAGCGTAAAGTAAGCAGGGGCATGTCAGGTGCTGTGCTATATCATTTATAAATATAATGAACAGCAAAGGCCCTAGGTGCGAGCCTTGCGGTACGCCAGAGGTAACTGTTACTGGTAAAGATAGATGTCCCTGAATACTAACCAACTGACTCCTTTTGTCTAAATAAGACATGAACCATCTCAATAAATTTCCGTGAATCCCATAACCTTCCAACTTCTGCAAAAGTATGGAATGATTAACCTTATCGAAAGCCTTTGCAAAATCTGTATATATCGAATCTACCTGGTATCTATTAGCAAAAGCAGCGCAAAGGTAATTTTTATATTCTAGAAGATTGCTAATAGTCGATCTATTTGCTACAAATCCGTGTTGAGAGGGGGTTATAACAGGCTTGACATGATAATAAACTATAGTGTAAATAATAGATTCAAATAGTTTTGCAAAACATGACAAAATGCTAATGGCCCTGTAGTTTTAACATTCATCTCTTGCTCCCGATTTGTGAATTGGAATAATAAAGGCTTTCTTCCAGCATACGGGGAATACGCCACTCGCAAGCGAACCATTGAAGAGCAAGTGCAATGGCAGACTCAATTCATTACAACAACTCTTTACAAAGTGCGGCGGGATTCCGTCGGGACCGGCTCCTTTATCATTGTCTAGGCATTTTATTTTATTCCTAATAGTTTCCATCTCAATTTGAATGTCTGACAAACAACATGTCTGCAAAAAGCTATTATCAAATGATATATTATGAATTTCCTTTTTCTCAAACACTGTGCCAAAGTAATTAGAAAACATTTCGCAAATTTCGTTTATATTTGACGAGCTGCCTTCAGCGTACTTCATTGTTTGAGGCATGGATGTAGATCCTTTTTTATCCTTTACATAACGAAAAAAGTGTTTAACATTATGCTTTATAGAGGATTCTATAGAGTCAAGATAGGATTTGTAACATTTATCCATTAGAGATCTACACCTAGCGCGAAGCAAGTCAAAAGAGTCGTAATCAAGTGGGTTAGAAAACCTTTTGTATCGTCTGTGAAATTTTTGTTTTTCTTTTAAGCAGCGTATTAGTGCTGGACTAAACCAACAAGGGTAGCGATTAGTTTTAGCACTTGTCATTGGAGTATGTTTTAGAATGATTTCGTTTAATTTCTCATAAAACCTATTTACGGAAACATTTATATCAGTATCCGACAAATATTCTACCCAATTAACTGAATTCAAATCGCTACGAACACCAACCACACTGCATTTGTAAAAATTTGGTCTTTTAATATGGTTCTGGGATGTACTCTTAGGCAAAGAATCAGAAGTCAGAATATCCATGAGTAATGGTGGGTGGTGACCGTCAACGCGACTCAATGCTGTGGCTCCATAAACACTTAATATAGATTTATTACTCAAAATAAGATCTAGGAAACGATTGTTTTTATTTGGAATATTATTAAATTGATATAAATTACCAAAAGACATAGTTTCTAATAAAAGTTCAGATTTACGGTCATGCGCTGGAGAAGGTAACATGTGTCTATAGTCAGGAGAACTTGTCCATTGAATATTAGGTGTATTGAAGTCACCCAAAATTAAGAATTCTGTGTCACTATTCATACTTAATTAATACATACATAATTAATGCAAATATTTTTATGAATAAGGGCAAGGGGGTATTTTGTGCAACCTTAATTATTTTTTATGTGATTTAAGGTTCACAGTAAGCTGAAGTTAATGCTATCAAATGTTTTTTCAGATTTCGTTATTCAAAATTTAAATATATAGGTATGAACAAACAGGACCACTTTCGAGATGCATTTTTGTTCCGGATCCTTTGTTTATCTAGTAGAATAGAATAGAATATTAATTTATTTCTCATCACACATAGGTACAAGACATAAAAAAAGACAAAACTATTACAAACACTATTCATCATCATCATCATCATCTCAGCCAAAAGACGTCCACTTCTGGACAAAGGCCTCCCCCAAGGATCTCCACAACGACCGACCTATTTTGTGAGACTGGTGTCTAAAAGGGTAAATGAATACCTGTTCAGGTCCCACGCCACGGTTATTACAGCTATATTTGTATTTGCACTAAATAGGGGAGATCATTAATCGTACAATGGTTTTATTTTTGTAGGTACGAGAAACAAATACATATAGGTACCTACATACAACATATGATTATGTACTTACTTATGTGTGGTACACACAAGTACATAATTCATCGAAGTATTTGATACATTAGGAAAGTGTAAAAATACCTGCATATAAATACACGCGACTACACCTATAGACTAGATGTATTCTGTGGACTTGCATCTCACTCAATTTGGTAGGGACAAAACTGCGCAAATGATAAAAGCATTGATCGATTTGTAAACATTTATTGAAAACAAGTGTAAATAAATATTCCAGTGTGGCTGCAGCCTAAATAAATTCGTACACAGATAACATGATTAGTAACCATATTGATACCTAATCCTTTTATCAACGTTCAAGGAACTGACAAGCTAATTAAAGGGCAGTTGAGGGTTCATTCATATCTATTAGCTGCGTAACCGAGGGCCAGACTTTCTCGTGAATGGAAAAGGCGCGTCTGGGAACGCTTTTGAGTTTAGAGATCGACGCTCAATGGACGACCTTTGGAGACTGTTGAATTCCTTATACCAAACAGTGTCAGAAACTCTGTACTAGACCAGAGCGCCTAGTGCGAGTTTTAAATGTGCTTCCGATTGCCGGCTGCTGCACACTAACTGATATACGCAAGTGATCTATTGGTTTGTATGAATCATCAATCAACAAGGTCATTTCAAAGTCACCTTGTAGTAGGAGGGGCAGCACCAAAAAAGGAGACATACCTAAGGTACAAATACAAACTTCAGGCTTCATACAAACGCGCTGGAGCTTGCCCCGCTTTTTTAACCGCCTTTGTGGTCTAGTGGTTAAGACCACCGGATTAGACCCAGAGGTTCCGGGTTCGATTCCCAACGGGGGGTACATGTTTGTGTACTCAGTTTGGTTGGTAGGGCTTGTTTGTCCGCCTGGCTAGCTACCACCATCTTATCTAAATATGATGTCGCCAGAATATCGTTTGTAGCATTTTGTTGTGTTCCGGTAGCTAGGGATAAGATAGCTAGTGCCTCACTAGTTGAGGAGCCCGGGTGAAGTGCGCTTCCATCGTTGGCCTTATCATTACTTAACATCAGGTGAGATCAGGGCACTGTGCACAGGTACCCGTAAAATATATTTAAAAAAAAAGACAACCTTTCACGGACACTGAATCTCGCAACAACAACTACGTTCCGACTGTTCCGAGGTACGTCGTGTCTGTGAGAGGATCCGCTCGCTTGCTTAAGAAACCACAGATTTAGCTGAATACTGCCACTTGAAACTTGACATTTCTAGATTCTACACTTCACGACCGCCTGCAATAAAAGCGCGAAAAATGCGATTTAAAATAATAATTTGTTCCGCGATGTTGGCAGAACGGCTTCTCGACGTTAGATAATCAAACAAATTGAAACATGTTTATAGCTACCGACCGTATCATCATGCATTTTTTTTGACGTAGACTTTGTTGCTTCAAGCAGGGTAGCGGTGTGAGTTGCTCGATCACGGTATGTACCTTTAAATGGCTCCGCACACTAGGCGACACGCGACTGCGACAGCTCGGCGATTAGACGCGACGACAGGCTGCGGCCGACTTTGTTCAAAGCTCCGCAAACTTGGCGTCAGTCGCAGAGTCGCGACGACAAGCTAGGCGAGTCGCAAAACTGACGCTCACGACTGTCGTGTGTGCGCGTTCACAACGCGCGCTCACGACTGTCGTGTGTGCGCGTTCACAACGCGCCTAGACGCAGCGACAAATCGTCCAGTGTGCGGAGCCATATAAGCTTACTTTCTGGTGTCTTAGTTTATGGCAAGAACCTTAACTTAAAATGTTTTTATTAATTTTACTTAACACTACGATTGTTTCTTATTACCTAAATATGCAACATGCCTTTGTTGGCGATGTGTAAAAAATTCAAAATAAATACATGTGCCAACACTAACAAATATTGTGCCTATAACATGAAGTGTTGTCAGGTTGTTCTTAAAAATAATGGAAGATATCAACAACGACACAAACTTTCTCAAAGTTAATATAAATGTAACTGTTACTGATGTTTCTTTGGTGGCAAGCTCGTGGACGGAATGTGTGCAGTAGAACTGACATATAATGTTGAATGCTATGAAAAGCCATATATCCCACGGCAGACTTAAAGCTGTGTTTTGAAGATGAGGGTACATTGGCGCAAAAATAGGGAATCCAATAGCGTGCGTGTAAAACATCATCTGAAGCAGATAAAAAAATATATTAAATTATGAGTGCAAGTATAAAACAAAAGTTCAATAACAAAAATATCTAAACTAGAACATTATTTTAAAATGGGTAAGTAAAGCTTTAAAAAAATATATTAAAAATAAATTAATATAATGAACCAACAAACGCAAACTTTCACAACTTTCTGCTTTGTTAATATTTACAGGTGATAATTTGAACTAGCTGCTATCAGAATTAGTTTTACATAAACATTATAAAATCAGCTTGCCAGAATACAGTTAATTACATTAAATTAAATAAGTAAAAAAAAACTGCATGCCTCATCAGGGTGTTTTCCATATTTGCTGAATAATGTTTCTTGCTGGAGCCCTGTTAAAGCACCAGTAATTAAAGTGCTCAATAAAATGGCCACTCCAATACACCAATAGATGAATGTTCCTTTGTTTTCCCCAGTGGGTGCTCCTGCATACATAGCCATCGCTACGCCTATGCTTATGAGCACCGAACCAACAGCTTTTGATAGCTTGGGAGACTGTTTTTTTACTATACAATAAACAATCATACCGGCCGGCGAAGATGCAGACCTGAAAAATACACAAATAAAAGAAAACTTAAGAACTGACATATAAAATTAACCAAGAAATATATATTTGTGACCCAACATAGTTATGTTAGGCCAATATTGTAGGTTTTGGTTTAACTTAATTATCAGCTTATGAATTAAAAACCACTTTTGAACATGAACATGGAATCAACAGCACTTTGAATAAAAAAATATAAATTAAACAATTTTTCTAATTAAATTAACTCTGTCAAAAACACTATGAAATATCCAAACTGTACATGACATGCAGAGAAATCAGAGGCACACTGCTTAACTATAAAATATGAAAATACTAAATAAAACTGAAGCTAAATACTAAATTAAAACATAATTACCTTATAATCATGTGTAATGTTGAAGGCACATGCAATGAATAAACATAATTATTTGAAACATGTGTTATAAAAAACAAACCAGTCAGTATTATATACTGCTTGAGCGGTATTTTCGGTCTAATCTGAAAAGTATTCAAATATTATCATGAAAAGCATGCAGTCGCACAATAAATAAGCAGTGCTCACAATCAAACTTAATTATTAAGGTAACTAAGTACTTACTGTGCCACATTTTGTGGTAAATATGAAACCTTGTAAAGAAATGTAAAAGAACTGCAGGAATGTAATGAGATTAGCACTGTTTGGAGTTCGAGACATTAAAATTTCCATAAGACAAGTGCACAAACAACAACTCCCGAAAACTTTTACTATTGTTTTAGAGAACCGCATTTTGTATAATTACGATATTGGTTATGTATGTACAATATACTAAAAATTATTTCCGTAACAGCATTTTATCAGTGCATGCAAAGCTTGGAAGACAGACACGTAGCAATACATTTCGATAGAGTAAACAAAAAACAACCTCTGTCTGACTGACTGTCACTGTCAGTAATAACAGCAACATTTTTAAATTTTCCTGTCCCTTTAAGAGTAAGGAGCTAGCCCATACGGCCTTGTCTTCATTTTAAATAAATTAGACTTTTGAAGACCGATTCTAACAATGATAGGGTTGGTAGGGGATTCTAAAAAACGGCAGGGTACTTTTTTTTTCAATTTATTTGTTACACAATAATTACGTGGTTTATTTACTTAAAGCGATGTCCAAACATTTCCCAGTTCCCGTCCTTGACGCAACACGCGCGGCAGGGACGGAGAAAAAATCGGTTACATAGGATATGCACAGTAAAGAAACGGAACAGAGACAAACCTTCATACAACCGCGACGTCGTATGTAAACTACTACAAGCATACGGTGCATGTGTGCGTGTCAACTAGCTGCTGCGTCGCGTACGCGCCGCCACTGGATAAAACCGGTTTACGCTCGCTCGGCCAGTGGACAAACGGAGGGCCTGCACACAGCACATCTTATTTGTTGTGTGCTGCTGTATATTTCTTACGAAATTGTTTTAAGTGGAATAAACTGTAAAAAGTTATAAAAGTGTAAATAATTAGTTCTGGACTTGTAAAATGGTTGTTTATCGTACCGTTTGTATGAATAATACTAAAAAAAAAGATATTTCATATTTAAATTATCCCAAAGAGTCTACTAGGTAAGTAAATGAAAACCAGATTATACCTATTTAAAAGTAAGTAGTTTAAGTAGGTCGCACAAACCTTTATGTTATGTAGGTATGTATGTTACGTAGGTAATTGTTATTTTTATTACATAACTAATTGGGTGAATCTACAAATATTTTGCTATTTTGATTCCAAATCGTCATTACCTTAACCTTATCTATCACCGACTGACGTTAAAATAGTTTGCATTTATAAGCTTGAAATTGCTATGTGAAATAATGAAGTAGGTATTATAGTCAAGTGTTTCTCAATGTAGGTTAATATTCGATTGCATACGTACGGCTGGTAATAATGCAATTCTTGTAAGGAAGCGGACAGCGTCAAAAAGGCAACCGCATTAATTTTGAAGATACACCCATTTTCACACTATTATTGATGTAATTATGCAGTAATAATTGTAAATATTTGTATTTCAAAAAGAAGTTATAATATTTCAAAATTCGAGCGTCAGCATAAATTAACAGTTAAGTGCACACAATCTTAAGTCAATGGTAACCTAATAAAAAGCTCTTAGAAGTTTGTTTATTTTATTTTATTCTCTTTTGCCAACCCTACTAAAATAGGTAAGAATTTCGTATGCTCCTTAGAAGCTTTCTCTCTGTTCCGTTTCTTTACTTTGTGCGATATCTGCGAAGTTGTTCACACATCTCCGTGTCAGGTCAGGAGGATCCGGATCGTCATCAGTGTTCCGGAGCAAACTCGGACGCACGGACGCTTTGACAGTGCTATCCGATTTTTATCTACGTGAACATTTTGTGCAAGTGCAAAATGGACACAGTAAAGTTGATTGATAGAACTATTGCAATCTTAGAATGCTCTAAGATTGCAATCATTGCCAAATTCTTCTGTGTTAATCAAGGACATCGGGTTGTATGCGTATCAGCCACCGAAACATACTACACTGACACAAATATGTGTATACACGGATGACGGATGACACGTCCCTGACGTGAACACTGACACGGACAACTCGGAACTCGGATGGCCCTGACCCGAAAATGTGTAGACTTCAGAACAATAACTAAGGTGTAGATAGACAGATAGCGTTTAATTCTTTGTCATGGACTCCTGATATTATAACAAATTCTGTTTTGGTAACTTTTTTTATTTTTATAGATAGCTCGGCAAATGATTCCATCCCACCTGATGTATAGTGGGAATGGAATCCAGACGCGAAGATAACTGGTGCAGCGTGAAAACAAACGTAGCATCAGATAACCTCACTCTGCCGGCCCTCTTCACGCCTCTTTTGACTTAATTTTTCACTTTTTCACTTCTTTTCACTTCTCTTCTTTAGATAAGCCTTTGATCGAATTGATCACGTGATTCTGCTGCAGAAGCTTTTGCTTGCGGGAATTCATGGTAACTTGTTCAGATGGTTCTGCTCATACATCAAGAATCGTTCCCAAGCTGTAGTGGTTAAGGGTTTCTCGTCTGTTTGGAATAACGTCCCTTCGGGTGTGCCTCAAGGTTCACTACTCGGACCCTTGCTTTTTAATATTTTCATAAACGACGTTAACCTCTGTTTCAAGCACTCAAAATTTCTTCTTTACGCAGATGATATGAAAATATTTAATAAAATTAATGATTTTGATGATTGTTACCTTTTACAGGAGGATCTAGATAGGTTAGATCAATATTGCGTTCAAAATAAATTAGATTTAAATGTAAATAAGTGTAAATTTATTAGTTTCACACGAAAAAAGAATGTTGTTGTCTGCAAATACTTTCTTAGAAGCCAAGAACTACAGCAAGTAGAAGAGATTCGTGATCTAGGTATCATACATGACTCTAAGTTAACGTATGAAAAACACATAGATCATGTTGCCAAAAAGGCCCGCAGAGCGATGGGTTTCATCATCAGATCATGCTCTCAGTTTGACAATATTAAAGTTGTCAAAATCTTATATTGCTCCTTGGTGCGTAGCATTCTCGAGTACTGTTCTATAGTCTGGAATCCGCGTTACAGCGTTTTTATTGAGAGACTAGAGTCTATTCAGCGAAAATTTCTTAAATATTTGCAATACAAGTGTAGAAACTTTGATTCCGACTTTGATGCAAGATGTCGCCGACATCACTTTTTACCCTTGCAAGAAAGAAGAAAAATCGCGGATATCGTTACTCTGGTAAAGATCGCACAAAATGTGATTGATTCCCCGTATCTACTCTCTAAACTTTATTTGAAAATTCCTAACAGAACTGCAAGGCGGCATGTGTACTTAAATATCCCTCAATGCACTACCAACTACAGGCAGAACTCCTTTTTTATAAGATCAGCTAGGGAAATAAATAAATTGGTTGTCTTCCCTGAACTGGATTTGTTTAATTCGAAGCCAGATAATTTTAAAGGTACGATGGCTAAATCCTGGTTTAATGGTTCTCTTACTGTTTAGTTTAATATATTTATAAATATTTTTTAATCATATTTGTTCACTGTTGTCCATTTGTTTGTGCCAATGAATTGGAATTGTTTTTTTTAGTTATATATATGCGGAAACATGTAAATAGTGCATAGTGGCAATTTAGTATTTGCTAACAGTTAATCATCACTGTATGTTTTCCAAATAAAGCAAAATAAATAAATAAATAATAAAATAAGATTACCTTCTGTTTCACTAGGAATTTAACATATCTTTATGACTTTGTCTTTGTCCGGCTTAGTGTCCGGCTATTAAGTTGTATTAAAATAATTAAAAACGTGTTTTAATTCAGTTAAAATTTTGACTCTTGTTATTACGTAGATACGCATGTATGTTAGTGAATAAAACAAAAGAATCCTGTGTCTATCAGGCAAGATCATAAAATGCTATTTTGTTACCAACACTTATCTTAACAAGTACTTAAATAAAGAAAAAATACTGAAAACTTAGCTGTATAAGCAAATTCATTGACCATTCCAAATGACAAAACACAAAAAAAAATCATTTTGACATCTTGCCCTTGGCGGGAGTGTAAAAAAGTAGTTTTAGTCATTTTGTGATTTGTGTTATTTTCAAATTTTTTATCTTTGATTTAGAACTTCAGTTTATGTTTGCAAGTTTACTAAGAAAACATTGTAACATAGAATACTTAAGAGATTGCTACGTTACAATGTCTCATGTTATAAATATCATGTTACAAAATCTAGAGTTGTTCGCTAGTTTGTTAGTAATAAATAATTTATAAAAAAGTTTAAACATTTTAACTACACATATCGTGTACTAAGGCAATAATGTAAGGCTTTTTTTATTTGCGATAAAGTAAAGTGTAAAGTTTTGTAAATAAATAAAAGACCAATGATTTTGGTATCTAGTTCAATTAGAATCTGCCAGTTTTTTTTATTTCCGGTTTATTTAACCTCACTCTAACTAAAGGTGGTTTTGATTAGTTTTGAATGACAAAAAGTTAAGTAGGTAAACAGTAACAACATAATTTGAGTGAGAAGCTGCCAGCTTACTTTGCTTTGCTTTTAACTCACTCACTTCGCATTCGCACTGAACAACGCCAGAGCGAGCCTCGAGCGAGACAGGCAGCCGTAGAAACGCAGAAAGAAAAACCAACCGACCAAAGCAAGTTCGCGTCGCCGCGTCGAGGCGAGAGTACGTGTCGTGGGTACTCCCCAAAATGTTAGTTTCGTATTCACGTATCTGCAGAGTAACAGTGACTTGAACTCGATTACCGTAACTGTTCCTTTTTAATTCAAATAAAATATAACAGTTTTTTGAGTGCTATGTGTATAAAACGACTGAGCAGTGGTTACATTGGCGGATCTTTTTTGTTATTCACGACTGCACAATGCAAACAATTTTGAGTTTTATGCCTTTGTTGAGTGTGTGCAAATTGGTACTGTTTAAAAAATGCTAACAGGATTACTAGTGTTTTCTCTTCTAGTTTTACACATATTTCCTACAGGTAAGTTGTGATTTTGCGGGTAGTTTACCCAACTATGTACCCATTTATCTGTACTGCTCGGCATAACGTTATTTTTTCATGTAACTGAAAAATGTGACTGCAATTTGATTTTTTAGCAAACATTCATAATGGCTTACAATATTTTTTTACAATAAAGATTGCTTTCAATTAAATAGGTGTGTTATCAAAGTAAAGTTACCTAAAATTATTAGAAAAAAATTTACTTCAAAAGTGACTGTTATAAATAGGTAAGCATTTTTACTAGTTTAGCAGTCAGTCTACAAAAATAACTATTCAAGGTCTTTAAATTCGTCATGTTAGAAATAATAATATTGAATACCTAGGTAGGTATTACACTTTATCGTGCAGGACATTATTTTGTAACATGGATGGACGCATGCACTTTGTACTGTGAGCACCATAGCAGGGGTGCCTCTGCACTGACTGGGTAACTACTCGCATGATCTTGGGCATTTACAGAGATGTATCTGTAATTTAATGTAACAAACAATGCTACGTTAAAGAGATACCTACGAGTAGGTAGTATATTCATTTTGAGTAATGTGGATAGCGCGCAATTGATCTGTCAAGATCAAGAATATAATAAGTATCTAGGTAGGTAGGTACCTATAAACCAAGGTCCAAGAGCACACGAAAAAACAAGTAAATGTGAATATCAACTAACTAAGTACCTACCTATCGTTGTTTTTATGCTAAAAGTCGAAAAGATACTTAAACTAAGTAACTTAACTTAAGAGCGTTTACGCCGCACACTAGCGCCACTAATGAAAAAAAGAACATATCTAGTAATTAGAGATAGAAAATCAAATTATGCTCAACAAACTATTTGAATGAAGTAATTTAGCATTTTTACGTCACCTAATGAACACCTCACATGTTATGGTTTAGTTAAATAAGGCGTTATAGTTAAAAGTGGCCGTAATCTCATTAGACCATTGGTCTTGGTCGCAATCGCGACTAGTTTGGTGCTGTGTGAGGTGCCAGGAAGTGTGGTGTTTGGTCTGCAGCCGTCGGTCGTCGGCGTCGTCGCCGTCGGTCGCGCTAGTTGGTGACGTAATCTGACAATAGCTTCCTAATGTGCACTCGCCGGGCACTGGCTGCAGGCTGGTGACAACTTTAAGTTACTTAAATAGATTATTTGTCATCGTATCCTAATGAAATCGCCTCCAGAACCGAGTGAAAAACGCTCGGTCCGGATTCTGTAAGTCCTCAGTTTAATACTCGGAGTGTAGTGGTAGAGTAGAAGGATAGTAGTATCACTGTGGTACCTAGTATGATAAGAGCTACCTAATAGAAGAATTGAATTTTAGAACTTTTTTGAAGTCTCTTAAAAAATACAAAACTTTTTATTAAACTTGTAGTTGTTCTAAAGTTCTAACTGTAGTAACCATTGATATATGTAGCATCAGTTTATAGATGAGTGAACTGGAAACTAAACATGTTTTTCTTCCGCATGTAAGCTACCTAGTTACCTAGTGGTTTAAACCCAAAAAATAACTACTAGCTATCCACCTACCTACATACCTACTTGCTATTTGCTAAATGTCATTATTAGGTAATAAAATAAGTTTTGCTTGAACGATTGTCATCTTTGTGTTCCTATTATGAAATATTGTACCTAATAATGACGTACCTACCTACCTATCGTTTATTATTTGCAAAATCAATCAATGTAATCGTCGAGAGGCAAGCATTGTATACTCGTATGCGACATGGTTGATATTGAATGAAGATTATAGCGATTATTCTCTATGATGATAGTTTTCGAACAATGGTCATGCCTGTGCTGTGACCAACGTGCCTTTTAATTACCTACGAGATATTTTTTATACGGTATACTAGTGGCAATTAGTATATCGTGTGAGGAAGCAGGTATTTAACTGATGCATTGCAAGAGCATAAATGTCTTTTGAGCCAGACGGAATATGTATGAGTTTTCCTAGTGGCTATCACTATTACGGAAAAATTATGACTATAGGTACCTAGTAATATTCGAGCGGTCACTTAATGCCAATACTATTAAAATTTTGGGTACCTACTTGGGTACCTAACGGCCGCTCAACGGGTATAGTATTCACTACAACAATAATTAATTCCAGAACATTAAACGTATAAATGAAATCAAGTAACAGTTCTTTAAAATATTAACCTATTTTTTATTTGATTTATAGCATAAATTTTTGTAACCTAAAAAGTTATTATTGACACTCAATTGACTGAATTATATTGACGTCGTCGTCGTGCAAAACCCATATATTTTTATAATACCATGGCTAAACCCTCAGAACAATAAATTGTTGTGAGGCCAAACCATACAATTTCTATAAAAAAATCGTTTCGACAGTTGCTCTGCCTTCACTTTATATATTAGAGTGTTGCATTTTCGTGAAGAACCATCCCTATTTATTTATTGTTAAAGGTATAAACTCTAACAGAAGTGTAAGATGTCCTGGAAAGCTGTTGTTACCCAAAATGCACACGGACTTCTATAAGAGAAATTGTTATCCTACTTGCATTAAAATATAAATAAGTCACCTCGTATAAGTTACCTCACTCATTAACTGAGCTTAATGTTTTTACATTTAAGAGAAGACTGGTTTGACTGGCTTAAAGTTAAATGTTTTTACTCAATTAAGGAATATCTAAATTGTAAAGTTGATATTATATAAATTTTATTCTATTATAATAGTTATTGACATATAAAATTGTATTAATGTTTAAGTTGTATTGATGATGTAAATTAAGATATTATAATTAAATAAATTCTTTTTTGTTCCATTACCCACATTCACATGCCCCTGCGTTGGTAAAATAGACGAACTATATATTTAAACTACCATCATTGTACCTACTCTATTTTCAGTGAATAAATAATTTGATTTGATTTTGATTTGATTTGATTTGCTAAAAAGTTTCTCTTTATCTAACCAGTCGCCTGAAGGACTTCTTGGCGGGAAAATGAAGAGTCATGTCTGCGGTTTTGAGTTATGTCGAATATTAATGTGAAATAATGGTGGATTATTAACCGTTAAGTGTTCGTGAGTGTGCATGAGTGTTGGCAAATGAAACAAAACAGTGCAACGTCACTTTCAAATTCTCTCAAGAAGTCCGCGTGAGGACTTAGTGAAGCCCCACATCTTTACTGAGATACTCGAGGGGTTGGGGGGGGGGGGGGGGGATTTCATTTCACACTTCCCATTTCTATTATCTATCATTCATCATCAATTCATCTCTCTCTCGACTCCTTTCTAACTGTCCTTGCCTTAATTAAGATCGTTGACATATAATTACCTACGTTCATTAGACATCTTTAAGCATTTTACTCGACAAACTGGCAAGAGTTATTTGGCAGAAGACACAAAACACTGACAATATAAATGAGTTTTACTTAGATGAATACGACATATTTTGTAAACAGTACATTTAGTTAACAAAAAGCGATTATGATTTACATTTTAGAAAATATTGATTTCTTACAAATACTTACCTATTTAATTAGATAGTAAAAGTCGAATATAGTTGAAGCGTGTTGTCAACGGTGTAGCCGAAGGGAGATATGATCGGATTGAATGCGAGTGGTCAGTGGTTCAATCTCCCATAGCTACATTAGACTTACTGACGTAAACTCAAGAAAATTACAGTTTTGCAAAGGTAAATACAGGAGAAATTATACGACAGGTGCAATCTCAGCAGTCATAATTAAGTAAGTACCTATACAGTATTTAAAGTACGGAAACAACAATATTATATAAGTATGGAAGCTGCTTTCAATTCGCGAAAAAAACTATAGATCTGTATTTTTTATGTAAAACAGCTCCCAATATCGATGTTTTAAATTCTTAAGTAATTTATTTACTTAAAATGCGGTGATATGTTTGTTGAATACATACAGACTCCATCATGTAACTTTCAACAGTCATGTAAATATTAATTTCCTTCGGCATACCTACATAATTATGTCATTAATAAACACAAATTAATTTTTTGTTTAGTATAATGACTTTCTTGCATTAATATTAACATTAAGTAGGGCCCGTAATGAATCATAATCATCATTATTATTAACATAGTGATTGCGTTAACATCATAATGAGTAACTCCGGTGATTACATGGATTGAAATTTGGCTGATGCGCTTTCTCGGTGGACGAAGCCAAAAATCATTAATGAATCTATTTTCGTACTATCGGATAGGTGCTGTGGACTGATGTTTTGCAGAAAATACCCATTTTGATAATACGAGACAGAATCAAAGCTTTTTTCTGGTGTTTATATTTAGTTAAGTATATACGAGTTTATGAAGTGGTAGTATTAGTAAAGTCAGATATTAGGTACCTATATCAGTATTAAAATGTGGATACATCTTCATTTAATATAATCTTCTGTGCGTGTGTATGTTATTGAACTCCTTCTAAACGGCTGGACCGATTTAGATGAAATTTTCTGTGTGTGTGTTCACAGTGGATTCGAGAATGGTTTGAGATACGGATAAGGGTGTTCTTAAGCGGACGAATCATTTGTTTGTTTTGTTGTCATGGAAACTGTTAAAGCGGTACGAAGTCCGCCGGTCATCTAGTTTGATATAATAATAATTTTCGTCGCTTTAAATAAATAACGAAAAAGCTAAGAGTAAATACGTTTTTCTTTTTTTATATTTAGAAAAATTATATTAATTCTTTTTTGTATCTAAGTAAAAGAAAAAGAAAGAATTACAATTTTACTTCTTTTGCTGTTAATTAAGCGGTAATGGAGTTAAAATGCGGTGACAAGACAGCTAATGACGCATGATACATGCAACAACATTACAATAACCTTACCGACCTTCAAAATGCTTCTTGGCGGCTCGTTTATAAGACCCCATGTTGTGCAAAGGAGAGAACACGTATACACTTCCATATTTTGCGTCGAGTAAAAGAGTGACGAAATTTCTCTTCAAAAATCTTACTCTGGCAACTAGAGTAAGATTTTTGAGCCAGAGTCTGGCTCAAAGGACCATTTTTTATGAACGATAAAACATCGCATCGCATTGCACTTATCTCTCGTACGTACTTGTGTGCCTATTGGAAATACTTTTAATAATATTAAGGTATGCCAATTTACCTATTAAATAAGGAATGTATGATTAATTTCGATTAAAAAAGCATCTCATAATATCAAGTAATTTTTAAGCTTCCTGTACTTACTACTCGTGTTATTATATTGTATAGCAACATCTGTCGCTATGCCAAATGACGTAATGACACACGTAAACAAACAAAATAGCACGTCCGACTGAGTGAGAGTTAATTATAGTGCAAGACTACAATGGCAGCTTGCCTCCGTCGTCGGTTACTACTATACTGACTGTTATGGTTGTGGCGAGTGCCATTGTACTTTCATATCCTTATCGTAGGTATACTTACCTACATTTACAGCTATTAATATCACTAGAGAAAGTATTCTCGGAGCGGTTATTGTTGTAGCCGTTTTGTTTTGTATTTTACAATTTAGAAAATCGTAAGTATCTACCTACTTATACTTTACTAGCGGTCCGTCCCGGCTTTGCAAGTGATTTTTTTTCTTTTTTTTAAATATAGCCTATGTTACTCAGCGCTAATGAAACATTTTAACGGTTAAAGAATTTTTTAAATCGGTCTAGTAGTTTTTGAGTTTATTCGTTACAAACATACAAAAATACAAAGCTATGTACTTACCTACCGCGCTGAATTGACTACTATCAATACTATAATGTAAAAGCGGGATTTTGGGCGTCCCGCTTAGGGTTCTGGCGGGACGCGTCCTGAGAGGGCCAAAAAACTGAACGTCCCGCCAAAAGCGGGACATCTGGCAACACTACCCACGTACCTACTTCTTGATGTCATCTTGCAGACAGATTGTCTGCGCACGCTTCGGCTAATTTGAATCCAAGTTTACTTTCTATTGCCAACCAGATAATTTGGAAACGTGTCAATACAACATCATAGTGAAGTCAATCAAGATACGTAAGCATAGTCCGTAAGTAGGTAGGTACGTTAGTTAGACGCGCTGTTCGTTATTTAGTTCAAAGAACCTTGTAAATAGAACTGAAAATGATTGTATGACAGTGAAGGAATCACTGTCATACAATGATCTCAAAATACTTCAAGCTGTACTATTATGTCTGTTCTGTTTATCTCCTCCCATTTTTCCTTACACTCATTCATCACAGTCAGGACAGACTCCAGAAGAACATTGATCGCTCTGAGACTACGCGGAATTGAAGAAATATAAGATATAATAAAAGATAAATATAATATGAATAAAATAAAAATAATATGAATTTTACTATCTTTTATTTAAATTTTAAGTTTTATTCAAAGAATAAGATTGACATATGTTCTAAAAAGAATCTGTCATTTTATGTCAAATTATTCAAAAATCAGCCCTAAGAGAAATAAACGATCGATAGCTTGTAACTTTCATGACTTTAGATCTACTTTTTAAATGAACCTAACATCTATTTCTGTAACCATTCTAACTAGGTATGTACTTTAAGAAAAGGGTGCCTACCTAGTAAGAATTTATTTTTTTCGATTCGATTACGCAAACGACTACAAGAACAAACAAAGGAGAAGAGAGTTAATTTCGCCATCATAGGTACTAACTCACGTTTCTCGTCAACGTGATCAAAATGGCAAAGAAAAGTTGAACAAGGCACCCTTTCTTAAAAAGTAAGTTAAAAAGAGATTCTTACGGCTTCAGCCACCCCTCAGTTGTTCTTAAACCAGACACAATAGAAATTCAATTGTTCTATGACACTGTGGTTACCGTCCAAGTATTTAGGAACAACAAACTCACTAACGTACACACAGCCAGCACCATAGACTATGTATAATAGGCCAGCACATCACACTACCACAAAATGTAGAATTTCCTCAATAGATTTGAACTTTAATACGGGACAAGGTTGAATATTTATTGAAGAAATTTGACAGTTTTGGATAAATAAGTTGATGTGCAAAACTTGTACTATTATGTATTCTGTGGTGCAGGCCGTGCAGGTGTCTGTACCTACCTTGAACTTTCACTCTGAATTTCGCAATCGAGTGAGATGGAATTATGTGTAGCCATCTCTTTTACGCCAAATGTGCGCATGTAAGGTCAAACTGTATATTCCTTATTAGGAAGTTAAAAAAAACAGATTTTTATAACATACATTTTAACAACAAAAATTAATGTTATCTACAATAGTATAAATCGTTATTGTTAAACTGTGAAGTGACCATCAGTTTCCGCAAATTAGTAACGCAATTACCGCAATTATCAGTATGAAAGTACTATAATTTATGTGGTAGAATACAATATTTATTTATTGCGCTATCGTACACAAACATGACAATTTATATTACTTTAAAAGCACTCGAACATTCGCGCAAGCCCCCTGCGCCGCCTAAACGAAACAGCAGGCATACATTTTCGCCGCGCCGTAGAAAGAGAGGGGGATACTTCCTCTCCTACGCCGCGCCGGCTGTCTACTCTCCATCCGTCTTACGAATTTTCGATCAGGCCACGTGTCGGCGCCTGACGCGAGTCACGTATCCTGACGCGAATTTAACATTTTTTACCCATTACAAAAAAAGTGTACAACGCCGCTAAAGAAGTTTTCACTTCAAAAATATAAATAAAAATGAATCACTTACACCCGTATTTATAGACAAGCCGTTACTTAGCAATTACTTTGTTCTTAGAAATGTCACTAAGATATAATTTCATTTTATAAATAAGTAACGTTTATATTAGAATAGAAGTTTTCTTAATGGATTAAATAAAAAAATTATAATTATTATCAAAATCATAAATTTTATATTATTTTAGACAAAACACAAACTTCCACACGGAATATAACCTCAAAACTAGCTTGTCACAAGCTTGTCACTATGAATTCTTTGAGAAATCTAACTAGATTGCTTGAGTAAAGATATTGGTGACTAGTGCTTGGCTAAGAATTCCAGTCTTTTGACGTTTATAACTTCATCGGTTTACTAAAGAATATAAAATTTTACTTAAGCAATTACTTTGCTTCAGTATGACCTTTTACTCGTTTATAAATACGGGGGTAAATGTGTTGCTAATCGCAAAACTCGAGAACGGCTGAACCGATTTGGCTGTTGAGATGTTCTAATGCCATGGTGAAAGAATTTTTTAAATAAGTCCAGTAGTTTTTGAGTTTATTCGTTGCAAAAATACAAAGCTTTCCATGATCGGGTCACTGCAACTGTTGCTAGGTCTAAGTTCTAACTTGTCTAGCTTATGGCACCATTTTCTAAGACTACTGGTCGCATTGTGTTCCGACAGTTAGAGATAAGATAGCCAGTCCCTCAGCAGAGAAAGTTTTCGGGTGAAATTCGCTCTTCATCACTTATCGTCTGGTGAGCTGAAGGTTACCTACAGCCGCCTGCACTTCAGACTATCCAAATCTTTCTAATTTCTTCTATAAGTTTTCAACCATGTCGATAGACATATAGTTCAAAGTAAACCTTTCTCTAAAGTAATAAAGATTATTAAGTTATATAGAGAAAAAAGGAGTAGAGACATCGATACGGTAGAAGAATAATACAGACATTGTGTCTTGCAAAAATCCTGGTTCTTACACAACCAGCCTCTTATGAGAGTTCGACGTCTCATAATCGTCTACTCTAATCCATAAAAAAATAGATAGTTTTTGCTGTTATTAAAAAGAACTTGTTCTTTATTCAAAAAAGTTTTGAACGGAGGCGTTATGTGGGGGAGACCTTGAACTTGTTTTTGCCAAATGTCACGCCCACAATGAGATAGCCAATCGTATTGGGGCATCGTATTAGCAATCAGCGACTGATGAATTTGTCTTGTCTTGTCGTCTCGCCAACGGTTCTTGCCATGCTGGGAATTTGACGGCGGCGAACGGCGGCGCGGCGGCGCTTTGCCTCACACGCAAGCTGTTTTGCTTTTGCACTGTCTAATCTAGCTTTTTTTAGGAAATAGCTTGCTAATGACCGCTTATGTGGCATTGTAACGGAAAGGGCCTCTTTTATTTTATTTAACCGCCTCTATGGTCTAGTGGTTATGACCACCGGTTTAGACCCAGAGGTCCGGGTTCGATTCCCAGCGGGGGGGTACATTTTTACGGGTAGGTACCGTTTGTGTACTCGGCTTGGTTGGTAGGGCTTGATTGTCCGCCTAGCTAGCTACCAACATCTTATTAAATATGTCGCCATAACATCAATGTTTGTAGCATTGTTGTGTTTCGGCAGCTAGAGATAAGATAGCCAGGTGCCTCACTAGTTGAGCATCCCGGGTGAAGTGCGCTTCCATCATTGGCCTTATCATCACTTAAAATCAGGTGAGATCAAGGCACGTAACAAGTAAAATTTATTAACCTTTTTACCGCCAACAACTTCTATAAAAGTTCGAGATTTTCGTGCCGCCCACGCCAGCACTTCTATAGAAGTTCTTCTTTGTACCTACTTTATTAAAATACATTTATACGTTGGCGTACAGCGGGACATCGCGTGCAGGATAGTTGGGCGGTGAAAAGGTTAAAAAAAGGGAACCAAGCAAGGTGTTTGTTAGCAAATACGAAAAAAGCGTCTTATTGTTCTTTATATCTCTCTGCTTTTCCCTTACTCTCGTTTTCTTTTCACGTTTTTCGTTGGGATTTTTTAATTAGAATAAGCACCAAAAATTTACAAGTAATTAAGTATGCAATGTGGATTAATGGTGTCATAAATAATATTTATGATAATAAGAGTGAACACAGGTTAGTTATTCTGTGACACAGGTAGCAACAATGTATAGGGAAATAAATTAATTACAATTCTCAATTATTTAAATAAATTATTTATGTATAAGTATGTTATAACTTATATATACTTATGTATGTATAATAAAATATAACTAGGAATTTGTAAATATAATGAACACTGCAATTATGTAAAATGATAAATTATTAATAATTAAACAGTATATTTAGATGTTTCTAATGTGCATCTATACTACTGAACTTATATTAAAAATATATATTGTACAAAATTATAATTTACAATTAAAGCATATTACAAAAACACAAATGTTGAAAAAAAAAATATCTCCACGAGCAGGGTTTGAACCTGCACCCTTCCGAAAGCATATTAATAAGATTATTACAAAACAGGGAAGAATGGCAAATTTTGAAGTTACATCTACAGGATTACGAACGGCTGTGATCATGAAGATAAAAAAGAATAGGAGGTGGAATATTTCTGCTAAATAGACATTAATTAGATGGTGTTTAATGCTTGATTAAAGTTTGCTTTTACAAAAATGTAAGTAAGTGGCATTGCTGTGTTCCGACAATTCCAGATAAGATAGCCAGTTCTTCAGTGGTTGAGGAAACCAGGCAGTCGTTCGAAGTGTCGCCCTGTCAGACTGACGGGGCGACACTTCGAACGACCGCCGCGCGCCGCCGCCGCCGCCGCCGCCCCACCGCGCTATCGCTAGTTATAAATAAATAAATAAATAAACATTCCTACACTCACACACCAATTATCTAGCCCAAGAGAAGCTAGACAACGGATAAACATACTTAAAATACTTAAATACATACTTATTATAAATAGAAAACACCCAGACCCGAGACAATTTAGAAAAACAATAATTTCTAAAATTTACCCGACCGTCGACCGGGGATCGAACCCGGGACCTCAGAGATGGCGACACCATGAAAACCGGTGTACAAACCACTCGACCAAGGAGGTCGTCAAAGTTAGTTTGAACCTTTGAAGTCTTTGCTAGTTTGAACCAGGGCTTTCAAAATTCAAAATTCAAAATCATTTATTCAGTTTAGGCTACAAATAATACTCATAAACGTCATTATGCCATCGTCGGTTCGTAACGTGCGGGCGTGTGTACATTATTGTACTCTATTTGGTTGCTGGTAGGACTCGACTGGTGCTACTTACTTCCACCTTGTCAAAGTGTGTCGCCATAACCACAATGTTAAAACATTGTTGTGTTCCGAAAATTAAAGAGAAGGGGTAGCCAGTGCGTCAGCACAAGACGATTCTGGGTGAAGTGCGCTACTTTCGGCTTTGTCATCATATTAAATGATATATTAAATGTTTCTTGCCGGTTCTTCTTAGTACAAGATCTCCCGCCCAGAGTAGATAGACATACGAACCGATGGCTTAAAATGACGTTCATAAAAGCTATTTGTAGCCTAAACTAAATAAATGATTTTGAATTTTGAATTAATTTTATAAACAGGAAAGCTTTTGTATTTTTGTGTTTTTGTATGTTTGCAACGAATAAACTCAAAAACGACTGGACCGATTATAAAAATTCTTTCACCATTAGAATGTTACATTAGCGCTGAGAAACATAGGCGATGTCAAAAAAGATATGTCCACCCGTGCGAAGCCGGGACGGGCCGCTAGTATACCATAAGGTAGATTTAGACTAGGAAACCTTTAGACAGACTCCTGATATTGATCGTCTCAAAACGAATCCAGGACAAAATAATATGTCAAATGAACGCGAGTCATTATCATCATAAGCAAAAGGACGAGTTAGTATCAGTTGGCCTAAAACGCAATTGGTCTAAGTAGCAACTGGTCTAAAACGCAACTAGTCTACTGGTCTAAATATCAACTGGTCTAAGTAGCAACTGGTCTAAAACGCAACTGGTCTAATTAGCGACTGGTCTAAAACGCAACTGGTCTAAAAAGCAACTGGTCTAAAACGCAACTGGTCTAGTGGTCTGTAAAATAAAATAATTATAAACTGCTGAAAATATTTTATATTAATTAAATTTAAAAAAATATGTGTGCTGAACTTAAAAAACATAATAACTTCTTAAACCAAATACTTAACGTTTTCATACTTAAACTTGATTAATGTTTTATATTATATTAAAAAAAGGGTGCTGATATTATAACAGGTATTTCATCTTTAAACCAAAAATATTCCTTTAAACGAAATTAATGTTTTTTTTAAACCGACTTCGAAAAAAGGAGGAGGTTCTCAATTCGTCGGAATCTTTTTTTTAATTTTTTTATGTATGTTTCCTATGTAATGAATATTTCTTTAACTTTCTTTTAGTTTCAATAATTTTTACCAAGCAGTCAAATGGTAAAATGTTTCCTTTTTCCAACATTTGTAACAGCTCTTTGTGCTTTTTATTAAATTTTATATCGCCTTGTTTTTTGTTGTTGACATTAAATATATTTTTTGTCAATTTTATGTCTTGGACTCTTGATTCTTTTAACAACTTATCAAGAAAAAATATAAATGTCGGCTTTGGGAGCATTAAGTCTGCGATGCCACGCTTCCACGCTGTTTGTGGTACGGTGGATTTCAGTCGCACAGCTTATTGGCAAATCCAGCCATTGCTTATTCACGTAGGTATGAAACTGTCGCATTTCGTCTGAGTCAATTGCAGTTTTTAATATATTGATCCATGCATCTGCAATATAGTTTGTCGGCAGTAGAGGTAAATTTGCAGTAAGCCTGACTGCTTCACATCCATTTGTCGTTGATGTAAGATTTAAATGTTTTCCCTTCTTCCACACCGCTTTGTTGAAATGGAAGTAGCATCCTGTTAATTCTGACTGGGGAAAAACTGATTTGAAAGCAGTGTACTGGCCAACCTCGTAGTCACATTTGTAAATATCAATTGAAACCCCAAGTTGTGTTTTAATCGCGTCGAATAATCTAACATATGTGCTAAAAACAAAACAAAAAAAAAACAAACTAAAGGAAACATTCCTTTATTTTCAAAAGTAATTAAAACTGCATTTAAAGATTTTTGAAAATTCACAAGATAAGTGAACTATTTTCTTTAGATAGTGAGTAAGCTTTACAATAAAAAAAATATTTTTCTTGGTCTTTCTTTAATTTAAGATACTATGTTGTTTAAAAGGAATTGATCCTTATGAATGAATCTTTCAGTTGGTATCATAAAATACAGGATTTTTATTTTTCACATTTCACCGGTTCGATTACCAACAAAAGCAGGTTTTTTTTTTTAATTTTTAAATGTGGTTTTAATTATTTAAAAAAAAAGGAATTATTAAAAAAAAATTATTAAAAAAATTATTAAAAAAAAGGAATGTTTTCTTTCAGTAAAATTTGCCATCATCAATATTAAGGGTACCTTTCCTCCAACCATGGTCTTTTTTTTCACCCTGTATATAAAGAAATATCATATATTATAATTTACTATATTTTAATCTGATGAAAGCGTAATCTGATGAGTGTGTTTTCCGTACCCAAGAAAAACAAAAAACTAAATATTATTTAAAGGACAATATTTGCTTTTGGAAGTTATTTTAGACCAGTTGCTTTTTAGACCAGTTCCTAATTAGACCAGTTGCTTTTTAGACCAGTTGCTAATTAGACCAGTTGCTACTTAGACCAGTCGCTACTTAGACCAGTTGCGTTTTAGACCAACTGATACTAACTCAAAAGGACGTCCACTGCTGGACAAAAGCCTTCCTCAAAGATCTCCAGAACAAAATTTAAAAAATTCAAAATTCAAAAAAAAACAAAATTCAAAATCATTTATTCAGAACGACCTTGATAAAAGAGTAAAGAGTTTCATTTCAAGAATAGAAGTCTTTTATAGTGCGCCCCATGGTAGTTGATACTTTAAATTTATTCACAACAATTATTGACATTGACGTGTTAGCACGGCAATTAACGTCAATGATGACAGATGTTAGGATAAGTGCATTTGTAGCTTTTCCTTGTTAGTTAATCATTTAGTCATTGTTACTATTACGATACAACGTTATATTTTTATACTCTAGATTTTAAGAGACCTTTTATTGTAGTAAGCGAAATTATAGAAAGAAGTAGTCTAAGGACTCATTCAAGTTTTTATTTCAGTGTTATCTACATTATCGTCAAGTTAACCAGTAAGTTTGGCCTACATCACATGATTATCATGTGATGGTAAGTAGCGATAAGGCCGCCGATAGAAACGGACTTCACCTGGTTTCCTCAACCACTGAAGAACTGGCTATCTTATCTCGAATTGTCGGAACACAGCAATGCCACTTACTTACATTTTTGTGAAAGCAAACTTTAATCAAGCATTAAACACCATCTAATTAATGACTATTTACTTTTTATTTATTCTGCACCTACCACACACTGTAATCTGTAAATCTGTAAACTGTTTCCTCAATAGACTTTGGCAAACATTTATTTGCAGTTTGATCGATTTTGGATGATAGGTTGATGTGCAAGCGTCTGTACCCGTCTCTTAGAATTAGGGTTGCCAACCCTACTTTATAATAGTATCGTACTATTTTAGGTGTCTAACTACTGGTATTATTTTAAAAATATATTATAGTAGGCGAAACTACTATATTTTATCAGCAAAGTCGCTAAAATCAGTCTCTATTATATAAAACAGAACACACAAAATATTGATTTAGAATTTTTTTTTTTTTTTATTAAACTAAGTACCTATATTTTTTTTTAATTAATTCCCTATCTACTATATTTTTATGGGAACTGAATCCAAAAATACTGTATTTGGTCTAAAAAAGTTGGCAACCCTACTTAGAGTCCATCCCGGGACCTCTAGGCCTGAAACCGGTGCGGTGATATAAACACTTGACTAAAAAGGCGGTTCAGAGTTGAAAACAGTTATTCAATACAAATGGCAACTTTACATAGTACAAGAATAGAATTTAGAATAGAATAGAATTTTTTTATTAACATACACACTTAATTATAACATATATATAAAAAAGAAAAAACAGATAGACAGAAAGAAAATAATAAATAAATAACAGATTTGTAGTAAAAAAAAAATAAAGTGTGAAGTGAAAGGGCCCTGTCTCAGCTGTAATGAAATATTTTGTATAATGTTGAATCACAAAATTATTCAAATGTACTACAGAAACTTTATAGTTACTTTTTATTGTTTTGACAATTTGCCGACTAGATATAAAACACTTTATCGATCACACTAAAACACAACACAAATAACGAAAGCGTGGCGATTACGGCAAATACCCCTCATATCCTTGGGGGAGGCCTTTGTCCAGCAGTGGACGTCTTTTGGCTGAGATGATGATGATGATGATGATTAATTTTTATTGAATGCTGCTGTGTCATTCATGGATGTTCAGAATGACACAGAAGCGCTGTTATTCTGACAGGGTCTGAATATATACGGTACAGTGACAAGACAAAATATAAAAGAAATTAAAAACAATAAAATAAAATAATAATTACATTGAAAACCACATTTAAATATACCATAAATTACTAAGTAAGGCAACAAATAAGTAGAAAGATTTATATTGACGAACAGTGTTTCATGAGAAACAGTAGCGGCTTCAAAACAATCGGATAATTAAAACGGAGCCTCTTTCCACCGCGGTTCCTATTCCGACCAACACTTGACCAATTACTGATGACCCCCACCACTAATTGACCCGTTGTGATGTATACGTTCGATTCTGGAACAATTGACTTCTTAATTTTCAGGGTCAATTTTGCTCGAGTAGATTTATCGTGGACACTGCAATTAGTTGCACAAGGTCGATTTTTAGCGTGTTCGAATAGCCGAGTCGAGAATAGTTCCCGACTCGTTCGTGCGGACTTCATAATAGCGTACCAGTGTCAGCCAGTGCAAATATTCTGTACAGATAAAAATGTTTTTCAGCATAATGATTACTAATATTATTTTGAGGAAAGAGCAACTTAAGATTTTAGTGGCAGGATTTTTCCCATAGATTACTGAGTTCCAAACCAATGCCGATGGTAGAATCACGGTTATTTAAGAATGCTATTGAGAGTTATTACTTAGGTACTAACTTACTTAAAATTAAATCATTTTTATTATACTTTAAGACTGTCGATAGTTGTTTTCAAACAGTGGGTGGGGAACGCCCTGTTAGGTTTGTCAGTCATTGCAAGCCCTGGCCGAGTTTATTGCGGCTTCTTCTTGGTAGGTACAAGGTCGCCATCGCCACCGTAGGAATACACCGTACCGTAGGTTATGAAGCCGTATCGCATCGTAGATATGTTTAAAGATTATTTTCTATTAACGAGTTATTCGTCAACTCGCACCCTTTAAACTCGCACAGGTGTGCGAGATGGCACCTCTTGATTTTACCTATTATTTGTGTCGTCAACTCGCACAACAGTTAAAATCTGAGGTAGTCATGTACAGTCAATTACAAAAACTTATGCGCGGGTCGTCTTGAATACTTGATCAATTACCACGAATACAATTTATGCTGGGGGATGATGATTTGGGACATTTTTTTATTTATAGTTAGCATTAGTTAGTTTATAGTTTTTTATAAGTTTAATTTTAAGTAGTTTAATTTACTTGTTATTGTCTTTGTTTGTAAATAAATTATCTACTAGTTATGCTTAATTAAAAGTTTAACCAATGCCTTCCTTATGTCCGACCTCAAACTTGCACATACCCAAAATGTTTTAGTATGAGAGGAACTGTAGGTATTTGAAGCATGTCCCACTTTGTTTTGTTTTGTTGGACTTTTTGTCTATGTAAAAGAAAATTTTATTAAAAAAAATGTAAGCGAACCGGCGAACCACTATTTATTAAGTATGACAAATAATAGTCCCGGCTTTTAGGACCAAAAGTACAGCTACATGTGTCATCGACTTCGGCTTTTGAATTTTAGAACCTGGTAACCCTAGGTGCACCTGCAATGGATACGGTTACTGTGACAGCCTCAACTAGGTATGTGGCACATCTCTGTTCCCATGCGTCTGTTCTCAGCTGGGACGGTGGACCAATGGGACCACCGTTTGTTGTCCCACTTAGAGGCACGCGGATGCGAAATTGGCTCTAAAACTTTTTGTACTTGCATTCTCTTTGCTAACCGATAACGGGCAAAGGAAAATATTAAAAACCTCTTTGCTTTGTTTTAGTGACTGATGAAGGTTGGTTATGACTTGTTGAATTCTTTTTATTATCGAAAAAATAATCAAATACTTGTTATTATTTATCTGGAGCTTTATAAACTTTTGCAATAAATAGTTAAAAAAATAATAAAAATAGAATAGAATAGACTAGAAAAACATTTATTCAGTATCACAAAAAAACATTCAAACAAGTTTCATAATTCAAGATACATCGTTTAGGACAGGTACTGAAAAGTCATCTTCTCAGCATGTGTCATACATAGCACTTTAGTAATGCTGCGATGCTGGTCTTCCGTAGGTAGATGCCCAGACTAGAACTAAACTTAACTAAAACTAAGGACAGTAATAAAAATAAAACATTTGTGTAGTTAATTATTTATTGTTACATGGCAAACTATTTCACAAATATGTCTTATAAATTATACAAATAAATATTAATATCAAAATCAATACGTCCACAGCTAAACTGTTAAATTGTTTATCTACACTAATGTTGTAACATTCTACTTATGTTTCCAATACTTGACTTATAATTACTACTGTTATAGCGCAGACAACAAAACACTCAATTTAAGCAATTTCACATGATGGTATAATATCCACATCGATATCGTAAAATCTCATTATAACATCAATAAAACGCGACCAATTAACCTGGCTAGCCTTATGTCAAAATCCTCATACAAGTTGTATAAAATTTTGATATAAGGCTGGCTTTTGAAAACAGTTGGGTTATACGTGAAAACTTCGTCGAAACTACTAAACTTACATACACAAAACTCTTTGGTAAGATCTTGTGCCAATTAAATAAAAAAAGAACAGCGCGCGCTCGTTCCTGATTGGCCCTGCGCGCGCAGCTGCGCTCTCATTGGTTAGATATGTTATAATGTTATAATAAATTAAATTAAATTAAAATGTGTTTATTTCTGTAAATAATTTACAATATAGTTTCCGAGGCTCCCCAGAAGGTAATCAAAAGATACTTGAGTTGGGGAAGCCTCGCTCTTCCTACTTAATTATAACTAGGTAACTAGATTTACATTATATCAAATTAGGTTAGTTAACAATTTAATACAGTCTAAATTAATGGGTGGTAAGTTAATTGGTTATACAATATAAGTTATGATAATTTTTATTAGAAAGAATAAAATAATAATAACAATAGCCCTTTTAACCAACCAATCCAGAAGGCTACGCTTGTGTTATGAATAGGTTGACGACAGTACCTACCGTCTAATTGAGCTATGGTTATTTAAGCACGATTAGGTACTCGCATTCAAATCCATCAATCAATTCAGTATAAATAGTGTGTTAATTGTTATTACTCATCGTATCAATCACTTGAGGCGCAGTCTGGGTTTGTTGTCGTAATATGACATTGGCGATGTAATCGACCGTCGTCATAGTAATTTAAATTGAACTTGATAAAAGACGACTGACTTCTTCTTCATCCTGCCCTGGTCCTATGTAAGTTGAGGTCGGCGCCAAGTTTCCGCTTCTTCCACTCTCCTCTATCAGTCTATGGTCACACAATCCATCCACCATTCCATCCATCAACACTTATATTCATCTCATCATTCTCATAGTTACCTATGTAGGTATGCGTTTCATCCCTTCTCATCTCATGCCTATAACAAGACGAACGATATCCCAGGAAGTGCTATCACCTGGATTTTGAAAGGTCATGGGTTTGATTTCCTCTTAAGGCTGTCGCATTTTCAAATGCAATTATCATTTTCGTTATAAATATCTAGCATTGTGAATGAATATTTTGGCTATATAGCCATATTTTTCCTTGCTTTTAAGGTAAATTTTCCATGATATTTCACAGGCTTGTCATAGAACACTGCTCGTATTTATTGCCTGTTGAACCACAGAATAAATAATAGTACTACGTACAGAAGTTGCACTCCTTTGATAATGAAGAAAGCCGCCGTTTTAATAACCTACAATATTAGATAGGCACTGTGTGTATTTAAAATAGCACCTTATCGCTATACGCAGAGAGTAGTTATTGTTTTGTGATGCGTTTTGTACCAAACGTACCTACGCCGTCGGCTCGTGTGTTAGGGATGACAGCAAAGTAAAATTTTGACTACGGTAGATAGGTAGTGTTAAATACCTACTCTAAAACTGGCTTTGTGTATCAAAATTTCGTCATCTATTTATATTTATCACAAGATAAAATTAATGGCCTAATTAATATGCGCACTGAATATAGGTAAAAACCTACATACCTACTAACCAATGACTAAATATACATACCTACTACGCAATACCTACCTTAGTAAGTAACTGTTAATTAAAATTAACAGGTGTAATTTTTATATTGTAATTCATGATTGCATTAAAGTTGTAATCCTGAATGCGTTCCTATTGAACGCGACTCAGAGAGAAAGAGAGGTATCATGCTATCTCACTTCAATTGGAATCTAAGAATTTGTCACGGCGCGTGCGTTGTTCTTGTAATATTGGATTAAATCCACATCAGTTAAAACCTATTCAGAGTTTCATTCAGTGCATCATCAGACTACCTTGTTCAGCTTCAGGACTTCAGGATCCATCAATAGTTTGGCTGCAGTCGGAGTGCGATTCGAACCCGCGAGCTCCGCGATCCGACATTGTTGGATTTTTTACGTGTTGGGTTTGGCGGCTGTGAAAATCCGAGACGGAGATTCAGCAAGTATTACGGGCCTTCAGTTTACTCCATCGGACGCTACGACGCCCCACATTTACCTCAACAGTAACTATTCTGTGATGATTGCACACCTAAGTAAAATGTAGTTCTGTAAGTTAGTTACTTACCTATTTTTACCTATCTAACAAACAAGCACTCTCACACTTACGACATGACGAGTTGAAAATATAACGAAAACAAAACGTAAACCACATATTATTACGTAATATACGACCTATTACCTACATCATAATAAGTACCTACTGGCGATTATAATTCTTACGAACTCACTATAAATAGTAAGTTACGCAGGTAGGTTAGGTACCTGCCTACCTTCTACATCACAGTCATAGGCTCACGATTGCACGGCGAAATATAAATAAGTAAATACCTGCCTACCTTTACTTTCGTATTACCTACCTACTTATTTGTTCTGTAAACAAGCTAAGTGTAAAATAAATTAAATATAATCTTACCTTCCAGAATCTTTCGGTAACGTAAAAAAAGATAACTTAGAATCTTTTTGTTTATTTCGACAGCCACACACAACATTTTACAGTTTCATTTTACCATTTTTACAGAGCTTGTAGATTTACTGATATCGGAGAGGATTTTTAAACAAATCGAAATTGCGATCCGAGACCACTTCAAACTATACCTGTGCGAGTGCTCGAAAGCGCGCTGAGGCCCTAACTTATTTACAACTTCAAGTTGTCGCGCGCTGTAGGTGCTTATCGCGGGTATGACGCAGTGCAAGATGCCTGGTTGAACTTGGTAGGTCGGTCTCCTTACAGCACATACCTACCTAGTTTGTGAATTATTCAAACATTTATTCCTATTACCTTGCGACGGATCACGCAAGGTGTATTTTCCCTCTTCAATGTCAAAGTTATATCTCTTTTATTAAAAAAAACACAAATGTTGAAAAAATTTCCACGAGCAGGATTTGAACCTGCACCCTTCATACCGAGTCAGGTGCTCTCCCAATTGAGCTATCGTGGTTCTAACCAGCCCGCCGAAATTATTCAACACTATTTACTTTTTACTTTGAAAGCCAAAGGCGCCAATTCAATGTCAACAACTACCGTCATTAACATCCGATCATAATATTTTTACAAATACTAAAGATCAGTTAAGTAGTAGGCAAGCTATTTATAAAATGTTTTTGTTTTGTTTAAGTATATATATATTTTTTAACGCAAATTTTGTTACGAAACAAATTACAAAAACACAATCTCTTTTACTGATGTGATGTTTCAATCATATGAGCGTATGTCTAGTAAGTAAATAAAGTAAATAGCCGATAATCGTCCCACTGCTGGGCAAAGGCCTCCATAATTGAAATCATAATATTACTACATTTGTTGGGTAATGGCTTTTAATCATTACGCTTGCCAAAGCGGGTTGGTGGTCACAAACCCGGGTTTATACGTCGAAAAATCCAAAACCTGGGTATTGAACCCGGGACCGTCGGGTATAGGGCCATGCGCTTGGTTACTAGGCCACCGGGGCGTTCTAATCTAAGCCTATATCTAATCTGTTCAAATTGTTTGATCATTAGTGAGCGGTCAGAGACTGTTTGATTTTTTCTAGTAAAATTTTAACTTTTTGTTTTTAGAAACTGATTTTGTTCGATCGCCATATTTTTTCAGTTACTAAATAGGTAAATATATTAAAATAAAAACAAAATGTTACACAAGGTTGTCAAAAACTATAATTTTCAATGACACTCTTGAAAGTTGAAATGATTATTAAATAACTGCGTGTAGGTACTTACCTACTTTAAATTTTTAAACAAAACATGACTCTAGTCATATTTTATGTAAAAAAACAAAACACCTGCGTCACTAACGGACAGACAAGGTGTCATTACATAAACTTTTTTGTGTTCTTTAATTATTTTGGTAATTAACGGATAATAGCTCACGAAACTCACGTGTTGGGACAGACAAAGGCGTCCGGTACACGTGTAAAAGGAAAGACTACACAAACTCCGCAATAATCATAGACTGATGATGGAATAATACAGAACATACATAGAAGCCATCTTGCAAAATTAAAGAACTGCCCGTTGTGGTAGAAAAACACGAAATAGGGGAAGATCATAGTGCATTAGTATTTAAACTAAACATCTGAGGTGAGGCGTCCGTGGCCAGGCTAGTGTGTTCTTTTATATTTTAGGCGTAAGCACAGTGCCTTGAACTCACCTGATGTTAAGCGATGATAAGGACAATTGATAGAAGCGCATTTATCTCTAGCTGCCGGAACACAACAATTCTACAAACATTGATGTTATGGCGACATATTTATATAAGATGGTGGTAGTTAGCCAGGCGGACAAACAAGTCCTACCACCAACCGAGTACACAAACATGTACCCCAAGCTTGGAATCGAACCCGGGACCTCTGGGTCTAAACCGGTAGTCTTAACCACAAGTCCAGTGACCACAGAGGCGGTTACGCGGTACGCGTTTACTAGTGATTTTTTGCCAAACCGGTGGTGGTCCAGTCACCCTAGTGGGACGTGAAGTGGACGTGACAGTGGTATTTAGTGGGTAGGCCCCTCCTTGTCCGGAGTCCTTGTCGAAGCCCGAAGGCCTTAGCAGGGAGGCGGGAGAAGGAGGGGAGAACCGCACATAACCATTCACGCATCCACGGGTGCGGTGGTACACGAACGAAGAGTTGTGACTGTAAAAAAGCCAGTACGCGTCGCCGAGTCGAGTAAGGAACGTATTCCGTATTTATAACATTTTGTTTACATAAGACACTTACAAAAAAGCTAATAAGTCTTTCCATATTCGGTACACTACAATACACACACTCCAAGAATAGTACCGGATTAACTTAAAGGCAAAAAAAGCTCGTGCCTATATGGGTCCCGCGTCGCTAACACACCTCTGTCAGAGATAAGAAGTATTTTTTTGCTAAGCCTAGAAACATGCAGTGCCTAAGAACCTATATATGGCTTAATCCGACTCTTGACCAAGAAAGCTAATAAAACTTTTAAATTTTCTTACATCTATTTCAGTAACAAACCGCAACCTATCAAAGCTGCGTTTGTTCAACCTTACCGTAAAATTGTGTTATCGGTATTTATTTTTAATTACCAATCACCAATGGTGTACTCGTGCGCAAAGTGCACCTCACGTCACGCTGCTACCAACGTTTTCATTCACTATTACATATTTGCCTTTATAAATTCAGTCCACATTCTTAAATAGAAAGGGTTGTTGATGGACATTAATAACTACAATAAACTACATGCGTCATCATCATCATCTCAGCCAAAAGACGTCCACTGCTGGACAAAGGTCTCCCCCAAGGATCTCCCATAACGACCGGTTGCGAGCACCAAAAACTACCTGATCCGATCCGAACCCTTCGGAGAATCTAGTAGGGCACGGGGACACGCACTAGTGCGTGATGCCGTTCCCTCTAGAAAACCTCCGAAGGTGATTCGTTTCACACGGCTTGAGGATTTCCCTAAACAAGCCCGGTGAAGCTGAAAATGCCGTTTGAAGCAATCGGCAAACTCTTCAAAAAAAAACCCACAAACTACATTATTGCAATGTAGCTCTAGCGCTAGCGCTTCGGTCCAGTCCAGTGGTTCATATAGAAACAAAATCACAATGCATATAGCCAGCCTTCCTACTATTACCTATGTAGTTTCAGATATATTATTTAACTCATTGGAAAGTTTGACAGTCCATTGACTTCATTGGCCCATTGGTACTTGATCACGAAAGTTCAATAAACTCTGTCAACGAGACGACCATTTAAAGAAAATAAAAGACTGATTTATTAAGTGTTATCATAGTGGTCAGTATAGGAACTGTATCTGATTCTAATTTTGCTATGTATGCAAGTTCGGATTGACGAAAAAAAATTTCTATATTTTAAGTTTTAGTTTCGTTGAAGGTCAAGTAAATACATTTACAAAAAAACAAGTTTCAAATTTTAGTTTGTAGGTTCTTACCCTCGGTTGCTGCTGTAGTTGATCGATTGTTGTTTCGCAGAAGATCGTATAGCAAAAAAAATTTTTAACATATATATATATATCTTACATAATAATAATAAACACGTCTAAGAAAAATTCTAGATTTTATCTTTAAGTCTTATCGTCGTTAATAAGGGAGTACATTGAATAATTAATCCATGTTGCATGTTAGTTTTACATGTTTTTCTACCTTGCATTGATTGAAAGGAAAATACAATGTTTGATTAAGATAAAAATGCAAATTTTACAGATTTAAAATTAAAATATTAATAACAAATTGAAAAAGTAAGATGGCAGTCGTTAAACCCACATTATTAATAATAATAAATTGAAAAGTCAGATTGCAGCCACTAACATTAAATTTGCATAATGTAAACTTGACCTCCCTATGTGTTCTTATGGGGTGATTCCAGCAATGGGATTAACGAGGCTGTTAGGCGGTGACTACAATACAATTAGAATAAAATACAATAATCATTAATTCAGCACACACAATACAAACATCCATTAAGGTAGATAATGATTAGGTATGCATGACCATCGTGTCTGCGAGAACGCGAGCCCTAGAGTAGTCCAACTTCGTTCCTTCACATTTATGACAGAGATACTTACTTTCCTGGCACTGTAGTCCCAAGTGAGCTTTGGCCTCTGATACAAGTTGGCGCCACTAATCCCTGTTCTGAACAGCTTCCTGCCAGTTGTAAACATGAAGGTTTTCCAGGTCTTTAGAACTTCGTCTCTCCAGCGGTAACGCGAGATAGATAGATACAGATATTAGAGTGACTCTTCCAGGGTGGAATGCGGTACATGAAACATTTACCAAGGTATATAGGAACTCGTAATAAAAAAATGTCAAATGACATGCTTTTTGAAATTCTCCTAACTAATTAACTCGATAACGTTCATTGACGGTCCATAAAAAGACCTAATCGATTCCAGACATGCCATAAACACTGATTGCAGAAAACAACAGACTGGTCAGGCGAAAACGCTCGTTCATGAATGATGCAAACGTCGTAGGCGCGCGTGCTAGCATGCGGCGGGCCTTACGCAAGCCGGCTGGACTAAAAATAAACGGCGCGAGGCTTAGGCGCGAATCACTGATTGCAGGGTGCCTGCCTATCACAGCGCTAAACCACAAAGTAGAAAAACGGAACAAAGCTTCATACAACCGCGCCGTCGTAGCAGGCATCTTGCACTCCGTCATACCTACCGCGATAAGCACCTACAGCGCGCGACAACTTGAAGTTGTAAATCAGTCAGGGCCCCAGCGCGCTTTCGAGCACACGCACAGGCATAGTTTGAAGTGGATTGCAATTTCGATTTGTTTAAAAAAAAACTACCTCTTTGATATCAGTAAATCTACAAGCTCCGTAATAATGGTGAAACGCAACAGTAATAATTGTTTTGTGGAAGGCTGTCGAAATAAACAGAAAGATTCGAAGTTATTTATTCTGTGCTCATAGGTAGGTATGTATTTAGTGGTCCCTTTATTCTTAGGTACTTGTCTTATTTGCTAAACAATCTTCACCCAACTATTTACTTATTGAAATAATAATTTGGTAGGTACCTACTTACTGACCTACCTATGAAACTGTTTACTAAATTACTAAATAGGACAAGTAGGTACCTAAGGATAAACAACTAAGTAGGTACCTACCTATCTAGTATCTTTAGTTTAGGATAGATACCTTCCTGCTAGTTTCTACGCAACTACCAAAACCAAAAGTTGACTTTTGTTATCTTTATGCCTCCCGCATATTTACGTACCTAGTTATAGTCGACAACGAAATTGCTTTACCACCTTAAAAGTGAATTTTGTTTGCATATAATAAAACAACAAGTTCTATTTTTGTTTAACAGATCAAGTGACAGATACGTTGTCATTATTGACAATGAGCCTTAGCAACATTTTATTGTAATGGAAGTTTTTGTCAAAAGTGATAAAGCAAATTCATGGTCGACTATACTATACCTAGCTAGATAATTACCTACTTACTAACAAGTTCTGTTTACAAGATCAAGTTTAGCTTTGATAAGTACTTATAGGCAGATTGGTTGGTGTACCTATTTCTGTTTTGGTAGTTGTACATTACAGTACAAAGATATTTTCGTAGGTAGTTCAACTGTTGTTGTCAAGGTAAATACATATTATATATTTACCTTGAAAATAACAGTTGAACTACCTACGAAAATATTTTTTTTAACGGCAACGCAACGGGTAAGGCGGCATAAAGACAGCCTCAAAGTCAACATATAGGTAGTCTAATGTTGCTTTGACTGTACTTACATAGGTACTTAGCCTAGGTTTATTTGAAACGTAATTTGTTCACATTTAAGTACAGTACACATTATAAACACAATAACTTTTAATAAATTAAGTATTCAGATTAATTATATAAAAGAAGACAACCCTGAAGTCGTTGAAAAGATAAGAGCTACGCGATAGAAAGAGAGGCAACTTCTAGGTGAATATAACTGTAGGTAAGGGAGCAGTGTGCGACCTGAATTGCACTTTAATGTGTCTTTGCAAGAGTCGCTATTTATTTAAATGACTTTGCGGAGTGCACCTTCTGGTACTATTATTTATTCTGTGGTCGTAGGTAAACTACTACAAGCATACGGCGCATGTGTGCGTGTCAACTAGCCGCTGCGTCGCGTACGGGCCGCTACCACAAAGTAAAGAAACGGAACAGAGACAAAGCTTCTAAGGAGCATACGAAATTCTTACCTATTTTATTAGGGTTGGCAAAAAATAATAAAATTAAGGTGACTGTTAATTTATGCTGACGCGCGAATTTTGAAATGAGATAACTTCTTTGTGAAATACAAATATTTACAATTATTACTACATAATTAATAACATCGATAATAGTGTGAAAATGGGTGAATCTCCAAAATTAATGCGGTTGCTTTTTCGAAGTTGTCCGCTTCCTTACACGAATTGCATCATTAGATCATCATTAGACCAGCCGTACGTATGCAATCGAATATTAACCTACATTGAGAAACACTTGACTATAATACTTACTTCATTATTTCACATAACAATTTCAAGCTTGTAAATGCAAACTATTATAACGGTAGTCGGTGATAAGGGTAAGGTAATGACGATTCGGAATCAAAATAGCAAAATATTTGTAGATTCACCCAATTAGTTATGTAATAAAAATAACAATTACCTACGTAACATACATACATACCTATATAACATAAAGGTTTATGCGACCTACTTTAACATATCTAATTTTAAAAAGGTTTATTCTGGTTTTTATTTACTTACCTAGTAGACTCCTTGGGATACTTTAAATATGAAATATCTTTTTTTGTTCTAGTATTATTCATACAAACGGTACGGTAAACAACCATTTTACAAGTCTAGAACTAAGTATTTACACTTTTATAACTTTTTACAGTTTATTTCACTTAAAAAGAATTCGTAAGAAATATACAGGAGCACACAACAAATAAGATGTGCTTTGTGCAGGCCCTCCGTTTGTCCACTGGCCGAGCGAGCGTAACCGGTTAAATCCAGTGGCGGCGCGTACGCGACGCAGCGGCTAGTTGACACGCACACATGCGCCGTATGCTTGTAGTAGTTTACCTACGACGGCGCGGTTGTATGAAGCTTTGTCTCTGTTCCGTTTCTTTACTTTGTGCCGCTACTGGATAAAAACGGTTACGCTCGCTCGGCCAGTGGACAAACGGAAGGGCCTGTAGCACGTCTTATTTGTTTTGTGCTTCTGTATATTTGTCACGAATTGTTTTAGGTGGATTAAATTGTAAATAGTTATAAAGTGTAAGTGTAAATAATTATTTCTGGACTTAGAAAATGGTCGTTTACTGTACCGTTTGTATGAATAATACTAGAAAAAAAAAAGATATTTCAATTATCCCAAGGAGTCTACTAGGTAAGAAAATTAAAACCACATTATAACTATTTAAAATTTTAGATATGTTTAAGTAGGTCGCACAAACCTGTATGTTATGTAGGTATGTTACGTAGTTAATTGTTATTTTTACAAGCTTTTATTTAGTTTCACCTGTCCCGATGTTTGCTTGTGATCAAATCTTGCAAGTTAAATTTATTCATTTATTTATTTATTTTTTCCTACTGCGATCGCCAACCCGCCTGCCAAGCGTGGCGATTACGGCAAATACCCCTCATATCCTTGGGGGAGGCCTTTGTCCAGCAGTGGACGTCTTTGGCTGAGATGATGATATACAACATCGTACATTTAATATGGCATGTGATTGTTTCCCAATTGATTACTTGAAAAGACTTTTTATCAGATTCAGAATTTACCATTCTATCAAAAGGCATAATAAATTATTAAAAACCAAAAGTTATAAAAAAAAATATTTAGAGTAAGCAAAAGCTCATAAAAGTTTGTTTATTTTATTTTATTGTCTTTTGACAACCCTACTAAAATAGGTAAGAATTTCGTATGCTCCTTAGAAGCTTTGTCTCTGTTCCGTTTCTTTACTTTGTGGGTAAACTGTGGTGCCTATAGTGCGAGTTCGGGAGACCCTACGACCGGTCAACCCGAGCCGAGGTCCGTTCTTTAGAGGCGCCCTCGGGTTGTTCCGTCATTCAAATTCAAATTCAAATTCAAACATTTATTTGCACAATATTGTGTACAGTACATTGAGATGAGCGACAATGTTGAGAAGGGTCAACAATATTCTGCCTTAATTTTGAAGGCATGCAAATGTCAACACATGTTAACACAATAATATCCTAACAACCCTGATAACCCTAATAAATATTTTTTTTAATCGTTATAATAAATAAAACTCGCGTTATTGCTATTCGTTCATCACCTTAGACAACCAAATGGCGAAAATTTTACTCTTTTCGTTTGCCACCATTTCACTAGTGAAAGATAGTTCTCTAATAGCCTTTATATGTGTATAAAAAATAAGTAGGATTATGATTTCTTAAGAGCTATTTCACATTTAATTGTTAAACAATTGCTTAAATAATTTACTAACTCAACAAATCATAATAATATTGTAGACGTAAAACTATCTTCAATTTAGATAATACAACATTTTATTTCACAATTCACACTGAATGAATGAATGAAAATTATTTAACTCCCCTGACACTGGCCAAATGTGATTATGTGCATACGGCATAAGGCATTAAAAAAATAAAAAAAAAGGTGAGTAGGTAAATGGTTTTTTTTTGTTTTTTTTTTGGAGAGAATTTGCTTATTGCCTCAGACAGCATTTTCAGCTTCACCTGGCTTTTTAGGGGCGGCGAGAAACTTAAAGGGTTCCGCCGGGTTTATGCCGTGTGAAACGAATCACCTTCGGAGGTTTTCTAGAGGGAACGGCATTACGCACTAGTGCGTGTCACCGTGCCCTACTAGATTCTCCGAAGGGTTCAGATCGGTTCGGAAGGTAAGTAAGTGGTGCGTTGCAGTCTTTTGTATGACGGGTCGGCTGACGGCGACGACGCGCGTTGTCAATATAGTTAACTATATCATTATTATATCGCAGCGACATTGTATTAGTTTTCGTAGAGTCACTAGGAATATAATAATATGGGAAAATAATAAGAACTGACGACCTCCTTGGTCGAGTGGTTTGTACACCGGTTTTCATGGTGTCGCCATCTCTGAGGTCCCGGGTTCGATCCCCGGTCGGGTCAATTTAGAAATTATTGTTTTTCTAAATTGTCTCGGGTCTGGGTGTTTTCTATGTATAATAAGTATGTATTTAAATATTTTAAGTATGTTTACCGTTGCCTAGTAACCATTTAACGAGTTTCATAACGAAGCTTCTCTTGGGCTAGATAATTGGTGTGAGTGTAGGAATGTTTACGCACTGCAAACCAACATGCCCCAACTCTAAAGCACCACCCCATGCCACACTATGCCAAGTTATTAATTTCTTTTGTACCTATTAAAAATTTTCATGTTATTTTGGGTGATATAAAAATGTTCCTTACTTTTGTTACAACTTATTATACACCTAAGTATTTATAAGTAGTTTTATTTATTATTACAACGAGGGCGGAGGCTGGTGTCTGTCTATAAATATTTTTTCTATCTATCTAAATAAAAAACATTGTTTATTATAATATTTTACTTCAAAGTCTTACTTTGTTAAGAGCCTGAACCCCAACGCCCTGGTCAACCCGAGCCGAGGTCCGAGCTTTCAGAGGCTCGTGTTGTTCCGCTCCCCGATCCAATCCGAACCCTTCGGAGAATCTAGTAGGGCACGGGGACACGCACTAGTGCGTGATGCCGTAGCCTCTAGAAAACCTCTGGTAATTCGTTTCAAAGGGCTTGAAGAACCCTTTAAGCTTCTCGCCGCCCGCGCCCCCAAAAAGGCCGGTGAAGCTGAAAATGGGGATGAAACTCTCAAAAAATAGTTCTAATTACGAGTTTGAGTTGAATAACTATGTACCTACTTTGTTTCAACACCTGTACACTTATATAATGTAACAATAACATTAAGAGATTCATTCATTTTTTTCATTCATACAGCACTGTAATAAATTATTATTAAAGTGACATATAACAGCAGAACAATGGCCTTAAAACAAATAAAGGCAAGCAACACCTGTCACGTGATGTGCAAACACATTGTTGTAACATTGTGGTAGGCTAACGCAAATATTAGTACCTATAATGCCAGTTGCTCACCATACTATGGATGTTTCCAAGCAAAAAGTTCACAAAATGCATCTACCCAATAATTACAAAAACACAAATGTTAAAAAAATTTCCACGAGCAGGATTTGAACCTGCACCCTTCTGACATACCGGGTCAGGTGCTCTCCCAATTAAGCTATCGTGGTTCTAACCAGCCCGCCGAAACTATTCAACACTATTTACTTTTTACTTTAAAAGCCAAAGGCGCCTATTCAATGTCAACAACTACCGTCATTAACATCCGATCATAATATTTTTACAAATACTAAAGATCAGTTAAGAAGTAGGCAAGCTATTTATAAAATGTTTTTTTTTGTTTATATATTTTTAACGCAAATTTTGTTGCGAACAAATTACAAAAACACAAATGTTGAAATAATTTCCACGAGCAGGATTTGAACCTGCACCCTTCTGACATACCAACAAAACAAATTTTGTTCGCAACAAAATTTGCGTTAAAAATATATAAACAAAACAAAAAAGATTTTACTGCCCAATAATCATCATCTCATCTCAGCCAAAAGACATCCACTGCTGGACAAAGGCCTCCCCCAAATAATCATGGGGGGTATTTGCTGTAATCGCCACGCTTGGCAGGCGGGTTGGCGAATAATGCAATGCCCAATAATGTTGTGTCTAAAATAACTAGTAATAATAATAAAATCATGTTTTTGTTCCGTTTGCGGTGGAGACATTGGGTCCATGGGGGCCGAAGGCAAGGCAGCTTGTTAAAGAGTTAAGTGCTCGCCTTGTTGAAGCCTCCGCCGACTGGAAGGCTGGCAGCTACCTCTGACAACGTATAAGCTTGGCTATCAATAGAGGTAATGTTGCCAACATTCTTGGGACCGTTGGCATGAGCCCACAGCTGGGGGACATCTTTTATTATTATATGTTTTATTTTGTCCTAAATCTTTACCTTATTTTTTTCTTTAGTTAGTACTTATGGAATTATATATTAATCATGTCTTTAATAATGTGGTCATCATCTTTAGAAGATAGAACAACGATGTACAGATCATGATGATAAGCACGCGTGGAACATAGGGAACTACCATGTTATCTATGTTTATTCCAACTTGGAACCATACTTACGACGCATTGTGTAACTAACACGACATAATGCTTACATGAGTACGGATGTGAGGTGGCCATTTACGGAACGAAAACGTGTTTCGCTCATTAATGCAAAACGAATTAAGGAGTCGTTGGAGATTTTTGTGGCACTAGTCATGAGATTGCTGCTAAAAATAGCTTAAGTCCTAGACGACTCTATAAATTATTCATACATCTATATTTATATTTTTTTTTTTTCACCACACAAGCTCAACAATAACGTGCCTCATTTAGGCGACCCGAAATCGGGATAAAAAGAAAGGATTTTTATTTTTTACGACCTAATCCCACCATCCACTTTCCGCTATCGGAGCGCGAGGCGCGAGTTCCATCCCTATGTTGTAGATATGCCACCTTGTCGCACGAGCCGATTCGGTTCAACTTTCTTAGTGCGTACAGCTAGGGAATGGAACGCGCTGCCTGCGAATGTGTTCCCTGAAAGGTATAATCTGGACCTCTTCAAGGCTAGAGTGAATAGGCTATTTCTAGGCAGGCATGTTCCATCCTCGACCGCACCGTCACTTAACATCAGGTGAGGTGTAGTCAAATGCCTGCCTATAACCAATAAAAAAAAAAAGAAACTTCAATCTTGAAGACACATGAAGTCAAACTGGTCTTTTATTGCATCGTTGTTCTACTCTCTTCATTACAGTAAAGTTAATTCTGTAACTTGACTGTAATGAAGAGAGAACCAACATAAATAGCTTCTGTCACGACGCCATAATATGGCGTCGTGACAGAAGTATATAAAGAAAAACGAAGAAAACTTTTCCTGTAAAATTTTCTAGAGAATATTTTTGTGGTTTTTAGAGGGATAAACATGACATAATTATGTATAGAAAAAAAATATCATGTACTACAACAAATAAATTAAAGGTACAAAGCCTCTTTTGCCCCAAAAGACACATAAGAGATTTTAAGAAAATAAAATAATTTTTCATTTTCAGTAATCCCTTAATCTACTTCCACTAGTCTAAAGAGTCAGGTATCTGTGTGACGTAGTACGGTTCTATCAACCCGCTTGGCCGTGCTAAGTGTTTTGATAATTCCATCAGCACTAACTTTCCATATTTGCGATCGAATCCGGTCGGTGTAGTTTCAAGTGATTGTGTAATCGACCAAATTATCAACGCCGAACCGACCACAGCGTCTCGGAGCTAATGAAATAGACAAACGTACGTACACTGCACATCAATCAACCTACCACAAACTGTCCTATTTCCCTAATATACTTTGAACTTTAGGTCTTAGTAATATGGTTGAGAATGTATTTAAGAAATTTGAAAGTTTTGAATAGGTTAATGTTCTCGCGTCTGTACATCGTGGCGGCGACAAACGTACAGACACAAGCATTAACATGTATACACTTTTGACTAGTTTTGACTCTTATCCCACTGTATTAAGAATTACATTGTTTATGTGCTTGTGACTGTGCAAAAAACTTATTTGACTAGTTATTTGCGAATTTTGGCTACGTATGGTCAGTCAACAATGTCGTGACAGCCAGATCAAATTTGTATACAGTTTGTATTATTTGCACATAACTGATGTCAGTCATCATGAATCATGATAGACTTATTTTCGATGTGATAATAAACTGAAAAGTTTCTGCACCATTCTGAGCCTAAGAATTAAAAGAAGAATACGTTTTATTGAACCGCATACAATACAGTCACACAATAAAAAAGATAACAAAAAAATAGGTATTACCTAAATAAGAAAAACAGTTTTTCAAGATATTAACAGTTTTTCTTTATTTTACCTCAACACATACCAACTCATCGAATATAATAAAGACGTCATAGTTCACTATTTTTAGTTTGCATTCATTATGCACTATTTTTACGAAACATTACTTAAGCACTACTTGTTCTATCGATAACATCTTAACATCTTTTCATTTCTCATACTTTCACTCTTATCAGCTGATGTTATTTCCCCACTGGGGCACGAGCCTTTCCTATAGATAGGGAGACCGGCCCTAAAACTACAACCTGAGCCCGGTTTGGTGGTTGTCATTTTCAACGACTGCTAATGCAACCAAGACCAACGGCTTTTACGTGCCTTCCGAAGCATTATTTCTCATACTCCTCTCTGTATCCCAGGATTCTGCTCCAGCCTGCTATGCGGGCGCACTAAGGAGGTGGAGTTGGGCGGTGGGGGGGCGGGCGCGGGCGCTGCGCTCGCGCTGGCCCTGGTGCGCCCCCCCTCCGCCCCCAATGCGCCCTGCCAGCTGAAGCTGACGGCCCCTGACGCTGCTGCCTTCACTGTCAGACTCATCGATGTTAAGGTTAGACCTGTTGCAGTATTTGTTTGAGCCTAGAAAGACCTCTCGTCACGATCTGTATACACCTACCCTTAATTTGTAAACAAATTGTAAGTGATGTAACACATAGTGTATTTTGAATTTCAATATTACGGGAAGGATATGATAGGAAAAGTACTTAATTAGATTAAATAGTTACACGTTATATATATATATTACTAAAAACATGAATTATAACGTAAAGTAAACGTATGCGTGGGTTATATTAAACACCAATTTTCACGAGAAAATATTAAGGGAGTATTTATTACCAACTTCTCTATACCTAAGCGATATTTCGTTTGCGTTTCACACTCTACTAAGGACTAAGGAGGGTCCTGATTTGTCTGCTTTAATACATTATGTCCACCCGGCACATGCACCATAACATGATAAGGTATACAAGGGTCTTGCCAATAACAAGCGGGTATATAGTGAGCTGGGGCTACGATATTAAAAAGGCATTTTTGTTTTCATACCTTAAGCACTCGCTAATCATTAAGCTTAAAGTTACGGCGTCAGTCTCCAAAAAACATAGTTATAACACCGTTTCTAACAATAAACTCTAATGACTTAGTAATTAATTAGTTACATTGATTACATAGCATTGCTTATAGACGTCAAAGCTCTATTAGTAAAGCCAAGAGTAGTTTTAGTGTTTAATATCCTTGACAAACAAATCTAAGGTCTTTCGCAAGTATTTATGACGAGTGCTTACATTAGTGTAAGTATGGTTTTGATGGTTGTGTTAAATGACATACACTGTATAATGTACCTGTTATTTATGTGTAAGTAACTAAGTTTCCGGACGGGCTATGCTATACAATAAGGTATTGTACTGATACGATGTTCAAGAAATGAGTAAACGCTTGTTAAGAATTTTCAATTCAACGTTGTTTTGTAATGTAAAAGGGTAGAAAAGGTAATGGTTTATGGTTTAAGAAATTTATTTCTTTAGAAATAAAATAATACATTATTTACTTACCTAAAGAAATTCAATTTTACTTTAGCACTAAATTCAAGTTAGAAGACGACGAACAGAACGAAAGTACTAAGAAAACTTACGTTGGTATAATTATGTAGAACCTATCAAAAAAGCGTTTAGGTCAGGAAACAGGGCAATATTAAAATGGCATTTAATATTGCCCTGTTTCTTGTTGGTTCTTCTAAATACTAGATCTCATGACGGCTTATGAACCGAGATGGCGCTTAATGAGATGCGATGAAAAGTTATGGAGTTGAAGTACTTATATGTTCTTGTTGTCTTTTGGCCATGTTATCACTTCTACTTGACCTAGCAAAAATGACTAACACTCGTACACTTCAATGAAGAATATATTAACAGCATTTCCTAAGAATACATTTTAAACATGAGTCCCTAAAATCTTATGCAGCCGATCTTTGTACACAATTTGTATTTGTATAACACGGTTCCAATTTAAAAGGCTTTACTAATTTTGTCCCAGAAACATAAATAATATGTTGCAAAGTGCCATACATAACCGAAGAATTGTTTGGAGTCGTGACTGAAAGTATGTTAAACGCGGCGCGCGCGACAGAACATAATATTGTTTTTGGTTTTGGCATAGTGCTAGGTTTTTAGACTAGTGTTAAGATAATGGGTGTTTTAGACTGGATTAGTTGACGTAAACTTAGTTTTTCCAGTGTATTTTTGTATAGGAATAAGGATCATAATTAGGCCATTTGATATGCCACATCAATAATCGTATACTTGTAGGGGCTTATTAATAAACAAAATGTAAGCTTAGAGTAGTTACTCCGTGTTTTGTCTCTTTTACTCTAATATGAAATGAAGTTTACATGACGGGAACAAAACACGGAGTAACTACTCCAAGCTTACATTTTGTTTATTAATACGGGGGGTAAAGCATATTATTGTTTTCTTTCTATACTATTAATAAAGAGGTTAAGGTTAAGTTTGTGATTTTGTTTCGTGCAGGGTAATTTCTGGAAATACTGATACAATTAAAAAAATATTTTACTGTTGGCATGATACAGTCCTTGCGGGTAACGTAGGCTATATGTATTTTATTTTGATAAAAAAATGAAAGTATTAATTTTTATACAAAAAAATACGAAATCAACGCGGACAGATTGCTAGTTTTAAATACACAGATAAAAAGCATCGCAAATCGAGACAATATTTAAAAAAGGTAAATATTAAACTGTTTCTTGATAATAAAATTAAATAGGTATAATAATCACTTATATACAAATAAGAAAATAGTTTTAGTAGCTCCAGCTGTAGGACACTGGTTGACATGATGACGGACCTACGGTTTCTGTAACCGTGCCAAGTGCGAGTTTTCGATCACGTTAACGAAAACGAGAATTTGTATGGCGAAATGTTAACTCCTCTCGTATGCCGCCAGGAGGCGCTGCTTCAATGCCATACTAATTTTCGTTTACGTAAACGTAATCGAATAAATACGGATAGTAAAAAAAACTCACAGTAGGCACCCTGTATAGAGGTTTTACTGTTTTACCGCATCGATTTAGATAAAAAACGACGGCTTGCACTCCGGGAGTGCCGGCAGAAGTGAAAACTTGAATACTAACGTTGTGCATTTTTGATATTTTGGAATGGTTAGGGAATAATTTTGCACGAATTGCTTCAATTATCAGTACCTATAAAAGTACTATCATTTATGTGGTAGAATACAATATTTATTTATTGCGCTATCGTACACAAACATGACAATTTATTCGCGCAAGCGCCTTGCGCCGCCTAAACGAAACAGCAGGCATACATTTTCGCCGCGCCGTAGAAAGAGAGGGGGATACTTCCTCTCCTACGCCGCGCCGGCTGTCTACTCTCCATTCGTCTTACGAATTTTCGATCAGGTCACGTGTCCAGACGCGAATTTAACATTTTTTACCCATTACAAAAAAAGTGTACAACGCCGCTAAAGAAGTTTTCACTTCAAAAACAAAAATTATATACTTGTCACACAGCACTAAATCAATAGAAGCGTTTGTATTGCTTGACTGACTGCCTGGACATTGCACTCCACTTGTCGATGCTACGGCCTGCGACATAAACTACAAATACCTACCTATCTACAAAATATATTAACGGTTATGTAAAAAGAACTAAAACAAAGATGATTAAAAATAATAAGAAACTATACCTACATTTTCATTCCGATCCGATCCGAACCCTTCGGAGACTCTGGGAGGGCACGGGGACGCGCACTTTTAAGTGTGCGATGCCGTACCCTCTAGAAACCCTCCGAAGGTGATTCGTTTCAACACGGCTTGAGGTACCCTTTACGTACCTCGCCGCCCCTAAAACAAGCCTGGTGAAGCTGAAAATGACCCTCAGCAATCAGCAGTCTCTCTCCAAAAAAAAAAACAACATTTTCATATTGATGTCTTGACTATTGACAGCCTCAAACACCGGCTTACAGCTGACAAATCACCGACCTGAACTATACTTTACTATGTAGACTTCTATTGATTACGTTAATGGTAACACATACAGCGGTCTCGCCTCGCTCTCAGAGCAAGGTTTCGACCGTGTCTCAGTTATCCTCAAAGTGATAAACGTGGGAATGTTTTTTAAATACACTTGCTATGTGACGTTTCCTTTAAAGTAGTTTGAATACTAAATTAACATTGAAATTATTGGAACAAGTTATATTAACGTTATCACGGCCGCAAAAATTACCATTTTTCTATATTACAATGTTTTATTAGGAAATTTGAATAATAACGATGCGTATACGTGTTAGTTCTACACCGAAGTTCTACTGATACTACAGGTGATGGAGATATCATTAAAAATTATTATATTAAATAATAAGTGTTTGTTACATTTTTTTATTTAATTTTTTCAACACTTTAAATTGTAATTTGTTCGCAACTATATTTGCGTAAAATTATATGTAAACTAGTGGCCGCTCGCGGTTTCACCCGCGTGGTTCCCGTTCCCGTGGGAATATCTGGTTAAAAAGGATCCTATGTGTTATTCCCGGTTATAAACTATCTGTATGCCGAATTTCATCCAAATCCATTCAGTAGTTTTTACGTGAAAGAGTAACAAACATTCATACTTACAAACTTTCGCGTTTATAATATTAGTAGGATCTGAACATGATATCTGTTCCAGTTCCAAAAAGAAACAAATTTCGTGGGATATGTAGTTATTTGGAGAATAATAAGGAGTGGAGAATAATCACACTATTTCTAGCTGTGTGCTTCGATTCTAGAGGATAAATTATAACCACAATTTTTAGTTATACAACCTTATTTTTAGTTTATACGAAAATCAAAACACGGGTCAAATATTTTTATTTAAAGAATCAGTACAAAAAAATAAATAGGTATCTTGAAAACTCACGAAGTTACAAGCTTTTTGTGCTGTCCCGTTGTGTGTTTTAGTAGGGTATACTTTATATTAGATTTTGTAAATATTATTTGATCAAAATGTAACATGGTATAAAAAATATTGAAATCGATTCTATTACTGATTCTGAACAAACAGTTTTCAGGTTTCGTATAAACTAAAAATAACGTTGTATAATTTATATTACACTAATATTATAAATGCGAAAGTTTGTATGTATGTATGTTCGTATATTTGTTACTTCTTCACGCTGTAACGGATGGATGGATTTGGATGAAATTCGGCATACAGACAGTTAATAACCTGGATTAACACATAGGATAGTTTTTATCCCGATATTCCCACGGGAATCGCACTATAAACTAAACAAACGACAATTTCATTTTCCAATAAAAAAATTATTTGTTTGTTTTGTTGTCATGGAAACCAAAGAGAATTTAATCACTTGATGGAAACTTTCAAAGCGTACGAAGTCCGCCGGGTCCACTAGTATATTATATAGCACTGAAGCGCGGCCACCTCCAGACAAACGAGGTTGCGAGTTACAATTTTGCCACTTCCTTCTCGTTAACGTGATCGAATAGCAAATAAAACTCGCACTTGGTAACATCACCCAGATGCTAAGTAGTGACGTAGTTCTTTAGCGAGAAGAGTCAAGTAGCACGGCGTGTAACGCTATCCGACTTTTCTGATTTTTCTGAGAACAGCCACAAACATGGCCTCAGTCACGACGAGCACGCTGCACGAGAGTCTTGCGACGCGTTGAGCGAATTCCTTATTCATTGCGCGTTATCTAAGGCAGGCTTAGTCAACGGTCATAGAAAGACCGTTTAAAAATTAAAAAAGAGCAAAAAAACAGCAACAAAAAAAAAAAAGAATTGTACCCCTGCCGTGCCCCCAAGGAGACCTCGACTGAGTCGACTGTGATGAGATCTCGGGTAAAGAGATAACATCTCGCGACCCGAACCGGCCCCAAAGCAGGGGCCGAAAACTACAACATACATACATAGAAAGGCCGTTATCCGCCTCTGTGGTCTGGTGGTTAAGTCAGAGGTTCCGGGTTCGATTCCCTGCGAAGGTACATGTTTGTGTACTCGGTTTGGTTGGTGGTAGGACTTGTTTGTCCGCCTGGCTAGCTTAGCTGCCACCATCTTATCTAAATCGCCACAACACCAATGTTTGTAGCATTGTTGTGTTCCGGCAGCTACAGATAAGATAGCCAATGCCTCACTAGTTGAGGGTTCCGGGTGAAGTGCGCTTCCACCAATTCATCACTAAATATCAGGTGAGATCAACAAGGCACTGTGCTTACCCGTAAAATATATTTAAAAAAAGGACGCAATGAACCCAAGCAACAAGCAGTTCTTCCAGCAAAACATCCTGTATAACATTCTAGAATCTAGATACATATAACCACAGTTCCATTCCAAGTAATAGATTTGACGCGATAAACTCGTGACTACAATTAGCGCGAATGAACGTGATGTTCACGATTATTTGTGCTCAACCAACTAATACATTTAACGAAGCGCTGGCGATCGTCGCAGTTATTTACTTAATTCGTTTACTTTGTAAAGGAGGTTTGTCTGAAAAGACTACGATTAAGTTTGAAGGTTTTCAATTTTCTTCCTTGTGCCTGCAAGAATAGACAAAAATATGACCAAATTTTATTTATAGTTTATTTATTATTTTTATTTTAATGCCGTTATTTGGCAACAAACAGTCGAATGGTAATTGTTTATACTGTAAATATACTTATAAATAGCAGTTATTTATACTGCCTAAAAGCAATTAAGTTATATTCAAATAGGTAAATATTAAACATAATCAGACGCCGATGATGTAAGGTTAGATTAATTTAAATATTAGCATAATATACTCGTATATATTATATAATGGCAAAATGGTCAAATGTATTTTCTAGTCAGTCTACATGGCAGGTAGATTATATAATAAAAAATAATATTTGTAAACAAAAGTAGTACGAAGTTTAAAAAGTACTAACTATGTTAAATTAAAATAATAATTTTAATAAAAAAAAATAACAAAAAGATGTAACTATGTATGAGTGCTTTAATAAGTGCAATGTAGGTGCATGTATGAGTGCATTTATTTCGCCATTAACTGTTTTTTACTTAGGTGATATTTAAAGTAGAAAAATAAATAACTCAATTTGAACGTCAAAGTTAACTTAAACATAAAAACTCTTTTAAGTTCAATTTGTTATTTTTATTATTATTCTTTTTATTAAATATACAGTCCGTAGTCACAGGGAGACTCTCCCTCTACCACCACGGACCACGGACTATGCAAAGGGTTCGAAACGTCAGGATAAACATTAATTAAAAGTAATGTGTAAAATAAACGCGAGTAGATCCGTAAAAGTTGTTTCATTTCAATGTGTAGTGTTCGCGTAAACTTTAGAAAACAATATTAAATATACATGTTAAGAATTTTTTTTTACAATATTTTATATAAAAACATATTTACAATATAAAATATTATAAAAAACTTATGGATGGGGATGGACCCAAGCTATCGCTGGTTAGGGCTGCAGAGTGAGAAACCTCCTGCTGACAATACGTGCCGTGTCAAGGAGTACTGCCTTTTGCATTATTATTATTATTATAAACCTGTAGTGTCCCACTGCAGGACAAAAGCCTCCCTACTCTCTTTCCATCGTGTTCTATGTTGAGCAACAAGTGACCAATTTTTTGGTTGGGAGTCAAGGTCGTCCCGCTATCTCCTTTTTGGTCTGCCGCGACGTCGTTTTCGGTTTCGTGGAATCCATTCGGTAGTTACCTTGGCCCACAGTTCCTCCAACATGCGAGTTCAAATTAGTTTACGTAAATCTCGGTTGCTTACGTTTACACGCTTCTACTGTATTATCAGCTTATCATAAGAAGCACGTGCCCACCGCGAATAATTAATTATCTGTTGCTAATTTGACCGTAGCAATGTTTTGCATCGATTTGTGTTATCTGCTTTATTGCAAGCGAATGTGCAATTGCGAATTTCAATACATTTCGTATGAGTCACTCTTTTCGTTTTGCATAAAATCATTTTTTAATAATTTTACGTGGTTTCTGAGTACTTAACAAACCGCATTGACGAAAAGCATTTTTTTTAATCCTAGGTGTGAAGAAAAAGTTAAAAAAAACGGTTACACGTATGATGTATCACCAATGACAAATTGTTACCTTTACTACATTAACTTTACTATATTACACTCCGTTAAGGATAGTTAAAAATCAATGACGAAACATACATCACTTACTAACATCTGGTTCCCTGAGGAGAGATCTTGCGAAGGTCCTGTCACCATACTTTACTCGCTTTTTCGACTACTCTACATTATTTATAAAAAACATCACATCACCAGCTCCTAGGACCTTGCCTATGGATGGATAGGGAATGGCCATAAACCACCACGCGGGCCCAGAGGATTGGTGGTTTTTAACGACTGCTAATGCAGGCGAGACCAACGGCTTTACGTGCCTTCCGAAGCACGAATGAGCTCGAAATTATACGTTTTTGGTCATTTATCCGATGACCGGCCAGTGTGAAAGTTGCTTAAAACCTTAGCAATCATAGACCGGCAGGCTTATTACCGAAAAAAGCAACCAGTTGCTAACAATGCAACGCGGATGCTACTAGTTGCAATTGCTACATTTTTATTTAAAAAAAAAAGCTTCAAAGTAAAAAGTAAATAGTAATGAATAATTTCGGCGGGCTGGTTAGAACCACGATAGCTCAATTGGGAGAGCACCTGACCCGGTATGTCAGAAGGGGTGCAGGTTCAAATCCTGCTCGTGGAAATTTTTTCAACATTTGTGTTTTTGTAATTTGTTCGCAACAAAATTTGCGTTAAAAATTATATAAACAAAACAAAAACATTTTACATTTTTATTCTTTTTAAACCCTGCCAATGGGCACCCACCTGCTAAAGTTAGCAACCCGCAGGTGGGAGGAGGTGAATACTACATGTACGATACTACTTACCTCAAGCGGTTGAGCTAGCCTGTGTCAGACTCCTTTTTTTTTCTTTTTTTTATATTGGCACGTTGTAGTGACTACATCCTGCCTGATAGTAAGCAGCCGATGCAGTCCAAAATAATGAGAGTGCTCCCCACGGTAACAAGCGCACCCATTCATGACGGCCTGCATAAATGCCGTTTCACGCCCCGCTTAAAAGACCCGAGACTAGGAACTGGGAAACACATGCGCCGGCAAGAATTCCAAAGCCGAATAATCTTACAGAGGAACGACTTGCCAAACTTTTTGGCGTTACTCATAGAGAGTGCACGCCGCCGCCGTGGAGCGCGCTCAATCTGCAGTGATGCTGCCTATGTTCCAGGTCACGTGAACTGATTGGGGGTGACAATTGCTGCAATCAGTCGGTTTATTTTGTAGTACCGTCGTGCACTTTTAGTACGTCAATCGCTCGCTCAGCGTTCTACGTTCCGTAATAAGAATATTAAAAAAAAAATCTTTCCTACACTCACACCAATTATCCAGCCCATGAGAAACTTCGTTATGAAACTCGTTAAATGGTTACTAGACAACGGATAAACATACTTAAAATACTTAAATACTTACTTATTATTATACATAGAAAACACCCAGACCCGTGACAATTTAGAAAAATTTCTAAATTGACCCGACCGGGGATCGAACCCGGGACCTCAGAGATGGCGACACCATGAAAACCGGTGTACCACTCGACCAAGGAGGTCAAATATGTGTTCCGGCCGTTGGCTTATGATGAATATTTTGTTTCGTTTGTAAAAGCGAGACTTGCTTCTTCAAAGTTATTTATATTTGTTGTGCATAAACACGAGTATTTTGATAATAATATAAGCATTAGATTATATTTAAAGTGACCCGTTACACGATTATACTGATGATTTAGTGTTGTTTTTTCTTCTTATCCGGTATTCAAGGTCATTACGATTTTATTTTAAGAAATTTCTCTTGGTGAGTTCGTATTTTTAGGGTTCCGTACCTCAAAAGGAAAAAACGGAACCCTTTTATGATCACTTTGTTGTCCGTCTGTCCGTCTGTCAGTCTGTCAAGTCAAGACCCTTCATCTCGGGAACGCGCGGAGGTTTTTTTACTATTTCCTCCAACATGATCGGAGACTTTTTTTGCAATACTCTTTCATACCAGTTCTATCTTATATGCCTCTCGTACTTTCATTCCGCATACTACACTTTCATCCATCATCTTTTATTCCTAGTGGGTGGTCTGCTTTTTATATTTATTTTATTAACTTAATGTTTTATTACTTGGGGTAAATAAGTTTTTCAGACATTTTTTATTACACATCTGGGATGCATCCCAGAGGCTTACAAGACAGTTTTCTTAATTTGGGCAACTTAACTTTAGCAACATGTTTCTTATTCTATTTTATATCTATTTAATTAGTACATGGAATCTTATAATTAATTTAATACTGTAACTTTAGCTTAAAATTGACATTTAGTACACGCAGGTACAGATGTCATTTCTTATTTTTTTTGTTATACATTGTTTTCTAAGTTTTATTTCTTTTCCTTACTGTTTCTATGATTTTCACACAGTACTTTAAAACTATCCCTATTTTTGCCTGCTATAAGAGCCGCAAAAATAGCCGGTTCAACTTTTACACCTGCTTGAATTTCTATGTTCAGCCTCTCCAGAGCGTGTATAGGGCACTCGGAGAGGATGTGTGTTACAGTTTCATGAGTGTCAGGGTCACAAGCACAAGACGGGCTATCCTTACACTTGAACCTGTTCAAGTATGCGGACATCCCGCCATCGCCCGTGAGAGCCTGTGTGGTGAGGTGCGTATGTGTCAGCTTCCGAGTGGTCTGGTAAGCTGTTACGGCGTCTGGGAAGAATAACTTGGTTACCTAGACTGTGTCACTGGACACGTACCTTTCGTTCCATTTCTCAAGAGACTCACCTCTTATGCTTCTCTTGACAAATTAAATGGGGCACGCGTCGTAGTCCGGTTTCTTTTTGGACTTTATAACGGCCTACTTGGCAAGTTGGTCGGCTCTTTCATTTCCCTCCAACCCCACGTGCGCTTTTACCCAGTATAAATTCACAGTTTTACACTGTTTCAATGTCAGTTTGATAATGTTGCGCGTTTCTACTGCGAGGGGGTGGAGGGATGTCACGTTTGTGACTTTTTGGAGGGCAGCCATGGAGTCGCTATAAATGCCAAAACTACTTTCCTTTCTAGTTCGCAAAACCTCTCAGACTCTGTGTAATGCAAGGAGCTCAGCCTGATACACGGTGGCGTATGACGGCAGTGCAAGCTTTACGGCTTTGATTTCGGAGGATAGCGCCGCTCCAACCTTGCCGTCGATCTTGCTGCCGTCTGTGTATATGCGGATGTCGTGCATGTGTGAGTCTATCTGAAAGTTTCCTTTACGGCAGTGTTTTTCAATCTTTTTGAATACGCGACCCCTTTACAGGTTTAAAAAGTTGGGCGACCCCCTTGGGCGTAGGTAGACGAAAAATTTGTAATTTAAAAGACTACGTTTATGATTACGATAGTATTTTCTGAAGTTAACACGTGCACTAGATATATTATTATAAAAAAATAAACAAGCCCATCCTTCTTACTGAAATTGTGTTTTTATTGTAGTGTAGAACCTTGCCTTTTTCCTTTTGCCGGCGACCCCCCAAGTAAGGCTCCGCAACCTAAGGGTAGTGTGGTCGCGACTCACAGATTGAAAGACGCTGCTTTACGGCGATAAGGAACATAACAAAAGTAACAGACTTTGTGCATTTAGCTATGTCATATAAATTTTAAAACCCACGCTGGTCTAGAGTGGTTGGACCAAATCTCCCCATGTGCTACTTAATACAGACAGACGCCTGCTTACACATCATCGTATTCAATAAATGTTCAACCTTATGTCTTAGATATAAAGTTCAAAATCTATTGAGGAAATTTGACAGTTTGTGGTAGTCTTATGTGCAGTGTACCATGTGGGAAGACGTCATGAGTCCAGCTTTTACGATGATGAGTTTTTAAAAAGCTTTTGCTATCAATTTACTCATTGGGTAACATAGTTTCTGTATCAATTTAAAGATTTTTGATAGACGCCTTTTGCCTTTCGTTTTTGATATCGCCAGGCCTCACAAACGGTGACACCATTGCTCCGTTTTAATGTGAAAAATGGGGAAACAATATTTTTTTTTAATTTTACATAGGAAGTAAAAAGTTATCGCCGTTGGTACCTAGTTGCCCTTAAAAAGATCTTACGTTATGTATGAATGCCACTGTAATTAAAGTCAGAAAAGGTCGACACAACCACTGTAACTCGAACGGTACAAGAACAGTTGAGCATCAAAGATTAAAGACGAACAAAATCGAAAGCATTTCCGATAGCGCCGGCGCCGAGTGAGAATTTGTAAACAATCTATGCTGTTGTTGTATAATGAAACACATTATACGGATCTACTCTAATCTATATTAGCTTTTCGCATTTGTTTCGAACCCTTTGCAAAATCCATGGTCACAGTTTAAGTTGGTCTTTTTAAAATTAATACGCGATTAAATCCGTACAAAGGGGTTAAAATTAAACTTGTAGTGTTCGCGTATACTTCAGCGCACAATCAATGGTGTTGTTATAATCGATAGTCCAATAGTTGTCATGGCGGTTTAGGTCAACGAACTGATGCCGTGGGACCCCGGTGAACGACCTTCGTCAGCTGCAACGAGGTTTCGCCTTTGGGCTGATGTAATTACAGTTGAAACATGATATAGCTTGAGTTAAGCATATAGTTACTATGCTAAAGTAAGCTGTCTCTGTTTTTTCGGATTCTTTCATTTGTAACATTATATCTGGGAAATAAAGCGAATGTTGTTTCGAGATGAATAGTTCGTTCATACGGTAAACGACCGTAGGAAAAGGCCGTAGGCCGTATGTAGGTAGAGGTTAACCCCTGGAACTACTAATAGAAAGCTAAGTAATGTTGACTATCTCTTTATTCTTGTTTAGTACAAAGGACATGGAACATAATTATGTTTGATATTAATTTAAAAGGCCTATCACAAAATGCGCGCGCTCGTGCTTTCTCAGTAGGTACTACGAGCGGCCGACGACGCATCGCAAAAGTGGTATTTTGTGCAGTTGTAATGACATTTATTTGATGTTTAATAATTTTTTATCGTTCAAAAAAGTATATAATTTGAAATCTTATAAACTAACGTTAATTCTGGTGTACTTAACTTAATAATATTAATATTATAGGATTATTTTTGAAGAAAATCCATTCATATTTCGAAATTCCGAGGCCGCTACGAACTTAACCACTATTTAAGAGATATTATTATATATTTTACATTGCATTGCTTAGTACAGCAGTTCAATCCATGAGCTTGAAAATTGCCGTCAGCGTTTTTAATTGAAAACTAGATAGATAAATAAGAGAAAATTGCAGAAACCGAGGCCGCTACGAATTATGGTAATAACTATTCTCCAGCATACAATAAGTCAAAGCTTTCTTAGGGTTTCATTTTCTCTGAACAAGAACGCCGAAATTGGGCATTTTATGCAAAAATCACGGTCAAAATGTAATAGGCCCTTTAACGAAGTTTACGTATGCAAAACAACTAGTTAATAAAAAATAATCTTGACTGGAGCATAATTCTTAGAAGATTTGTGTGAGTAAATATTTTTTTATTTTTTTCTCTTTTATTTTCATAAATTTATTAATATTGATCCCGTTTTACTACAAACAAAAGTCGCTGTTAGCGTATCAGATGTAGACTTCAGTTAACCTTGTGATAGTTAAACTAGTCGCGTTCGAACACTGAGCTTGCGTAACATAATCGGTCCCATATGGGAATCCAATTGTTTAACAAGATTGCGATGCAAGACGTAACTGCATTTTAGTTTGCAATCTATAAATATTCGCCGGGTCATGATCGTTCGATGCTATACGTGTTACTAAGTCTTCATCCGTTTACAATGCTTCAAAAATAACCTTAAGTATCTCAAACCGTCTCTTGCATCATCTACATAAATAATGTTATAAATGAAGATTTTTTTTTTATTCTTTCTGTTTGTTGCTATGTAGGGAGTGAAGAAAAATTTTGGAACGAATGATTCAATTCTTTCTATTGTTTCACTTATAGAGAACAAATAGCTGTCTATTATAGTAATTTTAATAAAATGAGTTAAAAAAAAGACTGATTTTAATTTTTATTACCTTACACAATTCTTTAATACTTTAATGTTAGCTTATCTTTTCATAACGTCTAATAATAAGAATGAAATAATGCATATTTGGAGGGCTCGATTGCGGCGCCATTCAACCGTTCCCGGAGGCATTCCATACGTGGAACGCAGAGCCAGGAAAATTATAGGTGACGATAAGCTTGTTAAAACTAAACTTCACAGTCTCGCTCACCGTCGCAAAGTTGCCTGCTTGTCGGTCTTTTACAGGCTATACTTCGGAGAGTGTGCTATTGAGCTGCATGAGCTCATTCCACCTTCCCCATTTTACCATCGAGAATCCAGACGTACGGTTGGTTTACCTGGTTGATATTCCACTTCTGCGCACTAAGCGTTTTGCTTCTACATTTATAATGCGTACAGCCAAAGAGTGGAATTCCCTACCGGCGTCTGTGTTCCCGAGTGCATATAACCCTAAAGTTTTTAAAGCCCGAGTGAAAAGGCTATTTCTGGGCAAGCTTGTTCCATCGTCGGCCTCTTCTTAGCCCTAGGGATTAGAATGAGGCCAAGAGCAAGCCCATCTCACAATATAAAAAAAAAAAAGATTTTTGTGTATTCGCAAGCCGCGAGCGAGATGCCCGAGATGAATTCCGGAATACCTGCCAATTAAATAGCGAATATGTTTTCTAAATGTCAAATCACTTTAATATTAAAAATAAATTCAAGCTGGAGTTGTTATTACCCTCAATTCTTTGCAGCTGCAACGTATTTATAGGTTTTATTCTTAATAAACACTACTCTTATTATCACTGTTAAAGTTTTAGAATCTTGAATGGAACAAGATGACCGGTTATTATAACAACCAACTAAAAATTCAAGGGCGTCGCTGCTATAAGAACGAGTAAAAATGTTCGGATTTTATTTTTAACAGAGTTTAAAGTCAAAGAAGATTTACCGTATACCTTTTTGGACATCTTAGATAGTTTTTCCCTAGTTATAATCATGTGCGACATTTAGCTTTAACGCTGATAGTCTGCGAGTGAAAAGATTATGACGTAAAGATGAACAATTGGCCATAAGCATGACCATAATATGGTCTGTGCCGTGGACATGACGGAACAACGAGTATAAGATTTCCGAAATCTAAACAAAGAAAAGATAATTTAAAACGGACCCAATAATAACAATACACAGTACTCATAAATATAGGTATACGTGAATCAGATTTATCAAACGTTAGTAGTCTTTTGAAGATTGATTTTATATGAGCTTGGTACAATTGCCATTTAAAGTCATCTGATGAAGATGAGATCCATATAGGCTTGCGCTTATAGGTACCTCGTTATGTCCGCGATGCGTCACGTGACGAGCTAAGATGCACTACGAGTGCATGTTCTTATGAATTCAACCAGAACTTGTTTGTTGGCAATTTGATAATATGCATTGACAATATCTAAATAGCTGGTAGCAGACTTGCAGTTGGTAGAGAAGAGCTGAAGATGGGGTTGAGCATGCATTGGGTGAGGCCTAAGCAAAGAGCAAAGGCTTCTATCATTGAAATCAAGTCATCGCTATAATTTATGGGTATTGGCTTAACCACAGCACCCAATGTGGATTGGTGATCACAACCCCAGGCGTATAGCTTCGAAAAATGCGAAATACACTTAGCCTGACCTGAAAATTTAACCCAGCCAGGACCTTCGAGAATCGGGATCTTTGCCACTAGAACACCGAGACGTTTATAACACCGATTATGATGCTAATGAACATCAAATTTGCAGACTGAGTTTGCAGCATGACGTTTAAGACAGGAAATTCCCCTATAGACCTATAGCAAGTATTTTTCCAAATCAAACGCACACGTCAAGAGTTTGAGCAGCTACAAGTGAGATAAATGCGCCCTCTATGGTCACCTCGCTCCCGATTGATGCCGGCTGCTGATAGGGGTCAAATGAGGAATAAGGTAAGTGTACGCTAGTGTCACGGCTATGCGTGACGCTGGAAATAGAATATGAACTAGGCCTTCTTAATTACGCTTCCTTCCAGTCTTGTAGCTCTTTAAAATTCTTCTAGATTTGAGGCATTTTCAAATTTGTTACAATTTTAAGTGTATTGCTTTCTAAAGTTTACTCGAACAAAGCCACACTAGACATTAAAATGAATCACAAATCCTGGAAAGGGGTCGAAACGTCTGGAAAAAAACAAAAAGCAATGTGTAAAATAAACGTGGGTAGATTCGTAAAAGTTGTTTCATTTCGTATGAATTTCGTACTCAACATCATTTGAAGACAAATTAAATTTCTAAAGATTGTTTTTTGATAAACATTAAACCCTCTTTTCTTTTGATCTCGTTGGCACAAAGCGTTTGAGTCGCTATTGTTTAAGTTAAGAAACTTAAACAATAGCAACCCAAAGGCCGCAAGGCCGGGTGTAAGGATGGTAAAACAAAAAAAAATAACAAGACCCTGTGGTGCTTCAGAAGCCATGTAAAGTTGTTGTTCTCGAATTGATGTCGCAAGCTAACCTTTCGGACAGGGTTGGGCAACCGTTTTTGTTCTAATTGTCCTTGTAAGACCTTGGGGGGGGAGGGGGGGTGATCACACCGGTGATCTCGAACTGAAATACATAGGAGTACGCGTGCTGCCTGTACTGTCTCAAACATTCCATCGCGCAGAATCAAATTTGGTGACTCGTTTCTTTGTCGCACTTCCAAAAGATGGAATGATGGAATAGTCTACTGATATGCTACTAATTACATCTTTTTTGAACGTGTGGGGTGATGAGTCACCCACCCCCCTATCCTTCCGAAGGTTAAGATTCAAAAGGGGTGTAAAGAGGTTTTTCTCAGGTTGACAACACAAAAGCAACACCTCTGATTATGATGTCCATGGTCGGTGGTGACTGCTCACCATCAGGCGGCCCGTCTGCTCGTTTGCAGACTATTAGTATAAAAAAGATACGGAGCGTTGTAATAAAAATCAAATAGTGTAAATAATGCAAAACCTATTATATTTCATACTGTACTTCATGTCTTTTTTTTTTTTTTTTTATGGTAAAAGAAGGCAAACGAGCAGGCGGGTCACCTGATGGAAAGCAATCACCGCCGCCCATGGACACCCGCAAAACCAAAGTTATCGCAGATGCGTTGCCAACCCTGAGGAAGGAGTGGGATCTTGAGGAGGGAGTAGGAATTGGGAGGGGGGAGGGGTGAGAGATGGGCCTCCGGTACTTTCACTCACCGGACGAAACACAACAGCAACGAGTGCCGTTGTTTCACGCCGATATTCTGTGAGAGGGTGGTATTACGCCGGGCGAGCCGGCACATTTCGTGCTGCAACGCAGCGTGGCTCTACCACTCAGACCGTGTTACTCATTTAGCACCACCCAGGGGTCACGTGTAGGGTCTCAAGGGTAAACCTACGGACTCGAGTAACTTTAACCCCCGAAACTCACTTTTAATTTAAAGATCACCGGTTAGATTCAGAACTCGTTGCTCTGAGGCACAGATTAAATATATCCCTGTAGCGCTAGCAAGTAATTTGCTAGCAATGTGGAGGATTAAAGATTTTAAAGTTGATGATGAACGGCTTTGAAAGCTTGGGTATTAGTGCTGTGTTACTAGTTTTAAGTAAATGTTTATATTCTATGAATTGCTGACATAAAAGTGTTATTTTACATTAGTGTTAGCAAGTGTTAATCCTATTAATATTTTAACGCGAAAGTTTGTTTGGATGTTTGTTACTTTTTCACGTAAAAACTACTGAATGGATTTGGATGAAATTCGGCATACAGATAGTTTATAACCGGGAATAACACATAGGATACTTTTTATCCCGATATTCCCATGGGAACGGGAACCACGAAACTACTGGATGGATTTGGATGAAATTCGGCATACAGATAGTTTATAACCGGGAATAACACATAGGATACTTTTTATCCCGATATTCCTTCGGAAACGTGAACCACGCGGGTGAAACCACGAGCGGCAACTAGTGAGCCATATAAATAAATAAATAATCAAATGGATTGATGGAGTGGTTTGTAGTCTTGAAACAAGCTGCTGACCTGCTTTGTGTCAATGTATTTATTATGTTAATGTCTAATTGCTTTTTATAATTTAAATTACTTAATATTTTAATTTAGTATTAATGTGTTGCTTTTTACACTTTAATGTATTTTTTAATTTTAAGATGATTTATAATGGATCCTTTTATCCTTATATCCTTTTATCCTCAGTGGCCGAGTGGCAGAGCGCTTGGCCCGATACCCGGAGGTCCCGGGTTCAATTCCCAGGTCGGGCAAAGTGTGTTTCGGATTTTTCGATGCATAGCCCGGGTTTGTGATCACCAACCCGCATTTGACAAGCGTGGTGATGAAGCCATTACCTATAAATTGTAGTGATGGCTTGATCTCAATGATGGAGGCTTTTGCCCAGCAGTGGGACAGTTATAGGCGATTTACTTACTTACTTATAAATAATAAATAAATAAATAAACTTTCCTTCACTCACACCAATTATCTAGCCCAAGAGAAGCTTCGTTATGAAACACGTTAATTGGTTACTAGACAACGGATAAACATACTTATTATACATAGAAAACACCCAGACCCGAGACAATTTAGAAAAACAATAATTTCTAAATTGACCCGACCGGGGATCGAACCCGGGACCTTAGAGATGGCGACACCATGAAAACCGGTGTACAAACGACCAAGTAGGTCGTCATAAAGGATGATAGATAATTAATAAAAAAATAAAAAAAATTAATATTTATAAAATTTACAAACAAATAACATAAAAAAATTATTGCAATTTAGTTGTAAAAAAACCACTTCAACTAACTTTGATTTTAATATTGATGACTGTTGTGCTGCATTAAATAAAATAAAAAATGAAAAAAAAAGACAATTGAATCTGAACCTAAGCAATGTGGCTGTTCTCAAATTGAACACCACCCGGAAACATCTAAAAATTTAATAGGCCATTTTAACAAATGCACGTTGCCATAGTCGCGGGCGTGGCAACAAAGGGAAACAGTGGCGCGGAACCGTCTGGTAATGAAGTATTTAACGCGTACGGAAAAAGGTTGCTTTTAGCTAGCATTTTTGTTTAAAAATAACTATAATTATAGACTTCCAAACATTTAGAACCGACCTCTTTAGTCCGTTTAGCATTAGGTTAATGTGAAAACCGTGTATCGGCTAAGGAATTATATAAAACTAGCTGACCGGCGGTCTTCGTACCGCTCTGACAGTTTCCATGACAACAAAATAAACACACAAACCATTCCTCCGCTTAAGAACACCCGTATCCCATGATGGACTTAGGGGTCCATCATGGGCCTGCTATAGGTAGCAGCGTCACCTACCGGGTCTAATTGTAAATCTAAACCATTCTCGAATCCACTTGAACATACAAAAAAAACATCCAAATCGGTCCAGCCGTTTAGAAGGTTCAATAATACTACCTACCTATATATACCTACTAGCGGCCGCTCGCGGTTTCACCCGCGTGGTTCCCTTTCCCTTCCCATATCGGGATAAAAAGTATCCTATGTGTTAATTCAAGTTATAAACTATCTGTATGCCGAATTTCGTCCAAATCCATTCAGTGGTTTTTACGTGAAAGAGTAACAAACATCCATCCATACTTACAAACTTTCGCGTTTATAATATTAGTAGGATAAAAAGATATTACAAAAAAGTCGTTTATTTAAAACGCAACTCCTGAAAGTAGTTTTTATATGCGTACATAAAGGTATTGTTTTTTTCCTATTTAAATTAAAAATAAGTAAAATGTTCAACGAAGGCTTTATATTACTCTTTTCAATGCAAAATAAAATAAAGAGAATATAATGTTATGTTAGGCGCATTAAGGCCAATAGTCGTCATAAAAATGCATTAGACAATCATTGATCACAAAGATTCAAAGGATATTGAGTACATAGAATGATAATAGGGTCCAAAATTGTGTCAATATTTATAATGCCTACTAACCGAATATAAAACATTCTTGAATACAAATTAATAATTAAAATGAATGTGTAGTATGATTGATTATGAATAGTAGTTAGTTTTTATATTACACTTGCAAAAACACGTAAATGGTGCACAGCGTCTAGGTGGTTTTCTGTTAATGATCACTGAAATGTTATCTGAATAAAAAAAACTAAAAAAATTGTTTATAAGTACCTACTAAATATTACTACTACCTAGCTACGAAGGTTATATTGTGAAGTTGACAACTACTTGACCCCTATTATTTATAACTGACCGCGATATCAGTATGTAATCAACACCATCGATACTATAAAAACTGTGCCAATAGATTTTCTGATGTATACTAAATAATTCTTAACTAAGTTGCAGCCTCCAATCATAGAGATCGGTTGATAATAGTTGATAAAAAATATTAACCACATATAATGGCTGTCGATTAAAATATCACATTAAACGACACTATAGGTATAGATGCTATTGCCAATGTTATAGACCTTAAACACACTGATACATTTTTGCGAATGAAGGAAGGAAGGAAGAATAACTTCAGTTTAGTTATTTATAAAATTATTCACCAATGTTTGTATATTATTATACTAATACATTAAAATAGGTACAAAACACACAATAAACATGTACAAAAACAAAATATGGATGTAATTAAAAACAATGAAAATTTAAAAGAGGAAAACTACTTACTATTTGCAGGGAGGGCCTGGCGACCTGTAGCCAGGTTTCCTTTTTTTCTGAAACCTTTGTCAGGCACCACAAATATAGGATGCTATCTTAACAGTTTCGCTGTCCAAAAATTAAAACAATAGACAATCAATTGTTATGTATCACATGTGACTCATGGGACAGGGAAGCTGTTAATTATTAGTTAATAAGCCTAGTCAAATGGACCTATTTTGTGATGGGAAAAATACTTTTTTATTTTCAAGTGCTAATTGCTGCAAATTTATTATTTATTTAAAAGAAGAAAAATAATTTGTTAGTTTTTTAACAAGCAAAGAAATCGTCAAAAAGCAAGAACAATAATTTATTTATTTGAATAACTTGACAGAATAGACGTGTGGCGAATGCTGGCGATGTATGTATAGAATATTGTAAAGAATTTGTATGGCAAAATTGCATCTCACCTTGTCGTCACCAAGAGGTGCTACATCTATGCCATAACAAAAGTTATTCCCAATTCCATTCTTTTGTTCTGAAAAGATAAGAAACATTAATTATCAGACTACTCCAAAGAATCATTATTAAAAATTATTTTTATAGGTATTTTTATTTAATGTTGCATTAAAGCTATAAATTCCAGAGCGCTTGCATTTAAAAATCAAGACGGTTAAACCAAATCATCCACTCTAGACGATTTGTATCCTTAATTGAACCGTAACGGGAACTCTTTCGATAACGGAAAGTGAAATCGAGAAGTGATTGACACTTTTAATGATTCGCCAGTTTTAAATGCAAATCATTGGACAAATATTAATGGCCGGAGAGACTGTAAATGATTTAACAATTTCTAAAGTGCGAATGAAAGCAAAGGTGACACAGTCAGTTTTGTGAAATCGGGAACATTGCGGTTTTAGTTTCTTCGTGTCATGAAGACGTTCAATTCAAATTATTATCTTGTCTTAAACTTTATAATCAACTTATTTATTAGTTCGTTTATTAATTGTCATTAAACATTGGCAGCATTAAAGATTTAAGACTGCGCAAATAAATTTTCTCTGAAAAGATATCTTCAAGCAGACCATGGTGACGAGAAATGGAGGCATGGTGATAGTGATTGGTGATACTATGCACAGAACTAATGTTTGTAATATTTCCACTAATAACATTTATAAAATATGGACATGCACAAAAAACTACATGGATACTAATAAAAGTGTTATCTAGTAGTAAGATATTAATTTATAAAAAAAGACATAAATGTTAAGTTATTGATATAAGAAATCTGTTTGCAAAGTTAACAAGAATATTGGTACAAAGATCTGTGTTCGACATAAATCTTAATAAGTAATAGTATACCTACTTAATATTTTTCCTTGTAAGTGTACTATTGATGTACGAGTAATATCAAACTAATTTTGGATAACGAATGAGTAACATCATAGGTAGGTGGTTGTTTATCTATAAGCAAACAAAAAGCACACAAACTTGAGATTTAATAGGTAAACACACAGTAGACAGGCAGGCTAATAAAAAAATATTCGGGATCATGATGCGATACGAGTGTTTGGTTACGTGGACGACATCGCTTACGGGCCGTTAGTTATCTAAATGTAAACCGCAGATAATAGTGTTATCTATAATCTTTAGCTACCGTATGAACGGCAGTTACTTTTTAAATTTCAAAGCCATCGTGACTGGCCAGCAAGCACTCCTTGTAAACCTACTATTTTAAGGCATCTCCTTTTGAAGCGAAGCAAGAACATTCTAGGTCTAAAATTGGATGTCTGTACAGGCTACGTCGCCTCAGACCCGTCAATCAGGTTCCAAGGTCCAAAAATAACCTACGCAAATGGCGCTTGCGCACACAGGCACGTACGCATTTCTCCTTTCACTGACAACGTAATTTGCACCTTGTAGTGAAATGTTACAACGGCTTTTGCATTGTTATGTTGGTGCTAAGGGTCATTGATGTTGGTCGCGTGATGCATCTGGAATTCACCATTGAAAAGTTTGATGTAATGTCAAATCGTGTGTTCCATTTCGTTAAGTTATAGCGTGAAATTAGCGAAAATATAAGCAAGTGTAACGATCGTGATCACAGAGAGGCTGAAATAACATAACGACATCCTCAAGCTCAAAAGTCAAGTCAAATGTAACGTGTTTTAATTTAACGAGTGGAATCGTATAAAGAGTTTATTTCATAAGCTAGTTATTTCGTAGCTTGAACCTCTTAAATTTTTAAAGCATACATGAACAGTTTTTATTGAGTTAAACCAACCTATTAATAAAACAAAAAGGTTACATGCTCATAAAATTTGCATACAAATGGATCAGAAGCGCAAAACAAAGGTGTGATAAGAAACGGGGGCAGCCCATATGTATGTATATGCGTTTGCGCAATCGTTCTCCGAATTGATCTGCAGTTCTGCACAAACAGAGATTCACCGTTGTTTCTCAGGATTGCGAATATTGGGAGTAACATCGAAGGTCTGACAAATTGTAGTGATGAAATATCGACAACGTTCTGCAATGGATTTTCCTCGTTCGCTTTGTTGTTATATTAAAAGTTTATGATAAAACAACAGTCCGATATAAATAGTGCGTACAATAAAATTTTGTTTGGTTGTCACAACAGTGGATCGCATAGATAGAGATCATGGGGACTCAGAGTTTATGTATCTGTCTATCTATACTATTGAAAACATTTTTGTGTTATTGTCAGAAAATCTCTATCTGTTGCGAGTTGCGATCTGTGCTTGTGTATGAGTATTAAGTAAGTTATACAGGGTGGAAACTTTCAGCGGGGCAGTAAGGGAAAGTACCTTATCCGTTGCAGCTACACGAAAATGGTCTTAGGAGACTATCCATAATTTTTTATGGAATTTTGATCCCTATTCAAAGATTTTCAAAAAAATGTACAGTTAGCAAGAAAATAGCCATTTTACACAAAAACATTTTTTGATGCCAATCGATCCTGTTTCTAATACTGATCAAAAACTTCTATGGGACCAACCATCGTTGGAGTACTCAAAAAGTCACAAATTGCAAAAAACTTTTCCCGTACATTTTGTATGAAAATTTGTGTAACTGAAATACAAAAAATAAAATAAAAGACAAATGATCACGTAGAACATTACACATATCAAAAAGAAGGCGTATTAATTTTCTTTTTTATTAACTAACATAACTTGATGATGTTATTCTTGAGCTTTTCTGACGCAACAAACTGACAAGATTGTTTTTTATTTAATAATAACGAGTTCCAAATTTGAATTGTTTTTAAACTTATCTTTTTATTCAGTCAACAAAAAGATCTCAACCGTAACTAAAAAAGTTTTTGCGTAAAATTTTCATACAAAATCTACGGAAAAAGTTTTGCAGTTTTTGACTTTTTGAGTACTCCAAGGATGGTTGGTCCCATAGAAGTTTTTGATCAGTATTAGAAACAGGATCGATTGGCATCAAAAAATGTTTTTGTGTAAAATGGCTATTTTCTTGCCAACTGTACATTTTTTTGAACATCTTTGAATGGGGATCAAAATTCCATAAAAAACTATGGATAGTCTCCTAAGACCATTTTCGTGTAGCTGCAACGGATAAGGTACTTCCCCTTACTGCCCCGCTGAAAGTTTCCACCCTGTATATTATGGCATAAATAAATTAAAATAAAATAAAATATTACTTACATATGTTATTTTTTACTGGCTTTAAAAAAAGGAGAACCTTAATCGTTTGCATTATAGTTAGTGTTTTTTTTTACTGGGACTTTAAGAGGAAGACCGAATTTAGGAACCATCAGGTGTTTTTTGTGAAAACAATTTCGGCTTTGCAATTTTTTTCGTCAAGGGCGAGATGTACTTAAAAATTAGTAATTTTTTTTATAATGCGAATGGACTTTGTTTCATGTTAGCATCATTTCATTCGGAAGAGGAAAAAAAAGGAGCATCAGTACTTAGTAAAATTTTCTGAATTTTCTGACAATAATAATTGATGATGTAATTATCTATTTTTATCGCTTGGTTATAGATTACTCCAAAATACGCGTTTGAGGTAGTTCAGTCACTAGACACTTCAGTCTCCTCAAACAATTAACACAATTTACACCAGCATGTTAAAGAAGTACGAAATCGCGTATCTTTTGAAACGAAACATGCCAATGGTTGGAGAAAAACTAACTTATTTTGTGTGAGTAACTGAATCTTAAGCAGTTCCCACGACAGATGTTTACAATTAATTTTGTAATAACACCTTTTTAGGAAAACATTCCACGAAGGAGTTAGCGGTGAAATGCTTGAGTTCCTTGAACTTAATTGTTAACTTTGTATATGATACGATCTTTAATTAATTAATTGCTACAAGATAAAATTTTACTAGAAAAAAAAACAACCAGACTCAAGAAGCTCGAATGGGAATCGAACCCACGACTCTTGGATTACCGGTCAGATGCTCTGACCGCTGACCTTATAAATGCAAGCATTATAAATGCAAAAATTCCAATAATTAAATTTATTAATTGCTACAAAAGGTTTTTTTGATGTGTGTGTTTGATTTGTGGGAGTGATTTCGTGAAATGTGACGGAAGTATGTGTAACATTGTGACAGGAAGTCGGGGAAGCGCGCAAGCGCGCACGATTTTGTAAATTTAAAATCGATATTATGAACATGACATATTATTATTATATGTGACATATTGTGTCATTTGACTATCAAAGGTCATTTTGGTATGTCAAATGTCTTCTAATGAGTATTTACTGCATTTATTTTATAGTTATAAAATGATGTATTACCTGACCCATTTTTTTCAGAATATAATGTTAAAAGGTATAAGGCTCGCTCGTTTTTTTATATTTTTTAATTATACAGCTAAAAATATAGAACCTTACTAATTTTGTAACCAACAACGTTACTCACAAAGTAAATAATGACTTTGAAATTAATCCAATTCAGCATATTGTCGAGGTAGATACCGGGTTTTTCTAGTGAATGGAAAACAATAACAAAACCTTACCATAAAAACATGATACGGGAAATTATATAACCTTTTTATCAGCTTTATTTTTCCTCTACTCATTCATTGATGAATATTAATATAAATACAGCTGTGAATTATGAATCTGCTACATTGTCACAATAACCACCTGATCAAATGACTAATAAAGTTATTTGTGATACATTATGTTAATAAGTATATACTTTATCACGTAAATTTAAGTCTTATTTTAAAGACAATGAGTCTGGCCATTGTCATAATTCGTTTTTACTCACTGCCGAAATTTTGATATTGTTTAAGAAATGAAGCGTCTAATTGTCTGTCTAACTCGCAAATTAAATATTTTTGTTGCGCTATAATTATTAGTATCCTTTCTTCGTTTTCTTTAAATATGGTATTTGATCTTTGAACAAAAGTAAATCGTAGTACCTGGCATTCAACATTTATTATAAATTCACATGAAATAAATATAAAAAAATATATTCGTTGAAGTTTATAATATTTGAGGTTTGGAAGGCTTAAAGTCTTAGATGAATGATAGGTCTCGCTGCAGTCAAGTGCAGCGAGACAGATCTTTCATCTAAGGCTTAAAGTATTTGTCCTTTGAAGTATTTTTTTTTATTTCCAAAGTTTTCTTTTACGAATACACACGAAACGTTCTCACCTTACATTTTTACACACGAGTTTCATGTTAAATGGATTGGACATCCACGTTTATATCATGTATTTTCTTGTTTTAACCCATTTGAATATTGACCATTCTTCTTACATAACACGCTAAACGTTTTACATAACACAATACATGTACCACAGTAAACAAAACACAGGAAACTGTTAATATACCATAGTCATAGCATGTAATTAAACGCAAAAACCAAATCTGCCACTGGGAATTTGACGTTTGGATTGACACTTTCTAGCGATATAGTTAAAGCAAATTATCGTAAAATGAATTTCAAAATTAGAAAACCTAAAATAGAACTTCATATTTCTTACTTAAGTATATGTATAATTTTCGTACACGAATGTTATATTTATAAAGAAAGAGACTTCACTGTCATCTTCACATATAGCGTGTCAGAAGTCAGCTCATCGAAGAGTACGTTACGAAGGCTTAATAAGTAGCCGTATTACGATCTATTAAGACTTAGATTTGCTACTAATCTGCAACAATTACTCGATTTAACGATTACATGTTTTACGTATTCATTGCTCGGTGCGTTTATAAGGCAGTTGTCAACGGCCTTTACAGAAAGTGGATTTTCTTGTAAATTAATTGCGGAACGGTACGCATTACTTTAAATGTAGCGTAATAATTACGCTATTTTATACGTATCAAGAGAACAGTTACCTACAGAATAGTAAAGTAAGAATTTGTTTCAAAGTAATAAGGGCGAGATTTATTCACCATTTAATATCGTTAACGAAAACGATAATTTGAGTGGCAACATTGCGACTCTCCTTGGTCGCGTTTTCGTCATCGTTAGTAGTAAGGATACGAGTTCCAGACCACTGAATCATCGCGCCAATGGTGACATTGTATTGAAGAAATTTCGCGGCTTCTGGACCACCGAAAAATTTTTTTTTGATAGGATTGGTGGACCCCGAGACGACATTTTCGGTGGTCCAGAAATGCCTTCAATACAATGTCAACCATATGCCTTAGACATAAAGTTCAATTGCGCGCGATGATTCAGTGGTCCAGAACTCTCGTATCCTTACTACTATCGTTGAATAACATTCTCATTTCACTAGGCATCATGTAAAATATTGATACTGGGGTGCCTAGTGTATGTTTTTGTTTACTATCCGTATTCATTCGATTACGTTTACGAAAACGAAAATTAATAAGTATAGCATTGTAGCAGCGCCTCCTGGCGACATACGAGCAGAACTACAATTTTGCCATACTAACTCTCGTTTTTGTTAACGTGATTGAATGGCAAAATAATGTAACTAGCACTTGGAACTAAGGTTGCCAGATGTCCGGGATTTCCGGGATTGTCCCGGAATTTTACGTATTGTCCCGTGTCCAGTAATTCGATCTATTGTCCCGGATTCCGAAAAAATTTAATACCTACCTAATAAAAAAAATTAACAACAAAATATGACACGGCAGGCGGCAGGCAGCGTGCTGGTTTGTTGTTGAAAATGTATTTTCCTATTAATACAAATATAAAATTAAATATTCCGTAATTTATGTTTTTATATTTTTTTTATTTTTTATATTTTTACATATTCATAGCCATAGATAGTCACGGCCCGATATGGAATTGTCCCGGACTCGGTAAGTTCCGATCTGGCAAGTTGGATACCTTACGTATAGTTGGATTGTGCATATATTTTCTTTAAACTGTCATCTAAATAATAGAACGGTTTATTAAATAAAAGCTGTGTCTCGAACATTCCATCGCGCACAAACAAATTTGGTGACTCATTTCTTTGTCGCACTTCCAAAAGATGGAATAGTCTACCAGCACACGTTTTCCCTCCTTCCTATGACATGGGGTCCTTCAAAAGAGGCGTGAAGAGGCACCTTGTGGGCCGGCAGGGTGAGGGTGACTGATGCTGCGTTGTGTTCACGCTGCACCAGTTGTCCTTGCGTCTGGACTCTGTTTCCACTTAACATCAGGTGGAGTGAAGGTGAGCTATGAATAAAAAATAATTTAAAAAAAGTGTAGGTACTTCTGGAATGATGCCACCGATTATTTACAAAGTCATTAGGATAGATAGATAAGGACTAACTCGATCACCTAACTAATTAACTGTCCTATTATTGGACTACCGTGTTACTTAAATGTCAGTCTGAGTAACAGATTTCATGTTAGAATCGTTTAATTTTACCTAACGTTTGTCCGCTTAGATTTAAGAATACTTTGAATATTCATAAACTTAAATATTTCATTGAAATATATTACGAGTGCTATCAAGTTGATTGCCAGGCCTTTCTCGATCCAGATCTTTTGAATTGGTTACAAAATTCATCGTTTGTTTGTTTTGTTATTAACCTTTATCTGTGGACATGAGGTGTCACAGACCTTTTACGTTTTCTAATTTCAGCAAATCAATTACATCTCCTCTCCTTTTGTGCCCAAACGACTCAGTGGAGCTTAAGGTCTGGCGTGGAAAAAAGTTTCATCATCCGTTTGGCCTTTTTATAATTCTGACGGAATCTAAGAACACATATCCACGTTTCTCATACTCATCATCATCATCATCTCAGCCAAAAGACGTCCACTGCTGGACAAAGGCCTCCCCCAAGGATTTTTTTTTTTTTTTATACATAGCTCGGCAAATGACTCCACTTCACCTGATGTTAAGTGGAAATGGAGTCCAGACGTAAGGACAACTGGTGCAGCGAGAAAACAACGCAGCATCAGTCACCCTCACCCTGCCGGCCCACAAGGTGCCTCTTCACGCCTCGTTTGAAGGACCCCATGTCATAGAAAGGAGGGAAACCGTGCGCTGGTAGACTATTCCATCTTTTGGAAGTGCGACAGAAAAACGAGTCACCAAATTTCTTTGTGCGCGATGGAATGTTCGAGACAGTACAGCGGTGACTCCGGAGAGCAGCACGCGTACTCCTATGGAGAAAGGGAGAAGGTGGGATGAGGTCAAAAAGCTCTTCAGAGCACTCGCCGTGGTATAAGCGGTAGAAGACGCTGAGTGACTCTATATCTCTACGCAATTGCAGGGGCTCGAGAGCATTAGTGACCTCTGCACTGCCGATAATGCGTATAGCGCGCCGCTGCAATCTGTTCAAGGCATCGAGAAGGTACTTTGCGGAACCGTCCCAGAGGTGCGAGCAATATTCCACGCAAGATCGCACCTGTGTCTTGTACAAAAGGCACAACTGATCCGGCGTGAAGAATCGCCGCACCCTGTTCAGGACACCGAGTTTACGTGACGCTGTTTTTATCACGGTTTCAATATAGTCCCTCTGGTTCAGATCGCAGCGAATCTCCATGCCAAGCATGTTTATACTGCTCTGCAGGCCGAGTGATGTGCCTTGAAGAGAGGGAAGGGATAGGAATGGCGACTTTTTTGCCGTGAACGCGCATACCTGTGTTTTCTTGGCATTGAACTCAACAAGGTTATTGGTTATATGAGGGGTATTTGCCGTAATCGCCACGCTTGGCAGGCGGGTTGGCGATCGCAGTAGGTTGAGGGTTATCTCAGAGAGATGCTGCTGCCCATCCTCAGGAATGGTCCCTTAGTCGGCTTTTACGACACCCACGGGAAGAGATGGGGTGGTGCAATTCTTTTTCTCCGGCACCACACGGGGAATTCTCGGGAATTCTCGGGGTTTCTCATACTGATAAATGATAATCTTATTTATAAAGTTATTCATATTATCATATAATGTCCACTCTTCAAGCTTCACCCTGAGTGATAGCTACAGTCGTATGAGGAAGTTCATACGACTGTAGCTATCACTCAGGACCTTCAATGATTCACCACAGTTAATTATCTGGTATATACCATGCGCCACGCGCAAGCTTACCGAAGCGAAGGTCTCCATGTGACATAATTACAGTGGCCCATTATGTAATCGACAGTGGTCCTGGTCCGGCATGCATATCAACGCTCAACCACATGCATGATTGGAATGTTATCTAGATGTTACATAAACATGGTCTTCAACCTCTGTGGTTAAGCGGTGAGTCCACCGGCACCGCACCGGTCTCAAACTTAATGTTCCCGGGCCGGGTTATTCAGTAGAGTATTTTTTTTATAACGAAAGCTATATTGATTTTCTTTTCATAGAACAGCAAACTATGACGTTAAGGTCAAGTCAAGTTGACAACAGAAGTTTGTGTTAACGTCATATCAAAAAATAATTATTGTTTTGAAAACCCTGATTGCCAGTTATCAGCATACATAGTATAAAATGTTTTAAAATTAGTAAGTGTCATTGTCAACCACCGTACAGCCAAAATGGCAGTTCTATTAATACTTTAACAACAGAGAATCAGCTCACAAATTAATGGCATTAAGCTATTCTACTATAGTATCCTATGCCCGTGTCTGTACATGAAATGCTACGTCATCGTTTCTCAGGTAATTGATAGCTGCGCAATGTTCTTTGGTAGCCACATGATTGGACTGTTATAATGTCTTTCTTCTGTGCTGTTATTCGGTATTTGAACATAAATTACCTACTAGTTTGAGCGTGCGGGCCAGTGCGGGACAGTAGGCACTGTCCACCCATGACGCGATGCGATTGGAGCAGTGTCGTGCCTACTTTGTTTTTCTTATAGGAGTCAACCATGAGTTCACTTTGCGAGATGATAAGTTGGATTCTTTTTGTTACCCTAATAAAAATAAATAAATTTATTAATTTTATCCAGAATCCGAATAGACCCTTATAACTATATTTTTTTTTTGAAGAGAGATTGCTGATTGTCTTAGACGGCATTTTCAGCTTCACCGGACTTGTTTGGGGGCGGCGTGAAACTTAAAAGGGTTCCTCAAGCCGTGTGAAACGAATCACCTTAGGTTTTCTAGAGCGAACGGCATCACGCACAGTGCGTGTCCCTGTGCCCTACTAGATTCTCCGAAGGGTTCGGATCGGATTGGGGAGCGGAACAACCCGAGGGCGCCTCTAAAGGCTCGGACCTCGGCTCGGGTTGACCGGGCCGTGGTGGAGGATAGAAGCGCCCAGGTACATACCTGGTATAGAGCGCGTGTGACCCGGTTCGTCGTACCCTTGTTCTACGAGTACGGTGTCTTGGGCCTAAACTAATGTAATGTTTAGTGTATTCTGTAAATGTGTAGTGGCATTTAAAGGATCGGGCGGGGGGGCGTTCGCAACTGGTATGGGATTGTCGGGGTCATCTAGGACGTGTTTAGGACGTCTAGATGTGTACCGTCTTGTTGGTGGAAAGCCTCCAACATTATAGTTGGCGGCTGCCACAACGATGGCGGCCGCCACAACAGTTAACTATTACTGCTGCCAACAGTATTGTCTTGCGTGTAACGATATCAAGGTTGCTGTCATCATCACCACCTCATCAAATGTCCCCACTGCTATGGTTAGAGATACTATGGGAGAACGGGCCATAACTATTACGCTGGCCTAGTGCGGATTGGTACTACAGATGCAGTGATATAACAGGAGATAGCAGCATATGTACTGAATGCTTTAGGGTCAAAGGTAAGCATAGGTTAAGGTGGCTGCTTTTCATTAGGCAGGTATGTTCGTAAGACTTCTCAGTCACATAAAATGAGTTCTGGATGGTGAGTGGCTCACGACTTCGTGACTTATTCAGATCCAGGCGTGCTGGACAAAGCTATTTGGATTTGCTATTTGGATTCAGATCCATGCGTTTCCTATGAGATGAAAAATTACAAAAGCTCCTTGGAGAGTATGCATTATCAATTTTATCATGGAGCATTGGTATCTTGGGGATTTCTGGTAAACCTGAACGTGAGGGTAGCTGGCGTGATAAGAAAGATATTTATGCCTTGCTATGGAAGGAAAAAGGTTGTATCCAAAGCAATTCGACTTCTTAAGTTACGTCTTTTTTTAGTTAGTCTTTTTGTAGTTAGTTAGTTTTTTTTTTTTTTTTTTTTTAAGTTACGTCGTTGACTGACTTCCATATGTATAATCACATGATTTCGGATACACAAGGGCACTTATCTGTATTCAAAAGGGATCGGCCGAATTGGATCTACAGTAATTAGATTGTAACGAAAGTTAATGATGCCTACTTTTTAGAAATTTTCTGCATAATCCTCAAGAATTATGTGTTCGTGAAAAATTTAAAAATTATGTGCAAAATTTTATGCAATTCTGTTTTAAAGTTGAAGTTTATTTTCGGTACTAATTTGGGTAGTGCATCTGATTGGTATATAAAATTTGATCAAATTTTTATGGGACCACCATAACCACTGTAGAGATATAGTATACGACCATACTGTGTACCATAATGGCATTAAAATAAGTTTATAACTATTAGTAATCAAGGCAGAAATAAAAAATTGTCTTACAGATAAAAAGAGTTTGTTTATGATAAATAAAAAAACGTAAAATCTTTCTAAATAGAAACCTTTGTGTGTGACTGACCAGTTAGTGTAAATAGTGATTTAATCATAAAAGGTGTCCTCATTTATGAAACCAACTTTACGCTTGCATTTAATAAAACAATACGCCGTGCTACCTAAAATAGCTTACAAACATCAGTTGGTCATCTCTAAACCTTCGCAATAGAGGTTAAGTTTGCTTGGCAATAGGCAACATAAGATAAGACACACACACACACTCCATTTTGTAACACCTGTTGTAACATGAAAACGTCACATTAACCCAGGTCAGATAATGTAAACCTGAATGGAATACATTGCCCCCCCACTGAATAGTTTTACGAGCATAGCATACCTGCCTAATAAAAAGCGGCCACCTTAACCCATGCTTACCTTTGCCTTAATCCACATCGGGGAATGAAGGAAGGATGAAGGAAGCACTCCTCATCTGAAATCCTCAAATACTGAGGAAATAGCTGTTTTACCTCCTAACAAAACTAATAATATTGTTGTTATGGCGACAGAATTACATAAGATAGGAGATAGGAGGGAGCTCGCCAGGCTTGGATAGTTTTTTAAACAGATTTTGACTTATTTTGACTCACATACAAGGAGGATCAGGCTTAGAAAGCTTTGAAAGATTTCCACTGTTTTGTCTCTTCAAACAAAAGTTAAACACACACTTTGTTAAACACACACTGAGTGAGGACATCAGTACTTCATTCCTGTGGAAGGCCAGTTTCAAACTGTATTGATGTACTGGGTTTACTGGTCGTACGTACACACACTGCCCAAAACGGTTATGTTGTCGATCCATTTTGTTGTCACCCGGCAACAACCAACTTGGGTGGCTTCTATTTTGACAACGCTGGTGCTGTATTGTTTCCGGGGTTTTCTCGCTTAAAATTGAGGCTAAAACATCGGTCTCAGCTGTTACTTAATGTTCAGCGTTTGTTCAAGCCCACGCAGCCCACGCCGTGCGATAAGTAGTCCACCCAACGGAGTTAGGGTCAATTTGTGATGTCGAGAAAGCGGCGCCAGCAGCGCACGCCCGAGGCGCCATCTGATGGTGAAATTAACTGACAGGAACTGTGTAATTGTTTTAAAATAAATTATGTAATTTTGCGGTGCTTTGTAACTTGACATGATTGTTTTTTTAGAATATTAATATGCCATTGTTCATCGACAATCCACTTTCGTCTTTCCCGCAAGTTACGTTATTAAGCTAACCGTATTTTTAACCGACTTCAAAAAAGGAGGAGGTTACTCAATTCGACTCGTATATATATATATATATATATATATATATATATTATATATATATATATTTTTTTATGTGTGTTCGCGGATAACTTCGTCGTTTATGAACCGATTTTGATGATTCTTTTTTTGTTGGAAAGAAGGTATCCCAAGGGTGGTACCGTGATAAGGAAACCAGTATCTGATGATGGCATCTCAGAGAAATCGAGGGGAACTTTCGAAAATTGTAAGGGCGACTAGTGCGTTTGTTAATGTTTTTATTAAGTATTTTAAAGCACTACTACTTAATGAAGGTCTGGAGTCGATCTGATGATGGAGCCGAAAGACAGTCGAGGGAACTCCTCAACGACTTCAATAGACATTTTTTAAAACTGACATGCTTATCTAATTAATAATATGATTTCAATATTATATATTGCTTTTTAGAGCTGTTTTAACTTTTTAAGTTTCCTGTTTTTTGAAGTCGGTTTTTTTAAATCGATGATCCTGCGCCACTTACGCTGGTACTTCAAGAAAAGGTTTGCAATTTTTTTTCCTCGGTGAAAATGTTCCAAACACGAGTAGATCCGTATAAAGTGTACTAATAATTCATTCCAATGTATACTAATTTTTTATGAGGTAAATCACACTGTTTTGTTTTATAATTTATAAAAAATACTATGTAAAGTGTTACTCAGCTTTGAAGATATGTAATTCTATAGAGTTTTTTGTGCACTGTCATTTGAACAGGTTTGCCTGGGGTTCTTAGAAAACTAATGCTGTTTTTGTTGCTCCTTTATCAAACGGCATAATAACGGAAAATAGTTACTATCAATAGATGTTGTGCAACCAGTTTACCACTCCGGGTATGGTGTAAGTGACATATTTATTTTATTTTACAAACGGCAAAATGCTTCGCTTTCATATCACCGGGAGTGGCCAGAGCGAGTTTTAAGTACCATTTCATAACGTCAAGAGCGTTTACGCCGCACACTAGCGCCACTAATGAAAAAAAAAAAACACATATCTAGTAATTAGAGATAGAAAATCAAATTATGCTCAACAAACTATCTGAATGAAGTAATTTAGCATTTTTACGTCACCTAATGAACATCTGACATGTTATGGTTTTTTAAATAAGACGTTACGGCCACTTTTAACTATAACGCCATATTTAACTAAACCATAACATGTCAGGTGTTCATTAGGTGACGTAAAAATGCTAAATTACTTCATTCAGATAGTTTGTTGAGCATAATTTGATTTTCTATCTCTTTGCCTGTCTTTGATTTGTATTGTTATTGTGAATATCGTGTAATTTTGTAGTGTGTGCCAATAAATGTGTTTCATTTCATTTCATTTCATTTTCATTTCATTTCATTTCATTTTTAATTACTAGATATGTTTTCTTTTTCATTGGCGGCGCTAGTGTGCGGCGTAAACGCTCTTAAGGTATTCTAAATCGATGGCTCTTAAAGAAAACAGAATGTGTGGGGAAAAGCAACTCAAGCTGTGACTTCAGCTGAAAACGCCAAATGTGTGACTTGATTTATTAAACCGTACGTTTCTTAATAAGAAAGATTCTCTTTCCGAATAAGAACCTAAAAGTTTATTTAGCTATTGATTTCGAAATAACAAAAGTTAAACTGTACTCTCCAATCATATGCAAACATATTATCATTATTTGTTTTTGCTTCTTATAAGATTTTCAACTGTAACTGACAGACGAAAAATTATGGGTACATAGGTAATTTTATTTTCTACCAATTTACTGGTTTTCCATTGCCTCACGAAGGTTAACAAGTAAATACTCTACCAGCATAGAATGCGTTCGCGGTCTGAGTTTGTATAGATTAAGGTATATGCCGGCGTAGATAACGATCTTAATAGTGTTATTTTAACGTTTAAATTCATTCTTCATTCAAAACATATCTTAAATATGTGGGCGAATGATTTCAAATTCGCTTAATCATTCGCCGCAACATAAAAACAACGATTCAATGAAATGTCTTTCACTTTCTCCCACCATTGTTCGCGATTGTCAATTGTCACTCTGTCAAGCACTCCGCGGTTATCAGCAGCCAGTGTTGTAAAAAACTCGAGTCGGAGAGTCATTATTTATAATCTCGACTCAACTTTGCAGGTCTCGGTGGAGTGGAACACTCACGAGTTCAGAGTCGACTCGAGCGGGTGTCATCGGAGCACGGATTCGAGTCTAGAAAGAACTCGAGTCACAAACCTAACTCGAGTATTAAGAATAATCGTCTCGAAGCAACTTCTACTCGACAAAGACTCGAGTACGACAAGCAGGCAAATTTTATAATTTTATAATATTACCTATATTTCATTTCATTTTACTTGTCCAATTGCCGCGGCCTCTAACACGTAAGGTCCCAATCATAAGACTCCACTCAAAACTATACTACCATCACTGAACACTAAACTCTATTACTTACCATTACATTATCAGACTAGAGCATAAAATAAACTCGAACAATGAAGCCGAACTCGAGTCTATACGGAAACTCGATATGCTCGTAATTCATTGTGCAGAAAGAAGTCTGTCTATGAGTCGAGTCTTTTCATTAGAGTCAAGTCCCAAAATGTCCACTCTCGGACACGAGTTTTTTACAACACTATCAGCAGCTCAGTAGCGACACAAGGAGACCCCAGAAAGTAAGCTTATTATATACCGATGTCAAACAACGTACACATAGACCCTCTCACTTTTTTTAAGATAGATAGATAATACTTTTATTGCTACACTATAAAACATAATCCAGCTACCTTTGCCAGCGTATTAGTAGCTTGGCAATCCAGAGGGGCAATGTTGCCAGCATTCTTGGGACCGTTTCCATGAGCCCACAGTTGGAGGACACCTTTTATTTATAGGTACTTATTTAGTTTTTAATTTGCTATTTTTTCTGTTTTTTTTTTTAAGTTCAGTTGAGTTGATTAACGTATTCCGTATTCTAACGGTAACATATATAGGTACTAACAAGTCTTTAAGCGCCACGGTCTTCTAGGGAAGACCGACGTTTCTGTGCCCTGAGCGTCACGTCTTTACTAAAAGACAAAATCTTATCATGACGTTTAATAATAAAAATACGTAAGCAAATGTTTTAAATATTACACTTATAAAAAAACAAATAAAAAATAATTTACATAGTTACAATTTGGCGGTCTTATCGCTTATAAGCGATTTCTTCCAGACAACCAGTTGGATGGAGAGAGCTACCTAATAAACTGTAAGATCAGAGGTGAAACTATGAAAACATACTAGAATAATGTGTGTTTTATTATAAGTATATATTTCATTATATTTGTGTAAGAGAGTGCTGATTGCCACACATGGGCATTTTCTGCTTCACCGGGCTTTTTTGGGGGCGGTAAGAAACTTCAAGCTGTGTGTAACAAATCACCGTCAGAGGTTTTCTAGAGGAAACGGCATCACGCACTAGTGCGTGTCCCCGTGCCCTACTAGATTCTCCGAGGGGTTCGGATCGGATCGGGGTTCAGGGAGCGGAACAACCCGAGGGCGCTTCTAAAGGCGGGGCGGGGCAGTCTTTTTGACCGCGAAGCAATAAAGACCGCGTATGTCCGTCGATGCCCGCGGCTGCCTTCGCCGCGAACACAAAGCGCACGAGGGACGGAGGCAGTTAGTTCCATAGATAAGAATAGGTTTGACTGAGCTAGCCGCCCAGCGCCGCCGCCGCCGTCTGCGTTACTTGGTTTGTGTGATTCATGGCGGGCAGCCACGGACATGCCGCCGCCCGCCGGGCACTGACGGCGCGGTCTTTTTGCCCTCTGTGTGCGTTGGTAGTATAGGATTCCCTTTGCGCTATCGTTCGCGGTCAAATTGACCGGCCCGGCCCGCCCCGCCGTCTGCAAAGCGCCTAAATGCTCGGACCTCGGCCGGATTGATCGGGCCGTAGAGGGGATACGGAATCTCGGACCATCTCGGACAATCTCGGACCACCAGTCCAAGCGCAGCTATTGCCAGATTCCGTGTCCGTGAGAAGTTGTCTATAGATGTGTGCGTTGCTGAATTGCATTGTATGAATGTTGTATGAAGCTGAATTTCTGCAGTCTCTTTATTTTGTGGTAGCGACAACAAGGCAGCTGCGCAAGAGCTTTTTCTAGCTGTTTTTTTTTGTATAGACAACTAACGCACAGGCAGTAGTGAAAAGCAAATATTAGTCAAATGTTAACAAGATAGTTTTTTTATTTTGCTTAAATTTTTTTTTTGCTTTATCCCACATACAGGAAAAACGTATGCAGAAAACAGATAATGATGATAAAGCGTAGTTGGCACTAGTGTCCGACATTTTAAACGCTGTGTTCGACACAGCCAAAAAATATTGTGCGCCGTCCGTAAGCGACAAGTGTCATATAATTTTATTTGAAACTAGCTGTCCCGGCAGACCTTGTTCTGCCCTATTTCTCTAAAACAAAGTAACATTGATTTTTTTATGTTAATAGCTGCCCTGACAGATTTCGTTCTGTCAAAAATTATTGACCTGTCGCAGTCTAATAGAAATAAAACAACATTGAAAGAATTTAGTAATATCTAATGTGATGATATTTTTATTGTAATGCTTTAAGGTACGCGATATTTTTTGTTTGATTACTGACGCGTAAATAAATAAATCTGAAGGTTTTCCGACGCGGGAGCACGCAACATACAACTGTCCATGAGAGAAGTCAAAAATTATTGGCCTAGTTCTTTTCAACAAAGAGGGAACTCGTTATATTATTTTCATTATGACGTGCAACCTCTAATCAACTTGAAGGCATACCAAAGATAATCCTTACGCGCCTTTGTTTTGTTTTGATTGACGTCATTGACGAATGTTTGACAGCTGGTGACAGAGTGGTTTGTATGGGAAAAGAAAATTTGCTTAACCTCAGCACTCGCAGACCGGGCGCGCTAACCACTACGCCATCGAGCTTCTCAAAAAAAAAAACTCCAATGAAAATACTTAACTGCTATCTAAGTTTTTTTGCTACAAGCTGGTAACTGATTATCACATAAACGACTATTGGCGTCCTCGTATAAATATATATAAGTATCTTTGCAAAATCAGGTTACGAAACGGAGCAAGACCAGCTTTGGTGGCCAAGAAATCAACGCAAAAGTAAATAAATAGCTTGTCGAAGTGGCGTGATCACATTCCTACGCTAATTATTATTGAATAATATTTAAGACAACATCGCTGACATTGCTCCGACTCCAAAGACAGTAGCATAAGCACTTGTGTAATCAGTAAATCAGGAACAACGACGACGGACGGTATCGCGGTTCTAGAATAACTATTCGACGCTTATTCTCTGTTTATTTGTTAGATTGTTTCATCATCATCATCATCATCACAGCCAAAAAGACGTCCACTGCTGGACAAAGGCCTCCCTCAAGGATAAATCATTTTGAGGGGAATTTGCCATAATCGCCACGCTTGGCAGGCGGGTTGGCGATCGCAGTAGGGTGAGAATAATCACGAGAGACGCTGCTGCCCATCCTCTGGAATGGTCCCCATAGTCGCCTTTTACGACGCCCACGGGAAGAGATGGGGTGGTGCAATTCTTTATCCCCGGCACCACAGGGGGATTACGGTTAGATTGTTTATTAGTTGTAAATCGGCAATGTATGATTAACCACCGAATGTAAGAAAAAAAATAAAGAGTAAAACTCTGAATAATATGAACTGCTATTCATATTATTTGATTATTAATCAGCCCCCCAGACAAGTGGCATAACGCTAATAGAATAGAAATTATATAGAATGACTAGCTGACCCGGCGGACTTCGTACCGCTTTGACAGTTTCCATGAGAACAAAACAAACAAATAATTTTGTATTGAAAAAAAATCTAAAAACTAAAAAAAATTTTGGAGTTGACCACCCTTATCACTTAGGGGTATGAAAAATAGATCACGACCGATTGTAAGACCTACCGAATATACATTTATAAAATTTCATAAAAATCGTTCGAGCCGTTTCGGAGGAGTACCTATGGCAACTAACGTGAGACGAGAGTATAGTATAGTAGACGTGAGACATATACTAGATGACCCGGTGAACAACGTATCACTTTGTAGTTAGATTACCAGGACTGTTATTATCATGTTAATTAATAGCGCATTAATAATAATCTGCAAAAAAGAAAAAAAAACAATTATGACAGTAGTGAGTAGAGAACCTCTAAGCCGCCTCATAATCACAACTCGCATTCCTACTATGTCCGTTTACTCTCAATAAATAAACGTTTTAATTAACGCGCAACGTATATCACGCTATTTCGTAGTTACCATTAAGTTACGTGTTATTTCACTTTCAAGGTAATGGCGAGTTAACAACAAACAATTATAATACGTGGGTGTGTCCACTCGTCACCGGTTGTTTGTGCGCAATAAATTAGTCACGATTCAACTTCGATCTCATAAACTATACACTATGTGTCCTTTTATAATGCAACACTACTTTGTATGAGATCGCGACGTAACAAACATACTAATGCCCATTTTCACCATTGTTCCCTAAGTTTTAGGTGACCCCTAAGCCATTTTAGGTGACGGTTTTGCTCCAACAACTGTCACCTAACATGGCTTAGGGGTCACCTAAAACTTAGGGGTTAATGGTGAGATCAGGCATTAGAGACTTAGTTGTTCTTAAACCAGACACAATAGAAATTCAATTGTTCTATGGCACTGTGGTTACATTGGGCGTCCAAGTATCTAATACCGGAAGTGTGTTGAAAGATATCTTCACGAGCAGGACTTTAAGTTTTAAACATTAAAAAATTTTTTTAAACTTTTCTTAAAAATAATTTTAGTAGTAGGTACGGTACGGTATTTTTCTACCGCAATCGGGATTTTAACCAGCATTTTCTGCCACTAAGAGCAGGGTAAATGAAAAAAAAAACTTATTTACCTTCAGTCTTCAGACCAACTAGGACCAAGGGGTGGCACCAGCGCAGCGTTGGATACATTAGGCCCAGTGTTCAACTTGGACTCAATTTTCATCGCAAAAAAATTTTGTTGGTTTTATTGATTTAATGTATTTTTATGCATAATTTAAAAAAATATTAACATTCGGATAACCTTCTCTATATAAACTATAAGTGTGCGAAATTTCATACTCCTCCGTCCGCGCAATTTTCGTAAAAAAGGGGTACAAAGTTTTTGCTTCACGTATTAATATAAAGATAGTTAAACATTGAACCTACTACTTATAGTGTTTTATATGCCATTTGATCACGCCAATTTACCTAAGTACATAAAAATACCAGCGGGGCCTCCCGCTTTACCTTATCTGATCTGATCGTGATCACACATTATATAAGTTTTTAGAGACTGAACATTAAATTAGAATCATCATCATCATCTCAGCCAAAAGACGTCCACTGCTGGACAAAGGCCTCCCCCAAGGATCTCCACAACGACCGGTTTTGTGCTGCTCGCATCCAGCGGCTTCCCGCGACAAATAAATTAAAATAAATTAGAATAATTTGCTATATTAATTTTCTATAAGTAGATGTATCGTAGGCCTCTTGTGGCAGTATATTGACCTGTTTAAATTTAACAAGACCGCTTTACCTATGCCAAAAGGTTCTGTGGTGATCTGAATAAAACCTAGGTATTCATGTAAATAGGTTACATACTAAAAACAGGTTTTTTTTGTTTTTGTATTTTTTGTCTTTGCGTCTGTACTTCATTTCCACTTAACATCAGGTGGGATGGAGTCATTTGCCGAGCTAAGTATAAAAAAAAAAACACTAACTAAAAAATGTAAGTATTACTGACTATCTTTTGTCTATATAAACACAACAATGCTATTAAAATTGTTTTTATAGCGACATACAGCTAATCACGTTGTATTCTTATCTAAGGTTGTATTAATAAAAGCCCTAACACCAAACCAAACTAAACCAAGCATAATAAAACCGCTGAACCACTGAGGCGGTTTAGGCGTAGGATGATGAAATGATAACTCTTAACACCTTATGCGCAATTAGGACCGACAAACAAATGAATTTCTGTTGCATCTGGGCCTGGTTTTGGTCTGGTCTGGTCTGGTCTGGTCTTTTTTCATTTTATTTGACAGTAAGTGGTACAAAAACATAAGATTTATTTATAAACCCGTAAAGCTCATACTTATGTCAAAGTAAACTCCATAGATTTATTTCTCAATGAATGGTTGCCTACAGCTATAAGTTGGCTAACGTTAGCGGGACCGGTCTCTCGGTTTTCTCTCAGGTTATAAAACACAGCCTGTTAGCTGTTAGCTCTAAAAATAGACGAGCTGTGGGGCCGCCATGTTGGATACCGGCGCCGGCGCGGGCGCCCCGATTAGGGTTGCCAGGGTTTTATTTGGTTACCAGGGTGCCTCGAGATTTATTTACCATTTGATTACGGTAACGTAATCTAGAATTTGAATGGCTAAATAGGCTTTCGTTTTTGTCACTAGCAGGCTACATGTTATAGGTATGATGTAATTATTATTATTGTTATCCTTTCACCATCTACGTACTTTCTTAAAAAAATTATGTGATTAATGTGTAATGAATTGACGACCTCCGTAGCCGAGTGGTTTGCACGCCGGACTTTGGGCGGCGCTAACTCTGAGATCCTGGGTTCGATGCCCGGTCGGGTCGATGTCGAAAACGAACTAATCGATATTGTGTCGGGTGGGTAGTTGTGGTACCGTCGTCGTTGTTTCTGATTTCCATAAAATAAGTGCTCTAGCTTCTTCTAGCTTACCTTGGGTTCAGAACAATGTATGTGATGTTGTCGAATATTTATTTATTTATATTTATGTCTAATTTTTCAATCATTTTTTAATTAAATAAAAAATGTATTGTATATTAATGTAGGCTTGATTACCGTTGAGAGTTGTATTATTTTAAAAATAAGTTTATTCAACCCTCTAAGCATAAAATTGCTTTTTCTAAAAAGTAAAACAAAAAATATATTTTGAAATGTGTAGTGTTCGCGTACACTTTAGAAAACAATATAAAAAATATATTCTCATTTTCGTTGATGTAACCGAATGGAAAAAATAGAGCTCCCACTTGGACCTAGTAGTATGTGGGTACTTAATTACTTATTTATAACTACGTCTACGATAGATGATTATGTTTATATTGTTATGCCCTTGCAGCCTCTTTTGAGGACATGTCAATACTTCAAGACCTTAGTGTACCAAAACCAATAAAGGTGTATGACTATGTTAGATTTTTGGGTAGGCCCTGGTAGGTGTCATAGACCAATACCAACGGCATATGAGCGCTTAACACCATTGAATCGTTTCTAGCAAAGTAGGTAAACGGTTTTGTTCACATCAATAATTTGATCCATTCATACACTGTACTCCATCACCTTGTAACGGATAGAAAAAAACTGGAATGGACATAAAAGTACTACATTTTTTTTATGCTATCAACCTTCGGACAGTCACGTTTACCTTCGGTTTATGTTATCTGTGCGTTTTATTGTATGCTAAGCTATTGCTAGTACGTCAAGAAATCTATGGGCTATGGCTAGTTATTGTGGGCTTGTGTTTTACTGCTAAATCTATTATCGCCTAGGTTTAACATTCAAACGCTATAAAAGGTTTTTGTGTCTATGACTAGCCACGTTAAAAGTTAAAACGTGTATAAAGGTATATCGAAAAAGGTCGAAATTTGACCGTAATTTTATTAAGGCTGCACGGATTGTATCCTGAGCAATGAAAAATTTAAAAGATAGAATGTGAGTTTGGCATTGACAGATTTCGGCCGCTCCTCTTCCATTTTTGAAATTTTTGAAAAGAGTTTATATACGTTTGTGTCAGATACATAGTGATGTTTGTTTTATTAGTTTAATGTATTTTTTATGAATAATTAAAAAAAAAAATAACATTCTGTACTCCTTCTCTGTAAAAACTATAAGTGTGCTAAATTTCATACTCCTCCGTCCGCACAATTTTCGTAAAAAGGTGTACAAAGTTTTTGCTTTACGTATTAACTATATAGATAAAAATAACTAGTAAATAGCCTATCTATCCCACTTTTGTTCAAAGGCTTCCATCAATGAAATCAAGTCATCGCTACAATTGGCTTAGTCACTACGCTTGCTATCCGGGCTATGCATCATCAAACACACTTTTGCCCGACCTAGGAATGAAACCCAGGACAATTTGAAAAAAGACAAAGTGTTGAAAAAAATCCACGAGCGGGACTCGAATGCATGCCGGGTCAGGTGCACTGCCAACTATGCTATCGTGGCTGATACCTGACCCGGCATATCATGGGGTAATTTGTTCGCAACAATATTTGCGTAAAATTATATGTAAATAATCATAAACCCAGGACCTTTAAGAACCTACCAGGCTAAGTGCTTCGTCACTAGGCCTACCCTGTTTTAAACCCATTACAGGGTCAAGGTAGAAATCAATATTATTATTACATATTATTTGTATACCTATGTCTGTATGTATAAAACCACAAAGGTTTTTGACGTCGCGACCCTTATCGATATAATAATTTAATGTCCATTCTTAATTACAATAGTCATTAGTATAGTCACGGTTGCATCTGACAACTGTTTCTATTGTTATTTTCCCTAATAAAACATCCCAGATAGATTTCAAATTGAGATTTGAAATCTATCGATTTTTTTGGCAATTTTCTAAAAATGAAACCTAGCTAGATCGATTTATCGCCCCCGAATCCCCCTGCATACTAAACTTTATGAAAATCGTTGGAGCCGTTTCCGAGATTCAGATTATGCCTTCTGAAGCACGGAATACTTACTATGAATAAGAGCCCCAACACTGCCAGACCAAAAGATACTATAAGCTCTTTCTGCGTAAAACGGAACGAACGTGATTAAATTAAAATGAGGGTATACAAGCTACCAACTAATTATGAGACGACCAACACCTCAGTCTCCCTGTGACCACGGACCCTGCAAAGGGTTCGAAACGTCAGAATAAATTAATTAGAACTACTTAATGTGCAAAATAAACGTAAGTGAGAAAAGTTATGAATAAGATTTCAAAAGTATACTTCACAGTCAACCTTAATTATGCGTTAAGGAATTGGCGTGTGGTATTGTTCAGTACCTACTTATTTGAGGATTCCGACTAAAGAGCGCCTCCATTGATAGTTTTAATGAAAAAGACGATACTTTCTCTTGGTGCAATAAAAAAAACATTAAGCATTAAGGGGAGGGGACAGAACCGTATCTATCACCATTGGATTAGCTTCTTTAATATTAAGTATCATTTCTACTTCACTACAAGAACGCTTCGTAAGACCTTTGCCATTCAATTAATCTTGATGATATTGTTTTTAGGGTTCCGTAGTCAACAAGGAACCTTTATAGTTTCGCCATGTCCGTCTGTCTGTCTGTCTGTCCCCAGCCTAGCTCATAGACTCTTAGTACTACAAAGCTGTAATTTGTCATGGATATACACATTAATCACGCCGACACAGTAATGAAGTAAAATTTTAAAAATTATTTTTTAGGTTACCTCCCCTACACGTGAAGTAATTGTATGTAATTTAATTGGCATAAATAATAATAATAATAAAATAATAAACAAGGCGATGTAATTTTTTTTTCTTGTCTATCCTATAGTGTGGGTTGTCGTTGGATAGCAAAAGAAACAGTTTTTTGATTGAGGTATCCGTTTATGAACTATTAAGCCTTAAGGTGCAAAATTTTGTTAGAGTCAAGTGTCCCCCTTCCCTGCCAGCCTAATGGTTGTGTTTGGATACGTAAAAAAAATCACGGTAGTTGTGCATATATGACGAAGCTAAAATGAAAACTCACAGCTAAGTAGGCTTTACAAGTTTACGAGCAATAGTCGACCAACTTATAAAATGTACTTGGCGCAGTACAAATTCCTCATTGGGAACTACTTAAATAACTTTGTCAGGTGTGTGAAACCGGTAGTATCTACATTAAATAAATGTTCAAAAAAGCCCTCTTCTCAAAGTCCGCATTATTAAGATGGGCTACGGAACCCTACACTGCGCGTGGCCCGACACGCATTTGGCCGGTTTTAATATTACCGCGCCACAATGCAGGATAGACAGACACAACAAGGCATGCACCCAACGGTAATTAATGCGTGCTGGTACCACTTACTTACACAATGACATGCGCACACCACGTAATAGCTTGCGCATTTTCCTATGATGGAGTGAGTCAGCAACTCCAAGCGACGTCTTATTCTTTTTGCATGATATTAAGTACAGTACAGATATTATACTATAGTTAAGTATACCTAATTACCTATATGATAAAATAATAATCTATAATAATAATATTTATATACAATATTATATATAAAATATGTGTATTTATATATAATAATAATATTTATACATGGTTACCACAAACACTGTAAATGGAAAATGGGTACATATAATATTTAAAAAAAAAAAAAATTTTGTTGCTAAGTTTTTTCTTTAATAATTTTTAACTATTACTTTAGAATGCTTTAACTGATTGAATTACTTCAATACATAGTTTAATTTTACGTGATTTGTCATAGTAAGTATATTGTAAGTTTACTAATAAGGTACGGAAGAGCGGGGCCTCCTGCAACAGATATTCTAGAATATCTACTAGGCAGGTCCCATGTACTGTTTATAAAAGTAATATGATAGACTGAAGTAAATATTTTTTGATTTTTTTGAAGTACCTAGTGCAGATTTTATTTGAAATTCGATAATGTTAATGAGATTTTGTATGGTATTGATGCAGCGCCTCCCGGTAGCAGACGAGACGAGTCAAAATTGTGATATGCTTGTTCTTATGTTTCTATGCCCTGTAGTTTCCGGATCTCCGTAACACAGTAATCAATCAAACGAGGCGTGAAGAGGACACCTCGTGGGCCGGCAGAGTGATGGCGACTGTGCTGAGGCTGCGTTGATTTCACGCTGCACCAGTTGTCTTCGTGTCTGGACTCCATTTCCACTTAAGAGCGTTTAGGCCGCACACCAGCGCCGCCAATGAAAAAAAAACATATCTAGTAATTAAAAATGAAATTAAATGAAATGAAAATGAAATGAAATGAAATGAAATGAAATGAAATGAAATGAAATGAAATGAAATGAAATGAAATGAAATGAAATGAAATGAAATGAAATGAAATGAAATGAAATGAAATGAAATGAAATGAAATGAAATGAAATGAAATGAAATGAAATGAAATGAAATGAAATGAAATGAAATGAAATGAAAATGAAATGAAATGAAACACATTTATTGGCACACACTACAAAATTACACGATATTCACAATAACAATACAAATCAAAGACAGACAAAGAGATAGAAAATCAAATTATGCTCAACAAACTATCTGAATGAAGTAATTTAGCATTTTTACGTCACCTAATGAACACCTGACATGTTATGGTTTAGTTAAATATGGCGTTATAGTTAAAAGTGGCCGTAACGTCTTATTTAAAAAACCATAACATGTGAGGTGTTTATTAGGTGACATAAAAATGCTAAATTACTTCATTCAAATAGTTTGTTGAGCATAATTTGATTTTCTATCTCTAATTACTAGATATGTGTTTTTTTTTTTCATTAGTGGCGCTAGTGTGCGGCGTAAACGCTCTTGACGTTATGAAATGGTACTTAAAACTCGCACTGGCCACTCCCGGTGATATGAAAGCGAAGCATTTTGCCGTTTGTAAAATAAAATAAATATGTCACTTACATCAAATTATGCTCAACAAACTATTTGATTTATTATTATTATACTCTTTATTTATTTTTTTCCTTAAAACTAGATTTTTACAATATTTTAATATAAAAACAATAAAACATTATAAAAACCTAATCCTAGAGTACCGCCAGCAGCGAGGCAGGGCCCAAACTACCGGTGGTCAGGGCTGCAGAATGAGGAACCTCTTGACAATACGTGCCGTGTCAAGAAGTACTGCCTTTTGCATCTGACCCTTGACCCAACCTTTCAGCGAGAGCCTCTCTAGGTGTTAATCGAGGCTCTTGGCTAAAAGACCGTTTGCCGAAACGACTATCGGTACAATAATGGTTGAATCCACATCCACATCACATTAATTATTATTATTATTATTTAATGAAGTAATTAAGCATTTTTACGTCACCTAATGAACATCTGACATTACGGCGTTACAGTGGCCGTTTTTAGCTGTAACGTCGTATTTCACTAAACCATAACATGTCAGATGTTCATTAGGTGACGTAAAAAAGCTTAATTACTTACTTCATTCAAATAGTTTGTTGAGCGTAATTTGATTTTCTATCTCTAATTACTAGATATGTTTTTTTTTCATTGGCGACGCTAATGTGCGGCGTAAACGCGTAAACGTAAACGTAAACGTTTACGGCGTAAACGTTCTTCAAATCAAATCAAATCAAATCAAATATTTTATTCACAAAAATACAGGTTTGGTAAATACAGGTGGACTCCCTCCTTTTAAGTTAAACAATAACCTGTATTGGGAGAGAGCCGCTCTTCACTAAGAATAACTACACAACTGTATTTATATATATATATTTTTTGTAAGTAATTACGGAAGTATAATTTTTTTTTTTAAATACATTTTCTTACTTTTATTTTAATACAAGTACTTAAACACCTACATATGGAATACATGGATAAATATAAAAAAAAAAAAAAAATAATAATAATAATAATAATAAATAAATAAATAAACATATAAATAAATAAAATAATAATAATATAATATATGTATATATTTATATAATATATTATTATATAAATATATACATATATAAATATAATATTATATAGTTATAGATACAACCATTTCCACAACAATGTCAGTAAATACGCAAGAGCTAGTTTTTAGATAATTGTTTATTAAATTGTCTAATTTACTAGTATGAATTAATTGTGAATCAATCTTCCAATATTTTATTTTATATTCTCTATCCAATATTTTATTTATTTAACTCGTCTCAACAGGTTCTCGGTATCATCATAATTCAGATTTTTCAACCATGTCGTAACAGTACTTTTACACTTGAATAGTGGCATCATATATATGTTTAGAATTTTATTTATTTTATTGTAAAGAAACGCCGATTGATTTGGAAACTGAGTTGTTGCAAAAGTCGTTCTAACCTTGGAAAAAGCAACGACCGATTTAGGGTTACGTTTTATAATGATATTAGGATCTGGGGTTATGGATTTATGTTTTCTTAAAATACTATTTAATATATAAAGTTGTCTAACAGTCAAGACATCTGATTTATCGTATAATTGAGTTGTAGGAAATCTAGTATTTTTAAACAAGGCTATTTTAAGTAAGGAACGTTGTGCTCTTTCCAGAGTTAAAAGACAAGTTTTATGAGCACCACCCCAGACGGGCAAGCAGTAACATAAAATAGATTGGGCTAGGGACTTATATATATAAATAAGAAGGTCTTTATCAGCAATATGTCTCAGATATTTAAAGAGCCATATTAATTTTCTGATACGAGATGTAACAGACTCAATTTGGTTATGCCAAGATAAGTGTTGGTCAATTTGGATACCCAAATATCTAGCACATGAAACTTTTTCAATATTATAGCAGCCACAGCTAGTATTATCCATTACAGTGCTATGACATGAATGAGCAGTTAATTTAAAACTCGAGTCTGGTTGAGAGGACTTCAAAAGAGAAAAGGTAGTATAATTTGTTTTTTTGATATTTAATGTTAATAGGTTACTTCTAATAAAAAAAACAAAAAATAAATAATAATAATATCGGACTAATATAGGCCGATGATGATGATGATGATGAGGTTACTTCTAAGCCATTTAATTACATAACCAAATCCAGTTTGCGCTTTGTCGTACACTTCTTCCCAGCTGTCACCATGGAAAAGAAGTGCCGTGTCGTCAGCATACGAAAATACTTTACCGTTAGATAATTTTAATTGTGTAAGTTCATTTATGTAAATTAGAAACAAGGTAGGTCCGAGGACACTACCTTGCGGAACACCAAACGGTTTTGTAAAATCCTCTGAACTTAAGGTTCTTTCATCAAGTTTAACTTGTTGGATTCTATTTGACAAATAATCGCGAATAAGGTTCAAGAAAATACCTCTAATTCCGATTCTTTCAAGTTTGTCTATGAGGGTGGGAATCGATAAAGTGTCGAATGCCTTCTGTAAGTCTAAGAATACACAAAGTGTTTTCTTTTTTTTGTCCAAATTGTCTACAATATTATTAGTGAGCGCTATCACTGCATCCTCAGTACTTATACCTTCACGGAAGCCAAATTGTGATTCAGAAATTACGTTATATTTTTTTAGATAACTAATTAGACGTCGATTTATCAGTTTCTCAACTATTTTAGACATGACTGTAAGTACTGAGATTGGCCTGTAATTGTTTAAATCACCTTTATCCCCACCCTTATAGACAGGATGAATAATGGAACGTTTAAGTATCGAAGGGAACACACCTTTATCAAAACAAAGACAACTCAGGTGGCAGATAATTGGTACCAACTCCTGCTTAGCTAGTTTGAAGAATCTAGTAGGGATTTCATCCCAACCTGCGGCAGAATCTGTCTTTAGGTTTGTAATAATTGACTCGACTTCTGTTGGGTCAGGGTTTATAATACCAATTGAATTGATTAGCTCGTTTGCTATTTTATGGGTAATCGGAAGTTCTAAGTTGTGATTTTGTTGAATTTTCTCAGCCAAATTTTTCCCAATATTTATAAAATGTTTGTTAATTAGATCAGCAGATTCGTTTGTAGTGTCAGCAATGTTAGATAGTTCGGAATTTTATTTTTTATTTTATTTAAATTCGTTATAGTTTTTATTGAGTTCCAAAGTTGTTTGTTGTTGCTTTTAGTTTTATTCAATAATTCCCGTTCATATTGCCTTTTTAATTTTTTCAATAGGTTATTACAATAATTTCGATAACGCCTATATGTCAATTTAAGTATTTCATTATGTTCGTCCGATTTTAACTGTTTTTGTAGTTTATTTCTATTTTGTATGCATTTTAAAATTCCTGGTGTAACCCACGGCTTTATTATTCGTTTTTTGTTGGATACTTTTTTAATTTTAGTGTTTGTTGTAATTGACAAGGTGATACAATTTGTTAATCTTTCAGCTAAAGTTCTTGGGTCATTAAAATGTAGTAGTTCGCCAAGTTTCTGTTCACGTAACGTTCTGATTGCATCTTCATAGTTAATAGTCGTAATTATATTTCTTTTAGTTATTATTTTGTCTGTAGAATAAATATTTACGAGTGATGTTAAGTGGTCAGTAATTGTAGTCTCCAGTACAGCTATTACAATTTTTGATTTATTTGGATCTAAGTTAATTATAGTGTGATCTACGCAACTATTTATTCTTCTGTTTCGCCTGTGTCCTGGTAACAAACCATGCCTCGACAACATTTCGAGATAGTTGGTACAGTGGGTATCTACATGGCCTTCTAAGATATTTATGTTTATGTCACCGGATATTATGACGTTCTTATTTAAATAATCTGAGTTAAGGTGATTATCCAGAGACGATATAAAATTAGATGTATTTGCATTGGATGGAGATCTATAAATACCAAGGATAGTGCAGTTTTTAAGTCGAACCTCTAAACAAGTGGCTTCCAAGATAAAAATTTCCCCAACTTTATGTTCAAGAGAATTATTGATATATACAACAACACCGTCACTTTGTGTTACTTTATTAGTGGAATAATATGAAGAATAACCAGGTCTAATAGGTAACGTATATGTGTCTGGACTAAGCCAGCACTCGGTTAAAATAATTATGTCTACATTTTGCGGGATAGTTGATAGGTTGATGTTAAAATCATCATAATTTTTATTTATGCTTCGGATGTTTTGCGATACTATGGAATAAAGGGGATTAGACTTTGGTAAATAATTATGTAGATGTTCTATGGAACAAGCAAAGCTAGTGGTATTATTTATATTATCTAACTCATGTAAAAATAAGGTTTTATCACCCATTAGAAATGTATAGAAAAGTTTTAAGTTGTAACCCACGGTGACACTTTATATAAGCAAATCTATGGTACTGTTTTGGATAGTCAGTTGAACAACACATAATAATGACACATTTTCTTTTTTCCATATAGAAAATTTGTAAGTGCACATATTTAAATACACTGGACAGCAAAAATAACGGGTCATTTAGAAAAACCGCGATATCTCCCAAAGTTATTTACATAGATTCCTCGTATATATAATATGTTATAGGCATTTGTGACGCTTATTATACATATCAAAAGAGCATTGCATTTGAACAAGTTACAGCTTCAAAAAATGAAATTCCGATTTTTGAAAAATATCAAAATTCAAATTTTTGGAATAGAAAATTTTCTTGCTTTTGTTTCAAACCGAACTGTCATCATAAACAGTTTTTTTGGCTGGTCACAGTATTTTGTGCATCAACCATGCACCAACATGTCGTTATCTACTGAAGAATGTACACGAATTATCACCGTGGTACAAGAAGGAAGGAGTCAGCGAAGTACTGCTAGAACAGTAGGTGTATCTTTAGCCACGGTCCAAAGAGTACTCCAGCGATTTCAAGAGACCGGTATGAACATCAGGAGACCAGGGAATGGCAGGCCAAGGTGTACAACTACACGAGAAGACCGATTCATCGTGAGCACTATGTTAGAAATCGACATCTCACGGCTGTTCAGGTCCGAAATAGCCTTCAAGAAATTCACCACAACAATGTAAGCTCTGACACGATCCGGCGGCGACTTCGGGAAGCTGATATAAAGCCTTATAGGCCAGCAAATGGCCCTAAATTGCTCAGAGAACATCGAGTTGCCAGGTTGCGGTATGCTCGAGAACACGTCCGATGGACACATGAAGATTGGTCCAGGGTTATGTTTTCCGATGAGTCAAGATTTTGTTTATTCGCACACGATGGGAGACGAAGAGTATATAGGCGACCAAATGAACGTTATCTTCAAGCGTGTTTTGAGGAAAAGGTGCCATTCGGTGGAGGATCAATAATGGTTTGGGCTGGGATATCTTCAGAGGATCGTACGGAGTTAGTAGTTATAGAAAACGGTTCTCTGACAGCTCCCAGATATGTAGAGGAGATTTTAAATGAGCATGCTGGTCCTTTCTTGGTGAATATGGGCGCAAATTCCATTTTTATGGACAATAATGCGCGACCACATACAGCACATTTGGTCAACGCATATATTCAAGACGTCGGTATCACCCGCATGGAGTGGCCAGCTCGCAGCCCAGACTTAAATCCCATAGAGCATTTATGGGACGAGCTCGGGAGATGCGTTAAACAACGCTCTCCAGCTGCAGCTAACTTACGTGAGTTAAGAAGTGCGCTAGTAGAAGAATGGTCAAACATAGACCAAAACCGTATTAGAAATTTGATTTACAGCATGCCACATCGTGTTAATGAAGCGATACGGGCTCGTGGAGGAAATACAAGACATTAAATTTACAGAAAAGCTTTCATTTTGCAGATTAACTGTGTTGTATATTTTTGTTGTCAAAAGTTAGAAGTGATTTTTTTTTGTATTTTTTAGTACTTAAATAAAATTATACAGTTTACAAACGTGTTATGTATTTTCTTTTATGTATAAGTCAGTCATCTATAACATACTACAGTTTCACTAGTTTGTGTTGTGTAATTAAGAAACTATCACACTTTTTATAAGCGACCCGGAATTTTTGCGGCCCAGTGTAGTATAGAATTTTAAGGAATTGATAGCTAATAAAATTTTTGGTAGGTTGGTAATCTTGTGTGGATATTGCAACATATAATAATATATTTTTTATATACTTTAGAGAGTTTAGGGTTTTTAAGATATTATAATATAAATAATAATATATAATAATATAGTTTAACAGTCCGCAAAAAACGGTCAGTCAGTCATTGATCAATTTCTGGATCTGAGCTTCGTTTCTTATCATTATTATGGGACAGTTTTCTTCCCTCCTGACATAAACTCTTCCGTACGAGGTCCAGCAGAATTTGTAGTTTTTGACTCTCTTTAGGTCGCGTGCCAGGAAGAAAAGCCTGGATGCCATGGGTGTGAGATGTTCAGCGATAAAAATTGGAACGTCTGGGTTTTTTTTAATGCCCAAATGTTTTGCACTTAATTTATCCGATTTATTTTTTATATTATGGGATTTGGCATTTTTCAGAATATTTTCTTTGCACAGTGTGGAATTAAGTTCCACTATGACAGTCTTTTTATCTGAAGGACCCTTTGTCTTGAAGATATCTTTTATATCATCTTTTTTTAGGTTTATGTTTAAGGTCTTAGAAAGTTGTTCAACCATAGTTACCAAACCCTCTTTGGACTCTTTTGATTCCACAGGTACGTTTTTTATTTCTATCGTGCTTTTCCTGCTTGTCCTCATTGTATCTTCCAAGCGTTCCTCGATAACAGCAATGTATTCGTTTTTTTTCTTTAATTCTGTTTCTAAATTCAAGATCTTATTTTTAAATTCGATATTTTGTTCCGCCAAAAATGAAATCGAATTTTCTATTGTGGAATTAAGAGGTGGTTGTGGTGTGGTGGTGGTGGTTCTTAAGAGGCCTATTACATCTCAACTGTGATTTTTGCGTAAAATGCACGTTTTCGCATTTTGTAGTAAATTCCAGTTGTATTTATCGTTTTTATCGAAATAGGATAATAAATTCATGCTTAGTAATTCAAATTTCCACTCTGCGAGAAAAAGCTGAGTTCGGACGGCCGGCCCATCGCATTTTGTAATAGTTTTGTAGTTGTATTTATCGTTTTTATCGAAATAGGGTAATAAATTAATTATAAAATATTTATTCCTCATGAAGTAACAATTATTCTGGTATAAATTTTGCTCAATAATATTATCGTAGATAGGAGAAATTCACAGCGATCTTAAAGCAATTTTCGAAGTTTTTTGGTTTAGAATAAGATTTTTTTTCTATGTAAAATCAATGATATCTAAAAATTCCGAGGCCGTTACGAACTATTCGACTATATAAGAGATAACATTCTTTTTTTTTTATTTCATTTGTTTAGAACAGTAGCTCAATCTAGGAGCTCAAAAAAGTGCCTTCGCGCATTTTATGAAAACCTTTTTCTGCTATTTTGGGTTTCATTAAAAAGTTAAGCATTAATAATTTTCATTAAAAATTTACAAAAAGCGAGGCCGCTACAAACTATGCCAATAGCTATTCTACACTATTCAATAAATCAAAATTGTTAATGTATTTTCGTTTCTGAGATCGAGAACGCCAAAAATGGCCATTTTACGCCAAAATCATAGGCAAAATGTAATAGGGCCCTTAACATCAGATGGAATGGAGTCATTTGCCGTGCTAAATATGAACAAAAAAATGCTGTTTGGCAGCATAAATAGATATTATGAGTGGTCGACATCCAGTCGGAGCCGTATTTACGCAGAATCATAACAAGCAGACATTCTTTGTCATCAATCAACAAGCATCCTACTGACGGACGAAAGGCACAGTATAAGTCTAATTGACAAATTCATTATTAAAAATAAAAATTAATCCTGCTCGTGAAAATTTTTTCAACATTTGTGTTTTTGTAATTTGTTCGCAACAAAATTTGCGTTAAAAATTATATAAACATTTTTAAAAATGAAGTAATTATTCATATAACATTATCGGTTAATTGACCCATTATTGCTATGCACAGCATTCAAGAAAAAACAGAAAAAAAATAATAATATGTACAAACTTAACAACACTTTTTCAATATTTCAATACATGCAAGAGAAAAAAAACGGTTAATATAAAATTAAAAAAATTAAATCATGATTAATAGATTAAATTGGGCAAATTGAAATCATAATTATTGTAATGATTTTTTAAATAATTGATCATTTTGATTAAAAATATCGTAATCAGAATTTATGTATTATTTATACATTTATGTATTATTTATATATTGATATATTTATTTTATGTATGCTGAATCAATTAAAGTTTTACTTTCCGCTTTCTTCTAGTCTTTACACCAAACATATTAGCTGCAAGTATGGGCGTTAAAATCACGATAAACGCATAGGCGCAGTGTCTTAGCATAGGTTTAGGCACGGAATGTTCTGGTACTCTGTGGCTTCGACTCGGACCGAATCGAAACGTGAATGATTGCGACTGCCAGGCTCTTTCGAGCTAGATTAACGAAGTTGAGGGTTGAGGCTCAGGGTCATTATAGAATACGCATTATTTGTAACCTCAAGCACTACCTCAAGTAGTTTTTCTGTAGAATAGAATGGAATAAAATAGAATACACTATACACTATAATGTACACAAAAAATATACTTAAACGTTAAAATAAAATAAACAGTTTTAGAAGTCGTACAGAGGTGTTATCACTAAAAGCGATATCTTCTTGACAACCAAGGGATAGAGAGGATCAATTTTCTTTATAACCACGAATAAACATATCAACCATTTTCTGTCTTGTTCGATACATTCTACTGTACCTACTGTTGTATAGTTATTAACGGGATTATATCACCTTGTTTTTTGTTGACTTTGGGTAAATATTTCGGTCATGGCGCATGGAACTGTGCCGATTGAGGTGCCAGCCGATACTCAAAGTCAAAGTCACCGGAAAACACGGTTATCTATATGTATATTAATACGTGAAGCAAAAACTTTGTACCACTTTTTTACGAAAATTGCGCGGACGGAGGAGTATGAAATTTCGCACACTTATGTATACTAATATTATAAAGCTGAAGAGTTTGTTTGTTTGTTTGTTTGTTTGTTTGTTTGTTTGTTTGTTTGAACGCGCTAATCTCAGGAACTACTGGTTCGAATTGAATAATTCTTTTTGTGTTGGATAGTCCATTTATCGAGGAAGGCTTTAGGCTATATAACATCACGCTGCGACCAATAGGAGCGAAGCATCAGTGAAAAATGTTGCAAAAACGGGAAAAGAGCCTAAAAAATTAAAAATGCTGCCGAAAGTCACTATTCCACGCGGACGAAGTCGCGAGCACAGCTAGTAGTTTATATAAAGAAGAAGTACAGAATGTTAATATTTTTTTCAAATTATGCATACAAAAATACATAAAATCAATAAAACAAACATTACACACACTACCATGTATTCGAAACACACGCATAGGTATATACCCTTTTTAAAAAATTCAAAAATGGAAGAGGAGCGGCCGAAATCTGTCAATCCCAATCTAATCTTACATTCTATCTTTTTTAATTTTTCATTGCTTAGGATACAATCCGTGCAGCCTTAATAAAATTACGGTATACTGTAAATGACCACTGGGCGACCACTAGTAATTTTAGATGCTTGGTTAGGGACTACCTACCATATAGTTTTAAAAGTTTTGTACAAAGGTACTGTTTGATTTGTATTTATTACTAGCTGTTGCCCGCTTACTTTGTTCGTGAGGACTACACTATTCTATTTATAAATAGTATCCTATGACCTAGTCCGGGTCATATAATGTATGGTTTGTTTAGGTATGTGCAAAATTGTTTCGGAATCCGCTCTCAGTGTGTTCTCAAGTGAGTCGCCAACGAACAGCATTTAATTTTTATAGATACCTAACTAATTTTGATGATTAGAAACATCGTTTTGTTTTTAAATTACTTCCATTCTAGGAAATAAGTAGAAGGTACATTTTGAAAACAGATTTCAGCAAATTAATGTAGGTACTTTTTTTTTGGTTAAAACTGAAAGTTCGTTCCACGTGAACAGATTTTTTAACATCCTTTCTCAGCGGATATTAACACCTTATAAGGAATCGTACTGGCACAAGATTGTAGTATTTGCAAATTCTGAGTTTTCGTGTTTAATCTGCAAATAAATAATATTTTGCTTAATATTTATTTAAAGATAAAATCACCTGTCTGTCTTCCTATGCGTATAGTATTGATAACATAATAAGTATAGTACGATTTATGTATGTAAGTAATCTGTCATCAATAAATTCATTGAAATAAGCTAGTGGCGATCTGAGAAGGTCTTTTCGTATCCTAAGTATCTGAACCTTGTGTCCGTTGCCTTGGACCTAGGTTGTGAGCAATTATTGGCACACACATGGTTGAGTGCTCATTGACATTGATATTGTTAAGGTTCTAATGACTGTTCACCCTTTTCTCATTAGGTTTGGATTAGCTACGCATAATTCATGATTGTTAATTATAATCTTAAATAAAGTTATAGCAAGCTTGGTTTTCGTAAAAAAACAACGTTTTCATTGAACACTGTACAAAGGAGTATTTAATGCCGATTTGCTTTGGACTAAACGCGTTCTTGTAGATTAGTTATCATTTTATTGCGTCATGATAGTAAAATAAGTCTTTATTTAATACGGTCTTGTAAAGTCGTATTAAGAATTTACGATGCTGGTCCGCAATTTGCCTTATGTGTAGACAGGTCAGGGATGAAAATAAAAGGTACCTACTATTAGAAAAATAATCCGATAGTAAATGCTAGAGTTAAGATTTAGTTAATTTCAAAATATTTTTTTACTTCGTCTTCACTGATGTAGATCAAAACATTATGCCACAAAATGTTGTTTGAAGGTCTTCGTCGTAATTTCGACTAGATCGTACTTATCTACTTAGTATCTTTTAAATAATCCAAATTCCACATAATTTAGAACTGCATTGTGCCACGTAACAGTGCTTTGTCTTGCCAACCAGTATGGCGCGATGCGTTAGGTAACAGACCTCATTGTTAGGTTTTTCATAACCCCTATTGTTTCGAAAAGTTTAAATTTTTTATCTGTGTACTTTTAATTAGCGCGAATTTTGAAACGTGCGCTGTTTGTTCCTTATTTGTTTTGTACTCCTTTAAGTATTTAAAAGATTGGCAATCATGTTAAAAGAGATTTAAATGTTTTTAAAATTAGTAATTAATATAATTTTAATTGTAGCAACTATGAAATAAATTCATAACAATAGTAAGTTGAATTAATTAAGAATTCTTGTCTAACCTGTTTGTCTTTTGTAGATTTTATATGCTATCATCAAAACGGTTCTTCCACTTCTTAATACAAGTTAATTGTAAGTTAATCATCATCAGTCTTTAAAGTGATCTTGTACAACAACCGGGAAAAACGGCTTAACGTGCCTTTCGAAACACAAAGTAGCACAAGATTATTAATTTGCTCACGTAAATGCTCACCCATCCAGAGACTCGACTTTGATAATCTTGCTACCCGTACGTTGTGCTACGAGCTGCATGCTAACATAATAAAAAATATTTGTTGAATAAGTAAGTAAAATTGTAATGCTAAATTAACCAAGTAGATTTTGAATGGAACAAAAGAAGTCATCGACCATAAAATGTGCCTCGAATCTCCATACAAATCGCAAATCTGAATCACGGACCATCGCGATTTTTAATTTGCACGTGGAATAATTTAATGGTCGTGTGTACGTACGCATGTATCGTCTTACGTTTCCGTGTTTGTTAGTACCTACGAGATACCTACGTCGCGATTTCAGTAAGACCAACAAAGAGATTACGTAACACACCTTTTAATAATGAGAATAAAAATACTATCCTTGCTGGTAAAACACATATTAAACAAGGACGGAAAGGAGGGAAGGAAGCAGCTGCCCAGCTAGCAGCAGCCCAGCTGCTGTAAAGGTTGGCCACCATTGCCTAGCAAGGGTGGCCAACCTTTTCGTCAGCTAGGCCAAGTTTCACATTCGTTTACTTTTTAGTTTACTTTTTTAGTTTACTTTTTAGTTTACTTTTATTTACAAAATATGTTACCTAATGAGATGTCTGACTTTGTTTGGCAGAACTAAGTGTATCAATGTTGATATCGACTGAGGTTGTTGCTACACGTAAACAGTTTTCCAGGTAAACATCAGTAATATGTTTGTATTGATTCTAAACGTGAAATAGAAGAAATTCGTGTTTTTGTTCAACAAAAGTAAATTTTCGGGGACTCGGCTCCGCGGGCCACAAGATGACACCCGCGGGGCGTCGGGTTGGCCACCCATGGACTAGTGTATTCTCAGAACAATAACTAAAGCTATAGAATGATGGCTAAAATAAAAATCGTGCAACTATTTTTAGTTCCGTTCTATCTTATGGCTAGAAAAGCAGGTTGGAGTGCGACAAATGACACACGACACTTAGTTTTTATTTTTTGTCTTGTTATGACAAACGGTCATCAGATAATCGGTGATCAAAAAAAATCTTTGAGTCCTTTATAAAGGCACTCACTACATTACCTCAAATATGACGTCACAAATCTGGTGACACCTTTGCTATTTTAGTCCGGTTTCTATAGCTTTAGTTATTATTCTGAGAGTGTATTATTTTTATTTTTTTTATTTGATGGCTTCGTGCGATTTGCACATTTAGCCAGTGTCAAAGTAATTTTCTTACAAGTAATACTTATATAAACAATATTTCCTTATATGATGATGATGAATGATATTAGAAATGGGAAGTGAGAAATGATATACCCACCAACCCCGCGAGTATCTCAGTAAAGATGTGGGGCTTTACTAAGTCCTCACGCGAGCTTCTTAAGAGAATTTGAAAAGTAACGTTGCACTGTTTTGTTTCATTTGCCAACACTTATGCACACTCACGAACAGTTAACGGTTAATAATCCACCATTATTTCACATTAATATTCGACATAACACAAATTTTAGAAAATAAAACAAAACCGCAGGCATGACGCTTCACTTTCCCGCCAAGAAGTCCCACTAGTGTATTGCTGTGAAAATAAAATGATTTCTTTTAAAGATTGACAGGTTTGTAGTACAAAGAGTTTTAAGCTTGTAGTTGAAGACTCCGCTTCCCTTCCGATCCCCTTGAGAGACAATATAAGATTTCCTTGTGGTACCTATACGTTTTGGACTTGGATCATAAAGCTGTGTTGAATCTACAGCTTCATGCTTAGGATACATGTACGTGTAAGTCTACCACTGGGTAGGTATTTAGAATAAGTTTTACAAAGCATTGGTTAGAACACAAAATGACAACGTATTTTTTTTAATATGGGCATCATCAAGGACGTCTTGGTACTCTCAGATTTAAATCGTGTTATATAAATTTATAAAATTGTTTTTATCATTTCGCCTCCTTTATACGGCGAACCCGGAACACAAATCTAGATATGGACGATAATATTATTTAAATTAAATCAATACCTTTAGGAGCAGTCAGGTTTTGTTTTAAGTTTTGTTTTAAGTTTTGTCACGTTGTTTTTTTTTCAATATCAATAACAATACAAACATACTTACAATATGATTAATTATGGTTATATAGGTATAATTAAAAAAAAAACAATTTTTAGGTACAATTATAAAATATAGTGAAAAAAACTAAATGCCTACCCGACCTAGCCAGGAATCAAACCTGAGTCTTCCGCAATCCGGGCGGATGCACTGACCATTATGCTACCGGGAAGGCTGACGAAAGCTCTGAATTTGTTTAATACTTTGATTTTGACTACTTTTTAGGCGCAGGAGTGACATCCATCCAACGGTTATTGCAACCGATTGGCTATGCAGCTTCATCTTTACAAAGGAAATACCACAGATAACACAACGCTATAATGAATTTTATTTTTTATATTTTTAAGTGCTAGTGCTTAAGAGCGCTTACGCCGCACACTAGCGCCACTAATGAAAAAAAAAACATATCTAGTAATTAGAGATAGAAAATCAAATTATGCTCAACAAACTATTTGAATGAAGTAATTTAGCAATTTTACGTCACCTAATGAACACCTCACATGTTATGGTTTAGTTAAATAAGACTTTACGGCCACTTTTAACTATAACGCCATATTTAACTAAACCATAACATGTTAGGTGTTCATTTGGTGACGTAAAAATGCTAAATTACTTCATTCAGATAGTTTGTTGAGCATAATTTGATTTTCTATCTCTAATTACTAGATATGTTTTTTTTTCATTGGCGGCGCTAGTGTGCTGCGTAAACGCTCTTAATGTACTTTAAGTATTTTTTAAATACATTATAATGATACATTCATTAACAACAGTATTGTTACACAACCTATAAAAGCCAAATGTGATGTGATAGGCATAGTTTCTCCTCAGTAGTCTATCTAATGTATGTAGCTATATGGATTAAACTATCACATTCAACCCGACGAGCAGCTAACCGTTCGGCTACCGACTCTTTGATTTTTTTTTAAGCCTATTTTTGTGTCCCACTGCTAAGGCCTACCCTCTGCGGCTCCACTCTTCTCTATTATCGGCTACCTCATACCACTCCAGCAAAAAAGTGCTCAAATCGTCCCCCCATCTCTCTTTGACTTACTTAATGTTAAAATTGTTGTTGTTCTATTGTCCTCATGTGTATGTAAGTAAGCATGCGCCCAGCAGTGGTATACTTATACTTAAGCTGACAATGGTAATCATGATGAAAGAACTTGTTCCTGAGAAATCTCAGCTGGGTATATCGTGTACATAATGTTTGGTAATAGACTGTATAATTCCGCAAATCCCGCAACACAGCCATGCAACCATGTACAAAGAACACCATTATAATGTCTCATTTTTATGTAGATTAACTTTTTCATACAAAATCTCAAATTAATTTAATTACATTTTAGATAATTAGATAATGAGCATCACGATAGCTCAATTGGGAGAGCACCTGACTCGGTATGTCAGAAGGGTGCAGGTTCAAATCCTGCTCGTGGTTTTTTTTTCAACATTTGTGTTTTTGTAATTACATTTGTTTAACCCTATACATACATGTTTTGACTTCTGTTCATTTTTACAGGTTAACGACCGATAACAATGTATCGGCTATACCTAGGGTTGTCACCTTTTAATTTTCATGTGTAACAAACAGTCTGAATATTGGCTACAAGGTGCTGTTTAGACGTTTACATAGTTTTCCGGGGTTCTATACACTATATCATGGTAGATATTCGGGATTATACCTACAGGTATTACCAAACTTACACCCTGTAGGTATAACCCTACATGCATCTTCTTTAAGCTGTTTAAACTGTCTATATTAGCCTGTCAATTACATTAGATATGTATTGGATATACTATAGTAAAGTGAGTTACAACGGATATTCCCGGGTCTTAAACGTAGTCGATTGCAGATAAGCGTAGTCGATTGCCAATTGGATTAATTGGTTGATAGGCTACTTTTATCGCTTACACAGTTACTAGAGAAGTGAAATTAACAGTTAACCATTTAATCTATAGCACAGTTCTGTAAATCGTTTACTTTACAGCCGTTTTCATCGCTTAATTAATCGGTAAATTTCGATTTGATAACTTTATCACTTACTAGCTTTCTAAATCTGTTGCAATAGTCTTTATCACACGTTGGCCCAAGAACATTGTTTTTGACAGAGATAATAGGTAGCCTTTATTACACAGGGATAGTGAAGCTTTCTGTTAGACATGCGTAAAATACTTCATCTCAGCCAAAAGACGTCCACTGCTGGACAAAGGCCTCCCCCAAATAATCATGAGGGGTATTTGCCGTAATCGCCACGCTTGGCAGGCGGGTTGGCGATCGCAGTAGGTTGAGGGTAACCTCAGAGAGATGCTGCTGCCCATCCTCTGGAATGGTCCCTTAGTCGGCTTTTACGACACCCACGAGAAGAGATGGGGTAGTATAGTTCTTTATCCCCGGCACCACACAGGGGATACTTCACTGAAGTGTAAAGATTAAAGATAGTTCAATTGGACTAGATGAAGTATATCATTCATCTAGTTCATTTAGTTCTTTGGCTTCTTTGTTCTTTGGCTCAGTTCTTCAGTAGTCCCTTTGAGTCACCCTGTCATTAAGTTCAATCGCGTCATTTCATTCGTTTAGTTCAATCTGTTTCGTAGTTTTAATGATTAGATAGGAGTAATAAAATTACCGTCAGAGCGACATGAGACAAGTTGATTTTTTTTAATGACGTCAAATTGAGTGCGGTGCGGGCAGACTCCGACTCCGACCGGTGCAATGCAACTGTCTCGTTTCCGCACGCGCTGTTCGTAATCTATCTGTTCGCTTTACTCTCCTTCTAAGTGTGAACTAAATGAAGTACTGAAGTAATTGGGAGCCGAATTAACGAGTCAAGGATCTCCTTGACTGGCAAGTATTATACTTGCAAAGTGGACTAGTCCAATTGAAGGATTCATTCATGAACGATTCATCTCTACTTTCTGTTACTGAAATAATTTTAAGAATCGGTTCTATAGTTCCTGAAATAACACCGTACCTATATACAATTTGTTAAAAAAAAAACATCTTTATAGCATGCAGTAGTGTAGATCGCATTTATAGAATCATCAATTTTTGTAATTAAATTTTGTCTAAAAATAGAGCTTGATTGCCAATTCGTTAATTTACGCGTTGCGCTTGTCCACGGGGAATCCTCAAGCAGCGTTGCCAGAATGTTACTTTTGACCATCTCATGTTACTTCCATGTTACACGACTCAAAATGTTACTTTTACGTTACTTTGAGAACTTGATAAAAATGTAGGTACCTATAATTAAATATTTTCCAGCATACAAAGATAATCGTGAAACGGAACGCAAGATAGTTTCATCTTTTGTTTATTTAGTTTTTGTCCATTTTCTTCTCTTTCTTACGAGGTAGCGAAGATACCTAGCTAACGTGACGAACTTTGAAAACAACGTTCGATAATTTATTACTTTTATTACTTCGATCAATAAGTTTTAATACTACTGATTTCTGAAGGAAGGCACTGATCTCGGTCATACCGGTAGTATACCTAGCATTAGAGGTCAGGGAAGTCACTTTCGTTATTGTAACCTGTTTTTATGTGACAATAAATAATAATAAAAATAATAGGTATAGGTACTTATTGAATTAGACAACATTGGATCCATTGTTTTTTTTTTCTTTCGAAGCTTTAAGAATGGTACAGAAAGTTTTTCGTGTAATCAAGTGCCTTATGTGGTATATAATAATAATAATAATATGTATATAATGTACATTATGTCGGGCATGCCACCGTCCGGGTGAGTGTATCAGCCATATTATTTCTGGCTGTTCTCATCTGGCTAACGGCGAGTACATGCATAGGCATAACCAAGTGGCCAGGATTATCCACCAGCAACTTGCTTTGAAATACAAACTTGTGGATTCTGAGGTACCGTAATACAAGTATGTGCCCGACCCAGTTCACGAAAATGACCATGTCACGTTGTACTGGGATCGATCTATCATCACCGACAGGACTATTGTAGCCAATAAGCCTGACATTGTGGTGATAGATCAATTAGCGCGCCGCACGATGATTGTCGATATCACCATTCCCCATGACGAGAACCTCGTGAAAGCTGAGAAAGAGAAACAAACCAAATATCTCGACTTAGCACACGAAGTTGTCGACATGTGGAATGTGGATTCGGCTGTCATCGTACCGATTGTTGTTATGGCCAACGGCCTGATGGCCAAGAGCCTCGATCAACATCTAATGAGGCTCTCGTTAGGCGGCTGGATCAAGGGCCAGGGGCCCAACCGCCTAACCGATCGCTTTGATTTCGTGTGTGGTTTATGACGTCATCTTGTCGTTTCGTGCCGCCTATGAAAGCAATATCAAAAGCTATAGCCTTTAGCTTTTGATATTGCTTTCATAGGCGGTGCGAGGTGGCAAGATGGCGTCATAAACTATACGCGTAGTCAAAGCGATCGGTTAGGCGGTCGGGGGGCTGATTCAGAAGGCAGTTCTCTTCCATACGGCACGTATTGTGAGGAAGTTCCTGTCTCTGGAGCCCTAACCACCGGTAGCTTGGACCCTGGTCCCGATGGCAGCGGACCCCAATTTTTTTATATTTTTAAATGTTTTATTTATATTGTTTTTAGAAAATATTTAAAAATGTAAAAAAAAATATGAGAAAAAATAAATAAAGGCAATAATAATAATAAAATTAAAAAAAAATAGTACATGTTACTTTTCTCGTGAAAATGTTACTCTTTGCACCGTCTCGTGTTATTTTTGACTATCAGCCACTGGCAACACTGTCCTCAAGAACTGTTGACTGGTCCAACATTGTTTTGTTTAAAAAGAATTCCTCGAAAAGATCTCTAGAAAGATATCTTTTTAGTCAACCAGTAATGTCTTCATTAAGTCTAAGTCTTACAAGTAACTAAACCAATTACTGAAATGTCTTAGTGCTTATGGTAATGCTTAAGGGTGGGCCGACCAAAAAATGACAAAAATGCAGTTACGGTTAAGTAAATATAATTGAAAATACTATCGTATTAAATGAACAAAATATATATTTAGTATCATAGGGAACGTGTTTACAATTTGTCAGAACCATAAATTCATAACACGCTATAGTTTTTTCTACAATATCATTTAAAGTTGGGCAAAAATCATGAAAACGAGTGGCGGCGTTTAGTAGATTTCTTATAGTTTATCTAAATTATTGTACCTCTGATTTTGTCTAAACAATCATCAATGGATAAACTACAAATTGCTAGACTACATTTTCGATTCATCAAGTGGTTATTTAAATAATTATTTTTTATTAAGCACCTTAAATTCCCCATACAAAATTAGTATGGCCGCGCGGCATCAAATAAATATGGACGACGACATTTCAAATAAAACATATGACACTTGTCACTTATGGACGGCGTACCCTTAAGAGCGTTTACGCCGAGCGCGAGACCTTAAGTTTAGGTTTTTAAGTCCAAATATCACGCACACAGAAGCGGGCTGTGAGCGCGCGCGAGTGTGTGCGTAGAGTAGGCTAGTTCTGCTTACTATAGTCAAACTCACTACTTTGATCCGTTCGAATTTAGTTTTTCGGTATACTTAGAAATTATTGAAGTGAAAACTTCTTTAGCGGCGTTGTACATTTTTTTTGTAATGGGTAAAAAATGTTAAATTCGCGTCAGGACACGTGACCTGATCGAAAATGTAAGACGTAAAATCGTAAGACGGATGGAGAGTAGACAGCCGGCGCGGCGTAGGAGAGGAAGTATCCCCCTCTCTTTCTACGGCGCGGCGAAAATGTATGCCTGTTGTTTCGTTTAGGCGGCGCAGGGCGCTTGCGCGAATAAATTGTCATGTTTGTGTACGATAGCACAATAAATAAATATTGTATTCTACCACATAAATGATAGTACTTTTATACTGATAATTGAAGCAATTCGTGCAAAATTATACCCTAACCATTCCAAAATATCAAAAATGCACAACATTAATATTCAAGTTTTCACTTCTGCCGGCACTCCCGGGGTGCAACCCGTCGTTTTTTTATTTTTAACTATGGGCGTAAGCAGATGGCTAAACTACAGATACATGAAATAAGTACCTATAATATTATATTGTATGTATTTTTATTAATGTTGTAATTAATCTTATATCACAAAATTATAATCAATACCTATCTGTTCCTCAACGATTTATTTTGGACGAATTGATTTGACGACGACACATTTTATTTTATTTTATTCATAGCTCGGCAAATGTCTCTTGATGTTAAGTGGAAATAGAGTCCCTGTTGTTCCCTGCATGACGTTGACAGTTGACAGTTTGTTGATGGTTTGAGATACGAAACATTTAAAAATCCTTCTTATTTAAGTTTTTCTTCCAATATTTTACAAAGAAATGATTAATTGTATGGGCAGTCAAATAAATTGACCGATTTTTTAGAATATTTCAATAATAATATGTTGTCTATTACCAAGCCCAATTTTGCTAATCTCCTTTTAAAATAAATTTTGTATAAAAACTACTTGGAAAATATGAGCCACATAAGCACAAAGCGCATCATGCAGCAATAAAATAGGTGCTGTCAAAACTCGGTCAAGTTATTTGACTGCCCATACAATTAATCATTTCTTTGTTGTTGAAAGAAAAACTTAAATAAGTAGGATTCTAAAAAACATAATAATAGGCAAGAATACTTAAAAAAAATAAAAAAGGAATACACTTACTAACAAAATAAATAATTAGTCTACAAAAGTCGCACTGCTAGGATATGGCGAGGAGATTGGGCCATAGCCCATAGCGCACACTGGCACGGGTGCGGAGCAGTCGTGACAAAAACTGGGACCACCGGTTTTACGTGTCTTGCAAAGGATCCCCTCCTTATCACTCCTTCCCTCCTCCGAGAGAAACACACATAGATGGTATTTCCCACCCATCCCGTGGGCCAGCATTGCGAAAGTTACTTAAAGCTCACTTCTCACCACGCCCGATTCGGAGGGGGGGGGGGGGGGGGGGTTTCGTTGAATTTATTACCCATTATCTCTGCAACATAATATACGTTGTCAGTTTAAAAATTTAATTTGTTTATGCTCTCACCAATTATCTAGCTCAAGATAAGTATTCTTAAGAAACTCGTTAGTATAGTAAGATAATATGGATAAATGCATAGACATGGACATGCATGCAACATAGAAAAAACACCTAGACCCGAAATAAATTTAGAAAAACAGTCCTTCTCTAAACTCGACTCGACCGGGAATTGAACCCGGGGCTTCGGAGACGGCGCGACGCCCGACCCGGCGCGCTAACCACTCGACCACGGAGGTCGTCCAATTTAAAAATGTTGCAATTCATCAAAAGTAACATAAAATAATTTATTCACTAAAGTACTAAGATTTGCTTATCGCGCTATAAATTTGAACTATCTTCGAAATTACGGCAATTGTTCGAAAATCGTCGGGTAGAGCGTCGAGCGACGTGACCACTCTCTCAGAGGCCTCGCGGCGGACTGATTTGATACTAATAGAACGCAGAGTTTTGTAGTAGTTTTAGAGCAGTTTTAAAATATTTATAGAAAAATTATAGAGCTAATTTAGTAAAAAGAATTTTGCGCATAATTTAAAGAACACTTTTTTCCATAGTAAAAAGCTTTTATCTTATATTTATATAGTAAGTTTAATAGAGAAAACAATTATTTTATCACCTATAATTTCTTTAAAAATTCAAAATGTTCGGATTTTTATAGTTTTTGTTAGTAACCAAAATCTAAAAATGTTTTCAACAAACTATTTTGCTGAAGATCTTTCAAATTGAAATAAAATTTTTGTTCTTAGGTTTGTCAGTAATTTAAACACATTTTTAAGCTTCGAAGTTGACGCGGAAAGTCAAATTTTGAAAACCTCTGTTCAATTATCTGGTTATAAATTCCAAAATATCCACAAATCTAAAAATGTTTTCAACAAACTATTTTGATGACAAGATCGCCTAATGATATAAGTAATTAACATATTTGTAAAGTAAATATTCATAGATATTAAGAGGTTTGAAAAGTACAGTTTTTGAGCAAAACGGCGTAAACGCTCTTAACGTAAAGCTAATTAGTTTGGAAAATTGTTTTTGTAACAAAAAAACATTACTCGTTCTCAATTGAAACCCTCATCAGAAAATAATATACACAATTCTAGAAAGATACTTACTCGCTTTGAAGAGTTGGAAGTACGCGTTCAAATCACAGTCAGTTTTAAACTTCCTGCTCGTATAATATGCCATCTATTGAAAACTTCTGTTCTCTTTCTTCTACATATTAATTGCATCACAAAAGTTTTGGGTACCTATAAGTACTAAACGCTTATCAAGAAGTGAAGGAAAAGCTGTTTTTTAATCTGGAACCAGCTATGATTGCTCGGTGCTACGATGCTGATAAAAAAATCTACAGTAAAAATAGGGAAATATGGAGGTTTTAATTGGAACAAAAGAAGTCATTGACCATAAAAGGCCTCGCAAATCCACAATCGCGACCAGAACCCCTATATTTTGACAAACCAGGTCAGGGTCACCATATCGGCCCTGGCTAAGATCCTGTATTGCACAATTAAGACAACTTTCCTATATTGTCTTGGGTCTGGTTAGCGTTGACACCTGGTGTCCCGATTTTCAGGGGTCTGGTGACATGTCCCGATTTACCCTTGATCGGGACGCCAAATGTCCCGATTTTTTAAGTTTAGTGTGTACTTAGATAGCGAAAATGAATTTTGTCTCCCGCGGCGGGAGAGAGAATTCATTATGTTAAAGTATGTAGAAGTTTATCTAGGTTTACTTTCATTGTTTTCATCATATCATGACGACACACAAAAACCTGCGTTTTTTAGCAATTGTAGCTGTCCAAATTTGAGATACCAAATCCCGATTATTTTTACCTTCCGTCCCGAAATTTGACACACTAGACCTGGCAACACTAGGTATGGTTTTTCTCTGCTATCTTGTGTGCTGTGTGACGATTATTACTAAATGCTTATTATTGTTTATTCCAGGAATCGCTGTCGGAGTGGGACCGCGGTATCGGCGACGTAGACGGGCCCGCGGCGGTGGCAGGCGCGCCCGGCCGCAAATGGAGCGCGCGGGCGGCGCACGCGCAAGATACCGTCAGCGACAACGGCGCGCCGCTCAACGCCAGCAGCAACGCATGCAAGCTGCTCATTGTGAGTCTTCATCACTACTAGCTTATTTTAGCCTTCCGTATGGAAGATATTATCTTTATTTTCGACGACCTCCTTGGTCGAGTGGTTTGTTTGTACACCCACCGGTTTTCATGGTGTACAATAACAAGTATTTTATTCAACATTCAACGAGTTTTATAACGAAGCTTCTCTTGGGCTAGATAATTGGTGTGAGCGTAAGAAAGTTTATTTATTTATTTTATTATTATATTGGTAAGATAATTTTAATCACCTCTATGGTCTAGTGGTTAAGACCACCGCTCTCATACCCAGAGGTCCCGGGTTCGATTCGCAGCGGTGGGTACATGTTGCTGGTAGGGCTTGTTTGTCCGCCTTGCTACTACCACCATGTTATTATATGTCGCCATAACATCAATGTTTGTAGCATTGTTGTGTTCCGGCTAGAGATAAGATAGCCAGTGCCTCAGTAGTTGAAGGTTCCGGGTAAAGTGCGCTTCCACCATTGACCTTATCATCACTTAACATCAATGCGATGAAGGCACTGTACTAATGCCAGCAGCAACGCTTGCAAGCTATTTATTATGAGTGCACGTTGTACCTAATCTTATGTGAGATCTTAAGAAAACGAGAAAAAATAGGGGCCAGATTGATGATGGTGCCAATTGCCCAACAGTCCTACTTTGTTGCTACCGGCCCTAACAGTATAGAAATTAAACGAGGCTACTGACTTCTGTGCCGACTGGCGACGTTTAGGAAAGAGGGGAGTTTTTTTAAAGAATAATTTACTTTCAACATATCTATCGACTCCACTATCACCGTGGCTCACCGTTCCTGTTGTTCCCGCCGTCGCGGCCCTTGCCCCGGTTGAGCTCGTCCTCAATGCGCATGGCTTCCATCTCGTCCATCTAAGGTTGCCAGATCGGAACTTACCAAGTCCGGGACAATTCCATGTCAGGACGTGGCTATGAGTATGTAAAAAAAAAAGATATAAATATAAATTACGGAACATTTAATTTTATATTTGTATTTATTAGGAATATACATTTTATTTTTCAAATGTATAATTTTATCAGTCCAGATAAAAGATATAAATTGAGAACTGTTGTTATTTTTTTTTATTATTTAATTTTTTCGGAATCCGGGACAAATAGATCGAATTACTGGACACGGGACAATACGTAAAATTCCGGGACAAACCCGGAAATCCCGGACATCTGGCAACCTTACGTCCATAACGGGACGCGGGAAATTACTTGACTGACATAATTATGTGCGAAAGGAGTTAGTGTGTTCTAAGATGGTTTTGTGGATAAAAGGGGAAAGGCCCTCGCCTCCCCATATTCTGACAGTCTCTCTCTTATAAAAAAAAATATAATTTAATTGGAACATACTTTTACGCAATTCGCTTTCATCCGAAAGATAATTTGCTCTTTTATGAATGAAATAGTAACAAAAGGACTAAAAAGGAGTACTTACATTCATTAGTATTACTATGATTGGTATCAAAGTGCACTGCTTATTGAGTTTCCCATTGTGCGGTTAATTGGGGTCAAACGACCAAATGATCTTAGTTCGTCCTATTAAGTACTTACCCAATCCTTGAAGAATCATTATGGCTTAGGTACTTTACTTAAGTACTTACCTACTTATATTAGTAGAGAATGGCTGAATAATAGTAATCTATGCATACATCGATTAATATATTTATTTTCGCAATATCACAAACAGATTTTGACAGTAACTTTTTTCTCAAATACAAGCGATCAGGGGGGTGATTTTTAAAGCTCACCGGTGATCGGACGGTGACGGAATCAAAAGTCACACGAATACACTACGAAATACCTACTTGTAATAAGTTTTGCATTATTTAAAATTTATATTTTAAGATTTTGTTTGAGTTTGCGTTTATATACACTTTTAACCGGTATGCGTTTACCTGACAAGAATTTTAGGACGTTGTGATGATGTGCACATTTAAGCGGCACTTAAATATAATGGATATAAAATAAAATATTGGCAAAAGTGACGTCTTGAATCGATTAAGGAATCGATAGTCCTGTCCTATACTGAACAAATAAATAAATTCGTATTAACACCTTTGGCATGACTGTTAAATAATATTAAAATTTCGTTGGCTCGAATCCGCAAAGTTAAAAATATACTTGGGTGGTTTGCACCGTGGTGCGAATCGCTGAAGTACGAAAAAGACATTCGCCGGTTCATACCATGGTTCGAAACAGCCAATTCAAAAAGCGTCCTTCTGCGATTCACACCGTGGTGCGAACCAGTCGTGGTGTGAATCGATGAAGTACCCGAATTTGGGTTGTCAAAAATAGGTTTTCCTTTTTCTCATATTCTAGCCATTGGTTACTTATTTTTGACATCGAAAATTCTCGAACGGCAGGTATTTATTTTGATTATCAAATGTTAATAATGCAAAAACTTTTAATTTCAAAGTACATACTTACTGAAATAAAATACTTCATACGGTAAATGTATAGAGGTAAGCATTATTTGTAATTCCGGGCTCTTAAAAGTTTTTAATTGTAAATAATGTATGATTTGGTTACGCCATACTTTTTTTTGTAAGTGCCGTTACTTCATTTAAGCTGTGCTGCCCATTCTTCTCCACAGCTAATAAATAGACGTCCTGAATGGGTAGTAGGTAAAAAATGTATGGACGATTCAAAAGCAGTTTTCGTAAGTTTATTTGAATAAAAATTTTTGAAATTTTATTTGACTTTGAATGAAAGTAAATTAAAACTTACACACCACCATACCACAGTCCAAAATGTGCAAACCGACCTTGTTTAATTACAAAATAGGGCTTCATTCATAGGGTCACCTAGATTCAAACCTTTCAATGAGAACAAACCCAGCTAGACCAGCTCACCTGTTATTGTTAAAATCTAGGTCACGCAACCCCACACAACGACCTACATTTTTGGGTCAGCAAATCAATCGTAACTTCAAATCACGTCTGCTTGTCAAAAGTGAAGTGTTAACTCAATGTGTGAACTTTACATAAATGTTCAACTTTGGACTCGATAAAGGCACTACCTATTTATTACTTACAACTTACAAGTAATAAAGGCTTTGAAGTGTTTTGTGATTACTTTATATTATAGTGTGGTTTTCAGTTGTTTATGCGAATGGGCGTCGAGTTTCCGCTATTTAAGGACGACCATAAATAGTGACGATAGCCAGATTTTAACAATTGTCCTACCAGATTTTGAGTATATCGACATTACCGAGACGTTCTTGAATTAGCATTCTTGAGGCCCCGATTAATCTTACAGATTAAATAACAACCGCGGCTATTGTCGTGTGCAGCGCCCGTGTCGATGACGTTTAAGTTTTGAGTCGCCGAACACCTTGATAAAGCAAAAATATTTGTAAAAACAACGCGAGTCGATCCATATCAGCATATCATCATCACCAGTAATTGCTGAAGCACGAGCCTTGACAGGCAATGAACCATCATGCGGGCGCAGTGTGGATTGGTGGTTGCAAACGACTGTTAAATGCAGTAGGCAAGTCGTTATGGACCGAAGTAACGACCATCGACCACTCTGCCAAGAGTGTAAAGACTAAGAGGAAGAACAACTGCTAATGCAGCCTGGACCATCGGACTTACGTGCCTTCCGAAGTACGTAGTACACACACATGAATATTGATCCTTATAACCAAAAAATAAAGTTCAAAATTGATTGTAGAAATTTGACAGTTTTGGGTAGGTTGATCTGCCGCCGACTGTACAGATGATAAGATTTTGGTCACCGATCCAATAACCAGCCGTAGTGAAAATCGCAGACCAAACGCATCTAGTACTGCGCCATCGAGCTTTTTATCCTCCTAATTAAAATGTTAGCCTTAGATGAATGATAGGTCTCGCTAGCGCAGCGAGACCTTTATAGACGAGAGCAATAACTTTGTACCCCTTTTTTACGAAAATTGCGCGGACGGAGTATGAAATTTCGCACACTTATAGTTTATATAGAGAAGGTTATCCTAAGGTTAATTTTTTTTTTTAAATTATGCATAAAATACATTAAATCAATAAAACAAACATTACACACACTACCATGTATTTGACACACACGCATATATAGGGTCTAACAATATCAATAAGCGAACGTTTAAGGGGAGCATCTATACATCACACTGAGCATGCTCACCAAATTTGGTCCAAAACTACAGGCTCTTTACCGAGATAATCAACAAAACATTATCATAATTCACCAAAAAATACACCCTTTCCAAACCCCTACAGCTGCACTACACGCACACAAAGATAGCCGAACATGCCAATTGTGTGCGTGTATCTGTACACTATCTTTTTATTGACGCTTGCGTGCGTGTTAGTAAAGATACAGCATGTTTCATGATGTGCATTATTTTAATTGATTTAGTTTGTTAGAAAACATAACTTTGAAAAATCAATATAAAACTGGAGCCCATTTTTTGTCATTGTATTCAGAATGATGTATAGATACCGCCCTTAAACGTTCGCTTATTGATTTTGTTAGATGTATATACTCTTTTCAAAATTTTCAAAAATGGAAGAAGAGCGGCCGAAATCTGTCAATGCCAATCCAAACTCACATTCCATCTTTTTTAATTTTTCATTGCTTAGGATACAATCCGTGCGGCCTTAATAAAATTACGGTCGAAATTCGACCACTGGGGCGACCACTAGTAGAAATAAATATATAAGTATATTAATATACTATTGTCCATCTTCCCAGTACATCGGCGATGCCAAGAACCCGATATGGCGGATGTCTCTGTGCGGAGGCAACGCAGCGGGAGTAGCTTCCAGGGCTGGCACCAAGCTACTGCCGCCCAAGGTCAGGATCGTGTGGAACCCGCCCACCACGCCCTATCACCATACGGAGAAGTTGCGTCTGGTCGTCACCGCCGTCAATAGTGGTAAGTGTCTCTTTAAACAGTTTGCTCATTTAAACGTAATTTTAAATAGTATTTTCTCCATCAACAAATAAATCTGTAAAAGACGACTGACTGTGTTCTAGTTTAAGATAAAAAATATTATTACCAATCAATTTTGTTTGTTACTTCTTGCGTCATTAAATCTATACTAATATTATAAAGCTGAAGAGTTTGTTTGTTTGTTTGTTTGTTTGTTTGTTTGTTTGAACGCGCTAATCTCAGGAACTACTGGTTCGAATTGAATAATTATTTTTGTGTTGGATAGTCCATTTATCGAGGAAGGCTTTAGGCTATATAACATCACGCTGCGACCAATAGGAGCGAAGCATCAGTGAAAAATGTTGCAAAAACGGGAAAAGAGCCTAAAAAATTAAAAATGCTGCCGAAAGTCACTATTCCACGCGGACGAAGTCGCGAGCACAGCTAGTTTAATAATATAAGTATAATATTAATAATATAAGTTTATTTTATAAATAATGTTAACAACCTTCCGTACCACTCGGTAGAATCGCATTTAGGTGCTTTATTTATTGCTATATTTTGGCACGCGCAAAACCCAGTACCTACAATGAAAAAAATTAAAATGAAATGAAAATACACTTTATTGTACACCATACAAAATACAAAAAGAGAACAATACAAGAAGAAGTACAAATGGCGGCCTTATCGCTAAAAAGCCATTTCTTCCAGGCAACCATGTGTTGAACTGGACAAAAAAGCTAAAAAATGGGTGGTTTATGGTGCTTTCCAAATTATAAGTTTATTTACAGACAATATAAATATACTTAATTATCATACATACAATGAATATATCTACATACATATATTATTATATAAATTGAATACATACATATAAACTAAATATATATGACATGGACAAAGTATTTAATTATAATAACATTATAGTGACAAAGATAGATAGTGCTCCTTAACTTGTTGTTTAAAAGTATCCGAGGATTTTGCACACTATTTCAGGCAATGCATTCCACAGACGCATCACACAGTACAGTTTGAAAAGAAAACAGAAAGTAATAAAATACTGTAACGTTTTAATTTGTATCATAAACTATGTGCGCACAACTAAATATGAAATAGATTTGTTTATCAAATTATAAATAGGTATTATTGTGTGTGCCTACGCTATATTATTTATTATACATTTTTTTTCTTTAATACTTGACGTTCATACTTGACTTTTTCATTGTATTTCTTGACTGATTTTATATTATGTTACTTTAACGGCAAACGAGCAAATTACGTGATATAACCGTTCTGTATACTCGTACAAGCGGCCATCGCTGCCGGCAAGAGTTTCAGTTTCAGTTCTTAGGGTTGCCTCTTCGATAAATAATGATATTAATAATGTAACTAATTGGGAAAAAACTTTCAAAATGATCTTTTTATTTCGTAGAACGTTATTTTAATCCGGTGATCTGGTATTACGAAAGTTGTTTATCTATCATGCACGATCACAACCTATCTCACACTAGTTTAAACGCAGTGTGAAGAAATTGAGCAACAGCATAGTATTTAACAAAGATCAGTTGAGACATCAGCGTATTGTCTTTTTTAAACAGAGGCCAACAAACAGTAATTAAAATCGCGTGTGATGCGATCAGGATAAAAACAGTTGATGTGTTTGCCTTCGATAGGCAATTAGATTTATAATTGATGTCTTTAATCACTCTAATAAAAATTATAACGACGCACCTTTAAAGTTTGATTCGTACGCATATCACGATGAGGTAGTCTAACGCCCGTTCGCTATATTCTATCTGTCTGTTGTTTTGCTTACTGGAGTTAGAAATTTGACATAATTTGTACGGAGCTTATGTCAAATTTGTATCTATACTGGCCTGCAAAAATAAGTACTACACTTTTAATATTTATTTATTTTCTAAACTATAGAAGTTAGAGATTTTTAAATAAAAAACGTTTTGCAGCAATTTTTATCAGCTTTCTTTAAAACTAAAGTAAATTATACATTAGTAACATTTTCCTTTTTGTTTCGAAAGTATATCTTGTGTACTTAAAAAGTTATTGCAATTTTAAAAGTGTGATACTTAATTTTGCAGGCCAGTGTATAGTAGGCAAAACAACAGATAGACAGGTTATTGGGAACGGGCGTAAGGCAATAATAGAAATAGACAACATTTATACCTAAGTGATCCAACACAAATGACATTACTACATAAAATTTATACAATAAGTAAGTGGCACTATATGGTGCCCGCTCAGCATGATGTCAGGCCTCCTAGATTATAGGAAAACCTGACGCTGGTCTTCCGCGAACACCTTAGTGTGGGAGGGAGCGCAACCATACACAAAAACACAAAGCAAAAACCATAATTATATATCAATACAAACCCCATTTTATACGAGATAACAAAGATAGATATAAATTAAAAAACTTACATCAACGAGCACCAAATACGAATGGTCGCTGCGGAAGGATTAACCCACATAGAACATTGTTAATCTGAGCCGAGATCAGACCCAAACACCTAGGGGACTGGAACCGCTAGCGTGATGCCATCCCTTTTAGAATTCCTCTGAGGATTATTCGGCCACTACGGCTAAAACCCGCAGGCTTATTTTACGATATTTAAGTGACAGTCGCGATCGACAATTTACAATTTATCGCTATCGCAACACATATTCGTATTACGGAACGTAGAAAACGGCAAAAGTCCCCGCCCGATCTTCTAAATTCCACTACACATTTACAGAATACACTAAACATGCCCACTAGTTTAGGCCCAAGACACCGTACTCGTAGAACAAGGGTACGACGAACCGGTTCACACGCGCACTATATACCAGGTACAGTACAGACCTGTACCTGAGCGCTTCGCTTCACCACCACGACCCGATCAACCTGAACCCAGGTCCGAGCCTTTAGAGGCGCCCTCGGGTTGTTCCGCTTCCCGATCCGATCCGAACCCTTCGGAGAATCTAGTAGGGCACGGGGTCACGCACTAGTGCGTGTCCGCGCGTAGATTCTCTAGAGGTGATTCGTTTCACACGGCTTGAGGAACCCTTTAAGTTTCTCGCCACCCCCAAACAAGCCCCAAAATGGCGTCTGGTCGGTGGCAATCAGCAAACTCTCAAAAAAAAAAACAACTGCGAAAGCGCCACGAGCGAGCGATTGACGAACTAAAGAAAGTGTATGACGGCGCTATAGAATAAAATAAACCGACCGATTGTAGCAAATAGTAGCAATCGCGTTGCTATTGTGCAATTAGAATTAGTTGCTCTTTTTCGGTAATAAGCCTGCGGGTTACGCTCTAAAGGCCATAAGCGGCATAAAGCTATCTTTTTCGTCATCGGATGCACTAGCGTCTAGCGACGCGGTGAGTGGATTTCTTGTTCATTGCGTTCTTTCTATCACCGTGGACTGACCGCCGTAACGTAGTAACGCGTAATGAACTAGAAATCCGCTAGCAAATTCGCAGAAAGCATGCAGCGTGACTGAGGTCATAATCTTATTGCCTCTTTTCCAGGCGCGGTGTGCAATAACGCCTCCCAATTCATATGTGGCGTCACCAGCCTTTGCATATCCTCGTACTTGGTGTGCGACGGCGTGCGCCACTGCCCGGGCGGCGAGGACGAGGACGCGGCCGCCTGCGCGCACAGGAGGGACCCGCCATTGCTGGAGCTGCTGCGGAGGTTCGCGGCAAGGAACCAGGAGCTTTTGGGCATAGACCAGCCCGACACCATGACCAAGCCGTCGGTGATAAGTGAGTGTTATTATGTTGTATAGTCTGTGCAGCGTAGGAGAGACTCGAAGGTTTGCAGTCAAAACCAGAAGCTGCTATGTAGGACCAGCCGGATATACAACCTTATTTTTAGTTTATACGAAAACCGAAACACTGGTCAAATATTTTTATTTATAGAATCAGTACAAAAAAAATTAAAATAATATCTTGAAATCTCGCGAAGTTACGAGCTTTTTGTGCTGCCCCGTTGTTTGTTATTAGTAGGGTATAATTTATTTGAGGTTTTGTAAATATTATTTGGTCAAAATGTAACATGGTATAAAAAATATTGAAATCGATTCTATTACTGATTCTGAACAAACAGTTTTCAGGTTTCGTATAAACTAAAAATAACATTGTATAGCAAAGCCTTCATAAGGGACTGTAATCATAAAAAAAAAAAACACACACAAATGTTGAAACACAAAAAAAACACAATTGTTGCAACAAAATTTGCGTTAAAAATTATATAAACATTTTGACTGTAATCATGTTATAGTATATAGATATAGAGTATGCAACACAGTAGCTCTTTCTATAGTTTCTGGAGCATTTGTAATTTTCGATACAAATATAACATTGTGGTTACAAAAATCATCATCGACCAATAAACGTCCCACTGCTGGACTCAGGCATTCCCACATAATCCAAACACTTAGGGAGTCCTAAGCAACTCTCAGTGAGTCAGCGTAGTGATATAGAGTCCAATCTTTCAATGTGCTAATTACAAAAAAAAAAACAAAGTAAGGTAATTAAGTGAAAAACAAGATCACACTATAATTAAGTGATATGAATCTAAAAATAAAGAATTTGCGTATGTTGTAAATCCCCGAGACGACTGCCGTGATACAGATAACGCAATTATGCATTGATACTCAAGAATGTGAGGCATCGAAATGAGTAGCTCATTAACGTTTGTGCCCGCACTGTGGCAAGTGCATGTCAATAGAAAACAGTGCGGTGTTTACCAGTGACGTTTAAAAGCAAAACCGAGACTTTCAGTGTGATACGATACATTTTACAAAAATAAAAATGCACTACACAGTTTGTCTACATTTTGAGTGAGTAGCTTTTGTTTATTCATTTAATAAAACCGACATTCTAAATCGGTATACACACGGAAAACATTCCGCGTAGATACAAAACATGACAAAGTGACTAGTGCAGGTTTTATTTATTTACCTCATTTATTGGGTATCGAAATCTGAAAATTTCGTTTATTTTTTTTGGTTTTGTATTTTTTTCTAAACGATCGGTTCGCTCCTTTGTTAATGTTATTAGTGGATAACTGTTATTTGCCCTAATCATTAACCATGTTAGACTGGCTGGTTAGAACCACGATAGCTCAATTGGGAGAGCACCTGACCCGGTACGTCAGAAGGGTGCAGGTTCAAATCCTGCTCGTGGAAAGTTTTTTCAACATTTGTGTTTTTGTAACATTTAACATTATTCTCCAGATCCCGATTGATCGAAAGGATGTTAAGCAATTTACCGCCCCTGGGTTAGCAAGTGATAGTCATATTTATTCTAATAATTTATAATAATAACAAGTACCTATGTAAATGTTTTTTCTAAATTTTTAAATCAAAATCCAATTTTGGCTAAACTGTTACCACCACATGGTTAATCCTTTTAAACATACATCAAAAGCATTTTTAATTGAGAGCAGGCGACTTGAAACTTTCAGTGAAGATCTCTGAGGGCGAGCAGAAGTCGAACGCGTTCATGGAGTTCGCGGCGGCGCTGAAGCCGTACGGGCCCTGGAGTTACCTCGTCGTGGGCATGCTGGTCTGCGCCACCATACTCATGTTCTGCCTCGCTTGGGGTCAGTATTCACTCACTTGTACACACGCCTGCAGTCAGACTACCAAACTGTAAATTGCCTCAATAGACTTTGAGCTTTATGTCTGCGGCATAAAGTTGAACATTGATTGAAGAAATTGGACCGTTTTGGATAGTTTGACGTGCAGGCGTGTGCACGGACACGACCATTAACATGTTATGTAACAATGGAATAAGTGTCAAAACTAGTCAAAAGTCATTAACATGTAAACAATGTAACTCTTGTTGATGTGTAACATCTTTCCACTCGCCTTCTATATATACAATTTGCGAGAGTGATTTCGTGATATGTGACGGAAGTAGGTGTAACAGTGTGACAGGAAGTCGGGGACTGGACGTTGTTGATAATATAAATATGATTAACCTAAGCATCATGTATCCCCGCTAAGAATTGAGCCAGGATCTTCTAAGACCGGTAGTCTAACCATATACCTAAGTTAATAAGAATAAGTTCTCGAGTCTCAAGTGCCTGATCCTCTTAATGCCACTACACATTATTACAGAATATACTAAACATGCACACTAGTTTAGGCCCAAGACACTGTACTCGTAGAACAAGGGTACGAAGAACGGTTCACACGCGCTCTATACCAGGTCTATACCAGGTACCGTCATGTACCTGGGCGCTTCTCTCCTCCACCACGGCCCGGTCAACCCGAGCCGAGGTCTGAGTCTTTAGAGACGCCCTCGAGTTGTTCCGCCCCCCGATCACTTTTAAGTGTGTGATACCGTTCCCTCTAGAAAACCTCCGAAGGTGATTCGTTTCACACGGCTTGAGGTACCCTTTAAGTACCTCGCCGCCCCCAAAAAAGCCCGGTAACGCTGAAAACGCCGCTTGAGGCAATCAGCAATCTCTCTCAAAAAAAAAAGAGTCAAGTGATGCGACGCGTGCGCAAGATAATGAACTTACTGACAATTTGCAACAAAAATACCTACGTACAATTTTGTATAGGTTGGTTTGTAGGACACTTAATTTTGAATAATTTTATTTATCTACTATCTAATGGTTATTTAGTGTAAAACATTAGGTTAAAAAGTTAAATTTTGATCTGTTATTATAAGTAATAGATTAAAAATACCACTTAGCTGTAACATCTTCAAAACAATATTAAACTCCACTAGAATTTACCAACTGCAATTATGATTCCAGAGTGTTGCTGCAAACGCTCCAAGCCGTCAGAGACGCCGCTGAACATGCCGCCATCTTGCATCGACCTGTCACCAACTGTCACGGTGACAGCCGCCTCCCAACAGCTGTTCACGCAGCCGCTGCCCTCCCCCCCGGAGTACGAGCCTCCCCCCTCCTACTCCTCCCTCTTCCCCCGAGCCTTCAAATCCTCCCCCACCCCAGTACCGCATTGCTCCCACCAACAGCCGCCCGATTGAATACCAGATCGAAGACGCTTAGTTAGGTAGGTTTTTCAAATTGATGCAAGCAAACGGTAGGGAAACTATTGACAGCGGAACGCGTTGTATTCGATACATTTAGCATTAGTCTGTAAGGTGCAAACTTATTACCATTTCGATAAAGTAAAGTTAAGTACAGAGATAATCCTGCAATTATTTACCGCTAGAAGCGCCACTAGTTAATGAAAATATTTTTTTTTTTAATAATAGACTCATTCGTCGACAAAGCTTATGCTATTATAAGATTTATAAGATATCCTTCGTTTGAGTCGTTTTCTATACCCTGTTGTCAATGCAAATGCTAACTAACTCATTGAAACTTTTGTTAGTTTTCTGGTCAAAAAAAGTGTTAACTAATGGCTTAATCGGGTCCATATTGGATCGCATAAAATTAAAATTCATAATTTCGAAATGCATTACTAGTTTTGGCATAATCATCTTTTCGCATAACGCTAATTCGGCATAAAATTTTGACGCGGAATTTTCTTTCGCATATTTACTTTAGTCATAATAATCTAAAACCATAAAATTAATCTTAATCTATACTACGCTATGGATTTTATGTTCTAGTAAGAGATGCAGCGCCATCTACTGACGAACTCGTGTTATGCTTCGATAGAGTATTAATTATAATTTACTTGCAACGTTTATAGGCTTAAATCAATTCATTTTGTTACTTGCACCACTCGCTGATGTTAAATGTATCGATTTGCGTGTGTTTAGGTACATTATTCGTCTTAAGGTCTCTACAAACTGAATGGTACAGTTAAATATTGATATAGTTACAAACCATAATACATCGATTATATACAATAGCCAGTACCTGATAACCAATCGTCATTGTTATTTAAACCTTTTAAAAGTAACAATGCAACTATGTAGCGATTAAAATGTTGTGTTCAACTGACTCAATTTACTAACGAAATGTGTAGAAAAGACAATAAAATTGTTGATGTGATTTTTCCATTTCTTTGGTCTTACAGAGTAATTTAACGATTTTTAATACAGAAATCTTGGCCCTGGTGTATCGAACTAGCTTACTGAAAATACAGCACTACCTTAAAGACAAATAAACGAAAATCTAATGTAAAGCGTGAGCGCAAAGTGAGATTCGTGGGTGAATGGTGACAATCACATTAGGTTAGCTAGGTACGTAAGTAAAGTCTTAGAAATTGTTTAAAGCTTGCGACTCTAGTACGGATTTTGAATTGTCAAAAGTGTATACTTACAGATATTTACTCGCCACTGTAAGTAGGTAATGTAACATTTATATTATTTAACATCATTTCGTTTTTTCTAACTTATTATAAAACAGCAATAACTGAAAATATCAGAAAATACTAAAGAATACTAGTTACATTTGGCTGATAATTATTACAATATTCGGACATAAACAAATTATTTTTTTTTAAAAGTCCGTCAGAGATGTTAAGTTAACCATATCATGCTGCCATTTAAGCTTAACAACTAATTAACAGCTTAACAATTAATAACAGTATTCTCTCTAATTAATATTAAATCGGTATGCTTGGACCAAGATGTTAAAACTCATTAAAAACTTTTTTCTAAACTTTAACTGTGAGTATTTGGGATCCTATATTACGATAAAGAAAGTTTCTGCAAAAAGACAACCAGCCAAGGCTTTTAATTCGACTGAAAAATACAACCTAAGTTTAATCACTCACGAATGGCAAAGTAGGTATACAATGAAACACTATGATTAACCGTTAAATTCTGAATGTCATGTCTATAAATATTCGATCAATTTATGTACTAGATTTTCCCGATGAGCGCTTGAAAAACGGTAGGTAGGCGACTTTAGGACCACGGAGCCACAATGACGTTTGTGGCGATGATGTCAGTAAATGTTAAGTACAAATACTTTGCAACCTTAATTAATCTTTATGGTTAAGATTTAAGATTCACAGTAAGCTGAAGTTGTTGATGCTATCTGTTTTTTTAGATGTTTTTTTTCGAAATTTAAATGTATTTTTCGAAATTTAAATGTATAGGAACGAGCAAACAAGACCAGTTTCGAGCTGCATGTTTTGTTCCGGATCCTTAGTCTAGTATATACATTATTGATCGAAGCTTTATATAGATAAAACTACACTTATTGTAATATTATGATAGGTTTTGAATGTTGTATCTTCGATATTGACTATGATTATGATGTTTAAAGTGTAATTTTTCTCTGTCAGTAAATTAGCTTAATTTATTCCGTTAGCAAGGTTTATTAATCGGATCGGCTCAAAGAAATCTGGTTACATGTTAACTTTCTTGAACGGAAAAACGACTAGTGTAAGAACGTCTCTTCTAAAACCTGATTTACACGATTTGTGAAGTCTAAATTAGTATAAGTATTTCAGACTTCGCAAGCAAAGACAGCTAGGTGTTGACTTTTAAAACTTTATTCAGTGAATACTATAATTATTACAAAAAAACAAACAAAGTATAACTTTCATGAATTCACTGCCCTTAAGAGAACCGACTATAGGACGGTGTCCGTTTCGGGTGCCTAGTCCGAGTTTCGTTCACATTAAAGCAGCCTTCTGGTGACAAACGGGAGATAGTTGCTATTTTCCCACCCGAATTTTTGTTTTCGTTAACGTGATCCGATTGTATATAAAACTCGCACCCTGATTTGGCGTAAGTTACCTGACGAAGACGGTTCTCTGCGAGTGTTACTTTGCTATGTTGTGTGACTTAACGGTTGGTAATGGAAGCTTACAAGAACAACACTTAACAAAGTAACAAGAATTTACTAATTTACCATTTTTTTTAATAAGTTCTCATCTTGAATTATGTAAAACATTTAGGTGAGCTATCATACACATACTACAAAAGTCTTGCTTTTATGATCTAACACAAAAGTGCTAATACCGACCTTAAATTTTAATCAGAGCTATCATCCACGTACTACAAAAGTCTTGTTTTTATGATCTGACACAAAAGTGCTAATACTGACCTTAAATTACAACCTGATTTATAATGCGGTACAATTTATTAATATTAATACCATGTTTTCGCTGTTAGACCAAACGGGGAGAAGTAATGTTAGGATCTATGATGGTGTAAAGTTTTTACTAGTCTTGTTAGGATCTGTTGTAAGTATTTCTAATTATGTATTTTCTAATGATAAGGTAAATAATGTTTAGTTTGTAAGATGAATGGATTCCATAAAATACCTATTAACTTAAAAGTGATATGTATTTATTAAGAAATGAAGAATAAAATCTAAATAGGTATTTATTTTAACAGTTGTGTTTCATTTATAAATTTACAAATAGAAATTTTTATATTATTGTGTAAGTATATTATATAAGTAATAAATAATTATTAGTTTTCCTTGTATACAGGGTCACTTTTTTATCACCGTCCAAAACTTCTGAGACGACTTGCGTGATTTTATTTTCGAGTTAGGGAACAGCTGTTCCATACAACAATATTCATTTGATCAAAATTGTATGGAACAGCTGAATTTTATTTTCTAGTTAGGGAGTTGGTCCAATAGTGACAGTTGTTCGTTTGTATCACGGGAGTCATCTCAGAAGATTTGGACGGTGATAAAAAAGTCAACCTGTATAGTTTACCTTACAAATACCAAGTTAATAACAATCCTATGAAGTTCCAGGGGTGCGATTTGAACTGAGAGCCTAGCGTGAGTTTTGTTTACTATCCGTATTAATTCGATTACGACTACGAAAACGAAAATTAGTATGGCATTGAAGCAGCGCCTCCTGGCGGCATGCGAGATAAGATAACATTTTGTCATACAAATTCTCGTTTTCGTTAACGTGATCGAATGGCAAATGAAACTCACACTTGGCACCCTGGTGACTAATTCTCACGTTATGATATCAATTGCGAGTGGAACTTCCCTCATAATCATCATCATCATCATCATCTCAGCCAAAAGACGTCCACTGCTGAACAAAGGCCTCCCCCAAGGATCTCCACAAAGACCGGTTTTGTGCTGCTCGCATCCAGCTTCTTCCCGCGACCTTCACTAGATCGTCGGTCCACCTTGTTGGAGGTCTGCCCACATCTGCGCTATCAGGTACGCGGTCGCCACTCAAGGACTATTCCGCCCCAGCGGCCATCAGTCCTGCGAGCAATGTGCCCTGCCCACTGTCACTTGAGCTTAGCAACTCTTCGGGCTATGTCGGTTACCTTTGTTTGTTCTGCGGATCTCCTCATTTCTGATTCGATCACGTAGAGAAACCCCGAGCATAGCCCTCTCCATTACTCTTTGAGTGACCTTGAGCCTTTTTATGAGACCCAGTCCCCAGTCCCGTATGTCATCACTGGCAATACAGACTGGTCACCTTTCCAATCATAATCATATTCAAAATGGCTGGTAAAAAACTTTTGACGGCCTTTTTAGCGACACCGGACTATTTTAGCGGCGGCAAAGGGTTCTACAAGCCTTGTTGTGATCGAGACACCTTCAGGGTGCCTGGTGCGAGTTTAATTCGCTATTCGATCACGTTAATGTAAACGAGAATTTGTATGACAAAATTTTAACTCTTCTCGTATGTCGCCAGGAGGCGCTGCTTCCATGCCATACTAATTTTCGTTTTCGTAAACATAATATAATGGATACGTATAGTAAACAAAACTCACACTAGGTACCCTGAGGTTTAGATAGAATTTATCGCGCAAGTGTGTCCCCGTTCGCTACTAGAATCTCCGAGGGGGGTCGGGAACGAACCGCAGCCTTACTTAGCATTGATACTAGGATAGCGATCCAACTCCCTAGTTGGACGCTATGAGACTTAAAGGTTTGAGTCTGAAACTGGTATGATCTTGCCACTAGACTAGAAACGGTTCATAATAAAATATATACAGGATTGTTTGGAGTGCTTAACATTTAAAATAGCAAAATATCGACATATTTATTTAATTAATTATCTTAGTTAATGGCTTCGCGTTTAGCATTTAGCTAATTTCAAGTAAGTATCTTTTTTTATTATTAGTAGTAAGGGTACAATTGTACGGTAGATGAAAATTAAAATGGAGTCTCACAACACGTGTCATTATGGGAAGAACTCTGGTGAAAAAACGACTAAGACTAATATTTAAACTTTTAAAATAGAATCCGTCAAATAAGTGTCCTCCACGAGCCCCTTCATAGGGAAGGCTCGTGCCCCAGCAGTGGGGAGGGGACTTATAATAAGCTGGTGTGTGTGTAGGTTCTTTTTTTTTTAACTTAAAAGTAAATGTACTTACTCTATTTGCTTAAAAAAGGCGGTACGCCTAACTACAATAGATTCCAATAGAATTTTCTATTTCCATATTTTGGTGACAAAATGCATCAGTATTCATTCTTAAATCTGTCGGCTGACTGCTGAGTCTAGATACCTTTGCCCTCCCAAAAAGGTGGATGAAAAGATAACTTTGTCTGGCAGACAGACAGACAAAGACAATGACGGACTTCTTGGCGGGAAAGTGAAGCGTCATGTCTGCGGTTTTGTCTTATTTTCCAAAATTTGTGTTATGTCGAATATTAATGTGAAATAATGGTGGATTATTAACCGTTAAGTGTTCGTGGTGTGCATGAGTGTTGGCAAATGAAACAAAACAGTGCAACGGCACTTTTCAAATTCTCTCAAGAATTCCGCGTGAGGACATTGTAAAGCCCCACATCTTTACTAAGATACTCGAGTCGAGGGGTTGGGGGGGGTATATCATTCTCACTTCTCATTTCTATTATCATTCATCATCATCTTAAATAGTTTATCTACTAATGAATTTAAGAAACTAATGACATGGCAGCATGGTCTATGACCTTAGACGGTTCCTCAAGAAACAAAGTACACAAAAAAAAAATTGACATTGACAATTTGACAATTGACATACGGCTACCCGTAGGTACTTTATCGCTACGCGAAGAAATTGAAATTTTATTACCAAAAATAGGTACCTTGATACACTTTGAGTACTATCAACAATTTAAAGTGTTGTCGTACAAACAATTCAATAAGGTATAATTTAAAACTTGTGTTTCTATAGCTGTCTAAATAGTAAACAAAGAACTATCAGCCTGCAGTATAATGAAAGAAAAAAAGAAATCAATTTTGTGCCGTATCTGTTTAAGAGTTGACCCCAAATTAAAAAGAAAGTGCATTTCACTGTTCGACAAACACAATGAATCTCTCATTTCGGAGAACATTAATTCAATAGCTAACGTGAAAATACAAGAAGGTGACGGCTTACCTGAAAAGATTTGCCCTGACTGTTTGTTGGAGCTCGACGCAGCGCTGAACTTCAAGACCAAATGCGAAACTTCAAATGTTTTGTTGAAGACCACCCTTATTTACACTAAGATACCCGTCAAACCAGAGTCAACTAATTCCGACACCGAACTGGTCATTAAAAAGGAAGAACCTGAAGAAACCGAAGAATATCTTGATGCTGATTTTTTAGCTGATGCAGATTTCTTAGCCGATGATGCTGAATATAATGGTGAAGGAGACATTGAACTGGCTATCACAGGTTTGGAGGTTGAAATAAAACCGGAGGAAATTAAAGAGGAAGCCAATACAGTTGATCTCACTCAGAGACCCAGTAGAGCTATAGACTTAAAACTAGAGTGTAACGAATGTGGAGGGCACTTTAAAAGCAAATGTAAACTAAGAGTGCATTGGAAGAAGGTGCACATGTATGAATCTTTGATATGCAATATATGTAAACGTGCATTCAGATCATACAAAGCATATAATGTTCATGTAAAAAGTAAGTCACGGCCATGCATTACAACAACCAAGTTTCGTATTGAAGGAGTCGGCAAATCGAGAATTTTTAATTGTAAAAAGTGTTCTTACTCATCAAAGAGAATTAAAGATATCGAATCACACCTTCTTACCCACACTGGGGATAAGCCCCATGTATGTAGTTTGTGTCCCAAAAGATATGCTCAACAAAGCGCACTACAGGGCCATCAGGAAAGAGCTCACCAGATGTACCGAGCTGAAGCAACTTGTCATTATTGCGGCAAACATCTTAAAGGCCGGGGGCAAGTTTATAAGCACTTGAAACAACACAGGGCTGACTATGTACAATGTGATATATGCAAGAAAATGTTAAAATCCAAGAGTATCCTTATTCTGCATTTACAAAGGCATTCAGGTGTCAAATCGTATACTTGTGAGATTTGCGCTCAGTCATTCTATGTCTTGGCAGAACTTTGTACTCACAGACGTAATGTACATGAGAAAGGAAAACATTTATATGAATGTAACCTTTGTGATTATAAAGCTACAAATTCGCCTAAAATTAAAAAGCACAAAGCTGGACACACTAAGACCAATATACCATGTCTAGTATGTGGAATTTTTGTAGAAGAAGCCAAAAAATTAGAAGAACATCAAAGGAGACATTTTGGCCCAAGAAATTATGAATGTTCCTTTTGTGAGAAGAAGTTTCTGGATAGAAAAACGCGTAGTAAACATACCCAACATGTTCATAAGACAGCATTCCTAACAAACAATCATATAAAAAATGAGAAAATTGAAAGTCCTACTGTTTTCTTTAGAAAAAACGATGATATGATTGAAATTGAAATAATGCCTGTATCAATAAGTTAATGTGTATTAATTATTTTTTATTACTACGTACTAAAATTTTATTTACAAATAATGAATATTATGATAATTGTCTATGATAAGTTATTTTCATTTTCACACTTTAAACTTTAGACAAAATAAACTGATAAACTCTAATTGTGATAGATAACCTTTGTTTTTTTATTATCATCCTGTCTACTGTTTAATTTGTCAGTAATTTCAGATATGGTTGGATAAATAAATTATCCAAAATGGGTTATGAATGCAGATAATTATGCAACTTTCGACACTCTATCTACTAGTAAACTGGAATAAATGCTAAGACAGTTCAACGTAAAGATACCTATGTACGTTAAAAATATGGTAAAAAAATTATTATGGTATGGTATTACTGAATTTGTGCAATGCAGACACAAGTGAGAGATGATATGTCACTAAGTTTTTTTCCTTGTAGGTTTGGTATTTACTTAACTATGAAGTTTATGGTAAGGTAAAATAATTTAAACTCATTTAACCTTTATCATTAGCTTGTCATTTTTATTCAAACTACTTACTTTGTAGCGACGTTGTTGTAGCAAATATATGTTAAATTTCTCCTTTTTTCTCAATTACAGCTAAAATAAGTGGTGGTTACAGCCAGATAAGTGTATGGCCTCAGTCAATAATATTAAATTATTGATAAATTCTCCGCAAGTGATGTTGCATATAATAATTACAGATAAAGTAGGTAGATTTAAATTTCGCAACAATTTCATTTAACGATAGTCAAAGTTCGACTTGAACTTTTAAACCTTTAATAACTCAATTCAACGCAATGTACGTACACTTATTATTCTTTACCAGTAAGCAGATAATAAGATTGTGGATGCTAGCCAGCTGGACTGAAACAAGCCCTACCACCAACCAAACTGAGTACAAACATGAACCACGTGCGATGGGTGCGATTCCAAGTGGGGGGGCACTTGGAATCGCACCCGGGCCCGGGATCTGTGGGTCTGAGATCAAGTGGGCTTTACCAGCAGACCACAGAGGAGGTTATATTGATAAGAATGGTGATCATAACGAATCTGGTCTGATGCGTTCTGATTCGTTGGGTTCTTCACTAACTCGACACAAGAGACCGGACACACGTGTGTCCAGTTGGTGAAACTTAAAATTAGTAAATATTACTTATTATTTCGTCACCTGGACACGCCAAGATTTTTACGCGTGTCCACATAGTGAAACTTAAATGAAATCACTTTTATGTTTTTCCAATCATCATAGGCCACTAAACGTCCCACTGCTGAGAACGGGTAATATTGTATGTCATTGTTTATTTCTCTCTCCTAAAAAGCGCCAAACATCCCGGTCCTGTCCTGCGCAGTCCGCATCCATCCACCACCCGCCATCCTTTTCAAGTCGTCGGTCCACCGCGCAGCAGGGCGCCCTACACTGCGTTTGCTTTAACGCGGTCTCCACTCTAGGACATGTCTGCTCCAACGATCATCGGTCCTTCTGCAGACATGACCGGCCCACTTCCACTTCAAGGTGCCAATTCTGCGAGCTATGTCGGTGACCTTAGTTCTCTGTCGAATAACTTCGTTGCGGATTTTATCCGCCAGAGAAACCACAAGCAACTGGTGGACCAGCCCTATCGTGAGTGTCCACGTTTCTGCCCCGTAGGTCATTACAGGCAGGACGCACTGATTGAAAAGTTTCGTTTTCAAGCATTGGGGAATCGACGACTGAAAAATATTGCGTAGCTTCCCAAACGCCGCCCAGCCCGGACGAATCCTCCTTTCCGCCTCTTTCTTGAAGTTGAGCCTACCCAGTTGTATAGTTTGGCCAAGATAGATGTAATCTTGCACAATCTCAAGAGAGGCGTCGCCTACGACTACAGGTCTCGAGGATATGTGACCATTAAACATGACCTTGGTCTTGTCCAGGTTCATCTTGAGACCTACCTGTCGCGAAGATTCGTCAAGACTGTTCAGCATTCCTTCCAGATCCCGCAGAGATTCCGCCATAAGGACAATGTCATCTGCAAATCGCAGGTGTGAGATGTATTGGTCATTAATATTGATGCCCCGTTCATTCCAATCGAGTGTCTTGAAGATGTCCTCCAATGCGTTTGTAAACAGTTTCGGAGAGTTTACATCTCACTATCTTACGCCTCGACGCAGTTGGATTGGCCTTGTGCTCTTTGCTTGTACTTGGACGGTCATCGTTGCGGCTTCGTAGAGACATCTCAACACCTCGATGTATCGACAGTCGATAAGACATCTTTGGATGGACTTCAGGACAGCCCAGGTTTCGAAGGCTTTCTCGTAGTCCACATACGCTACGCAAGGCATAGAGGCTCGTTATACTCCTCTGTTTTCTGTATAATTTGCCTAAGTGTGTGTATGTGGTCCACGGTACTGTAGGCTTTCCGAAACCCAGCTTGCTTCCGTGGTTAGAACTCATCGAACTTTTGGGCAAGACGATTCTAAATAACCCTCGAGAACAGTTTGTAAACATGGCTCAGGAGGGAAATAAGATGATAGTTTTTCAATTGCGTGTTATCGCCCTTTTTAAAGAACAATATCGTCAGACTCTGCTCCATGCCTCCGGTGTAATGCCAGTGTGGATGACGGAGTTGAAGAGCTTAGCAAGCTCTTTCAAGACCGGTATACCTCCTGCCTTGAGAAGCTTTGTTTTGTAGTAACTCCATCATCCCCGGAGCTTTGTTGTTCTGAAGCTGTTTAAGGGCGATTCTAAATTCGCCCATGTCGATGTCAGGAAGCTTGTCTGTATGGTGGCGGGTAAGTGTTGCTCGCGGATCCTCCGCGGTGTAGGCCGGTGGAAAGGATTTTTGGGAGTATAAGTCCCCAAAGAAGTTTTCGACTTCAGCGAGTATCTCTGGCTTTGAGGTAACGGTGGTGCCTTGAGATGTTTTCAGCTTTGTCAGGTGTCAACTGGAGTGGCGAGGCTTGGCGAACACCTTCGAACCCTTGTTTTTTGAGATTGCATCCTCAACGGTGCGTGCATTTGAACGTTGGTCATCCTGCCTAATTAGCCTCTTCACCTCCCTGTTCAGTGCCTAACGCTCGGATGGTGTGGCGGATGCCTGTTCTCGTCGTTTCCTTATCAAGTCCAGAGTCTCGTTTGAGAACTTTGTCTTGTGTCTTTCACTCTTCCGTCGAAAATACTTGTTGCCTACGTCGCGGATAGTCCGCAGCAGACTATTGGTAGCATCATCAATGTCCACCGTGGTTTCCAACAGGGCAAATCGGTTTTGTAGCTCGAGCTGGAAGCTTTCGGAACCAGCTTCAATTTGTTTATTTACAATTTGTGAAATTATAAAGAATATAATTTTGACACTGACTGATAGTATTTGAAAGTCACTATCTTTATGCTTGTCTTTAATCTTCAACATGTAAAATACAAAAAATATTTTGCTGAGTTAAATTATGTATATTATATCCTGGCATTCACTGTATTTTATAAATATTTAATTCAGTTTCAGTGCAGCAATTTCATCTGTAAAGATGAATCTGCATAGCCATCGGTTGCAATAACCGTTGGATAGATGGCACTCTGCCGCTATAAGCACTCAAAAATTAAAAAGCAGTGAAAAAATTCAGTGCTTACGTCAGCCTTCCCGGTAGCAAAATGATCAGTGCAGAACTGCAGATGCCCGAATTGCGGAAGACCCAGTTTCGATTCCTGGCAGGATCAGGTAGGCATTTAATTTTTTCACTGTATATTATAAATATTTAATTCAGCTGCAGCATAGCACATAAAAATAAAAAAGTAAAATTGATTAATACATTGCTGACCCCTATTTTAAATTATTAAAGGAAACAGTGTTGATCGTTGGTTCCTGTCCTGTCGGACACTGATGGTGCCCCTAGTACCCTACATAATTAACGCAGCTAGGTTAATATCAATAACAACTAGTTAGTGGGTAGGTATATATGTATTCTACACTATTCCTTTCCAGATTACTTTTTATTACACAACGGATTAAGCTTAAGTGGTTCGTAGAATTTAATGAGTACTTTTACGTTTATGCCCGTACCAACGTTTTGCAGCTTTATAAATTTTTATTATATTTTTCGTAACTGGTTTTCCGCGTGGTATAAAGTGCTTGTAAGTAGTGTTTTAAACATAGAGTAGAAATGGAGACGATGGGTGAGTTAAGTTTGAGTTGAAGACACATGAAGATTTGCTATTGTAGAATAAAAGAAATGATTGACTGATTGATTTTTTTATTAAATTTTAATTATTTATAGCATTGTAAATGCAAAAATAAAAAAATTGTCATCATCAGCTCATTTTATGTCGCCACTGCTGGGGCACGAGCCTTCCCTATGGATGGATAGGGAGAACGGGCCATAAACCACCACGCGGGCCCAGTGCGGATTGGTGGTTGTTAACGACTGCTAATGCAGCCGGGACCAACGGCTTTACGTGCCTTCCGAAGCACGGAGGAGCTCGAGATGATAAAGTTTTGGTCACCCATCCGATGTCCGGCCTTTGCGAAAGTTGCTTAACCTCAGCACTCGCAGACCGGGCGCGTTAACCACTGCGCCATCGAGCTCCTCAAAAAAAAAGACAAAAAAATAAATCTGAAAAAAATTGTAAAGATGAGTAAAAAAAGGTCTAAATTAAATATGAAAAGAAACCGTTACTATTTAAAATGTAGGACACTTTTTAATTTCTTGAGACGTGCGAATTAAACAGATACAGTGCCTGTGTTTCTTATCTTTATTAAATCGAATCATAGTAACCCCTCATTTTTATAATCTGCCAGACATAATCGCAATGTCAAGACAAGCGGAATAAGGAGTCACAAAATTCGCAAGCTGACTATGCATGCATGCTGGCTCCGCCGTCTGGTGTGATCGACCGTCGAAACATTTCGTGAAGACCGCAGATCAAACCATTTATGTTTTATTATTTTATTTTAAATTTTTGAAATGAAATGAAATGAAATGAAATATATTTAATTTGCGCTTGAGAAAGGTACATTTTTGGTCTTATTCTAGTTTTCTTCTCTTTCTCAGCTGACAATGTAGCATGCAAATAACTTTAAATGACAATGACTAAATATTCCAATTAATTACATACACATAAAAATACAAAATTAATACTCCAAAATGTCAAATACCAATTAAATTACATTATAATAAAAATACAAAATTAATTACTAAAAATTGTTGTACTAAATATTCAAAAATATGTCAAAAATATGTCAAAACAGTATTATAACCACAGCGCAGCGGCCTAACTTAATCTGTGGAGCTTGTAAACTTTACTTCTCTATGGTAGTCCATGCCATAGAGGAAAAAAGAAAAGTTTGTGAAAAGTTACAGTTGTCAAAAGTTACTAAAATATTTGCAATTCAAATAAAATAATATACAGAAATAAAATAATAATAAAAGTCAAATGATTTATCAAGTTTGGTCAAGGTGAATAGTATTTTACAGACATCAAAAGAAATTAATATGTCGTTAACTTATAAGAAAAATAAAACTAAAATATTTGCTTGCACACATCTAGGTACACATCTTACATTTATTAAGTGTATGTGTAAGAAAATCTTTCACTGAATAAAATAGGTGTGCCATAAGCCATTTATGTAACTCTGCTAGAAATTGTTTTACAATAAGTTTTCTAATTGTTTCAGGCAATTTATTAAAAATACTTATGCACATCCAGAAACAATTCTTTTGCATACGAGTGCTTTTTGGAACAAAGGCCGACATCAACCTTTTTCCATTTCTAGTGTTTCGGGGATACATAACTTGTGCTGTTTCAAAATAATGATGGTTAAGTTTGACAAATTTGGCTATTTCAAAAATGTCAAATTTTGACAATCAGTGTTTTTTTCGTATATATTTTTGAAATTTAAATTTTGTTTGTTTTCTTTTTTAAAATTGTGTTTTAATTGTTTGATTTAAAATTTTAATAGATGACCTTATATGTAAAATGTAATTTTATGTTTTAGTGCAATAATTTAATGCTTTTAATAACAAGCTACAAAGCAGAGTTACTGTTGATAGGGGTTGTAGCTGTTTATTTAGTACTTTGTCATTGCGTTTGTTTTTTATACATTTGTTTATTTTTGTTATTTATATCAAATTGTAATTATTATTAGTATTATTATTATTAATATTTTTTTTTTAATGTTATTTTGTGGATACCTTTTTAATTTTTATGTTATACAAAAATGTAGGTGTTTTTTTTTATTTTTTTTTTTTTACGTTCTAATGTTCAGTTATGACTGACCTTAGAGCTACTTGCCTACACTGCCCCGGGTCCTCTCGACACTTCGCGACACCTCATGGGTTGAATATACATATAGGTCGTAAGCATAAAGATAGCCAATCTCAGCGGTCGGATCCGGTGTCTGTGCAGTCTGCCATTCAAGTCGGCCCCATAGACCTTAACAAGTTAAGTACCTTGAAAAAATCCGTTCGCGTTCTTAAGCATATTCCAAAAGGAGCGCGATGTTCAGCTGCAGGTAAACTTTCGCAGCTTGTGAATGCATGTATAGATTTGAATAGCGTTGAGGATTGGTGGGCTTTCCTCACTTTCGCTTACACTGCATTGAGAGTGCCCGATTGCGATGATAAGCTTTCGCTCACCACCAAGGTCAAGGAAAATATAGATAGTAACATTTGCTATTTGGCTGACGGGTCGGTTTCAGCGACAAAACCTTTGTCTTTATATAAATCTATAACGACTAAGGTTCACGACGGCGATTTAAGAGGTGCCGCGCGGCTTTTGATTTCCAATTGCTCCCTTGCTCCCCGGACCAATGAGACGCTTGATGTTTTGAGGGGTCAACACCCTTCGCCATCACGACCACTCTCGTTACCTCCAGAACCAGACTCTTCGTGTCCTTTCCTTACCGTTACAGTGTCAAGAGTGTCGGAGGCCATTGGGTCTTTTCAGAGTGGTTCAGCTGCTGGATTGGATGGTCTTCGGCCTGAACACTTTAAGGAGCTTATTTCTCCTTCTGCAGGTAACAACGGACAGACAACGGGCGACTGCTTTTGGAGTCTCTGACGCGACTTTCAAACTTTTTGTTGAAAGGTGTACTTAACAGAGAAGTGTGCCCTTTTTTATATGGTGCTTCCCTAGTCCCTTAAACAAAAAAGACGGTGGTATAAGACCAATTGCGGTTGGTAGCATAGTTCGCCGTTTGGTTGCTAAACTTGCTTGTCATGCCTTAAAATCTGAGACGTCATCATATTTGCAGCCACATCAGCTCGGTTTCGGCACGTCCCTTGGTTGCGAGGCTGCTGTTCATGCAACACGCGCGTTTGCACACATGAACTGTAACACCAATAATATAATAGTAAGTTGGATATTCAAAATGCTTTCAACAGCATAGAGAGGGATATTGTATATGCGGAGCTCGGGTTGAGGCCAATGGGTACCACGGGTTGAGCTGCTGTAGATGCGCTGGCAGGTTCCCGAGACATCACGCTCTGAACGACATCATCCGGCGGGCATTGGTAACCTCCAATATTCCGTGCCTTCTGGAGCCCCCGGGCTTGAGCCGAACAGACGGCAAGAGGCCGGATGGTTTGACCTTGGTTCCCTGGGAGAAGGGTCGTTGCTTGTTGTGGGATGCGACATGCGTTAGCACCTTCGCGACGTCGCACATTCAAGGCACAATGCGGACTGCTGGTTCTGCTGCTGAGAGTGCCGCGAGGCAGAAACATTTGAAGTATGCTGCTTTGAAGTCACAGTACCACTTTCTCCCTTTCGCTGTAGAGACTTCTGGGGTGTGGGGCACGGAAGCGAAATCTTTTATTGCCAAATTAGGGCACCGTTTAGCGGATCGTGGGTACGATCGCCGCTACGGGTCGTACCTGGTTCAGAGACTCTCCCTGGCAATACAACGTGGTAACGCTGCCGGTATCATGGGAACCTTTGAGCCGGGGGTGGCCCGCGGTGGTCTTTTAGATTAAGGTTTTAAATTGGAATATTTAATTATTATAACTATTTGATTGTATCCATTTAATATTTTAATATTATTAATGTTAATAGAAAATAAAATTTATCATAGTAATGATATAAATTGAAATTTTGTGATAAGGTCTGTGGTCCAGTTAAATACGAATCTTATTATTTATGCTCAGTTTACATAGTACATCTTTATATACCTACTCATCTGGTTTTATGAACAACAACTGCGGCGTGCCTCAGGGAAGCGTGCTAGGACCAATCTTATTTCTATTTTACATAAATGACATAACAACAGTGACAAACCATAAATGTGTCTTGTTTGCAGATGACATATCAGTTATTGTAACATCATATAAAAATAAAAACAATTCTATACATAATCATGAAATTGAAATTAATAATACCATTGATAATATAATAAAATGGCTAGAATCAAATAATTTAAAAATCAATTTAAGCAGGTAAATCAAATTTTATCCAATTTAACAAATCAATACATTCAAAATATAATTTTAAGCTTGACATAACAAAAATAAAGGAAGTTTCACAAATTAAATTTTTAGGTGTAATTATAGACCAACACTTAAACTGGAAGGCACATATAGACAACTTGTGCAGTAGAATCAATAGATTTGTATATGCTCTAAACAAATTAAGAAACGTTACCAATAGGAAAATCGTTATCACTGCCTACCGCGCATACATAGAGTCTATATTACGCTATGGTCTGATTTTGTGGGGTAACAGCGCAGACAAAAACAGCATTTGTTGCACAAAAGAAATGCATTTTTTCAACGACACCCGGTTGGTTTGTCTTCCTATATTTGAATGATGGAGTCCTTTGCAAAACAGTCAGACATTAGGTATATAATAAATACATTTTAATTTATTATCTTCATCATCATCATCATCATCTCAGCCAAAAGACGTCCACTGCTGGACAAAGGCCTCCCCCAAGGATCTCCACAACGACCGGTTTATTATCTTCGCTTATATTCAAATAAATACATTTGATGTTCTAAGTGCATAGTGCGAGTATTTATTGCCATTCGACCACGTCTATGAATTGTATGACAAACTTTTAAAACTCTCCTCATTGGTACATAATCAGTAGGTGCTGCTTCAATGCCATGCCATACAAAATTTCGTTAAGCACCCTGAAATATATTAGGTACCTACGTAGGTACCAACGTAGCTCCTTCTTCTTATCTCTGGTCGGTGTAGCCTTTTCCATTCATATCTGTCTCAAGCCAATTCTTTTAATTACACGACATTCGCCTTCTCATTTATTCTCCTCTTTAATTATCTCCAAAGAACTTTTAAGTGCGTTCCTTCCTCACCTGTATTAGCTGCATGATCTTTGGCTGCGGTAAAGTTCCCGCGCCGGCCAGGCAGCGAGCGGCGAGCTAACGTTACATCGCCATTTTTGTTGCTTATGCCATTCATTTCAGCTCGGCAGACTTCTTCTCTTCAGTCCGGTTTAACGCACGGCGGGAGGTGCACGCGTTCGCTGAGCAATCCTCTACGATCGCAAATGAATATTTATCGCGCCCAATAAGGAATGAATGCAATCGCACCTATTTATAACAGTGTGTTATCGTCAAACCTCGAAAGGCAGTGTGAAATTTTCTCAAAGTTGTTATGCCTAGTGTCAAAAAGTTGTGTTCCAATTTCAATAACTAGTCGAAAAGTTCGTTAGTTGCGCGGAGTTGTGTTTGAGAGACGTCTTTGTGCGTAAACAGTGATATTTTCTCGTGTTCGCATCGAATTGATTTCGCAGTGGACCCGTTGGACTACATTTACTTTTTTCGCACAACATTATTGGAGGTAGTCGGCGCGCTTATAAGGTTAGTGAACGTTCTAATATTATTTTTCGACAAAACCTAAGTAGCAAGCATCTGTTAACTTAATGTCCACCTAGCCTAGCTCAAATAACACAAACAGGTTATTTTTTTGTACCGCCTACCTACGTTGGTATCTGTCTAATTTCAATTTAAATCGTTTCATTCTTAGGTAGGCACTTAGAAGAAAACTGCATTCAAATTATATTTTTGGCTTTACCATGATTGATCGGTTAATTGGAGTTCAATTAGGTAGGTATAGATTTAAAATTAAACAGTTAGTTTGCGTAAAAATAGTTTTTGACAACTTTGGTCGGTTTTTAAATAGGTACTAGTTTTTATTATCTTTTTCGTTTAAATCTTTTACAGGCGCATTGCATAGACACCTAACAGGCTTAGAATATTATTCTAAGTTAACAGGTTAACCAAATCCAAACCCAATAATTGACAAAGCCGATATCAGTATCTACTGATATCGGCTTTGTTAATTATTGGGTTAGTATCTATTTATGATCATCATCATCATCATCATCATCATCATCATCATAAAGAATTTTTGTATTTGTATTCCTACCCATTTAGCACATTAGGCAGACAGGTGCCTGCTTAGATACCTACCTATTTTAACAAGTTAGGCATTTAGTGGGCTATTTATCATCTGCTTGACAGCCTTTTTTAATTAAAACGCATTTTGAAGTAGAGAACAAGATTGAGCATTTGCTTTAATTATTATTGTAAATAAAGTCTCATACAGTGGACTTTTTAAAAAGGTAATGAAAAGCAAAGAAAAACGTAAAAAACTTAAGTAGGGTAAACATACCGGGTTTGCGGCCACTTAAGCGACTTGTTGACTTTAGTGTTGACTTTTGTTATTTCTTAGAATATTATTAATCTAAGGTTATATTACAGTAATTTACCAATAATTAAAAAAAAAACATTATGTTTTTCTACAATATTAGTATAGTATTTAATATAGTCTAGTTTCATAAAAACCAGTTGAGTCCAATTATCGACCACCGTGCATCTGTGATCAGATCAGCCAATCCAAACTAAGTGTTGGATATGCATCATCTCCTTAGTTAAGTTATAAGTCTGCCAGATCTTATTGTGTACCTAAGTAAAACAACTAATAAAATCGCAACAAGCTATTTATTAGCATTTAAATCACTTGTGCTTAAGTTGTTAGTCGGAATTCTGCATTTCGCCAACTCAATTATCCGTTTAACAATGTGTTTTCTCCATCAGAACCAAATATTATAAGGTCTGAGCCGACGCTTTTCCTTTGTTCAGCAGCACGCCCGGAAAGTCTGCCAGGTCCAACACCAATAACATAAAACAAAATGAATATCAAATAATGGGACAATTAATTAAGTGTGTTAATGATTATAATTAATCAATTATTAAAAGACCGATAACTTAAAATATTTTATTATTTTAACTTTAGGACCGTGTGATAGCGATCCATTGGGAAGGCTCATGTTCAGCAGTGAACCTCTGTAGGCTGAGGATGATGATGATTTTAATTTTTGGATTCACATTGCCATAATGTATGATAAAACTTTTACTAGAAAAAAAAAAAAATACAGTCGAATTGATAACCTCCTCCTTTTTTTGAAGTCGGTTAAAAACATCAACCAGTCTCAGGAAGCTCGAGGGGGAATTGAACCCACGACTCTTGGATTACTGGTTCGACCCTCTCACCGTTGAGCTACCAAGACCAATACCAGTAAAAAAAAATATCTATCTATCTAACTAACATGTTTCCGGCTGGGTCAGCCGGAAACATGTTAGTTATTTGTTATAGGCCGTTAAAAAAACTTTATTTCTAAAAGAAAATTGGACGGACCAATGTGGATGAATCTAAGGTTTCCGAAAAAATTACAAAGAAAAATGCGATTAATAATACCATTTCGCGACATTCCGGTCGCTTACTAGATTAGATTAAATAAAGTAAATTGTTAACGTGATCACCGACTACCTAAAATATCTCAAATTATGCAAGTCTGATGCGTTTGAATATGAAACTCAAGATGTTAAATACGCACAAACCAAACCAATCGCCAAAAGTATCACTTAACCGTAGAAAAAAAAAATAGGCCATCTTACTTCTCTTATTCAAAATAATGTGCGAAGTGGCAGTAAAGGGGTAGTGACCGGCAAACCGTTACTCTTACCCTACCTACCTTGGTATGCAGTTGCAACTAGTAGAAAAAACATACGCTGAAAAGGTCGTATGAGGCCAACAGCAAATAATCTCTCAAAAATAAAAGTAGCGACAAGCGCATATGAACGAATGGTCAGCGGATGGGTAACCAAACGCTGACAATCTTTCTCAACCGCCTGTTTTTGACATTTGGACAAATGACTGAACATGGCCAAGACATGGTTGTACACGTTTTAAAATAGCAAAATCAAGGCTCTGCATATGGTTAAATACCAGTCTAAAATAATGTAAAATAAACGTTAATGAATAGATGGATCCATTACCGCAACTTTGTTCAGAATACATTTAGATCGGGGGTTTAATAGCGAAATTAATTTAACGAACTCCCGCTTACAACCGGACATTAATCTATCGAAACAAAAGGAGTGTTTAACGTTCGTTCGTAGGTAGGTAGGTATTTAAATTTAGATCTTCATTATACCCACTTGCTCCGACAGGGTGTTATAACACCCCTAAAAGTATTATATAGATGTACCCTAATGTAATACTTTTAGAGTTTTATTTACTACAACACATAAACACTTGGTCGGACTAAATGGGTCATTGTGTCTAGTGTGTGTTTTGTTTACTATCCGTACTCATTCGATTATGTTAACGAAAACAAAAATTAGTATGGCATTGAAGCAGCGCCTCCTGGCGGCATACGAGAGGAGTTAACATTTTGCCATACAAATAGTGATCGAATGGCGCTTGAAACTCACTTGGCACCCTGATCGCGATTATTGTGTGTACCTACCTATCTTTCTTTTCTGTTTTTACATTTTGAAAAAAGACAAAGTGTCGAAAAAATTCCACAATCGGGATTCGAACCCGCACCTCATGACATGTCGGGTCAGGTACACTACCAACTATGCTATTGTGGCTCAATCCAACTCTCCGAAATTAATCAGGAGCCCTATTCAATGTCGACAACTACGTCATTAACATCCGATCTTAATATTTTTACAAATACCTATTAAAGATCAGTTATGAATAAAGCAAGCTACCTATATTTATAATTCTGGTTATTTATAATTTAACGCACATTTTATTGCGTGCTTTTTACATGTTATTCGTTACCTCGGTACTGTATTGTTAATGTTAAAATGTCAATTTATGTGTGTGTCAATTATATGTTTTCTGCATGTTAAGCAACTGTCGTAATGCCGGCTCATTTGGTGGGTGACCTCATTAAATTATCATGAACCCTCTGTGCTTTTAATAAGGCACGTTAAGCCGTTGTTCAATTGTTACATACCTACCTAACCTCTTTGTGTTAATCACAAATGCGTGTCAACGATTATAATGTTTGACATATATTTATTTCTATTGTTTGACGCCTCGTAAATTAAGTTGATGATGAATCCTCTGAAGTCATTAGGCTATGTTCTATTGTTTTTTATAAGGTCACTAGCTAGCAGCCTCTATTCTACTTTTCTTCATTATCATCATCATCTCAGCCAAAAGACGTCCACTGCTGGACAAAGGCCTCCCCCAAGGTTCTCCACTACGACCGGTTTTTTGCAGCTGTTTTTTTTTCTTAAACGTACAAAATAGTAAAATTTTTGATTCGAAACCATAATTAAAAACTTTGTCTGTAACTCAAGTAATTATTGTAAAAATACCTTTTTTAAAATGACTGTATGTACATTATAAAAATTAAAGAAAGCCCACGGGTCTGTGCCCTATAATGACGTTTCTTGGCTGATGATGAAGTCTACTATGAGACTACTGAGAGCAGAAGACTAACTTACTCTTTTTGTCTATGTAAGCTTGCGGGCGAAACATCACACTACAATACCAGCTCATTTATAAACCCACTGCTGGGCCTTCCCTATGGATGGATAGGGAGAACGGGCCAAAGCCCACGCTGCCGCTGGCCCAGTGCAGATTGTTGGTTGTTACTGCTAATGCTAATACAGCCGGGACCAACGGCTTTACGTGCCTTCCGAAGCACGGAGGAGCTCGAGATGATAAAATTTTTGGTCACCCATCCGATGACTTCGTTCAAGATCCGTTGAGAAAGTGGCTTAACTCGATGGCGCCTAACCACTGCGCCATTGAGTCATCACATGCTAGTTACCAAGCGAAACGCTAGTAATTACCAACCAAATGATAAAATGTATTTTTTTAATCTGTAAAATATAATACCTATCAGCTTTTAAAAAAATGTGCAGCTTTTAAGCCCAAAAGTCCGCTTAAATGTTGTGCCGAGTTCGATCTTTGAATTTTAGGGCCTCGTAATAATTGTAACCCTAATCAAATATTATGTGTTGTATTGTATTGTATTATCTATCACAGGTTGTAATTGGTAGGCATAATTTGTATCGTCTACACCAGGGATGGACAAACTACGGCCCGCGGGCCATCTCCGGCCCGTGAATGATCGAAGTTCGGCCCGCGACCATCAAACAGAAATTATTTTTATAAAATATAAAATATTTTTATTTTACAAAAATAAATATTTATTTATTGAAAAAATACAGCAAAAAATTCAATAGTCTGGCCTGCCATAGATATTGTTAGTAAATATTGTCACGCGAATGAAAAAGTTTGCCCATCCCTGGTCTACACTGTCTGTGTTGTACAAATTCGGTTGCTTAGCTACTTGAACTGACGTACCTACGATACGTTTTTAATATTTACACTTGGATAATCATGTACCTAATAATCATTGTTGGAGTCGTGGGGGACACCTATCTAGAAGGGGACCGCGGGATAAAAAGGGAATGCCATTGACTGCCCGCCTATGATCATTTACAAAGGATAGTGGCACCAGTCACCGACAGGAACCAGAGATCGACCCCTTTCTCCTTTAATCATTAATAAAACGTAAAACCACCAAAAGAAAAAAATAACCTTGAAAATATGACACTACGTATGAAATTTTTTTGATTATTGAGGGAGTTGTGAAAAAAATATGCAATCCGCCATTTTGTGGCGGCGGCCATCTTGGACCGATTTTCATCAAACAAAAAAAACAAAATCAAAATCGGTTCATCTGTACAAGAGCTACGATGCCGCAGCAGACACACACACACACACCCACACACACCCACACACACCCACACACACCCTCACACACCCTCACACACCCTCACACACCCTCTTTCACACACACACAAACACACACATTGGTGAAGAATTAGAACCTCTATCAAAAATTGTAAAATTTTGTTTGTTTTTGTACCTACTGTCAGGTAGAGAACGATTATTGAAACAAGCCGTTGTTGGAGGGAATATCATTCATCATTTCTTTTATCAATCTATTTTTAAAATAAATTCAGAATATATTTTATAAAACATCACTAACATTATACACTTTTAAACTTTCGCGTTTCAAAGTTACTAAAGAATTTAAAATGGGATTAACGCCAATTAATTAGTTACGTTAAACCAGATCCAGTCCAGCAGCAAGATTCAAGTTCAGTTATAGGTTGAGCAGCAAGATGGGTCGATGACATTTATCAGTATCGTGGTATTATAAAGCAATACTGTTTTTCCGATTCTCATAACACAAGTGCTAAGCCTAGGATCAGAGGGCTTACCATGATCCACTTATTCCTATCCACAGTTGGTTGACACTTTGACAGTTACAAGGAAAGGAAACGCGCCGATGTTGGACTAACTTTGGATTGAAATAAGATTGCATGGTAAGACCCCAGCCACTGAGTAAGTCCTAATTACTAGAATGTTAGTGCCTTATACTCATCAATGCTTATACTACGTATAATCTAAGGTTTGTACCTACTATGTGATGCTGTCTTTAATTTATTATTCTATAGGTACTTATTTATAATTAAGTTATTTTTATTTCTTTGTGAGTGTAACTAAAAGAGGCGAGAGGGAATAAAGTGGAATGTATTAAGAATAGAGAAGGCAAAGTAAATATAAGAAAATAACACAAGATGATACCTAAAATATTACAGCATCAACGATGACAAGTTAAAGGAAAATGAGAGGAAAAGCAACAAAACAAACAAAAGTTGACAGTCGGTAAAAAAAATATAATATTTAAATATTAACAAAGGAGTACCTATTTCTTTTCTAACAATGAGTAGTTATTTAGGAGGTTATCGCTAATTTCACAGAGTTAAAGGTCCGGTCACGATTCCCAGCAGTGGCTGTGCAATATTACTTAGTAACGACTAAAAGACCTTAACGTGCCTTCCGAAGCAAGAACGAGGTATTTTTAATTTGGTCACTAATCCCGTGACCCGCCACTCCTAAAGTTGCTTAACTTGTGAGGCAAACAGAATACGCAAGCAGATGCGCCATACAGCTTTTGAACAACATCTTAACATAAAATACATAATCACCACATCCACTCATTTTATATCCCCACTGCTGGGGCACTGATTGGCCTTCCCATGGATGTATAGGGTGAACGGTGATATAGGTATAATATAAAAAAATAATGCGGTTACTTTTTCGACGCTGCCCGCTTCCTCACACGAATTTCATCATTACTTATCAGCCCGTACGTATGCAATCGAATATGAGAAACACTTGGCTCGTTATTTCACATAACAAAGTCAAGCTTGTAAGGCACCCTGATCGCGATTATTGTGTGTACCTACCTATCTTTCTTTTCTGTTTTTACATTTTGAAAAAAGACAAAGTGTCGAAAAAATTCCACAATCGGGATTCGAACCCGCACCTCATGACATGTCGGGTCAGGTACACTACCAACTATGCTATTGTGGCTCAATCCAACTCTCCGAAATTAATCAGGAGCCCTATTCAATGTCGACAACTACGTCATTAACATCCGATCTTAATATTTTTACAAATACCTATTAAAGATCAGTTATGAATAAAGCAAGCTACCTATATTTATAATTCTGGTTATTTATAATTTAACGCACATTTTATTGCGTGCTTTTTACATGTTATTCGTTACCTCGGTACTGTATTGTTAATGTTAAAATGTCAATTTATGTGTGTGTCAATTATATGTTTTCTGCATGTTAAGCAACTGTCGTAATGCCGGCTCATTTGGTGGGTGACCTCATTAAATTATCATGAACCCTCTGTGCTTTTAATAAGGCACGTTAAGCCGTTGTTCAATTGTTACATACCTACCTAACCTCTTTGTGTTAATCACAAATGCGTGTCAACGATTATAATGTTTGACATATATTTATTTCTATTGTTTGACGCCTCGTAAATTAAGTTGATGATGAATCCTCTGAAGTCATTAGGCTATGTTCTATTGTTTTTTATAAGGTCACTAGCTAGCAGCCTCTATTCTACTTTTCTTCATTATCATCATCATCTCAGCCAAAAGACGTCCACTGCTGGACAAAGGCCTCCCCCAAGGTTCTCCACTACGACCGGTTTTTTGCAGCTGTTTTTTTTTTCTTAAACGTACAAAATAGTAAAATTTTTGATTCGAAACCATAATTAAAAACTTTGTCTGTAACTCAAGTAATTATTGTAAAAATACCTTTTTTAAAATGACTGTATGTACATTATAAAAATTAAAGAAAGCCCACGGGTCTGTGCCCTATAATGACGTTTCTTGGCTGATGATGAAGTCTACTATGAGACTACTGAGAGCAGAAGACTAACTTACTCTTTTTGTCTATGTAAGCTTGCGGGCGAAACATCACACTACAATACCAGCTCATTTATAAACCCACTGCTGGGCCTTCCCTATGGATGTATAGGGAGAACGGGCCTAAGCCCACGCTGCCGCTGGCCCAGTGCAGATTGTTGGTTGTTACTGCTAATGCTAATACAGCCGGGACCAACGGCTTTACGTGCCTTCCGAAGCACGGAGGAGCTCGAGATGATAAAATTTTTGGTCACCCATCCGATGACTTCGTTCAAGATCCGTTGAAAAAGTGGCTTAACTCGATGGCGCCTAACCACTGCGCCATTGAGTCATCACATGCTAGTTACCAAGCGAAACGCTAGTAATTACCAACCAAATGATAAAATGTATTTTTTTAATCTGTAAAATATAATACCTATCAGCTTTTAAAAAAATGTGCAGCTTTTAAGCCCAAAAGTCCGCTTAAATGTTGTGCCGAGTTCGATCTTTGAATTTTAGGGCCTCGTAATAATTGTAACCCTAATCAAATATTATGTGTTGTATTGTATTGTATTATCTATCACAGGTAATTGTAAGGCATAATTGTAATTGGTAGGCATAATTTGTATCGTCTACACCAGGGATGGACAAACTACGGCCCGCGGGCCATCTCCGGCCCGTGAATGATCGAAGTTCGGCCCGCGACCATCAAACAGAAATTATTTTTATAAAATATAAAATATTTTTATTTTACAAAAATAAATATTTATTTATTGAAAAAATACAGCAAAAAATTCAATAGTCTGGCCTGCCATAGATATTGTTAGTAAATATTGTCACGCGAATGAAAAAGTTTGCCCATCCCTGGTTTACACTGTCTGTGTTGTACAAATTCGGTTGCTTAGCTACTTGAACTGACGTACCTACGATACGTTTTTAATATTTACACTTGGATAATCATGTACCTAATAATCATTGTTGGAGTCGTGGGGGACACCTATCTAGAAGGGGACCGCGGGATAAAAAGGGAATGCCATTGACTGCCCGCCTATGATCATTTACAAAGGATAGTGGCACCAGTCACCGACAGGAACCAGAGATCGACCCCTTTCTCCTTTAATCATTAATAAAACGTAAAACCACCAAAAGAAAAAAATAACCTTGAAAATATGACACTACGTATGAAATTTTTTTGATTATTGAGGGAGTTGTGAAAAAAATATGCAATCCGCCATTTTGTGGCGGCGGCCATCTTGGACCGATTTTCATCAAACAAAAAAAACAAAATCAAAATCGGTTCATCTGTACAAGAGCTACGATGCCGCAGCAGACACACACACACACACCCACACACACCCACACACACCCACACACACCCTCACACACCCTCACACACCCTCACACACCCTCACACACCCTCTTTCACACACACACAAACACACACATTGGTGAAGAATTAGAACCTCTATCAAAAATTGTAAAATTTTGTTTGTTTTTGTACCTACTGTCAGGTAGAGAACGATTATTGAAACAAGCCGTTGTTGGAGGGAATATCATTCATCATTTCTTTTATCAATCTATTTTTAAAATAAATTCAGAATATATTTTATAAAACATCACTAACATTATACACTTTTAAACTTTCGCGTTTCAAAGTTACTAAAGAATTTAAAATGGGATTAACGCCAATTAATTAGTTACGTTAAACCAGATCCAGTCCAGCAGCAAGATTCAAGTTCAGTTATAGGTTGAGCAGCAAGATGGGTCGATGACATTTATCAGCATCGTGGTATTATAAAGCAATACTGTTTTTCCGATTCTCATAACACAAGTGCTAAGCCTAGGATCAGAGGGCTTACCATGATCCACTTATTCCTATCCACAGTTGGTTGACACTTTGACAGTTACAAGGGAAGGAAACGCGCCGATGTTGGACTAACTTTGGATTGAAATAAGATTGCATGGTAAGACCCCAGCCACTGAGTAAGTCCTAATTACTAGAATGTTAGTGACTTATACTCATCAATGCTTATACTACGTATAATCTAAGGTTTGTACCTACTATGTGATGCTGTCTTTAATTTATTATTCTATAGGTACTTATTTATAATTAAGTTATTTTTATTTCTTTGTGAGTGTAACTAAAAGAGGCGAGAGGGAATAAAGTGGAATGTATTAAGAATAGAGAAGGCAAAGTAAATATAAGAAAATAACACAAGATGATACCTAAAATATTACAGCATCAACGATGACAAGTTAAAGGAAAATGAGAGGAAAAGCAACAAAACAAACAAAAGTTGACAGTCGGTAAAAAAAATATAATATTTAAATATTAACAAAGGAGTACCTATTTCTTTTCTAACAATGAGTAGTTATTTAGGAGGTTATCGCTAATTTCACAGAGTTAAAGGTCCGGTCACGATTCCCAGCAGTGGCTGTGCAATATTACTTAGTAACGACTAAAAGACCTTAACGTGCCTTCTGAAGCAAGAACGAGGTATTTTTAATTTGGTCACTAATCCCGTGACCCGCCACTCCTAAAGTTGCTTAACTTGTGAGGCAAACAGAATGCGCAAGCAGATGCGCCATACAGCTTTTGAACAACATCTTAACATAAAATACATAATCACCACATCCACTCATTTTATATCCCCACTGCTGGGGCACTGATTGGCCTTCCCATGGATGTATAGGGTGAACGGTGATATAGGTATAATATAAAAAAATAATGCGGTTACTTTTTCGACGCTGCCCGCTTCCTCACACGAATTTCATCATTACTTATCAGCCCGTACGTATGCAATCGAATATGAGAAACACTTGGCTCGTTATTTCACATAACAAAGTCAAGCTTGTAAATGCAAACTATTTTAACGACAGTCGGTGATAAGGATAATGATGACGATTCGGAAACAAAATATCAAAATATTTGTAGATTCACCCTGAAGGGGCCATAACCATCACGCGGGCCGTCGCCATCAGTGAGGGGCCATAACCATCACGCGGGCCCAGTGCGGATTGGTGGTTGTTAACGACTGCTAATGCAGCCGGGCGGGACCAACTTAGAGTAGTTCCAACAGTATTCACAAAATAAATAACAAGCAAATAAAATGGTTGGTACAATTTTAATTAAATACTTACAAGTCAGGTGAGATGTAGGTCAAGCGTTTCTCTGTCGTAGAAAAATAATTATTCATTTGTCAGTCTTCTGCACAACAGAGCCTGTATGTGCTAGCTAGATCCCATTGCCTTCCCAAAAAAAATTAATAAGATACCACAGGTATACTCAGAACAATAACTAAAGCTATATTCTGAGGACGTGGAGGACGCTTATGATACCAAAAAAGCAGCCAGTAAATAAGCTATAGAAGGTTTTCTATCGGCCGACAACTGTTTCCTATTCAAATGGAACTACTTTTACGGATCTACTCGCGTTTATTTTACACATTAAATTGATTTAATGTTTATCCTGACACAAAAGTTACCATTATTATTATTATTTTGCTTCATTTATAAAATACACATTATTCTAGTATGTTTTCATAGTTTCACCTCTGATCTTAAAGTCTATTAGCTCTCGGTGATTTGTTACGTACACACACGGCTTGAAGTTTCAAGATTTTTTTTTTTTTTATTTTTTTTTTAAGCCCGGTGAAGCAGAAAATGCCCATGAGTGGCAATCAGCAAACTCACTCTTACACAAATATAATAAAAGATATACTTAAAATAAAATACACATTATTCTAGTATGTTTTCATGTTTCACCTCTGATCTTACAGTTTATTAGGTAGCTCTCTCCATCCAACTGGTTGTCTGGAAGAAATCGCTTGAAAGCGATAAGACCGCCAAATTGTAACTTTGTATTTCTTTTTCTTTTGTTCATGTTTATGTTTTACGAGTATAGTGTTGCAATAAAAGTATTATCTGTCTATCTATCTAAAAGTATTTTCATTTCAATGTGTAGTGTTCGCCTAAACTTTAGAAAACAATATATTTTACTTTAGAAAACAATTCATTAGAACAGTTCGGTTAATGATAATGACTGAGTATTCCTGATCTCCTCTGCCTTGTGCTCGGTACGCATTAAACTGGGGAGACGGAAATTACCTACAAATGGATGCCATTACTTTCACCAAGGGTTAAAACCGTCTTTCATGGAGATCGCCGCAGTAAATTAATGGTGAGCACCGATAAATTCGATATCTTGGTAACAGCAAGTTGTAAAGCTGTAAGTTGCGGTGGGGAATTAGACACAGACACAGTTGATTCATAGCAAACGTTAAGGCGACGCATAGGAAATTTACGTGGCGGGGATCTTGATTTTTCCCAACAATTACAAAACATATGAAAGTGATATTTGATGACATGATTTTTCATTTAATTGACTTCATTTTGTTAGTTGCAGAAACACGATTTTTCAACTTTTATAACAGAGAAAAAAATATCAAAGTAACTTCTTTTAAAACATAGATTCGCATTTTACAGGCAAACCAGACCGATTTAAGCATCTAAATTTTCTTAGTAGATTAGTCTTAACACACACTTCAATATTGTAGTTCATTTTTTTTAAATAATTTGTAGTTTTAACTTGAAGGAAAAAAAAACAGTTTTCCTTATGGTACGGGGCGCAAACGCTCCGTATGAGATTTATTGTTTAGCGATGCGTCGCCTTAAGTAACGTGCGTTCAGAGTGCCTAGTGTGAGTTTTGTTTACTATCCGTATTCATTCGATCACGTTAACGAAAACTATAATTAGTATGGCATTGAAGCAGCGCCTCCTGGCGGCATACGAGAAGAGTTAACATTTTGCCATGCAAAGTCTCGTTTTCGTGAATGTGATCGAATAGCGAATGAAACTCGCACTAGGCGAGTGCTGGCTGGGCGCATAAGGAGGCGCTTTTTTAATCTCAAAATAGGTATAAGTACCTAATACGATCTACGACACACTCGTCAAAACTGCATGGTCTATTGGTCAAGTGATGCCAAACTCTTATTTTTAACCTTTTCACCGCCCAACTATCCTGCACGCGATGTCCCGCTGTATGCCAACGTATAAATGTATTTTAATAAAGTAGGTACAAAGAAGAACTTCTATAGAAGTGCTGGCGTGGACGGCACGAAAATCTCGAACTTCTATAGAAGTTGTTGGCGGTAAAAAGGTTAATGTCTACTCGTCAAGTTCTTATTTCTGCGTGCTCGTCAAAACTGCATATTGATCTAACTTTTAGAATCGTAGAATCTTTTATCATAATTATTTAAATGGTTGTGGCACTATTTTGAAGTTTCCATCACCGTACACACATTTCGTTTTTTTTACCTTCCGATGCAATAAATACTAATTTATTTATTCTGCTCGCCTAAGTTTAGTTAAGTTAACATACGTATGCACGTTTTTGTTTTTTTCTTTTTTAAATTTATTTTAATAGTTGCGTCTCTACAGTTAAGCTAATCATGGCATTTCAAATTCAAATTTAAAAAAAAAAATATTCTGCGTAGCAGGCTTAGGTTTTAACAATAAAGCTAATACATAATCTTAAATTTAAAATGCTACGACGAACTGCAAGCACTCCTCTCAGCATAAGTTGCAGCTTCAAGAATCTGCAACGCTGATTTTCAGAGGAGCCTGTGATGTGACTATGAGTGTGTGTGTGTGTAATGCTATAAAAATAATGCTATCAATAATAATACATACCTAGTGATGAAATATTTAATTATACCTGTGTGTGATGATTACATAATAATATACCTAATGTTGAAAATGTACAGATGTAGTTGTGCCTTAGACATTACTTATTCTGTGCTTAGTTAGACTAAGTATGAAGAATAAACTATATAAAACAAAAACCATCTTTAAAAATACAAATAATAATAAAAAATAAAAGCCTCCTGCTTAGGTGTTGCCCATTTTGTTGCTAACGTAAATATTTCCTGTATTTAAAATTTTAAAAGAATGGACAGTTTAAGAATTTTTTATATTATATTACTAAGTACCTATCTATGTATTTTACACCGAACAGTTATTTTTTATCTATTCTGTGGTATTTAACCTCGCATCTAAATCCATTTTAGTCTGTATACCTACACGTGGATTACGTGATGGGATGTGCTACCATACCATTTATAGCAGGTACATAAGTCTATTGATAAGCCAATATAAAAGTAACACATTTGTTTGTAATCTATACTTAATATTATAAAGCTGAAGAGTTTGTTTGTTTGTTTGTTTGTTTGTTTGTTTGAACGCGCTAATCTCAGGAACTACTGGTTCGAATTGAATAATTCTTTTTGTGTTGGATAGTCCATTTATCGAGGAAGGCTTTAGGCTATATAACATCACGCTGCGACCAATAGGAGCGAAGCATCAGTGAAAAATGTTGCAAAAACGGGAAAAGAGCCTAAAAAATTAAAAATGCTGCCGAAAGTCACTATTCCACGCGGACGAAGTCGCGAGCACAGCTAGTCCCTAAAATAAATAAATATAATGTTTGTACCTATACTCTTTATTTATTTTTGTCCTTAAAACTAGATTTTTACAATATTTTAATATAAAAACAATAAAACATTATAAAAACCTAATCCTAGAGTACCGCCAGCAGCGAGGTAGGGTTCAAACTACCGGTGGCCAGGGCTGCAGAGTGAGGAACCTCCTGACAATACGTGCCGTGTCAATACTTATTATTATCATCAGTAACTATTTAATAATACAGTTTAAAAGTCTATTACACACGAAATGGTTGAAATCAATATTAAAATAGAAAAAATAATATCGAATTAACAATTACGTACTTATAATTTTTTAAAGAGAATGCAGTAAATATAGATGAATGTTTTCGTAAACGTGATCAAACGAATACGAATACTAAACAAAGCTCATACTATGCACTCTGGGGGCCCGGAAACCCCGTATTATTGTTACGGCTGATAACGCGGAAGCTACGTCACATTTCAACTCTACATGAACTGTAGAAAACTACGAACACTATTAATACTTTAATCCAACTTAACGACCGGTTGCGTACGAGATGCAACTGTTCATAAGTTTTTGTACACGAAAAGAAGCCATAGACAATAATAACCAACCCCCTAATTATACCAATAGATATACCGTATTTTTTTAAATATTGAATAGTAGGCAAATGACACGGTATTACCGCACCACTCAAATGAAAAGCACTATACCTACATTACCAAAGCCACGATTACCGCAGCGAAATACTAATAGCTAATAAATATGCAAATTGTCATTGTCAAAGTACCGGCTTATAAGTTATGTACCTGTTGCGGTTTCATATACGAATACGACACAAATCATACGATAATGCGCGCGGCTCCCTCTGTACTGTACGCGAGGTCAGTGAACTGGAGTTAAATGGAAGCAAGTGAACTTCAATGTTAAGTTTAATCGGCCGGTTAGGCGTGTGACGTCACTGAAGACTGTCTTAAACACCGACCTGATTCGGTATCGACATTTTTTTTAACAAAAAAAGTACTTTTTATGCCTCTTCTAAACTAAAAAACTAACCGTCATATAAATAAACAAAGAATAAGGTCCGAATAGTTATTCCGTGTTTTGTCTCTTTTACTCTAATCTGAAATTACTTTTACATGACAGGAACAAAACACGGAATAAGTATTTGGAGCTTATTCTTTGTTTATTTGTAAGGCACTAGAAATATTCTTTAGTAAGCTGGCTTAGTTATTTACATAATACTAATGTATTTATACTCAGTCTACAATTTCTAGGGTTCCGTACCTCAAAAAGAAAAAACGGAACCCTTATAGGATCACTTTATTGTCCGTCTGTCTGTCTGCCAAGAGACCCTTTATCTCGGGAACGCGTGGAGGTATCGAGTTGAAATTAAAACCTTATACTCAGGTCTGCGGCCCTTGAAGCTGTGAAAAATTCAAACTTCTATATTTCGACACTCTCAAGGGAATTAAAATTCATATGGTACTCGCCGTTAACCTAGAACTATGAAGTTTGGCAAGTAACATCGTCTTAAACTACAAGTACAGGGAAAAGTATGAGAAAACAAAACATATTTAATTGAATCACAAAAAAAATAGGGTCTTTATGCAGAACGGGAGTCCAAATTAAGTAAGTTAACCGTATCATGCATCTGGTTTATCGTATGAAAGGGCTTCATTTGCACAAGCTTAAACAGATTTTTAATTATTTTTATGATGTATAGTTTTCGATTTATGACGAAGTTAGATTAAATCGATTAAATCGATACTATCGATATAATCGATTATATTAGGCATTTAGGCAATCAAAATCGATAAATCGATTATAATCGATAGTATTGCTGTATAATTGACATCGATAGTATCGATTATATCGAGAAAATCGATAGTCTAATCGATAGTACGAGTGATTCTGGGTGAACACAATCGATTAATCGATAGCCGATTATTTTGCAACACTACCGTCATTAATGTGACAGATGAAGTGTAGTCCACACCTTTAAGGCCTTTAAGGGTGATCTTGGACACGAGCTTTGGACTACCGACGACGCCAGAAAGTCATGAGTTAAATAAATTAATAACAATCGCTAACTCTGCAATTTCCAGACACTTTTAATAATGATCAGAAAATCGTGCGCTAGAATAGAAACTGAGAAAATCGGAGCGATTCTGTGCAACGCGCTGCAATTTAAAGGTGCAGGCAAGGCAGCCCTGTAATTTAAGAATTGAGGTAGGAACTTGAAAATAGGATTCGTGTTCTTCCGTAATTTGTATTTTTTTTTGTTAATATAACTTGATTAATCTAGTGCTTGTGTAATACTCCCGATGTTACTGCGTAAATGTATTTAGATATAACAAATAACTGGATGTCCAAATAAATAATGAAATGTAGACAGATATTTTAGTAGGCAAATATTGAAATACTCTATTCATCATCAGCTCATTTTTTATGTCCCCACTGCTGCGGCACGATCCTTCCCTATGGATGGATAAGGAAAGCGGGCCATAAACCACTACGCGGGCCTAGTGCGGATTGGAGGATGTTAACGACTGCTAATGCAGCCCGGACCAACGGCTTTAAGTACCTTCCGAAGCACGGAGGAGCTCGAGATGATAAGTTTTTGGTCACCCATCCGATGACCGGCCTTTGCGAAAGTTGCTTAACCTCAGCACTCGCAGACCGGGCGCGTTAACCACTGCGCCATCGAGCTTCTCTTACTCTATTATTACAGGAAATTTTCTACCACAATATAGTAAACTTGAATCATTTTAATTTAACGCAATATTACATACTATTATACTCGTAATTAATATGGGTGTGAATTCGCCTCACTCATGTAACTTTGCAACATTTCACATGTCTCGACTTCTACGGCGGTTTTGCTATAGGTAATGCTACCGCTATAATAATATATCGCGAAGGAAGCTCTAACTATGTGGATCACTCACACTGCGAAGTCAATAACTTGAAGAATTTTGCGTTAAGAGGCCTATCACAAAATGCGCGCGCTCGCGTTTTCTCAGTAGGTACTACGAGCGGCCGACGCATCGCAAAAGTAGCATTTTGTGCAGTTGTAATTAAATTTAATTGAAGTTTAATAATTTTTATCGTTAAAAAAAAAGTGTATAATTTGAAATCTTATAAACTAACGTTAATTCTGGTGTACATTTTATTTAATAATGTTAATGGAGTAAGGAGATATTTACAGCTAATTCTGAACGTTTTATGGCTTTGTGTGGGATTATTTTTGTAGAAATTCCATTCATATTTCGAAATTCCGAGGCCGCTACGAACTTAACCACTATTTAAGAGATATTGTTATATATTTTTCATTTCGTTTGATTGGTAAAGTAGTTCAATCCATGAGCTTGAAAATTGCCGTGAGCGTATTTAATTGAAAACTAGCCTCGGAATTTTGGCTTTATATAGGTAAATAGATAAGGGGAAATTGCAGAAAGCGAGTTCACTACGAATTATACTAATAACTATTCTCCATCACACAATAAGTCAAAATTGTTTAAGGGTTTCAGTTTCTCTGAACAAGAACGCCGAAATTAAATAATAAATGCTTTATTTCTCTTAGTTCTCTTTCTCTTCATTAGGCATTTTATGCAAAAATCACGGTCAAAATGTAATAGGCCCCTTATGGAAGATACCTATATTAGCATCAGATAAAAGTCACAAATATTTCTAACATGATCATCATCATCATCATCATCATTATCATCATAATCAGCCTACACTAGTCCACTGCTGGACAAAGGACTCTCCAAGTGCACGCCACCGAGCACGATCCGCGACTACTCTTATCCAGCTCTTACCAGCCACCTTGCGAAGATCGTCGCCCCACCTAGTCTGAGGGCGTCCTACACTACTATTTCTAACATGTGGCTCATATATTATATTTTATTCTAAATGGTTACAATCTGGAGTCACGGAGTTATTCATCGATTAAATTGTTACACAAGACACAAAATATGGAACTGATAAGCAAAAAAACAAGGGGAAAAGAAAGAAACACAGCATGATGCCTTTGCTGATGAAAAATCTACTCAAACACCAATGTTTATTATTATACATGTATAAGCCTCGGTGGCCAAGTCAGAGCGCTCGGCCCGATACCCGAAGGTCCCGGGTTCAATTCCCTGGTTAGGTGTTTCGGATTTTTCGATGCATAGCCCGGGTTTGTGATCACCAACCCGCATTTGGCAAGCGTGGTGATTAAGCCATTACCCATCAATTGTAGTGATGACTTGATTTCAATGGTGGAGGCCTTTGCCCAACAGTGGGGCAGTATATAAGCTATTTACTTTTACTTTTTACATGTTTGAGATGCAATTATAAATCAAGGAGAGTCTCACATTATAACCTACTACTAGTTCCTACTTTTTTTTCTATGGCAACGGGAAATGAACTCCAAGTTCGAACTTCCAACCCGAGGAGATCCCCGTTCAGCTACCGTCGCTTTTTATAATCCACTAACATTACGTGAATAGAAATATGGCTGCCAGATTTACACAGTTAATGCAGTCTCGTGATTATACTAAAAGTTTTGCTCTTTCCATAACAGTAGGTGTTAACGGCGAACATTACAAAATATCCAGTATCCAATAGAACATTAAAAGAGCTGTTAAACAGCTCTGTTTATAAACTTTATAGGTTTACATTAAGTTTACAAAAGATCCTCTTTTAGAAATTTTCTTGTTGAAATGAAATGTTTAATAAAATGTTTATGTTAAAATAAATAAATAAACAATATTTATGTTAAAATAAAAAAATAAACAATATTTATGTTAAAATAAAAAAATAAACTTTCCTACACACACCAATTATCTAGCCCAAGAGAAGCTTCGTTATGAAACTCGTTAAATGGTTACTAGACAACGGATAAACATACTTAACATACTTAAATACATATTTAATAAACATAGAAAACACCCAGAGACAATTTAGCAAAACAATAATTTCTAAATTGACCCGACCGGGGATCGAACCCGGGACCTCAGAGATGGTGACACCATGAAAACCAGTGTACAAACCACTCGACCAAGGAGGTCGTCGTCAAAATATTATCTTTGAAACGAATTTTTTATAAGTTCAAGATCGGGGGATAATTATGAGGTAATTGGATGTGGTTTATTGAGAAATAGTTTAATAATCATATTTTTTTAGAAGGAGTTTGATGGTGCATTGACTTGTGCGTTTAGGATTTGGTTGATTGCAAACTAAACAAAAAAACAATTAAACTGACAAGCCTCCGGTGACAAGAAGGCTGGCAGTTACCTCTGCCAGCTTATTGCTTGGCAATCCAGAGGGGCAATGTGGCCAGCATTTTTAGGACGATACCCATATGAGCCCACAGTTATAGCAAGACCGCTTAAATGAGTCCTCGCCTGCGGTAGGTACGCGGGGCGGGAAGTGAGCCACTAACACGAGCGACTTGCGACGCGGCGAACGGTTTCTAATTCATTGCGCGCTATACAACGTCAGTCATAGTCAATGGCTATAGAAATAACGCAATGAACTACAAATCACTCGCCTCATCGTAAGACGTCAGTGGTCTTGGCATGGCGGTAAAGTGGTACACACGCGATAATTTTAACAAGATTCATCTGAAGATAAGCAATTATAAATATAGGTGCTACTTTGAAACCGTCCGAACATTTTTGTACCTATTACCCATTCAGAGCGTCTATATTTTAGCTATGGAGAAAAATGGAAGAATGGGCGCAAGAAACTGCACAGCTTTTATGTAAGTAACGACATTACCTATGTCGTTACCAAATCATGCAATATTACAATACATTTTATTACATACATTTCATTACTCGCGCCCTTCGATTCGATCGATTCGATTGTCAAAGTCACTGAGTCCTCGCCTGCGGGGTACAAGGGCGCGGAGGTAGGAGGTATTATATTCCCAAGATAAGTCGAAATATCTTCGGACATAAAATTAATAGTCAGTGCAAGCAAATGGCTTTTAATGTAGGTATACAAATATTTTAGAAAAATAAATTGGATCCAAATTCTGCTGAATATCAACAAGATATTCCTTTAAACAAAACCGAAGCAAAAGTTACAGGACTATTGGAAAAGTCTGTATCTAGAATTGTACAACAAGGAAAATTATTTAAAGACAAATAAAAATTTCAATCACCGAGTAGATCAAAACAGATTCGCAAAAAAAGAATGGGAATAGACGATTTCACAAAAAGCGTGGTGAGAAGAAAAGCCACTCAGTTTTACACAATTGATAATTAATACATGATATTGTTGATTTTATTTTTAACGTGCAGGACGATTCAGATGATTCTGATGATAGCTGCTTCGAAAGTGAAGAATCAAGTTCCAGTGATATTGATATGGATACAAGTGATTGACTTATTATTTTGATATTGCTTAATAAATAGTACACAAGTTCATTACCATAGTATTTATCAAATATTCTATAATAAATAACGGCTGCAAAGTAAAAAACAGATATTTTTTTTTACTTTTCTCAAAACAGTTGATTAACTAGGTAGGCAGGCACCTCTATTTATAATTGCTTATCTTCAGATGAATCTTGTTAAAATTATCACGTGTGTACCACCTTACCGCTCGACCACGACTACTGACGTCTTTGTAAAATCCGTTCGCCGCGTCGCAAAACGCTCGTACTCGTGGCAGAGGCTCTACGTACCTCCCGCCCCGCGTACCTACTGCAGGCGAGGGCTCAGTTAAGCGGTCTACCAATAATATGTTATATTTTATCTCTGTTTTTTTAAGTTTTATGTTTCTTTTTGTTGTGTATAATATGTAAGTAATATTGAAAAACGATGCTTAGTACTATGTAAATATTTTATACCTACATAAAAACGACTGAAAGAGTTTCAACAGCTGATTCTTAACAAACTACCATAAAACTGAAGTCCTACCATTGCAAATATTGCAATGTACAGACAGGGCTGAATATTTTGCAAAGTTGCCGGCTAATGTCCATGCTCTCATGGCTGATTTACACGTATTAAGTTGTTAAGTAGGTAACTAAATTTTAACTTAATTTTAAGTGACTTATATTTAAGTGTATGTCTATACGTATTTAAGTAATTAAGCTCTTTAGTTCACTCAACTCAAGCGAGATGGACGATCAATCACGTAATGAAGTCGTAAATTCTGTGCTTAAATTTGTTATTGGTGAGGTTTTGGACGAAGTCAAAGATGAGATAATTAGGAAAATAACCATACCCAAAAGACTGGGGGTGAGAAATTGGATAAATAAAACAAATTGAGCCCGAGCGCGTCACTACACTTATGCATATAACTAAATTGTGCCTGTCCAAACGTGTCAAGTGACAAGCCCCGCCCACCAACTTAACCGAAAAATAGACTAAATTCTAAATATCTTGTTTAGTTGTTAACTAAATTTTAACTTGCTACTTGCTACTAAATTCTGTGTTTACATGCAATTAATCACTTAAAATTAAATTAAAATTTAGTTACCTACTTAACAACTTAATACGTGTAAATCAGTCATCAGTGGCAACACCTCGCCCGCCAGTCGCCACGGATTACACACTCGTACACCCAAATTTTTTTCAAACAAAACAAAATAACAATTGAAGTGAGACCGTTTGTGAGAATACAAATTGAAGAGGAACTTCTACCGTTGTAATGCAATGTACAAACGGAGCTGAATATTTCCCAAAATTGCCAGCCTCTGCAGTGCGAACGTGCCATGCTCTCAGCGGCAACACCCCGCCAGGGACTCAGCACTCGTACAACCAATTTGCAGCCGGAATGATATCGTTAATAAATCAGCGCACATCAGAGATACTAGAGGGATGTTACTTTTTCACGTGTTTAAACATGAAATAATGGTGGATTATTAACCGGTAAGTGTTGTGAGTGTGCATAAGTGTTGGCAAATGCAACAAAACAGTGCAACGCTACTTTTCAAATTCTCTCAAGAAGCTCGCGTGAGGACTTAGTAAAGCCCCACATCTTTACTGAGATACTCGAGGGGTTGTGGAGTATATCATTTCTCACTTCTCATTTCTAATATCATTCATCATCATCATCATATAAGGAAATATTGTTTATTATTCTAAATCGATGTGTTTAAAAGACAATTGGTGTACTTATTATTACTTAATTTATCAGAACACACTTATACAGTAAATAATGTTCTAATAGTGGTAAGAAAGTGAGAGTCTTAGAGAGACTTCTTTCAGCCAACCTAATGATGTCTCAGTGGGAGCAACCGAAGTTCTGTCATTAATTTGTTCATAGACTAAATTAGAAAATTTTAAGCTGTGACTTCGTGAGCCCTGTCATGGACACCTTGAACTGCCTTGCGAACTTGAGCCGGCATTGCGAAACTTGCAACAGATAGCAATTTACATTTCACATAGGTATTAAAAAATCGTTTCTTTACTAGCCAATAGCACCAATAGTTAAAGTTGCTCCTAAAAAACTGTAGCATCGTCTGTGTCCGGGTTGATATGGTTCTGGATTTGCTGGGTTGGATGTTCTGGATAGTAAATAATAAATACCAGGGCTTCTAAATGATACATCTTTATTCTTCTTTAAACGCCGCGCCGCTGCCGTGTGAGAGAGAGAGCACAATATAGCAATAGTTGCCATTACAATGGATGACAAATAAGTTAATTATATTATTAATGTTGTCAACATCCAACAAACACGACGAAGGTAAGTATGTACAGTCGTCGATCTTACACCCTTAAATAATAACATAATCAGTATGCCGTGTGTACTACACTGTGAAACGCGATAAACAATGTATGGTTTCTGTTATGTATCGCGCCTATGCTTAACGAGTACCTATGTGGCTGTAAATATGATTCCGGCAACATTAGCCAATGCGCTTATGAGAACGGTACGTGTATTGTATATAAAGTAAAATCACAAAATAAAATATTTTTAAACAAAAAAAACCGACTTCAAAAAACAGGAAACTAAAAAAAGTAAAAACAGCTCTAAAAAGCAAGAAATAATATTGAAATCATATTATTAATTACCTAGATACGCATGTCAGTTTTAAAGAAGGTCTAATCAGTTTTAAAGAATGTTTAGGCTTAGGTTACCTTCTTGGGTCTTTTTTTTTTATACTTAGCTCGGCAAATGACTCCATGGTCTGCTTATTTTGAGGTGAAACTGAGAAGTGGAATGTTCTGCCTGCTTATGTGTTCCTGGTACCAAGATCTATTCAGGGCTATTGTAAATAGGAGCTCTAAGGGATCACGTACTATCTTAGGCAGCAGCTTATCATAATTCAAGTTATTAGTAATTAGTCTTACCTTTAAACTGTCTGCAATGCTGAGCAAAAGCCTCAATAATTTAAATTAAGTCGTTGCTACAGATGATAGGTATCTTATCACCACGCTTGCCAATTGCGCTGGTGATCACAAACCTGAAACACGCTTACCCGACCTGGGAATTGAAACCAGGGGCCCGACCGCCTAACCGATCCCTTTGACTTCGTGTTTGGTTTATGACGTCATCTTGTCGTTTCGTGCCGCCTATGAAAGCAATATCGAAAGCTATAGCCTTTAGCTTTTGATATTGCTTTCATAGGCGGTGCGAGGTGGCAAGATGACGTCATAAACTATACGCGTAGTCAAAGCGATCGGTTAGGCGGTCGGGGGGCAGGACTCCGGATATCGTACAGATCGTTTTGCTACTCGGCGATCGAGGTGTTGATGTTTATTTAATTATTCATTAAGTATTCATAGTGTATTTATTTCGGATATAAGGATCCATAGAGTTTAGTAAACAAAGATGCTTAAAGCGATGTTAAGATGTCTTTTAAATCTCCTATTAACTTCAAATAACATATACAATTCATTATTATTATTATACTCTTTATTTTTTTTTCTTAAAACTAGATTTTTACAATATTTTAATATAAAAACAATAAACATTACAAAAACCTAATCCTAGAGTACCGCCAGCAGTGGGGCAGGGCCCAAGCTATATTATTATTATTCCATTCTACGTTTTCAGTTTTACTTTTACGCAAACAAATCAAAAATTGTTATCTGACTCCTATTACCTAGTGTGAGTTTTATCTGTTATTTTTACAAAAGCGAAAAAAGAAAAAGATCTTCCTTAAAATTTCTAACACTCACTCCCTTTACCAAAGAATACAAAAAGATATACGTTTCCAGGGGCACTTCTCAATAAATGCTTTTGTCCGTAAAAATGGCAACTCATGGTGATCTTGTACGTTGCTCAATTTAGCTGAAACATTGATGTAGTCCGTCCAGTAAATTGTTTCTCTGCCGATATTACAATTTCGATAGTGATTTCGAGCTCAGGGGAAATCTTGTTTGGAGTATGTGGTCCATACGCTCCACGCGATTGAAGAATTATTATTCTGTGAATAAATAATGTAAGACTATAACTATTTTTGTTATATTTTTTCCCTCTATTTGATGGCTTCTTACGGTAAGCACATTTAGCCCCCCCCCCCCCCCTCGATCCTCTAAATGCCACTCACTACTTACACATTTACAGAATACACTAAACATGCACATTTTAGGTCCAAGACACCGTACTCGTAGAACAAGGGTACGACGAGCCGGTTCACACGCGCTCTATACCAGGTACAGTTATGAGTAATACCTGGGTGCTTCTCCCCACCACCACGGCACGGTCAACCCCAGCCGTGTCCGAGCCTTCAGAGGCGCCCTCGGGTTGTTCTGCTCCCCGATCCGATCCGAACCCCTCGTTGAATCTAGTAGGGCACGGGGACACGCACTAGTGCGTGATGCCGTTCCCTCTAGAAGACCACTAAAGGTGATTCGTTTCACACGACTTTAGGAACCCTTTAAGTTTCTCGCCGCCCCCAAAGAAGCCCGGTGAAGCTGAAAATGCCGTCTGAGGCAAACAGCAAAAATTCTCCAAAAAACAAGAAAACAACATTTAAAATCAAAGTAATTTTTCGTACAAGTAATACATACAATATTTCCTTCCTGTATGAATGATAATAGAAATGAGAAGTAAGAAATGATATACCCCCAACCCCTTGAGTATCTCAGTAAAGATGTGGGGCTTTACTAAGTCCTCACGCAACTTCTTGAGAGAATTTGAAAAGTGACGTTGCACTGTTTTGTTTCATTTGCCAACACTCATGCACACTCACGAACGAACACTTAACGGTTAATAATCTACCATTATTTCACATTAATATTTGACATAACACACATTTTAGAAAATAAAATAAAACCGCATACATGACTATTCACTTTCCCGCCAAGATCTAAGACTAAAGACTTATTTAATAGTAACAATAGAGGCGTCCGCGTCGGTAGCCAAACGTGGAGATGCTAAGGTGTAATGCAGGAAAACCAGTGTTCAATACCCACAGCCACAGGCGTTATCCAACACTAACGTATAGGCTATATCTGAAAAACTAATAAAAATATACAACATAAAATGTTTTAAGATTGTTGTAAAATACAAGTTTGCTTGCCTGTTTTTTTGTTGTATAATTTGCATACCGACTGAGCAGTTGGCCAAAAATCAGCTTGTTGGTGTGCAGGTTCTAATTAAGACCTTAATTGTTTAACAAAGCGCTTTCTAAACTAAACCAAGTAAATATGTAGTCTAGACTACGCGTCCCGAGTGTATTCGTGTACGTACACTTATGTAGCGTACGTACACATCGCAGATAAATCTACTTAGTGCCAGCTATTTAAGTTAATCTGGTCTGATTCCCACGTGCGAAGATCTTATCTTGTTAGGGGACAGTGAGGAGTGGCTTTGAGTCGTACTTACATATAGATATGCGACATGCGTGTATCTGTACTTAACGTCTTCCTGTGATACCTTGCACTATTACAAACTAGCGGCCGCTCGCGGTTTCACCCGCGTGGTTCCCGTTCCCGTGGGAATATCGGGATAAAAAGTATCCTATGTTTTAATCTAGGTTATAAACTATCTGAACGCCGAATTTCATCCAAATCCATCCATCCGTTGCAGCGTGAAGAAGCAACAAACATACACACATACATACACACAAACTTTTGCATTTATAATATTAGTGTGATTGATTTCACCATTGACCATTGACCATTCAAATTGACATTTCAGTGACAAATAATTATCAGGGCGCCTAGTGTGAGTTTCGTTTAATATCCGTATTAATTCGATTACGTTTATGAAAACGAAAATTAGTATGGCATTTAAGCAGCGCCTCCTGGCGGCATACGAGAAGAGTGTGTTGATCGAATGTCAAAAATAACTCACAATAGGCCTCTCAGAGCGGTGAGTGCAAGTTTTATACACTGTTCGGCCATGTTTACGAAAACGAGAATTTGAATAGCTAAATTGCACCTCACCTTGTTTGTCACATATTATCAATATCATACTAACGTGAGAATATAAAGAAATATGGTACAGAAACAGATCTTACAATATTATAAACTAGCGGCCCGCTAGCGACTTCGTTCGCTTGAGTGAACACCCGTATCCTATAGAACCCTATGGCAGCGCAGCGCCACCTACCGGGTCCAATTGTATGCATGTTTTATACATATAAACCTTCCTCTTGAATCAATATATTAAAAAAAACCGCATCAAAATCCGTTGCTTTTTTTTTTTTATGTTAAGAGGAGGCAAACGAGCAGGCGGGTCACCTGATGGAAAGCAATCACCGCCGCCCATGGACATCCGCAAAACCAAAGTAATCGCGGATGCGTTGCCGACATTGAGGAAGGAGTTGGATCTTGAGGAGGGAGTAGGATTTGGGAGGGGGGAGGGGTGAGAGATGGGCCTCCGGTACTTTCACTCACCGGACGAAACACAACAGCAACGAGTGCCGTTGTTTCACGCCGATATTCTGTGAGAGGGTGGTATTACGCCGGGCGAGCCGGCCCAATTCGTGCTGCAACGCAGCGTGGCTCTACCACTCAGACAGTGTCACTCATTTAGCACCACCCAGGGGTCACGTGTAGGGTCTCAAGGGTAAACCTACGGACGCGAGTAACTTTAACCCCCTTAGTTTAAAAGTTCTAAGCATACATACATAGGGACAGACAGACAGCGGGAAGCGACTTTGTTTTATACTATGTAGTGATATTCTCGAATAAGATACATGTTTGGCTTTCATATCCATGAGTGGCGACAGGGCCAAAGGTACGCGCACTTCAACAAAATATATCCTCACTGGTGGAACAACAATGTTGTTATGGCGACTGCCTTAGATAAGATGGTGGTATCTGCTGGCCAGGTGCACAAGAAACGAGCTCTCTGCTAACCAAACTCAACTTATTCATATTTACAAACCGTTGGGAATCGAACCCGGGACCGCTGATCTAAAACAGCGGTCTAACCACTAGACCACAGAAGCACAATTAAAATAAAACAACAAAGCGTTACTTCTATATTCAGGACAATTGACGGAAAGCGAATTTAATTAGCAATTAGGCAATTAATTCAAAAGGAAACCGTTGTTATTCTCTCTTTTAAATCCAATTACCTAAATGTACCTTTCCGATCGTGATTTCGTACTGTTTCGAATTTCGTCACAAAGAATTCGTAAAGTTTTCGTCACTTTCTGTCTAACGCCCGTTCCCTATATTCCATCTGTCTGTTGTTTTGCTTACTGGAGTTCGAAATTTGTATGGAGCTTATGTCAAATTTTTATCTATAGTAGGCAAAACAACAGATAGACAGATTATTACTGTCACCATTAAAAAGAACTAGTAGCTAACCATTTATTTAATAGTCAAATCAAATCAAATCAAAAATATTCAAATAATAATAAACAAAAATAAAATATATAGAATTGAACCCCAAAAGGACCTCATTACTCTGCATCCAGTACAGGCATGAACAACACCGCACTGCAACGCTAATATTCTAATGTGGCAAATATTATTAACATTGTTCTTATGGCGACATACTTAAATAACATAGTGGAAGCCTTTGATTATATACCTGTATATAGTCAAAGGTGGAAGCTAGGTGAATTTGAACCACCACCACCAACCAAATTTAACTCAACGCCCCGCTGGGAATCGGACCTGTGACCTCTGGGTTTAAAACTTAGTTTAACCGATAATATATTTTATTTTTCACTGTATTTTATAAATTTTATAAATAAAATGTCTAAATAATTTTTAACGCAAATTTTGTTGCGAACAAATTACAAAAACACAAATGTTGTCAATGTCAGAAGGGTGCGGGTTCAAATCCTGCTAGTGGAATTTTTTCCAACATTTGTGTTTTTGTAATTTTATAAATATTTAATTTAGCTTCAGTGCAGCAATTAGCACTTGAAAATAAAAAGTAAAAATTTAGTTTAACCGCTTGCTAGGTTTACTGTAACTTCTAATATGCGTTTGAGTTTACAACGAAGAGCGTATTGAATCGAATATCTTTGTTTCTTATAAGAGGGTCATGATTGTGTTAAAATTAACTATCTGATGAAAGCTTAATGAACTGAGAACGAGTGACCGTGACCAGATACCATCGTTGGGCAACGCTTTAATCGTTCAACAGACGTAGGTATAAAACAAACAATCAACAGTTTTAGCGGTTATTGCAACACATTTGTGGGCTTGAAACATCATATCACCCACATGATATACCTAACCATTATTGTATAGTCGTCAGCGCAACTGAGTAAGAAAGAATGAAGAAATAAATAGTTTTTTAAAGTTTACGCGAACACTACAGATTGATATAAAAGAACTTTTACGGATCTTAGTACCTCGCGTTTATTTTAAGTATATGTATATTAGTCTCCCTGTAAACGACCCCTGAAACGTCAGGATAAACATTAATTAAAACTAATGTACGTAATTATAAAATAAACGAGAGTAGATTCGTAAAGTTGTTTCATTTCAAATAAATAGTTAATAATAATTGGAAAAACACAAATGTTGAAAAAATTTCTACGAGCAGGATTTGAACCTGCACCCTTCTGACATACCCAATTGAGCTATCGTGGTTCTACCAGCCCGCCGAAATTATTCAACACTATTTACTTCTTTTTTTTTTACTTTGAAAGCCAAAGGCGCCCATTCAATGTCAACAACTACCGTCATTAACATCCAATCATAATATTTTTACAAATACAAATTTTAGTATTCAAAGATAAAAAAAAAAGTAAATAGTGTTGAATAATTACAGCGGGCTGGTAGAACCACGATAGCTCAATTGGGAGAGCACCTGACCCGGTATGTCAGAAGTGTGCAGGTTCAAATCCTGCTCGTGGAAATATTTTCAACATTTGTGTTTTTGTAATTTTTTTGCAACAAAATTTGCGTTAAAAATTATTTAAACCTTTTTAAATAGCTTGCCTACTTCTTAACTGATCTTTAGTATTTGTAAAAATATTATGATCGGATGTTAATGACGGTAGTTGTTAACATTGAATGGGCGCCTTTGGCTTTCAAAGTAAAAAGTAAATAGTGTTGAATAATTTCGGCGGGCTGGTTAGAACCACGATAGCTCAATTGGAAGAGCACCTGACCCGGTATGTCAGAAGGGTGCAGGTTCAAATCCTGCTCGTGAAAATTTTTTCAACATTTGTGTTTTTAATATGAATATTTATTATTATATATATATATTAATATTTATAAAACTATACAACATACAATATTTTTATCAATACTTTGTCTTTTTTCAAATTAGTCATATGGTTGGAAATGTTTATGTAAGAAATTTGGAGGAGCTCGATGGCGCAGTGGTTAACGCGCTCGGTTAGCGATTGCTGACGTTATGCAACTTTCGCATAGGCCGGTCATCGGATGGGTGACCAAAAATTGATCATCTCGAGCTCCTCCGTGCTTCGGAAAGCACGTTAAGCTGTAGGGCCAGGCTGCATTAGAAGTCGTTAACAACCACCAATCCGCACTGGGCCCGCGTGGTGGTTTATGGCCCAATTCCCTATCCATCCATAGGGAAGGCTCGTGCCCCAGCAGTGGGGATATATAATGAGCTGATGATGATGATGATGAAGAAATTTGACAGTTTTAGATAGGTTGATGCGCAGGCGTCTTGTGTTAAGATTACAAATGGAGATTATATATATAGATATTATATATAGTTATAGATATTATTATATAGATATTATATGGAGATTATTGGAATAAATACTTAGTTACCGTTTCCGGAATAAAAAATAAATGTTTACCTAAAAAGTACTCGAATTTAATGTGCACTATTTTGCCTAATCTGAATATATTTTTTTTCTATCTCATTTCAAAGAAATAACAATGGTATTAGAATTCGATGGGAATAGATAGATCAATTTAGAAGAGAAAATAATTAAGTTTTATGTTAACAATCAAATTTTCTGCGTAACTGTACCTTACTTAGTGTGACCTTTGGCTTCTGATTTAGGAGTTGGAAAATGTACTTTTAATGGTTCTAGTGTGTTTACAGTCGTGAGAATATTCTAGACCGTTTATATGGTGAAACGGGTCGTGATCTGGCGATGTTTATTGCACGCTGTCATCGTACAGCCTTCTAGAGTATTCTGGACAATAGCGAGCCTTGCTCGTTTAGCTTTGAACTAAATCAGTGCGTTTATAACCATTAACTGTCTGGGCCATTGCGAATTTACCTAATTAGGATGAATACAGTTTTTTTGCTTAATATGGATTTTTAGATAAAGTAATAAACTTAATAATAACCATTTTGTTTGTTCATTAAATAGCAACAAAAAACAAAACGTACGCCCTGCGAACTGAACCGGATCTCTAAATCTGAGATCAGTGGTCGATCGTTACCGCTAGAACACATACAGAACTGCTTGAGCTACCATTTTTTTCTTTAACTTTGAGTTATTTGACAAACCAGTATAAAGTTTCGATTCCACACATCTTTACATATTAAAAAAAATATATATTATTATTAAGTTCAGAAACTAATGCAAAAAAAAAATTAAACTCAAAAGAATGATGGCGAGTTCCAACAACATTTTGTACAAAAAAAAAACAAAAAAGAGAGTTTGAAACTTTATATGTATAATTGAAAGATAATCTTACTGGGAATACGTATATTCCTTTAGAATATTTTTAAAACCCGGCAATATCAAAATATTCACAATAAATAAAAACTAATAAGTATAGTTTAATTCCATTGCCTACAAAAAAAGCTGTTAAAATAGGTGCCGTTCTTTATGGATCTTTTTTTCTCTTTGGTTTTTGGCTCAGATAATAACTAAAGCTATAGTGCTACAAGGATCTTTTGGCACGCGGCCGAAATCGGAACTAACGCCGCCATCATGTAAAACGTCACTTTTGACAGATAGCTGAAGATGATGTTTCTTGTGGATATTTTGCGGTTTTATTTAAATAAAAATATCACAAAATATGCCAAAAGTGATAAAAAGTGGTGTTAGAGAGGTGGTGCTAAGAGTGAAGGATATTTTCATGAAAGAAAAACAATCTAGCGCCCCGATTATTCCATTTGAAAGAATAAATGAGCGCGTCGCAGCTGCAACAGGTAAGTGATAGATAACATAGCATACCTTGTAAATCTCCCCGTTATTACTTACCAAGAATACTAATTCACATTTTGTAGGCTTATGAAACATAATTTCTCCTTCAAATTATTAAAAGAAAATACAATTTCAGGTATATCTTTACGTACAGTTGCAAGATTTGGAAATGAAGGAAGATTGGCTGAAGCATCATCCAGTAAAATAGTAAAATAAGAAAAATTGTGTGGCGGGAAGCTAATTATTCGTCATTTAATTACATTATAAAAATTTATTAAATTTTCTTGTATATGCTTTAATCCTTGTTTTATTTCTTTGCAATCGAAGTGAAAAGCAGAGTGTGAAACTCGAGTATAAAACTCATTTTATCCTCGCCGTACCGGCTCGGGTGGCTATATGCACGTCTCGGGTGAAATGGCTCGTTTTATGCTCTTGTTGTACAGTCTACAATTTGTTTAATTTTATTCACATTGTTTTAACTTTCTTTTCATGTAATGAATCCTATCATTTAAACATTTCCTAAATTAAAATTGAATTACGGAATATGGAACCAGGTTTAAACAATTCCCATAAAATAAGGATATTTTTGCTAGCTGGTAACCCTAATTTCACACCCACGCCCTCATGTTACTGTCATCCACGTGCCAAAAGATCCTTGTAGCACATAGAAACCGGACTAAGATAGCAAAGGTGTCACCAGATTTGTGACGTCATATTTGAGGTAATGTAGTGAGTGACTTTATAAAGGACTCAAAGATTTTTTTTGATCACCGATTATCTGATGACCGTTTGACATAACAATACAAAAAATAAAAACTAAGTGTCAACCATTTGTCGCACTCCAACCTCCTTTTCTAGCCATAAGATAGAACGGAACTAAACATAGTTGCACGATTTTTATTTTAGCCATCCTTCTATACTATAGCTTTAGTTATTGTTCTGAGGTTGTATCTTGCGTTACGGTGATAAAGACAAGACATGACTGTCACAGACAGATGACAGTTGCTGTTTTTTTTATGGCTCCGACTTGCTGTGTAGTGTGAAAAATGCGTTTCGTTCAATTAATTACAAAATTAAATAACTCATTTTCCCCGGGTTCTAAAAATATAATTCCTGCTGGAAGTTACTGTTCTGAAGGCAAGGATTTAAAACATATCAATATAATTTTCTCAATTTTTTTTGTTATGTACTACATCTCTCGCCATAATTTTTTGCTGATTTTAAGTTATTAATATTCTTAGTAACAGAAGACTGTAACTGAAATCACCTAAAACTGAGTTGAATTGTTTTATCCTGCTGGTGTGTGCTTGGATTAGGGATAGGGTTGCCACCTTTTTTTTTGTGCAAATAAAGTACATTGGTTATTGGTTGGTTATAAGCATAGATCGGAATAGGTAGAGTTTTTTCATGTACTTTTGCAACGTTTGCATAACATGGATATGCCCATATAGATTTTGCTATTTCCGGTATCCGGTAAACTTAATACATTTATTTGATATTTTCACATCTTCGCTTTAACAGCCTATTAATGCCCCCACTGCTGGGGTACAGGCCTTCCCTATAGATGGACAAAGAATATATAGGTATAGGGAGACTAGGTCATAACCCACCACGCGGGCTCAATGTAAATTGGTGGGTATTAACGACTGCTAATGCAGCCGGGACCAACAGCTTAACGTGCCTTCCGAAGCACGTAGGAACTCGAGTTAATAAATTTTTGGACACCTATCCAATGACCAACCATTGCGAAAGTTGCTTAACCACCACAATCGCGCCCGCAGGCGCTAACCATCTGCGCCAACGAGCTCCTCTATTAAATATATTTCAAATGAAAACTATCTACCTGTGTGTGTGTGAGTGATTTAAATAAATGTGTACAAAGATTTTTTTCGAATCCAATACTGTAACGACAATTTACATTCTTGTACCTCGTTGATTCTTGTAACGACAATTTACATTGTTGTATTGTTGTCCGTGCAAGATAGGCATGCAAATAGTGAAAATTAAATAAAAAGAAATTCTCTAATAGAAACGTTCATTTCAAGTTTGCATTATATACCTGCGCTTCACTATCTAATTTCTTCATAGTAAGCGCGAAAACAAGTACAGTACCTGTTGTATTGTACTTGCTTTAACAAATCAATTGTGTGTTAAAATTGTAACGTACACCTCCAAACAATAAAAAATAACTGTTTAAAAAGTGTTTCAATTCAGTGTGTGTAATCTAAAAATCATATAAACACGAAAATTTAATCTTACATTCCGGAAGCTTATCCATACTTTGATAACGTTATGATGCAAGTACTACAAAAAACTCTATCTATTCCGATCTATGGTTATAAGGTAGAATAATAAAGTACGATTATTTATTTCGCTTAAAAAATACATACTGCTAAATAGCTGCACAGCATCTTTTTTGTGTGTTATAGTAAAAAGAATCCCAGAGAACTAAAATAAATGAATATGAATAGGGCACCTGACCCGGCATGTCATGGAGTGCGGGTTCAAATCCCGCTCGTTGAATTTTTTCAACACTGTCTTTTTCCAAACTAAAATATGTGAAATAAGGTGTTTTTGCGTACCTACTTTATTGTTCTCATAAAGTATAGAGTACAATTACCCGAAATAACGTTCAATACTTTATAATAAAGTACGGGTGGCAAGCCTAGTTAGGGATATCGTCAGTAATCAGTATTTTAACGGAGCTATGATACCCAGGATTGCTAGGAGCTAGGATCATCATCATCATAATTTTTACTTTTTTATTTTTAAGTGCTAATTGCTGCACTGAAGCTAAATTAAATAATTATAAAATACCATAAGTAATGGCCATCGGTTGCAATAGCCGTTGGTTGGATGGCGCACTGTGCCGTATTAGCACTAAAAAAGCATGTCTAAATTGAGCGCTTACGTCAGCCTTCCCGGTAGCATAGCGGCCAGTGCAGCCGCCCGGATTGCGGTAGACCCAGGTTCGATTCCTGGCTGAGTCGGGTGGGCGTTTAATTTTTTCACTGTATTTTATAAATATTTAATATTATCATAATTTTTCAATTATAAATCAGTTTTTGTCGCCACTGTTGAGGCACAGGCCTTCCTTATGGATGGATCGGGAGAACAGGCCATAAACCACTACGCGGGCCCAGTGCGAATTGGTTATTGTTAACGACTGCTAAAGCAGCCGATACCTTGCTTTACGTGCCGTCCGAAGCACGGAGGAGCTCGAGATAATAAAGTTTTTGTCACCAATTCGATGACCGGCCTTGTAAGAAAGTGGCTCAACCTTAGCAATCACAGACCGGGCGCGTTAACCACTGCGCCATCGAGCTCCTCTAGGAATTAGGATTGGAGCACAATATCTCGGGATCCGATCCGAACCCTTCGGAGAATCTAGTTGGGCACGGGGACACGCACTTTTAAGTGTGTGATGCCGTTCCCTCTAGAAAACCTCCGAAGGTGATTCGTTTCACACGGCTTGAGGTACCCTTTACGTACCTTGCCGCCCCCAAAAAAGCCCGTTGACGCTGAAAATGCCGTCTGAGGCAATCAGCAATCTCTCTCAAAAAAAAACAATTTCTTGCATTCGCACCCTCTCACCTATTCGTTCGCTTTAATTCCTTTATAATGTGTTTTAATTCAGCATAATGGGCGCCCTCTGTAAGTGCTGCCGGCTTGTATGCTTCCTCCAACACGGAGCCACAACATAACGAGACTGCAGAAGGTAAGCTTCACGCAAACGCGCTCGACCAACGCACGCATAGACAACCTCTCACGGACGCGGAATCTCGCAACCGCTTTTTTTATTTTTTTTATTGGCTCGTTATAGTGACCACATCCTACCTTATGGTAAGCAGCCGATGCAGTCCAAAATAATGAGAGCGCTCCCTACCGTGGAACAAGCACAGTAACAAGCGTACCTATTCACGACGACCTGCATAAATGCCGTTTCACGCCCCGCTTAAAAGACCCGGGACTATAAGAGCTGGGAAACACATGCGCCGGCAAAGAATTCCAAAGCCGAATGGTCTTACAGAGGAACCAAATATTTTCGAGTACCAAAAAATTTGGCAAAAATTTGGGCTGCGCTCAGACTGTTCCTAGCTGTTGCCAGATTCCGTGTCTGTGAGAGAATGACTGTTCCAGCTGTTGCCGTATTCCGTGTCTGTGAGAGAATTACTGTTCCTAGCTGTTCCCAGATTCCGTGTCTGTGAGAGAATGACTGTTCCTAGCTGTTGCCAGATTCCGTGTCTGTGAGAGCATGACTGTGCCTAGCTGTTGCCAGATTCCGTGTCTGTGAGAGAATGACTGTTCCTAGCTGTTGCCAGATTCCGTGTCTGCGAGAAAATGACTGTTCCTAGCTGTTGCCAGATTCCGTGTCTGTGAGAGAATGACTGTTCCTAGCTGTTGCCAGATTCCGTGTCTGTGAAAGAATGACTGTTCCTAGCTGTTCCCAGATTCTGTGTCTGTGAGAGAATGACTGTTCCTAGCTGTTTCCAGATTCCGTGTCTGCGAGAAAATGACTGTTCCTAGCTGTTGCCAGATTCCGTGTCTGTGAGAGCATGACTGTTCCTAGCTGTTCCCAGATTCCGTGTCTGTGAGAGAATGACTGTTCCTAGCTGTTTCCAGATTCCGTGTCTGTGAGAGAATGACTGTTCCTAGCTGTTCCCAGATTCCGTGTCTGTGAGAGAATGACTGTTCCTAGCTGTTCCCAGATTCCGTGTCTGTGAGAGAATGACTGTTCCTAGCTGTTCCCAGATTCTGTGTCTGTGAGAGAATAACTGTTCCTAACTGTTCCCAGATTCCGTGTCTGTGAGAGCATGACTGTGCCTAGCTGTTCCCAGATTCCGTGTGTGAGAGAATGACTGTTCCTAGCTGTTGACAGATTCCGTGTCTGTGAGAGAATGACTGTTCCTAGCTGTTGACAGATTCCGTGTCTGTGAGAGAACCTCGCAACAGCTGGGCTCGGGGCTGTTCCTAGAATCAGCTAGCTATTTCCAGATTCGTCTATGTGTGCCTTGCTCGAGAGCGCTTTGTATTAAGCTTACTTTCTGGGGTCTCCTTATTTGTAATAGCTCTCCAGGAGATTGCCAGCAGGCTCTCTAGCTAATTTATTTAGGCGGGAGCTCGTACGCTTTACGAACACTTGAGACAATTTGCTAATTGGTTGTAACGCTCGTGCGATGGAGGCGGAATGAACTGTGTTTTTCCCTGGTAACTGTACTATTTGTTAGTTTATTCGAAAATTGGGTGAAGTTAAGATGAGTTAGTGGAAGTGAGATAGTATAGGGTTTGGTTTTATTATCTATTTTTCGTGCAATATTACGAATACGAAAGAACGTAAGAAGTAGATTAGAAAACATTATTTGAGAATATAAGATTTTTTATGTGATCTGACGATCAAATAAAATTTTTGTTAGTTTTTAGGTACCTACTAGCGAAGCATTCACTGTTGAAAAAATTGAAATTTTTTTATTAGTAACTAGCTGTTGCTCGCGACTTCGTCCGCGTGAGCTAAAGGCTGTAGTCTGTACAGTTAAATTTTTATGTGGGTATCTATTTAAGCTTATTAGGGTATAATAAAATTATATGCATCGGAAATTTAGAAAATTGACATTGTATTTACCGACATACGTACATCTACTCACTCTTAATATCCTTTCAGCTGGGAATGCTGAGATAGACAAAGACAATCGATCTCCATTTAGTGTGGTTCTGGCATACTTCCTGTGCCTTCTTTACGTCCATCATTATTTTCATACATTATCTCTTATTCTTTCGACTATCATCTCTGCCATGTACATACATATATTCAGTTTGAAGCACAGAATCGTCCCGTTCATACAGATTCTCACTCAGTTTCCCGTTTCAATTATCCCTCCACATACATTCAGTATACAACACCGTTTCTCGGTGGGTTGCGCGTATTTGCTACGTCATACAAACCTGAAATGGGTTTACTGACGCTCAATTATATGTAATAAAATTGGTATTTTACAGCTCAGGTACTCGTCCGGAGTCGTCCTAGGCACTGGTGTATCTTAGCTAAGATGTGTCTACTGTTATACTGTTCAACCACGGACTTCAAAATTTTTTTTGCCTTGTCCACCGAAGCTGGATATCGAGTAGCAGGTAGCGGTCCAGGATTATTGGTTGTCGGCCAGAAGGCACAAAAAACTATTTACCAACTATGTTCTTATTCGTAGATACAAAATATCAATAAATTGAGAACTGTAATAAATTATATTATTGTCTATTAGGTAATACAGTATAGTATTTTATGTTACATACTTGCGATAAATTTGAACTTCTTCGTGGCATCTTGTTAGGTAGGTAGCTTTTTAGAGGTAGATCACAGGACACAGAAAAAAGTTACCTCTAAAAAAAAAATCTGAAGTTCGTGCCTCTAATACAGCTGTACCCTGCAAATTTAAACATTTTTGCAACTCTGATACCAGAGGTAGCCATCGTCTTATGCGATAGAAGAATGGAAAAACCATTTTTCTGTAATCTAGAAGTATGTACAAAATTCATTCTTTATAGGTTTTATGATATTAAAATTGTCATGATACTTACTTACTTATATTGTATCATTGAACACAGATTTATCCTATAAACATGTTAAGAAACCAAAGTAAGAAACCGTTTACATGTAAAATAAGTACTGAAATAAGTGTTTAACTTACCTGCATCAAATGTTTCATAAAACTTTTACACAATGAATAAATCTTATTTGAAAATTAATAAGAACTGCATAAGTACTGAAATATTTAACGTACCTGCATAAAATGTTTTAAAAAACTTTTACACAATGAATAATTAATATAATTTGAAAATTGATAACAAAATAAAAATAGGTACTTAATGCATTGCAAAACATCAAAATTTCCTTCTGTTCGTTTCAAAGAGCGCTAATTTTTTTTTAAATTTTCCTGTTCTCGCGTTTTTTCACCAAATAGATTTAAAAAAATAACATTAAGCATTTTGAGCAACGACCCAAAGGTTTATACAGCCAAGCTATGTAATTCAAGATATCTTCTATGTGCAATATTTAAAAAAATAGAGACATGATTTTGGGCAATGATACAAAGTTTTATACAACCAAATTTAGATAGATAGATAGATAATACTTTTATTGCAACACTATAAAACATAAACATGAACAAAAGAAAAAAAAATTACAAAGTTACAATTTGGCGGTCTTATCGCTTTCAAGCGATTTCTTCCAGACAACCAGTCGGATGGAGAGAGCTAATAAACTGTAAGATCAGAGGTGAAACTATGAAAACATGCTAGAATAATGTGTATTTTATAAATGAAGCAAAATAATAATAATAATGGTAATGATAATAATGATAAACATATATACATAATATATAAATACCTCATATCTTTGGGGGAGGCCTTCGTCCAGCAGTAGACGTCTTTTGGCTGAGATGATGATGATGATGATGATGATATAAATACCTTAAGTATATATAAATAAACCTACTTAAACATAATAGTAGTCTCAGGTAGGAAAGTAGCGGATATGGCAGTTTTGCAGCAGGACAGGGTTAATCGGAAAGGTAAAATTTTTTCACGAGCTCTTTAAATAAGTGAATAGATTTCGCACGCCTGATCGCAACTGGAAGCGAATTCCAGAGATGGACAGCTTGGACGGTAAAAGAATAATCATAAAAGGTGGTGCTGTGTGGGGGGGTTTTAAGGCTTAAGTTTTCTGATGACCGTAATGAGCGCGAACCTGAACAATTAAGATAACTGAAACGTTCCTTAAGATAAGAAGGATAGGTGGGATTAAACAATATGTTATAAAGGAGGGACAGTATATGAGCATTCCGGCGAAGACGAATAGGAAGCCACTTGAGTTTTAAGCGATACTCAGAAACATGGTCATATTTGCGCAAGCCGAATATGAACCGAATACAAACATTTTGAAGACGCTCAAGTTTATTTAGCTGGTCCTCTGTGAGATCAAGATAGCAGGCGTCAGCATAATCTAGAACTGGAAGCAGCAGAGATTGCGCTAGCGCAATTTTAGTGGCAATTTTAGTCGCAAATTTAATGAGTAGGTAACATTTCTATGCATAACTAAAAAAAAAGACATTATTTTGGGCAACGATACAGAGCTTTATACCGCCAAATATAAGTAATGTTTTAACTTTTAACATTTCTGTGTATTAGAAAACTGCAATATGCGCCGCGCGCAGGCGCGACTAAATAGCCATATTATTATTGGTTATTTTGGAAAATGAAACAAAAGGTGTACCTATGTACAGCCAAGTTTAATGATGTGCGTGATTTCGAGCTTGTTTTTATTTTCCGTCGCTTTACTACTGCGGTGCTAATGTTCGCTTAGGTGCCTCACAGATTTATAAAGGGTAGGTAACCTTAGAGAGTAACAAAACTTTTCTAAAATAATAACTCAACGAACGTATCTAACAGTTGGTCGCGTAAATACGTATATCAAAATTTGTTTAACATTTTTCGATTTGTATGTTATTCTCCGAAATTTTCTAAGCATTTTGGTGATAACCGCATCAAAATCGGTATTCTCATGGCAACAATTATCAATGACAGGCTCAAAAGGGTAAAGAACCCAGAGCCGTAAAACACGATAGCAATAGAGAGCCAGAGCCTCAAATGCCAGAGCCGTAAAACCTGAGCGTAAAACTCATTAAAAAAAATTCCCCTATGTTACATAATAAACAACAGTTGCCAAGCAACCAAGGATTAAATCCCGGTTTAGACCAAATCAAAATTTAACAATTTTCGAGTATTTATGTAGCCTATGTTATTCTCCGGAATTTTCTTAGCATTTCGGTAAAACCGGATCAAAATCCGTTCAGTAGTTCTCGAGTTTATCGTGTTCAAACAAACAAATAAACAAACAAACAAACAATTTCTTTTTAAACTATTCTATCGTGTTCCGTAAGTGATTTTAAAGTATTTTTTTTATATCTTGCAATTACAGATTTTTTTATCCCTACGTTCTTATTATACAGGGTGTCTCATTTAAATCGGTCAGTATGGGAAAGTCTGAAACTATAAGACATACGAAGATCTGTTCTTAGGAACCATGTCATAATAAGAAGAAAAACTGCATTCATACATTTAAAAAGAACCTGTACTCAGCTCGGGAATCGAACCCGGTTGTTTTGAATCAAATAAACTTACACTATTTCTATTTAGATATCGATTGTGTAGGTCTTAAGCAGTAAATTGCTCTTTGAAACATAATGTCTAAAATGAATAAAATGCATTGTTTTCACATACTTTTATTTATTTTAGAAGGTGTTCGAAGTGACCACCGTTTTTTTCAATACAATATTCAACACGTTTAGGTAACGATCTTACAATTACAAAACCAGCAAAGAGGTACAAACAACCATAGAGACAATTTTACATGCCTAAACTTGTTGAATGTAACGGTGGTCACTTCGAACACCTACTAAAATAAATTAAAGTACGTGAAAACAATGCATTTTATTCATTTTAGAGATCATGTTTCAAAGAGCCATTTACTGTTTAAGACCTACACAATCGATATCTAAATAGAAATAGTATAAGTTTATTTTTTCAAAACAACCGGGTTCGGTTCCCGAGCTGAGTACAGGTTTTTTTAAAATGTATGAATGCAGTTTTTCTTCTTATTAAAATCGATGACATGGTTCCTAAGGACAGATCTTCGTGTCTTATGGTTTCAGACTTTCCCATACTGACCGATTTAAATGAGACACCCTGGATGTTTCGAGTATTTCATCATCATCATCTCAGCCAAAAGACGTCCACTGCTGGACAAAGGCCTCCCCCAAGGATATGAGGGGTATATGCCGTAATCGCCACGCTTGGCAGGCGGGTTGGCGATCGCAGTAGGTTGAGGGTAACCTCGGAGAGATGCTGCTGCCCATCCTCTGGAATAGTATTCCTCGAGTATTTATGTAGCCTATATTATTCTCCGGATTTTTCTTAGCATTTTGGTAAAAACCGGATCAAAATCCGTTCAGTAGTTCTCGAGTTTATCGCCTTCAAACAAACAAACAAACAAACAAACAATTTTTATATCTTGCAATTACAGATTTTTTTATCCCTACGTTCTTATTATATGTATAGATTAAAATATTTTGGATTACGACTAAAATATGGATTACTAATGTTTGGTCAAAAAACGGTTCCCAAAATATCAGATCGCAAACTATTTTACGCAAATTTTCATTTGGCAAAAAAAAACATTTGTCAAAACAACTTAATGCAAATTTTTTGTTAGCAAATCTCTTTTTTGGCTTATTATTGTTTAACAAATAATGTTTCATTTAACTAAATATTATTTCATCAAATGTTTCATTTAGCACAAATTTAAGACTACGCTGCCTTATCTAAGCATAGTTTTCAATTAAAGACAGCCACGGCATGCGTTGTGGACTTATTAAATCCTACTAATATTATAAACGCGAAAGTTTGTAAGTATGAATGGATGTTTGTTACCCTTTCACGTAAAAACTACTGAATGGATTTGGATGAAATTCGGCATACAGATAGTTTATAACCTGGAATAACACATAGATTAGTTTTTATCCCGATATTCCCACGGGAACGGGAACCACGCGGGTGAAACCGCGAGCGGCCGCTAGTCATTAATAAAACTAATCTAATTAATCTAAAATCTAATAAAACTGACAATATTTGTCTTGTAACAACGACTTTTGGATAACCTCTGTTATCCAAAGTCTCGGGTCTGGGGTCTCGGTAGCTCAGCGGTCAGAGCACTGGACCGATTATCCAAAGGTCGTGGGTTCGATTCCCACTCGAGCTGCCTGAGGCTGGCTGATTTTTTCTAGTATAATAATATCTTGAAACTATATAGCTTTGTGAATGCAAAATTCTAAATAATAAAAAACGAGCGAGCCTTACGTAGTCGCATAATATGATACGTAACATTTGACATCTCGCTTTAGTAATAAGCAATTTTAACATTGTATTCTGAAAAAAATGGGTCAGGTATCACATCATTATATAACTACAAAATAAATGCAGTAAATACTCAGACATTTGACATATCAAAATTACCTTTGATAGTCAAAAGACACAATATGTCACATATAATAATAATATGTCATGTTCGATCGATTTAAAATTTACAAAATGGCGCGCGCTTCCCCGACTTCCTGTCACACTGTTACACCTACTTCCGTCACATTTCACGAAATCACTCCCGTGAATTGTATAATAGAAGGCGAGCGTACACATCAAAAATGTATGCATAAATTAGACAGTATGAATATTACTATGTAATAATTCATTATTACCGATGGTTATAAACCTCCAAGTGTTCATGAACATTAGTATTATCTATCACAAAGGATTATAATGGCATTGGTAAATGAAACAATATAGTTGAGCATCGCTTTTCAAATTCTCAAGAAGATTTTCCGAGGTGTCAGTTATTCACTCACTCATCTATACTGAAACCCTCGGGATTTGTAGGGAATGTCGTGGGAATATCAATCTTTAATATGGGTTCATATTCATACCCTTCACCAAAAAATCACATTTTACAAAATTACGATCTTGGGAGTCGGAACAGTAGTACTTACAACATTAAGAGGAGTGGTTTGTCATAAAAAGAAGGACAAATGCTAGACGATAAGGCCACAGCTGCGTTCAAAGTTCGCAGATTGCGGAGAAACGGAAAAAGCTGAGATAATGTTTCATAAGATGTAGTACCTACTTTTTAAGAGTTTGAACGCCTTGTTACTGATTTATACCTATTATTTTTGTTGCTAATTGGTTTTCTTTGTTGGGTAACTTAATAAAAAGGTATTAAATGCTTACCTACATATACATCAATAACAGGTTCACTGTTCAAAAAATAAAACAATTATCAATTGTTTAAATACTATGGGCTGCGGGACTGTGAACCGATTAAAAATACATGAAATAGGTAACTAAAAGGATAGTGTGTTGATATTTTTGATTAAACATAACATAACACACGGTAGCCTAATTGCTAGACACCAGGCCTCGGATTGCCAGAAGGTACGAGATTGCAATAAAGCCCCAGCCTTAATGCAATCTATACTTATCTATACTTATCTATACTTAATAGTTTCATTTTCATCATCTATATTATCTATATTATTATTATAAAGCTGAAGAGTTTGTTTGTTTGAACGCGCTAATCTCAGGAACTACTGGTTCGAATTGAAAAATTCTTTTTGTGTTGGATAGTCCATTTATCGAGGAAGGCTTTAGGCTATATAACATCACGCTGCGACTAATAGGAGCGAAGCATCAGTGAAAAATGTTGCAAAAACGGGAACAAGAGCCTAAAAAATTAAAAATGCTGCCAAAAGTCACTATTCCACGCGGACGAAGTCGCGAGCACAGCTAGTTTCATCAATAAAAAGCTGAAGAGTTTGTTTGTTTGTTTGGTTGAACGCGCTAATCAGGAACTACTGGTTCGAATTGAAACATTATTTTTGTGTTGAGTTAATTTAATTGTTGGATAGTCCATTTATTGAGGAGCCTTGGCTATATTACATCACGCTATGACTAATAGGAGTGGAGCAGCAATGAAAAATGTTGCAAAAACGGGAAAATAATTTTTTTTAGAGCTAATTAACGCTGGTAAAACCGCGGGGCACAGCTATCTCTATATCAATAGAAATGTATATAGTGAAAAAATTAAATGCCTACACGATCCAGTCAGGAATCGAACCTGGGTCTTCCGGAATCCGGGCGGCTGCACTGACCATTATGCTACCGGGAAGCCTCGATTCCTGGCTGGGTCGGGTAGGCATTTAATTTTTTAGCCTTCCCGGTAGCACAATGGTCAATGCAGCCGCCCGGATTGCGGAAGACCCAGGTTCGATTCCTGGCTGGGTCTGGTAGGCATTTAATTTTTCCACTGTATTTTATAAATATTTAATTCAGCTTCAGTAAAAATTTATATAAAGCTACTGAAAATGTCTCCAACAGCGCCGTACTAGCTCAAAATGGTTTATGTTTTTCCTTTAATTAATAGAAAAGTCGCTTTTAACAATGCCAATGTCATTGCTCCATTGCTGTCATTGTTCTGGTATCATGATTTTCCAGTACAAAGGATTTCAATGGTAATCTCGAGCTAAGAAAATACTCTGCTCTTGTTACAAAGGCACTTCTCGGGAAAAGCTGTAATGAAAATGCGAAATGCTCTGTACAGCATCTTAAAGCATACAAAATACTCGCAAATTTCAATATTTAATCAAATATAAGGCCGGACTGGCGAGAGGTGGCTGAGGACAGAGCAGAGTGGCGAAATCTCGCGTCGGAGGCCAAGATCCACTTCGGGTCCCTGAGCCAGCGCAGTAAGTAAGTAAATATAAGGCACTTCTTGAAAACTATTTTATACATACCTACAAGCTATGATAGAGAAGGCACGGACACAATATTTTTATTGGGTCACCCATCTATTGACCCGTCATTGCGAAAGTTGCATAACCTGCAAGATCGAACGAACGCGCTAGTCTATGCGCCATCGAATATCATCGATATTAGGCAAATAAAGTTCCTTACATACTAAAATTTTTAAAATATTACTTTGCGAATAACGCAGTTGATTACAAACAAAATCATTAAGCCTCTGTATTTTTTTGATGTAGGTCATGAAGTATATGTAGAATACATACATATATACTTAGTAGCTATTTAAGACTGTTTGTTGTACATTTGTATCCCATGGAATCGAATGTTAGTTTACTTGACGTTATAAATCGCGATTTGTAAACCGCACAACTCCTAAACTGACTGCGTAAATACGAATAGTCGTCGTAGGTAAAGAAACTATAAGTCTGTGTAATAAATATGTTTACTTACCCAGCTTGCATCAACACTGGAGTAGAGCTCTTCCGCTAATGACTTAAACTAATAATAACTCGACAACAGCGAGAGTAAGAGGCTCCAGACAGGGCCGTCACTAGGGCTAATAACGGGCCCCGTTAAAGAGCAACCTGGGCCTCGATTTTTAAAGCGTTTATCTAAAAGCGTTCACAATCTGGGCTTTATTGGCCTGATTTTGTTATTGGTACTATGGGGAAATCAGGCAATCGGGAGAATAGTCTTTGTACACACGGCGGCAGATCAACCTACCCAAAACTGTCAAATTCCTACAATAAATTTTGAACTTTATTGTTTGGTTATAAGGATCAATATTCATTGGAGGAATTTGACAGATTTGGGTAGGTTGGTCTGCCGCCGTATGTACAAGACATTACACGGTCGTAGCTTCCCACTCGAGTTTACTGGGACTGGTCAATCTTTTTGTTAGTACATTTTTTATCTTTTAAATATAGCATAATATCATCATCATCGCCAGCTCATCATGTCCCCATTGCTGGGGCACGAGTCTTCCCTACGGATGGATAGGGAGAACGGGCCATAAACCACCACGCGGGCCCAGTGCAAATGGTGGTTGTTAAAGACTGCTAATGCAGCCGGGGCCAAGTGAATGCAAAGTTCAAAATAATAAGAAGACTTACTCGTTAATACTTAACTTTACTTAAAAGGATTTTTTTCGAAAAAACTCAACAGTGGCTGTGTAACCGGGCTTATGAGTAGCGAGAAACTTAAGGCTTATGATTTAGATAGAAAAATCCGAGGATGACTTAAAAGGTTAGTCAGTGCAGCAGCATAAGCGCCTAGGCACATATGTTATGTGCCTGATAAAGCTCGCGTGTGAAAGTTTTCGTACTTCTTCAACGGGTGCGGTATTTTGGAGCTCATATTGTGAAAGAAAAGCCAATGTTTGTCACTATTTGCCACCATAAAAAAAAACTATACTTAATACTACACTGGGCCGCAAAAATTCCGGGTCGCTTATAAAAAGTGTCATAGTTTCTTAACTACACAACACAAACTAGTGAAACTGTAGTATGTTATAGATGACTGACTTATACATAAAAGAAAATACATCACACGTTTGTAAACTGTATAATTTTATTTAAGTACTAAAAAATACAAAAAAAGACACTTCTAACTTTTGACAACAAAAATACACAACACAGTTAATCTGCAAAATGAAAGCTTTTCTGTAAATTTAATATCTTGTATTTCCTCCACGAGTCCGTATCGCTTCATTAAGACGATGTGGCATGCTGTAAATCAAATTTCTAATACGGTTTTGGTCTATGTTTGACCATTCTTCTACTAGCGCACTTCTTAACTCACATAAGTTAGCTGCAGCTGGAGAGCGTTGTTTAGACTTAGAGCATCTCCCGAGCTCGTCCCATAAATGCTCTATGGGATTTAAGTCTGGGCTGCGAGCTAGCCACTCCATGCGGGTGATACCGACGTCTTGAATATACGCGTTGACCAAATGTGCTGTATGTGGTCGCGCATTATCGTCCATAAAAATGGAATTTGCGCCCATATTCACCAAGAAAGGACCAGCATGCTCATTTAAAATCTCCTCTACATATCTGGGAGCTGTCAGAGAACCGTTTTCTAAAATTACTAACTCCGTACGATCCTCTGAAGATATCCCAGCCCAAACCATTATTCATCCTCCACCGAATGGCACCTTTTCCTCAAAACACGCTTGACGATAACGTTCATTTGGTCGCCTATATACTCTCCGTCTCCCATCGTGTGCGAATAAACAAAATCTTGACTCATCGGAAAACATAACCCTGGACCAATCTTCATCTGTCCATCGGACGTGTTCTCGAGCAAACCGCAACCTGGCAACTCGATGTTCTCTGAGCAATTTAGGGCCATTTGCTGGCCTATAAGGCTTTATATCAGCTTCCCGAAGTCGCCGCCGGATCGTGTCAGAGCTTACATTGTTGTGGTGAATTTCTTGAAAGCTATTTCGGACCAGAACAGCCGTGAGATGTCGATTTCTTAACATAGTGCTCACGATGAATCGGTCTTCTCGTGTAGTTGTACACCTTGGCCTGCCATTCCCTGGTCTCCTGATGTTCATGACGGTCTTTTGAAATCGCTGGAGTACTCTTTGGACCGTGGATAAAGATACACCTACTGTTCTAGCAGTACTCCGCTGACTCCTTCCTTCTTGTACCATAGTGATAATTCGTGCACATTCTTCAGTAGATAACGACATGTTGGTGCATGGTTGATGCACAAAATACTGTGACCAGCCAAGAAAACTGTTTACGATGACAGCTCGGTTTGAAACAAAAGCGAGAAAATTTTCTATTCCAAAAATTTTAATTTTGATATTTAACAAAAATCGGAATTTCTTTTTTGAAGCTGTAACTTGTTCAAATGCAACCTCTTTTGATATGTATAATAAGCGTCACAAATCTGCCTATAACATATTATTTATACGAGGGATCTATGTAAACAACTTTGGGAGATATCGCGGTTTTTCTAAATGACCCGTTATTTTTGCTGTCCAGTGTATTTTATATTATACTAGCGGCCCTTCCTGGCTTCACACGGGTGAACATTTATTTTTTGATTAAGCCCATGTTACTCAGCGCTAATGTAGCATTCTAATGGTAAAATATTTTTTTAAATCGGTCCAGAAGTTTTTGAGTTTATTCGTTGCAAACATACAAAAATACAAAAAACCAAAGCTTTCCTCTTTATAATATTAGTATTATATGATAATATGATAGCTCTGTTACTCAATACGACCTCCAGTACAATTACTGGAGATGGCGTTGAACATATTCAAGCTTAACACTGATACACAATAAAGAAGAACACATACACAAAGAAGGTGGTTCAAAGTGCTAATATAAGAAATAAAAATAAGTAGTATAAGTGATTGTATTAAATAAGTTGTGTTGTGTTTTTGTAGACAAAAATGTAAATAAGAATAAGAAAAAATAAATTTCGAACTAGCAACGTTAGCTATAATTAAGTAAGAATAGCAATATAATAATAATTAATAAAAAAACACTGATACACTTACACTAATGGACGCAGTCTCGGAAATGTTGGACCCCAGCTACGGCCCTGCCCCAGCAACGTTGTAAATGAGATTAGCTATTACCTGTTCTGGAGGCTCCGTAAATGTGGAATTGCTAATTCCGGCATAGGTGGCTGAGTGCTGGAACTACTTCCAACAATTTGTTTTAAGCCTAATTACTTATTTGAAATGAAATTTACTACGAATCTACTCGCTGTTATTATTAGTATTACATAAATGCACACCCGTCTCCGTGTGTTTGTTTTTGTATGCACACGCACACACGCCTGCGCACACGCATACGCATTTGCACACGCACACGCACGTACTCACTCACGCCCACACATACACATATATGCAACCACTCACGCACATAGAAGTAGAATTGAAAAGCACAAATCAAATCAAATAATTTATTTGCACACTGTTACATAGAAAAGGATTACAAAAATTTTAACAAAAAAAAAAGTCTTCAAAATATTAGACTGATAAAATAGCACTAAAAATAAAAAATAATTGCGTAGTTTGGTTTGTTCAATTTACTTGCAGTTAACCTTTATTAAACTCAATCTTATATTCTTAAAAACTATGCGAATACTATAGGTACTAACTTCACATCTAACAGAATGCATATTATGAAAAACAAGCAAATACCAAATATTTACTTGCTATCCACTTAAAGAAACAAATAAAAACTATTAGTACTAATATTTGGTATTTTTGCTTGTTTGTCATAAATGTGTTCTGTTAGATGTGAAGTTAAGTATATGGCAGTCGCATAGTTTTTAAGAATATATTATAAGATTGAGTATAATAAAGGTTAATTGCAAGTAAATTGAACAAACTAAACTACGCAATTATTTTTCAATTTTTAGTTTTATCAGTCTTAATTTTTCAGAGTCGGTTAATTTTTTTGTTAAAATTGTTGTTTATTTCTTGCTTTTTAGTGGTTCGTTTCGATCTATTTGACAAAAGCGAATATGGGTAGACCTACTTAACGCGCTGCTCGTATGAGACAGCGCCGTTTAAATGAGACAAGCGAAGAAAACGAGAAACGCCTATCTCAAAGTAGCAAAATTCAAAAATAGAATTCCAGTGCCTGCCTTGCCTACATTTATGCATAATTGTCCCACTGCTGGGCAAAGGTTTCCACCATTGAAATCAAGTCATCGCTACAATTGATGGGTAATGGCTTAATTTGTTTCTTGAGAGTCGCAAAAAATATCGGTCGGTATCAGCGGATTTTTCTATATCGTCTACAAAGTATTGGAAACTTCCACACTGGCATTGGATATCATGGCCGCTACCCTGGAACTTAGATGAGCACAAGTTGGAGTTTAGTTGCTTTAAGTTGCTGGCGCAGTTCTCAAGTTCTTTATGTATTTACCGTCACTTTGTGTCGCTTTAAACATCTTTAGTTCGAAGTTGTTAAAGCATGAGTTATGTGTTATTGATACAAGTCTGCTTGTTCAATATTTGTCGCCATCTTCTTATTAAATCAAGTCAAATAGTTTCTGGGTAAGTTAGTGTAATAGGCTTCCTTCCTTCTTTTTTTAGAATAAAATGTTGCCTATAATAGTAATATACTTATTTAGTCATTCAGATAACATAAGAACTATTAAGAACTTTTTTATTAGGTCCTTACCTATGAAATTTACGTGGCAGGATCTTGATTTTTTCCCAACAATTACAAAACATATGAAAGTGATATTTGATGACATGATTTTTCATATAGCTTGACTTCATTTTGCTAGTTGCAGAAACACGATTTGTTAACTTTATAACAGAGAAAAGAATATCAAAAGTAACCTGTTTTAAAACATAGATTTGCATTTTACAGGCAATTTAAGCATCTAAATTTTCTTAGTAGATTAGTCTTAACACACACTTCAATATGCTAGTTCATTTTTTTAAACTTATTTGTAGTTTTAATTGAAAGAAAAAAAACAGGTTTTCTTATGGTACGGGGCGCAAAGGCTCCGTATTAGATTAATTGTTTAACGATGCGTCGCCTTAACTTAAGTATTGGCTGTAACCACAATGTAAAACCTCCTTCTTACAAAAAATAATTGAAATAAAGCTGCCCACAAAAAGCCTGTCAGTAAATTATACAGCAATCAGTTTCCCATTTGTCTTGTGCGTATTAATTCGTTTACCGACTGCGGCCGGCCGTCGGAATACAGATTTGATTAAGTGATAGCATAGTAAACATATACCAGTGAAGTCTTGTTCATATGTCTAAGTGGGGCCTACTGAGGTTCCCATATCTCAGTAGCACTTTGATATATACTCGTATTATACATATAATTAGAAGTTCACATAATAGTTTTCTGAAGATTTGCGATACAACCAAAAGAACATGTTTCATTTCACCATTCCTTGGTCTGTTGGTGGAATAATATGGAAGAATTGTATGTTGTAACTACATTTTTTTTTTAAATTTATTTTGGCACAAAACAATTATTACATACAATAGTTGTATAATTAGAGTAGTACTGGTATAGACAAAAGAGTGCCGACAATAAGTTATAAATAGTTGACACAGGGCGCACGTATTATAATCGTAGGTATGTCTATACGTATATATATAATATACATATATATATATTATTATATTACATATATATATATAATATAATAATATATATATATATATATATATATATATATATATATATATATATATGTTATAATAATAAACATATTTATAATAAATTACGTCTTTAACGGTTGTTAAATACAGGCAAAAGTGTTCTTTCGACTGTAAAGGCAACTTCACAGTGACGTAATAGGTAAGCTGGCTTGCAGCGTAAATCACCAGTACCTACTAGAATAATCTTTTGGGGTCTCGGTAGCACAGCGGTTAGAGCATTGGGTCGGTAATCCTAGGGTCGTGGGTTCGATTCCCACTCAAACTTACTGAGACGGGTGGGTTTTTTCTAATAAAATTGTATGTTGTATTATGGCCATAGATCGGATTAGGTAGAGTTTTTGACATACCTTTGTAAAGTTAGCATATCGTGGATAATCTTAAGCAAACTTAGTTTTTTCCAAAATTTTGATAAAACAAAGTATAAGATTTTTGAAAATAATCTCCAATAACGATCACCTAAACCACACCTTGATAGTCTGACGTGCAAAAGAGTTAAAAGTGTATTTTCTCTTATTATTTTATCGGGTTATCCATACTATTTATAACGTTATGACGCAATTCACAGAAAAAACTCTACATATTCCGATCTATGATTATGGCAGTTATAGATTAGAAGTAAGTCCACACAAAAATCTCGGGTTTATTTATTTATTATTTGGACAGTCAACAAAAACATGTACTAGCAAAATCAATGATACTGTTACAAACATAAGCCTTATCTAAGCATAGTTTTCAGTTAAAGACAGCCACGGCATGCGTTGTGGACTTATTAAATCATTAATCTAGCTAATCTAATTATTCTAAAACCTAATAAAATATTAATTACAGTGAAACTATAGATAGGTACTAAAGATACTAAAGGGGGTTCACGTGACGACCAATAACTTTGACATTTTCCTTGTATTTCCATTGATGGGAAAAATGTCCAAATCTTTTCAATATTTCAAATCGGTTCAAAAAAAAAATATGTTTGGTGGTTTTAGACACCGTGTCGCCTCCTCCTTGCCAACAGACTTATTCCTATCACTATTTATTATACTAACAAATTAATTGAATTAGGTTTAAAAAAATCTTTTGTTCATCTATCAAAATGTTTAATTATACTTTAGTATTTAAGTTTATGTAATACTGTGCAATAATCTACTGCTTAATTTTTTTAAGTAATCAATATGATTTTGTGTTAGATATTCTTATTTGTTCAATACCTACTTATCTCCAGATATTTGCTTCATCACTTCTCGAAATCTAATAATGTACATAACCCGTACAGTGATCTTTACATGACGGAAAAACTTTGGAGGTAATCCACTTTGAGCACCCGCCTAAATAGCACCTGCACAAATAGCACCTGGCCTAGTCCACATTTAGCACCTATTGATAAATATTGGCAAAAATTTGGCAGGTGCTATTAGTGGATTCAATGAGGGTATCTACCCTTTCTTATGTACAGACATCAATCTAATCAAAGCTGTCAAATGTCCTCAATAATCATTCAATATAGTATTTTTTTTTATATTAACGGGTAAGCACAGTGCCTTGATCTCACCTGATGTTAGGTGATGATAAGGCCAATGGTGAAAGCGCACTTCACCCGGGATCTTCAACTAGTGAGGCACTGGTTGTCTTATCTTTAGCTGCCGGAACACAACAATACTACAAACATTGATGTCATGGCAACATAATATTTAGATAAGATGACGGTAGCTAACCAGGCGGACAAACAAGCCCTACCACCAACCAAACCGAGTACACAAACATGTACCCCCAGGTGGGAATCGAACCCGGGACCTCTGGGTCTAAACCGGTGGTCTTAACCACTAGACCACAGAGGCTGTACTATTAACTTAAATTATGTCAAACACTGACAAACAACTTGTTAGCCTGTTTTATTTAATTTTTCCATTGCCATGGATACAAACTGTTTATTAAAATAGTAACGATGGAATTTTGGCCACTGGGCGACTACTAGTATATCTACCCTACCTATAAACTCTATCTACTCTTACTTAAATACTGTTATCTTATGCTTTAAGCCTTAATCGATGATTATAACTTCCGAAGTTTTATTATGTTAATGTAAACTTGTTGGTGATCTAATAAAGAAATAGGTGTGACTCTTACACCAAACTTGCAAAAACTTACGCTATGTCTTGCTAATACCAGTTTGTTGCCTTGTTCCACTATCTCTGTCCTTATCTAGCAGCAGTAACTATATGTATCTTTCTCTGTTGCAGGTAATCCAATCTGCCAACTCGTATATGCTATTTCCTGTACGATCGAACGGTAAATTAATATTACCTCCATCCTTTGATATGGCGAATGAAATATGCTCGTGTAAGTGACTCGTTTGCTCAGAGCTAAGTGGATGTTCAAGGTACAAGTATGAGGCGGGCCGCAGACTGCAACCGCAGGCCGCACTGCGGCACTGCGTTGCGGTTAACCGCACTGCGGCCTGCGGTCGTGGTCGCCTATATTCCAAACGTGTAACACAATACATGTAACAATGACTCAGTCACTCCCGCACCTTGGGCTTGTACGCGTTGTACGTATGAACTCTGAGGTTCGCTACACAACTGGTGATGCGGTCTGCGGTCGCTGCGCGCCGCAACTGCAGGCTTCGCGCCGCGGCTGCACGCCGCACTGTCGCCACGCTTGGAATCACTTTTTTAAAGATTCATAGAAACCAGTAGTGTCGCTTGCAGTCTGCGGTTGCAGTTTGCGGCCTGCGGTCGGTCTCGGACTTGTACCTTTAAGAAGAAACTTCTAAAGTGTATTTTAGCTAAACCACAAAACCTCGCAAGATCTTTCGAAAAAAGCAACATTCGTAATGGTAATTTTTGAGATATGCTAGATAGTCAGGGGTGTTGGCTTAAAATGATAGTCGTTAAAATAACACTTACTCGCACTGGGTCAGCGTGTTGTTTACGGCCATTCTCCCCATCATCACATCACCAGATCATGTTATGTCTCCACTGCTGGGGCACGAGCCTTCCCTATGGATGATGGGAGAACGGGCCCAGTGCGGATTGGTGGTTGTTAACGACTGCTAATGCAGCCGGGAGCCACCGCTTTACGTGTCTTCAAAGCACAGAAGAAGCTCGAGATGATAAATTTTTGGTCACCCATCCGATGACCATGACCAATCGAGCTCCCTATTTGCAATATTTATAATCCTCTTAACACCAGCAGTGCACTAAAACTATTTGTGTTATTTTAACCAGATGATAAGTTATTTATTTGTATACCTATTAACCAACAGCCGCGATGTAATGGTTATATAGCATCAAAGTGGACGAAGTCGCTCGCGGTCGCTAGTATACATTTATACATATACTATAATTCTAGAAGCACTTTGCGAGGTGCCCAGGTGGCTATACGTGTCAGTGTTACCCTAATGCGGCCCGTGCCGACATACGCAGCATTTGTCAGGCAGCCGGGAAATAGATGGCGGTATCTTTTGTTTTAACCCTTGTTGAAACAAAATGTCGTTGAAATGAATCTAATAGTAAAATATTATATAATAATGTAATAGTAATTAAAACAAATCTTGTTAAAACAAATCAGTAAGTGCCTGTGAAGGCTTATATTGAATAAATGATTGACTTTAAACGGAAAGGCCGCTATTGCAATTTCATTTCTCGTTACTTTATTTAAAGGGAGTACTGTACGTGTAACTTTAGAGCGTTTACAAAAAAAAACATATCTAGTAATTAGAGATTGAAAATCAAATTATGCTCAACAAACTATTTGAATGAAGTAATTAAGCATTATTGTTAGTTATTATTTATTAGTTAAATAAGAGGCCACTTTTAACTAAAACGCCGTATTTAACGAAACCATAACATGTCAGATGTGGTTATCATTAGGTGACGTAAAAATGCTAAATTACTTCATTCAAATAGTTTGTTGAGCATAATTTGATTTTCTATCTCTAATTACTAGATATGTTTCTTTATCTACACTAATGTTGTAACATTCTACTTATGTTTCCAATACTTGACTTATAATTACTACAGTTATAGCGCAGACAACAAAACACTCAATTTAAGCAATTTCACACGATGCTATAATATCCACATCGATATCGTAAAATCTCATTATAACATCAATAAAACGCGACCAATTAACCTGGCGAGCCTTATGTCAAAATCCTCATACAAGTTGTATAAAATTTTGATATTAGGCTGGCTTTTGAAAACAGTTGGGTTATACGTGAAAACTTCGTCGAAACTACTAAACTTACATACACAAAACTCTTTGGTAAGATCTTGTGCCAAATAAATAAAAAAGAACAGCGCGCGCACGCTCCTGATAGGCCCTGCGCGCGCAGCTGCGCTCTCATTGGTTAGATTTTAATGGCGGCAAGTTCACTATGACAATACACGTACGCGTGAATTTAATGTTTCGCAATGTGTTTTGTTTTTAAAATACAAATTAAAAGTTAAAAATGGACAGCGACGATGATATTTGTACGCCTCGGGATATTCTAGAATTGGCAACAAAAGTAACTCACAATCTTTTGCCAGAAAAATCTAGAAAATTATATGAAAAAGAATATAATAACTTTTTGGCATGGAAGATCGAAAAGAATCTACATCATTTTCTGAAAATGTCATTCTTGTGTATCTCAAAGACCTCTCCGACAAATTCAAGCCATCTTCTATGTGGGCTAAATATTCTACGCTCAAGTCCACACTGAGTATCTACAACAATATTGATATCACGAAGTATTCAAAAGTCATAGCGTTCCTGAAACGCAGTTCAGAAGGACACAAGGAAAAAAATTCCTTGACGTTTACATCAGGTCAAATAAAGATGTTCCTGAAAGATTCACCAGATATTTTGTATCTTTTTGAAAAGGTAAGTGTATTTTAGTTCTGTTATTTAATCTACCTAGTACTTACGTACTACACACGCAAGTTATCTAGACACTCCGTTTAAGCGCTTTGTGTATAAATTAGGTAGTAGGTACCTACACTTTACTACTTCATAAATCATAGTTTTTGCCTTGGCTATGTACCTCAAGCTTATTATATCGTTTATTGTTACAGGTTGCACTAATCTTCGGCATAATGGGGGTATGCCGAAGGCAAGAGCTATACAACATCCAGTTCGATGAAGTCTCTAACATAGACGACAGTACAATCATGGTGAAAGTTTCGAAAACAAAAACGAAAATAGATCGTTCTTTCGTTGTGACGGGCAACTGCTATGCCGTATGTAAAAAATATGAAATATGGAACTTCGACCCACCCCCTGTCGAAACCCTGCCTTTTTCTTGAGCTATAGATCGGGGAAGTGCGTCGATCAAAGAACTGGTATTAATAAATTTGGTGCTCTGGGAAAAACTATCGCAAGTTTTTTGAATCTGCCTAACCCAGCGTTGTACACGGGGCATTGCTTCCGGCGCACCTCGGCGACCCTTCTCATAGATAGCGGTGATGATTTGACCGCACTGAAACGACACGGGGGGTGGAAGTCTTCTACTGTGGCTGAAAGCTACATTGATGAGTCTTTAATGAATAAAATTCAAGTCTCAAATACGATCTTGAACAGAATAGAAAACAAGACGAATGAAGTAATTATAAATATTCCAACTCCGTCTACGAGCTCTACTGCTTGCCCCGCTACAGCTGCTGGATCAATAAATAACATTAACTTTCAAAATTGTACCATCCAAAATTTGAACAATTATTATAAATAAACTATTGTCAGCTTTTACTCTTGTTGTTTGACTAATTGCATTAGTGAAGATAAAGTAGTGTATGCAACTGCATATAACACGGGTATTAAAACACTCGTTACTATTATGAAACTCGCTGCGCTCGTTTCATAAACTCACACTCGTGTTTTAATACCCTTCATTATATGACAGTTGCATAAACTACTATTTTCATTGGCGGTAGTGTTAAATATTGAAAAAAAATTTGGTGATTTTCAAATTAATAGTTAAATAAAAGCACAATTAGATATAATGCACTTGATCTTAATAAGTAAAAAAAATAATAATAATAAGCAAACATGATTTTGAGACGAGATTTTTTACGTGGACTTATCAATATCAGATATCTGCCAGCCTCTTTGTGGTTAAGTAAAGAAACAAAAAGGCATTAACAATATATAACTAATACACCCATATGTATCTTTCCATGTACAATAGATATGACGATGAAGTCGAAATAAAATCGTTGATATTTCATAAAGACTACTTTTCTTTAAATAATACTGTAATATTTTTTGGGTCGAAACAATTATAACAGAAAAGAAACATACTATCTTACTACATTAAAAAAAACAAAAGAAAAAACTAAATTAAAGACAACATAAAAACTATAAATAAAAAAGTCGTCCAGCTCATGGGAATGGTCCCAACAAAGAGATTTATGTCCCAAGAATGCTGGCAACATTACGTCTTTGGATAGCCAAGCTAATACGTTGGCAGAGGTAGCTGCCAGCCGTCTTGTCACCGGAGGCTTCAACAAGGCGAGCACTCGCCTCTTTAACAAGCTGTTTGGCCTCCGGCCTCCATGGACCCAATGTTTCCACCGCAAACAGAACAAATAAAAATATTGTATAAAATGGCAATATATGGAAAATCATAAAACCTTGTATACAGCTTATGAACCTGATAATAATATATGGCAAGTAGGTTCCTTAAATGGTGTAGAACTGTAGACATTCGTTAAAGAGTTATGAGCAGGCAAAGCAGTGTGAAGCAATTTTGCCTGTCTTATATATTTTCTCGATTCTCATAAATGTAACTTTTATTCGAATTATCGCTTTAATATTCCGAGCAGACCCGTTTGCATAGGAAGAGGGTATATGCGTATACGTAACCCGGACGGTAATCTCGATATATCACTGGAAGGTAGGGGAGGTGGAATGCTAATCTCATTACTTTTAAATGATATTCCAATTCAATCCAATGAATAAATGAATATACTTGATAGAACGTGGTATTGTGGTGTTATACTGTTCATATACAAGCATGTTTGATCGCCTCGGTGGTCAAGTAGCAAAGGGCTCTGCCCTATATGGATATGTGGAAGTCCTGGGTTTTTACTTTGAGGTCGGGCAAAGTGAGCTTTGGATGTTTCTATGTATAGCCCGGGTTTGTGTTAACCAGGCAAGCGTAGTGATTAAGTCCTCATATAAATTGTACTGAGCACCTGGTTTCTACGATGTCGCCAGCATACCCAGCAGTGTAACAGTATATAGGCTTTTTAGATGACTTTACAAATTTTTACATTGAACTAGTGGTCGCCCAGTGGTCGAAATTCGACCGTTATTTTATTAAGGCTGCACGGATTGTATCAGACAGATTGTATTATTTTATTAAGACAGACAGATTTTAGCCGCACCTCTTCCATTTTTGAAATTTTTGAAAAGAGTATATTGTGTCAAATACGTGGTGATAATTGTTTTATTGATTTAATGTATTTTTATGCATAATTAAAAAAAATATTAACATTCGAATAACCTTCTCTATATAAACTATAAGTGTGCGAAATTTCATACTCCTCCGTTCGCGCAATTTTCGTAAAAAAGGGGTACAAAGTTTTTGCATCACGTAATAATATATAGATAGTTAAACATTGTACCTACTACTATTAATGCGAGTTTTATGTGTTGATCACTAACGAAAACGAGATTTTGTTCGGAGAAGTATCGCCAAAAAGCTCGAAAAGCCGCTTGTGCTTTTTCCTTTTTCTTACAGCGTTTGATATTACTAAGACGTCAATATAGCATTTGGAGACTTGAGGAGATGCTCACAAAGTCGTAATATTGTGTATTGAAAATGCGGGAAAGATATGCCGCCGGAATGGGCTCGCAATGCGATGAGATGTCGTGTGGCGCGCTCATGCGGAGTCAAAAGATTTGGATTATTCAGCCTCGTACGCCGCTTTAGAAACAGTGCTCTATTGATGAAAAGTGCCTGAAAGAGATTCAATGCTGACATTTTATGGCTTTTCCGGTAAAGTGTTGAAAAAGCATTTAGGTAGGTGTACACAACATAATCGGAGGTGGTCCATGTGCATTGTGTATGTTAGAAGATGCGGTTTCAAATCTTATCAAAATTTTATTGAAATTGAAATAATTTATTTGCAAAGAAACTCATTTTTTTTACAAGCTTTTATTTAGCTTGCCCTGTAACAAATTTGTTTGGGTCAAATCTAGTAATTTGAATTTGACCCCCTTCCTGTTGACGGATTGACCTGAAATTTTGCATGCATGTGTAAATCGGATGACAATGCAAAATTATTATGACATGGAGCTGATCTAATGATGGAACCGGAAGGTGGCTATAGGAACTCAGTAGTTAAACGACACAACCCCATCGAGTTTGGACTCGTTTGATCCGTCTTGACGAGTACTTTGATGCTAGATGGTAACCAGGGTCTGATGATGGAGCTGGAAGATGGCCATAGGAACTCGGTAATTAAACGACACAACCCCATCGAGTTTGGGCTCTTATGATTTGTCTTGTCGAGTACTTTGGCGCTAGAGGGTTACCAGGGTCTGATGATGCAGCTGGAAGATGGCCATAGGAACTTAGGAACTCGGGAAAATAAGTTCGTTCGTTCGATAGTTCCGTTTGTTATAAATGTGGATTCTGTCTTTGATTAGATTTATTAGATGGATGACCTAATGCCAAGTTGAGCACGTGCCGAGGGCTGAATGGTATGAGACGTATTTATAAACATGTCATTCAAAAATACTAAAAAGTGAAAAATAAAATTAAAAGAAAAAAACTTTTTAAAAACAAGCTTTTATTAAGTAGAGTATTATATTGAGAACTTAGTATCTAGACAAACCTAACATAGGCTTTAAGATACTACTAACCAATATTTGTAATTATATTTTTGTTGATAAATAAATAAATAAATAAAAAAAAATACTTTTACGCAGTCAAATCAATTTTACGCAAAGTTCGAACAAATTCAGAAGAGCGCTGAAAGATGTCTACTAGCGGGATATGAAACCCGCATTTTCTGTCAATCCAGTTCAGGTGGTCTACCCAGTAGGTTATCATTAGGCTTGCCAACCGTCCCGGATTTTCCGGGACGTCCCGCTTCTGGGTCAATTTTGGGCCGTCCCGCCGTGACCCCCTGCAGGACACTTTTTGTCCCGGAAATCAGTGATAATAAGATTATAAGTATCTATTTCGTACCAACTACCCTCGAGTTAGGCAGTTGGCCCCAGTAATTCGTTACGCATTATAAAACATTTCTTAATACCTGCATTGCGTATTTCGCGTCAGGAGTGATCGGTGCGGTGTTCGTTAAAAAAAAATATGCAGTTTTTTTTCTAACCATTTTATACGTGGTGTGTTGTGTCCCGCGTAATATGCCCAAGTCCCGGATGTCGAGCTGGGTAATCCCGGGAATGCCTTTTTTGGAGTTGGCAAGCCTAGTTATCATGGCAGCATAGTGTAAATGTGTAGTGTGTAGATAGTGACATTCCAATCGACTTAGCAAGGATGCTTCTCCATTCTCTTTACCGACCAAGGATAAGTAATAATCATCGTAGGCAGCTTTTGTTATTAAACTTTGTCATTAATAACGTTTTCAGCGAAAGCTACTTCGTCACGCCAAGGATTACACCGCGGCATTTATACGGAACAGCCCGAAACTCATCAGCAGCGCGTCGCAGAAACCGACACACAAATAACGAACAAAAGGCGCCCCTAACAAAGTCCAACTTGGCTCGGCGAACGTAACTCCACAAGTGTTGCTTTAACATGCAACTTTCGACTTTATTATTAAGCGAGGAAGGTCCCCTTAAACTCTAACAGAATTCTACTTGGCTCAGCCAAATGGTACTACACATTTGTTTATGTAGCATTCAACTTTCGACTCTATTGTTATGTTTGTAAGGTGGTTGGATATTTGATATTTTGGCTTTCATATTTTTTTAAGTCGGCCATTTGGAGTTTACTCGTTCTAGCAACAGGTCCCTTCGAGATCCTACTCGTAGATATGTCGGCGGCCCCTACTACTGGCCCGTTCTTTTATTACCTTGCTTGTTAGCACCGAACGCTTTATCCCATAAAATGGAAATGATTTTCAGAGATGTCAGTTACATTTCATATTATGTTACATCTCAAATGTAGCTGTGTCGCCAGAAGGTCATGGAGAGATTCGATTTGTATCAGTTTTTTTAAAATTCCCCAACTGGATTCGATCCGCACCCTGACATACCGGGTCAGGACTCAGGTGCACCACCTTTATTTTATCGTGGTTCTATCCGACCAATTGTTCAAATATTGTTTTCTAAAGTTTACGCGGTAACTACACATTTCTAAAACATCTTTTACGGATTTACTCGCGTTTATTTTACACATTAGAGACTAAAAAAAAAAATAATAATAATAACCCTACTCGGTTGGAAGCTCTCCCAAAATATAACTTTCTAATCTATATACATAACTAGCTGTGCTCGCGACTTCGTCCGCGTGGAATAGTGACTTTCGGCAGCATTTTTAATTTTTTAGGCTCTTTTCCCGTTTTTGCAACATTATTCACTGATGCTTCGCTCCTATTGGACGCAGCGTGATGTTATATAGCCTAAAGCCTTCCTCGATAAATGGACTATCCAACACAAAAAGAATTATTCAATTCGAACCAGTAGTTCCTGAGATTAGCGCGTTCAAACAAACAAACAAACAAACAAACAAACAAACAAACAAACTCTTCAGCTTTATAATATTAGTATAGATAATGACTTGTCTGACTGACTGACTCATCATCGCCGAGCCTAAACCACACAGTTTTTTAGCTAGCGCGGAGGGTAGCTGTCAATATTTGCTACCGCTTATAACCATCTATCATTGTTAATGACAATCTGTACTAAACATTGTGAATGGACAAATATAGTTAAGTTAAGTGTAGTACTTAGACACTGTGTACTGTGAAAGAATAAGCAAAAAAAAAAACCGCTGAAGCTAATTAGATAAAATTTGGACTGAGGTTAATTGAGTGACGTAACCAGCCACTAAAAAGGATTTTACGGAAACCACACCCTAAGAGGGTCAAATAGGGAAAGAAAGTTTGTATGAAAGTTCAGTTTTGAAGTTAAATACTTACATGAAAATTGGTATTTGGGATCTTGAAAAGAATTAAAGAATGACTTGTTATTTATAAATTTAAATAGTTAGTTATATTGACGTCAATAAGTGCTTGTAAAACGATTGAATTATTATGAGACATTAAATTTCTTATCTTGCAAGATCGTAACTTAGACGCGCAAGCCACTGCGCTATCGAGCTTATCTGTTGTTTTTCTTACAAGTTACCATAAAATTATTAATTTACAATAAAACTAACAGTTCAATCAAATATCAGATGTTGATTGGTGAAAGACCGCCAAAAACAGAAGCGTTTGGAAAAAATTTAGTCTTTTTACAACAGTGGTTGACCAAGCTATGGATTGAGTTGGTCGAATCCAACATGTAGTTCAAATAGTACGGGTGCCATTTCACGAAGCGCCCGCTCGGTCGTGATTCGAATTCCGCCATCGCGTCTCGTGCAAAAATACAACTCCAGTACTCAGTGCGGGCAGGTACCGTCGTTACTGGGGCCATTGGACCACTCTGCTAGATGAATGCAGCTGGCGATATAAAAGTAAATAGAATTGTTTCTCTTTGATATGCAAGTAGGTACATAAGATTTTTGGCGTAAAAGGTTGGTAAACGTATCATCTCTTAGAAAGCCGATTAAGCCTATCGAGTTAACCGCCTCTGTGGTCTAGTAGCTAAGACCACCGGTTTAGACCCAGAGGTCCCGGGTTCGATTCCCAGCGGGGGGTACATGTTTGTGTGATCGGTTTGATTGGTGGTAGGGCTTATTTGTCCGTTTGTCCGCCTGGCTAGCTACCACCATTTTATCTAAATATGTCGCCATAACACCAATGTTTGTAGCATTGTTGTGTTCCGGCAACTAGAGATAAGATAGTCAGTACCTCACTAGTTGAGGATCCTGGGTGAACTGCGCTTCCATCATTGGCCTTATCATCACTTAACATCAGGTGAGATCAAGGCACTGTGCTTACCCGTAAATATAAAGAAAAAAAAAGTCAACCAACACCGATTTACAGCCACCCACGGAGACCGACAGGGTTAGGTACAGGGACCGCCAGTGCTTACCGTTTTTGGGGTTTTGATTGGGTTTTTCGAAAGGCTGGCTACTTTAAGTTGATTAAAAACCTTTATGATAGGGTAACCCTTACGATTGGGTAAGCATATTAAACGGAAACCCTTTTAATTGGTTACCCAATAAATAAGTCTAATAGTAGTTAAGCAAAACGAACAAGCTGTATGGATTGGGTTACACATTCCGAAGGGGTAACCCACAGAAATATTAGGATAACCCCTTCATAAGCGCTTTCCGAAATTACATATTCAAGCGAGTTTAATCTTTAGTTATTCACCAATAGGGTCCATCATTGTTAACGTAAGAGTTCGCTACAAATTGGCGCAGGCGCCGGACACGCGTTCGGCCGACGCGATCTCTGCTTGTCATGCAAAAATGTATTTTAAAGTTTTGTCGTACGTCTGTAAATGATTTGATCGAAATGGGCACCGAGCATGTAGGTACCTATTGCGGCCGCCGCACTTCTTCACTCGTCCGCATTTGTTTGTTTTCATTTCAATATTCTCAGTCACGTCTTAGCGTTGAGTTAGTGAGCATCTTGCGGGCTGTTTGGAACTAAGCATTCCCTTTTGCAATAAGATGCCCCAGCCAAAGAAAGATGCCGTACATCGTTATTATAAATATGATAACAATAGCGGGACAACTCAGTGTCAACTGTGTGAAAAAAAACTTAAGGTAAGCTGCTCAGTTTCTTTTATATTTTTCATAAGTATATAAATTACGATAAATTTCGTATTTAAAGTACCTACTTGAATGTGGTGTTTACCTACCTACTTTAATCTAAGAAGATAGGCATACATACCTATGGCAAACGTTATTGTATTGTGTAATAAGTAGGTAGTTAACTAATTCCATGGTAGCACTACCGTCACAATAAATAATAGTACTACGTACTACCACAGTATTGCTTGCTAAACTGTGGTACTACCGTGCTATAATGAAGTAATAACTAACAATATTGTGACTCGGCCGAATTCTCGAAATAATTACCTACAGCTGCGCAGTAGGTAAACACAACGTAAACACGCGATAGGCCTACCCACCTACAGTATTTTAATATGATCTGCTTGAGTTTTACAAATTCGGTTTTTGATCGTACGTTATTGATTGATAATTATGTGTTTTAATTAAATAGACTAAGAAGCGTTTACTAACAATGCATGTTGTGTATTTTGCATGGTAGGTTTCTTAAAAAATACAAGGAACGCTATTTTAATTCTAAATACCTACTGTTCACAAACGAAACTTAGGTAGCCTAACTACCTACCTAGTTAATTAAAAAAAAAACTATATTTCTCGGTATTAAATATTTCATCATTATCAGACGCACTCCTGCGGCTAGGCTTGCCAACTCCAAAAAAGGCATTCCACGCGGGACACAACACACCACGTATGTGTATAGGTTAAAAAAAACTGCATATTTTTTATCATTTTATAAAAAAATCAATACAAATGTATGACAAACCTTTTAAATTATTAAATTTAATTAATTTTGAAACTGTGCTTATTTTGCGATTTTGCGCATTTTAACAAGTTTTTGTTTTGCAATACGTACCTAGTTATAAAATTCGTTGCATTTTTGGTCAAAATTAATTTTAATTTGGGGTTCAGCCTTGACGTTCAGCTTAATTTCTACTGTCTATCCATGCATTTCCACAGAGAAAACGCTCTCTCTGCTGATGCATTTTAAGGTGATATCGAAGCTACAATCTGAAAACCTAAACCCGAGGGTAGTTGGTACGAGATAGATACTTATATCATATTATTATATATGATTTCCGGGACAAAAAGCGTCCCCCAGGGGGTCACGGCGGGACGGCCCAAAATTGGCCCAGAAGCGGGACGTCCCGGAAAATCCGGGACGGTTGGCAAGCCTACCTGCGGCCCAGGCCTTCTCTGTGGGATAAAACACTAGAGGGAGAACGGGCCATACCCCCCACACGAGCCCAGTGCGGATTGGTGGGTGCTAATGCTAGTGCAGCCGGAACCAACGGGTTAACGTGCAAATATAAAATTTGTGGTCACCCATCCGATGACGAGATCCGAGTAACGCCTCGGTGGCTGAGTGGCAGAGCGCTCGGTCCGATACCCGAAGGTCCCGGGTTCAATTCCCAGGTCGGGCAAAATGTATTTCGGATTTTTCGATGCATAGCCCGGGTTTGTGATCACCAACCCGCATTTGGCAAGCGTGGTGATTAAGCCATTACCCATCAATTGTAGCGATGACTTGATTTCAATGATGGAGGCCTTTGCCCAGCAGTGGGACAATTATAGGCTGTTTACTTTACTTTACTTACATCCGATGACCGGCCTTCGCGAAAGTTGCTTAACATCCGCAATCGTAGGCCAAACGCGCTAACCACTGTGCCATCGAGCTCCTCATTAATCTCATTATACACCTTTATATTTTATACCGAGAAATATTGACGCTTCGACAGAGACATTTTATCCGTGCGGTGACGGAGAAAGAATACTATTCACCGCCCCTCTCCTCCGGTGGGTGTCGTAAGAGGCGACTAACGGATTTTCGAGCTTCCATATGCTCTACTGCGTGGTAGGGCTTGGCCCGTCTGGTTAGTGACCACCGTACGCATGGTGTAAAACCCGTCAAGTGACCGCTTGTCGGTCGCGTTTCGGGATCAGCCAGCGTATAACCAGAGCTCGAGTGGATGTTGCTGCGATGCATTTGGTCTGTGGAGGCTTCCGTCAAACCAGTGCCAAGAGGACTTCGTTAACCCGCCGACCAGGGAGACCCGTAGAAACGGCTGTCCCGCTGGCCGCCCGTGGCACAGTACAGGGGCCCAAGCGAGCCTAACCAGCTCGTGAGGCTGCCTCACCATGCCACGCATAATCTCGGGGTGGCCCGTCGTGCCGGTTGGTGACCGGAAGGTGGGGTCCCGGCGGCCATTCCCGGGGGGGTTCGGGGGCCCTTCCGTTCGGCGGGTTAATGATACTCATCTGTAGGCTGCTCCCTGGTGAAACAGGCCGCCACACTTTAACCATTTGCATCGCGGTAGCATTCCCTCGATTCACGCCTCCCTCCTTTTCTTCATCATGACAGCGCCAAACACTAAAACTGGTTTTACAGCGGTGCACACCCCCACCACAACCTTACCGTTTGAGGTCGAGTTCGCTAACATCCGCGGACTCCATGTAAACCTCAATGCCGTCCACCACCAGCTTGAGACGGCGCGGCCAGCAATGTTGTTTTTGACGGAGACGCAAATAATCTGTCCGGCCGACACCAGCTACCTGCACTATCCGGGCTTTGTGCTTGAAGAGTCCTTCAAAGCCAAAGCCGGAGTTTGCTTGTTCGTTCGGACGGATGTTTGCTGTCGCCGTCTGCGCTGTCTGGAGGACCCTTCCTTTTCCCTCCTTGCGGTACACGTCGACTTGGGCTCTCATAGCCGTGTCTACGTCTGCGTCTACCGATCCCATAATGGCGACATGGAGACAACTCGACTTATGGAACACCTTAGTCGGGTAGCAGATGAAGCGCAGGAGCGGTTTCCATCGGCGGAATTGGTGTTTTTGGGGAACTTCAATGCTCACCACGAGTTGTGGTTAAGTTCCTCCAAAACTGACCAATTACTGATTTTTCCAACATTCTACTGATCCACTGATTTCAACTGATTTATGAAATACCTATTCACTTTAACTAGTAAAAATAACTAGATAAGTAAAAAAACTGTTAAATGAAACACAAAATTGACATGGTTAAGTTTGCGCCAAATGAATAGTCATTATACCTACTATGGATACATTATTATTGGTTATTAAACTAACAATATATTGAATTAACAAAATCGAAATAAACCGGCTTGACACGAAATAAATAAAAAATGCGAATTCAACAACCACTTTCGCCAAGGCCGGTCATCGGATGGGTGACCACAAATTTTATATCTTCTACTTGCTTCGGAAACCACGTTAAGCCGTAGGTTCCACTAGCATTCGTTAGTACCCACCAATCTGCACTGAGCTCGCGTTATTAAGGCTCGTAGGTACCTACTCCCTTCGGTGTTTAACCCACAGGGAAGGTCTGTGCCGATGCCGCAGCAATGCGACAATGATGAAATATTAAATACCGAGAAATATAAGCCTTTTAAAAAAAATTAACTAGGTACCTAAGGATCGTTTATGAACAGTAGGTAGTTACTTATTTAGAATTAAAATAATGTTTCATGTTTTCTAAAAGAACCTTCAATGCAAAAATACACAACATGCATTTTTAATAAACGCTTTAGTCTATTTAATTAAAACACAACACATCAATAACGTACCTACCTACAATCAAAAACGCGAATATATGAAACTCAAGCAAATTATATTAAAATACTGTCGTCGGGTAGCCCTATCGCGTGTTTACGTTGTGTTTACCTACCGCGCGGCTGTAGGTAATTATTTCGAGAATTCGGCCGAGTTGCAAATGCAATAAGTTATCTGTACCATGGTATTAAAAACGTGCCACGCACGGAAAGCACCGCGCCGATGCCGGCTACTACTATGCCCACTGAAACAGATCAACTGCATGCTATACCTACCCGTTTGCGTTATAAATGCAACGCGTATCATGCCCGGTTCAACAGTGTGCACCCTACGATGTTGGCCGGTGACGGAACGGTCCTGGGACTCGTGGGCAATGTCTGCTAAGTCCAAGTAGGTAATTCAGACAAAGAATATTTTTTTGCATGTGCCGGGCACGGAAGATATACGATGAAGTTGGCCAGAGTAGGACGTACCTATCCACTATAAAAGTACTGTTACAATTTAAAAACTTACCCATTTTTCATTAAACGCTGGTAGGTATGTACTCATCAACTTCACAACCGGGCTAAAGATAATCGCACTCACGAGCTATTCGAGTCAACGAGCGGGACTGACTGAGGTGAATAAAGAAAGAAAAATAAGCAAAACATGAGTAGCGCGGGAGGTGGAGAAAAACCCTTTAATTAAGTGGAAAACATTAAAAAGTTAGGTTACCCCATCAAAAACTCGGTTAGCGCTTACCCTTTCGATAGTGTTAGGGTTTCCTAATCGAATGGGTTTCTCTTATAATTTAGTAAGCAATCCAAAAGGGTTACCAAATATTGCGTTAGCCGATCGAAAGGGAAACCCCTTCAGGGGGTTTTAAAAATTAATCCGCTCGTCCGGTCCCTGGTTAGGTATTACCGAAAAAAGCAACCAGTTGTTAATTGTACACACGCCTGCACATCAACCTATCTAAAACTGTCAAATTTCTCTAATCGATATTGATCTTTACACCCAAACTCTAAGGTTCAAAATTTATTAAAGAAATTTGACATTTTGAGGTAGGTTGATCTGCTGCCGTCTGTACAATTGCAACGGACTATTCTAGTTGCGGTCGATAAAATGGTATTACGAACAGAAATCGCTCAATGATCGCTCGCTTAGTGCATTTGCAATTAAAATGTATGTGATAGGTTGATACATTGAGGTAATAAGCCTGCCGCAACACCAGAGGAATCGCAGATGCGTGGTCGGCCTTTGAGGAAAAGTAAGCTCATTTCTTGAAGGATTTTTTTTAATAAAAGAAGGAGGCAGACGAGCAGGCGGGTCACCTGATGGAGAATTGGAGAGTAATCACCGCCGCCCATGGACCCGCAAAACCAGAGGAATCGCAGACGCGTTGCCGGCCTTTAAGGAAGGAATAGGCTCGTTTCTTGAAGATACCTTGGAAATACCGCCGCCGAGAGCTGGTTCCACAACACTGTAGTTCGAGGCAAGAAATTTCGTGATAAACGCACAGTAGTAGACCGCCATCCATTAGGTTATGTCGATGGAATGACAGTCGATTGCGTGTAGTACGGTGAAGAAAATCAGCGGCAGAGATTAAGCCGAACCATTCCTCAGAACACTCCCCATAATATATGCGGTACAATATACAAAGAGACGCAACGTCTCTCCGCAGAGCCAGTGGATCGAGCCGACCTGAAATAACCCTGACATCGACAATTCGAGCAGCTCTCCGTTGAATAGGTAGGACCTATACAGGCACGCGTAGACGCGAGGATGGCATCCACAGTCGACGTGTAGTCATAAGATTTAGAGGTCCCTATCTTCAAAATTACCGAGGCGACGGACGCACATATCCTCCCTGACGAAGGCACAAACACCGGCTCGAGGCACATATGCATGTTCCAAATTGTATCCCGGGTAGCGCAAGTAGGAGATTGTCAGGAGGGGGGGATATCTGCATCTCGGTGAGGAAGAGCAAGGCCGGCTTCTCCGTCTCGAGGTGGTAATGGATGGCGCTCAAGTTAGAGTGGATTCCCCTGATGTTGCAGAAGTCCACTCGAAGCGTAGGAGCCCCCTCCTACGCTTCGAGTGGACTGCCAAAGGTCTTGCCTTTCTCCTGCCTGCAGCATGCCTTGACACGAGCGGACTTTTGCCCTCCCCAGAATACGTAGGGCAGCCTGAGCGTGGACACTCAGTGGGGGATTCTCCGACCGATTCTCCGGTACCCCCCTGGGGTAAATCTAGATTTAAGTTCGCTGCCATATCACGCGTGTGTGTGTCATGTGAGGGGGAGGCGGGAGGGGGAGGGCCTCCGGAACCCTCACTCGCCGGACGAAACACAATAGCACCAGGTGCCATTATTTCACGCCGAATGTTCGTGAGAGGGTGGTATTACGCCGGGCGAGCCAGCCTAATGCGTGCTGCAACGCAGCGTGGCTCTACCACTCAGTAAGTGTCACTCATTTAGCACCACCCAGGGGTCACGTGTAGGGTCTCATGAGTAAACCTCCTGACGCGAGTGACTTTAGCCCCCAAAAGGTGCTACGGTCCGGGAATACCACCGCTGTAAGCTGGTACCAAGTACCGTCAATAGAAAGTTCTGCAAATAACACACAGTTGTAGACCGCCATATGTCAAGGTGACATGAAATGACAGTCGATTCCGTGTAGTACGGTGAAGGCAGGAACCACGTGATGACGTGACGTTAAGCTGAGGATATCAGTGAAAATAACCTGCAGATTTTACCTTTGCGGGGCATACGGCTACACAATGGAAAGGGTAGACTGAGTACACACACATGACATACAAAAAACAGAATGAAATTGGTTGACTTTTTCGAGAGTTATACGCGTCCGAACATCGGAAACTTAATAATATACTAATAAACTAATTATCATCAAAATATATAATATAAATAAAAAACGAAATAATATCGACTAATATTTGAAAGTGTAAATTTTTTTTTTGTTTTTTTTTGTTTAAAAGATTTTTTGCTGTGACGAAAAGAAGTCCATTGATCCAGTGATGGTATCATGGTTGCACTCTGCTTTAAAACTTTTTACAGGCCGAGCGTTTTGGTGTGTACTTTACAAGCTAGTTTTCGCACGGTGGTATCATAAAAAACGCGTCAGTTTGTTAACAGAACGTCTGTGGAGTTGGTAATAAGGTCGCCGCTCCTAACTTGTAATAACAGTTAAGCGAGCATTCGCCGAGCAGTTAAGTTTAACGTGTTGTTTAACTGTAGATTACCGCATATCCTATCGCGAGTAATGGTTCAACCCTTACACGCAATACAGTTTATGAAATAATGTAGAGGATGGTTAAACAATATTATTACTGCACTGATTTATTGTTATTAGTATTATTTGTTTTTTATTTATTTATTGATTTGTGGTTTCTTTTTGTTAAAGTGAATATAATATTATTTTGAAGTGTTGATTTTTTTCCGGCAGGATTTGAACTTGCCCTGCCCTCTGTCTTCTTTATTCACTTCCACTTATAGATAGAGCCACGAATCCACGATAGTAATTGGAACTGCACCTGACCCGATATGCTCGTGGAATTTGGCAATTTGGAACACTTTTCATAAATTGTTATTTTTTTATATTCATGAACATTTAACATATTAGAATAATATGAAGTCAGGATCATAATCAGGATTTGACATCTTTAGGTATTTAGTTTTTAATTTAATCAGTATTTATTTTGCTCTGTTTTTTAAATTTCAGTTAGGTTATGTTTCTTTTTGTTGTGTGATCTACGACACACTCGTCAAAACTGCATATTGGTCAAGCGATGCCAAACTCTTATTTTTACTGTCTACTTCAAGTTCTTATTCTTTTCTGCGTATTCGTCGCAACTGCTTATGGCTTAACTTTTAGAGTCGTCGATTAAAGTTGAAACCTCTTTGCTTTAAATTCTCTCGGTTTTTAGATTTACTGGTACGAACCAATATGGCATTATGTAGTGACTTTCATAGAAGCTCAAATGTACTCTTAAATTAACACAGAGCTTTGTTTTTTTTTAAATATTGTAATTGAAGACCAGATTTCAATCTGATTGTTTTTAAACTGAAGACTGCCATTTTGTAACGACGTATCTGTTAGTTACAGATTGCCTTGAAGAATATTTCCCAGGAAATCTATTTACGAACGTGAATCCTTCATAAATAGATTATTTTAAGGTAGAAAAACCCACACACCACCATAAATATATGCAACTGAAAAAAATGTTTCTCATAAGTTAAACATGTGGATATAGTCATTTAAAATCCTCTTAGATTCACGTAAGCATTTGTTTAAAATACACCACAAATGTGGTGGTTGGTATTTAATGGGCTCATTGTCCCATTCTACGGCGAAGGCGGATCTTGTCAGCGCGCGCGCAAGCTAACCTTACACGAAGCCACTTTTCGCGCTTAAGAGCGTTTACGCCGAGCGCGAGACCTTAAGTTTAGGTTTTTAAGTCCAAATATCACGCACACAGAAGCGGGCTGTGAGCGCGCGCGAGTGTGTGCGTAGAGTAGGCTAGTTCTGCTCACTATAGTCAAACTCACTACTTTGATCCGTTCGAATTTAGTTTTTCGGTATACTTAGAAATTATTGAAGTGAAAACTTCTTTAGCGGCGTTGTAAATTTTTTTTGTAATGGGTAAAAAATGTTAAATTCGCGTCAGGACACGTGACCTGATCGAAAATGTAAGACGTAAAATCGTAAGACGGATGGAGAGTAGACAGCCGGCGCGGCGTAGGAGAGGAAGTATCCCCCTCTCTTTCTACGGCGCGGCGAAAATGTATGCCTGTTGTTTCGTTTAGGCGGCGCAGGGCGCTTGCGCGAATAAATTGTCATGTTTGTGTATGATAGCACGATAAATAAATATTGTATTCTACCACATAAATGATAGTACTTTTATACTGATAATTGAAGCAATTCGTGCAAAATTATTCCCTAACCATTCCAAAATATCAAAATGCACAACGTTAATATTCAAGTTTTCACTTCTGCCGGCACTCCTGGGGTGCAACCCGTCGTTTTTTTATTTTTAACTATGGGCGTAAGCAGATGGCTAAACTACAGATACATGAAATAAGTACCTATAATATTATATTGTATGTATTTTTATTAATGTTGTAATTAATCTTATATCACAAAATTATAATCAATACCTATCTGTTCCTCAACGATTTATTTTGGACGAATTGATTTGACGACGACACGTTTTATTTTATTTTATTCATAGCTCGGCAAATGTCTCCACTCCACTTGATGTTAAGTGGAAATGGAGTCCCTGTTGTTCCCTGCATGACGTTGACAGTTGACAGTTTGTTGATGGTTTGAGATACGAAACATTTAAAAATCCTTCTTATTTAAGTTTTTCTTCCAATATTTTACAAAGAAATGATTAATTGTATGGGCAGTCAAATAAATTGACCGTTTTTTTAGAATATATCAATAATAATATGTTTTCTATTACCAAGCCCAATTTTGCTAATCTCCTTTTAAAATAAATTTTGTATAAAAACTACTTGGAAAATATGAGCCACATAAGCACAAAGCGCATCATGCAGCAATAAAATAGGTGCTGTCAAAACTCGGTCAAGTTATTTGACTGCCCATACAATTAATCATTTCTTTGTAATACATTGGAAGAAAAACTTAAATAAGTAGGATTCTAAAAACATAATAATAGCTAAGAATACTTAAAAAAATTAAAAAAGGAATACACTTATTAACAAAATAAATAATTAGTCTACAAAAGTCGCACTGCTAGGATATGGCGAGGAGATTGGGCCATAGCCCATAGCGCACACTGGCACGGGTGCGGAGCAGTCGTGACAAAAACTGGGACCACCGGTTTTACGTGTCTTGTAAAGGATCCCCTCCTTTTCCCTCCTTCCCTCCTCCGAGAGAAACACACATAGATGGTATTTCCCACCCATCCCGTGGGCCAGCATTGCAAAAGTTACTTAAAGCTCACTGCAAAGTTACTGGAAGCTTTTTACCTACATACTTACACCACGCCCGATTCGGAGGGGGGGGGGGGAGGGGGGTTTCGTTGAATTTGTTACCCATTATCTCTGCAACATAATATACGTTGTCAGTTTAAAAATTTAATTTGTTTATGCTCTCACCAATTATCTAGCTTAAGATAAGTATTCTTAAGAAACTCGTTACTATAGTAAGATAATATGGATAAATGCATAGACATGGACATGCATGCATGCATAAACATAGAAAAAACACCTAGACCCGAAATAAATTTAGAAAAACAGTCCTTCTCTAAATTAACCCGACCGGGAATTGAACCCGGGGCTTCGGAGACGGCGCGACGCCCGACCCGGCGCGCTTACCACTCGACCACGGAGGTCGTCCAATTTAAAAATGTTGCAATTCATCAAAAGTAACATAAAATAATTTATTCACTAAAGTACTAAGATTTGCTTATCGCGCTATTAATTTGAACTATCTTCGAAATTACGGCAATTGTTCGAAAATCGTCGGGTAGAGCGTCGAGCGACGTGACCACTCTCTCAGAGGCCTCGCGGCGGACTGATTTGATACTAATAGAACGCAGAGTTTTGTAGTAGTTTTAGAGCAGTTTTAAAATATTTATAGAAAAATTATAGAGCTAATTTAGTAAAAAGAATTTTGCGCATAATTTAAACAACACTTTTTTCCATAGTAAAAAGCTTTTATCTTATATTTATATAGTAAGTTTAATAGAGAAAACAATTATTTTATCACCTATAATTTCTTTAAAAATTCAAAATGTTCGGATTTTTATAGTTTTTGTTAGTAACCAAAATCTAAAAATGTTTTCAACAAACTATTTTGCTGAAGATCTTTCAAATTGAAATATAATTTTTGTTCTTAGGTTTGTCAGTAATTTAAACACATTTTTAAGCTTCGAAGTTGACGCGGAAAGTCAAATTATGAAAACCTCTGTTCAATTATCTTGTTATAAATTCCAAAATATCCACAAATCTAAAAATGTTTTCAACAAACTATTTTGATGACAAGATCGCCTAATGATATAAGTAATTAACATATTTGTAAAGTAAATATTCATAGATATTAAGAGGTTTGAAAAGTACAGTTTTTGAGCAAAACGGCGTAAACGCTCTTAATGTCGAATTCACAGATCTCATGAGTGATGCAATGACCTTTACCGAAACGCGAGACACGAGTACTGAGATGTCAGCGATCTTCTAACTAGCGAAGATTTTCTAAATATGGAAGAAGATTCGATAGTTAAACTTACAGATTAAATAATTAAATATCTTATAAATAAATCATCCTGAAACATCTTAACAAGATGGACCAGGTGGTTATTATATTGTTAAATTAGCACTTTTGAAATGTCTATGGTTATGACGTCATATATTACATTGCAATTATTTATCGACACCTAGTAGGGACACTGTTAATAGCAGCAATAGGCAGACAATGGCAGCATCACCTTTTGCGTAACTTGGGCATTGTGAAAAATATGTCACTCGGCACGACATTTAAAAAATAATAATTTAACGGGTAAGCACAGTGCCTTGATCTGACCTGATGTTGAGTGATGATAAGGTCAATTGTTGGAAGCGCACCCGGAATCCTCAACTAGTGAGGCACTGGCTATCTTATCTCTAGCTGCTGGAACACACACATGCTATGGCGACATATTTAGATAAGATGGTGGTAGCTGCCAGGCGGACATGCAAGCCCTACCATCAGCTAAACCGAATACACAAACATGTACCCTCCGCTGGGAATTAAACCCAGGACTTCTGGGTCGAAACTGGTGGTCTTACCACTAGACCACAGGGGCGGTTAAACATAATCGTTTTATTGTTTCATATGTATAATAAGTATGTATTTAAGTATATTAAGTATGTTTATCCGTTGTCTAGTTAACCATTTCTCGAGTTTCTTAAGGAAGCTTTTCTTGGGGCTAGATAATTGGTGTGAGTGTAGGAAACATTTATTATTATTATTATTATTTATTAATACGCTAGATCGTAACGTAAGCGTATGATTTGCGCCAACGTCCAAGTTCATGAGGCAACTCATAATTATAGTTTTTTTAGATGAGCCCAGTGAAAGTCAACGTCACGTCTAATGTCAGCTATTTGGGCGATATGGGAATAATCGGAGTGCGTGAGAATCCGTTGCATGCAAATGTTCGGTGCGATAATAACGAAAACGCTCGTACAGTAACGAGCATAATAACTATGGACTAACTGACACAATGTCTGCAGTAAAAGTACCTATCTTCTTTAAATTAATACGTGAAGCAAAAACTTTGTACCACTCTTTTACAAAAATTGCGCGGACGGAGGAGTATGAAACGTACACTTATAGTTTATATAGAAAGTTTTTTTTTTTTAATTATGCATAAAAATACATTAAATCAATAAAACAAACATTACACACTACCATGTATTTGACACACACACGTATAAATACTCTTTTCAAAAATTTCAAAAATGGAAGAGCAGCGGCCGAAATCTGTCAATGCCAATCCACACTCACATTCTATCTTTTTTAATTTTTCATTGCTTATATGATACAATCCGTGCAGTCTTAATAAAATTACGGTCGAATATCGACCACTGGGCGACTACTAGTATAATTTAGACTAACCGACAACTTTATCTGCGTCATTCGGAGTGGCTAGTGTGAGTTTCATTCGGTATTCGATCACGTTTACGAAAATGACAATTTGTATGGCAAAGTGTTAACTCTTCTCGTATGCCGCCAGGTGGCGCTGCTTCAATGCCATATAATTTTCCTTTTTGTAAACGTAATCGAATCAATACGGATCACACTAGGCACTCAGTAATGTATGATTTCACAATTTTCGTCACATCACGTCGTCGTCATCATCACTAGCTCATGTTATGTCCCCACTGCTGGGGCACGAGCCTTCCCTAAGAATAAAAACACCACGGGAGAACGGGCCATAAACCAGCACGTGTGTCCAGGGCGAATCGGCGGGTGGCCCAGCTGGGACCAACGTTTTCCGTGCCTTGTCAGAAGCACAGTATTTAGCACACTAATTCATTAGCTAGGTACATTTAAGAAAAACAAAGGGCACTTGACAACAAAATCTGCTCGTATCTTCTGTGCGTTTGTATGTTAATCAACTCCTTCTAAAAGGCTGGACTGATTTAGATGAAATTTTCTGTGTGTGTTCGATTGTGTGTGTGGATTCGAGAATGGTTTAGATTTACAATTGGACCCGGTAGGTGGCGCTGCTATAGGGGTCCATCAGAATGATTTGTTTGTTTTGTTGTCATGGAAACTGTCAAAGCGGTACGAAGTCCGACGGTCAGCTAGTGTAATATAAAATCTGTCTTATATAACTTACATTTTTTATTATAAATTAAGAAACAAATAAATTGAGGCAACAGACCTAAACCCTACACACAATCATACAAACAAAAACACACATATTAAACATCACAGGTTATATATAATAATGGATACAATTTAAACTCACACATTCTTGCTTACGTACGTACGATCTACACGATTGCAACTTATGTATGTGATAATTCATAGATAAAATCGATTGTTTTTTTCTATGTTCTTAAACATTTTTCAAAGCTCTTCACTTCCTGGTTATCTTCTTTGATGTGGCCAACGTTCGCAGCCCACAAAACGTAGGAGGGATCATTGAAAACAATTTCCTGTCTGGTTTCAGTCATTCAATTGTACGATTTAATAGCATGTTTTTAAGATTCAAAATAATTTACGTCAATGCGATCTTGGATCATGATAGTGTGGGCATACCATAATTACAGTAGGTCATTAAATGTAGCACCTATTTAATCTTGACAAAAGACATATTTATACATAGAGTCGATTGTATTTTTTTTGTACGCTTGAAATGTTTCCTAGTTTAGTTGCTGAGATTCGTTTTGTTGATAAATTCCCTGTTTAGGTGGGATGGAGAGAAGGTCTTTGTTCAGGTGATTATTATTTATTATTTTCAGCCACTACTTTCCCACTGCAGGGCAGAGGCCTCCCCTCCGTCCTTCCACCCTCAGGTGATAGTAAAACAAAATAATAAAGCTTTCTTACTCGTATTTCATAATGTTGAAGTATGAGTAGATAAAGTTAGGGTCCGGCGCGGTCAATACCTACAAAGTAAAAAGCATATGTCGGTCAAAACCCACATTTTATATTTCCAACAATATGGACATCTTCGGTAAAAGACATCGTAGCAAAATGTCTACTTTTTCAAAATAGGTAGGTTCAACAACATCTTAGGAAATCAATTCACTACGATAAGAAAATGTTTGGTAAATTTATTTTACCTGTTTTCAGAGGAGTGTGAATGTTGTTTCTACTGAGAAGCCCCAGCAATCAACTTAGACTAGGGTAGTGGCACCTGTTTTCGACAGGAACCTCCTTTCTAGCTGTCAACCAGTAAAATTTCACCAAAATTTCTATATACTAGTGGTCGCCCAGTGGTCGAAATTCGACCGTAATTTTTTTAATTTTTTTTTTAAAGGTTATTTAGTCGAATTTAGCTACCAAATTGTATCTCTTTTTAGTTTTTATAAGTGCAATTTATGTACCTAGGTTTAAGATAATTATGTATTTGGGTTTTTACCCGTTTCATTATGTTTAATAAATGAATAAATAAATAAATTAATTAAGGCTGCACGGATTGTATCCTAAGCAATGAAAAATTAAAAAAGATAGAATGTGAGTTTCGATTGGCATTGACAGATTTCGGTCGCTCCTTTTCTATTTTTGAAATTTTTGAAAAGAGTATTTTATACGTGTGTGTCAAATACATGGTAGTGTGTGTAATGTTTGTTTTATTGATTATTATGCATAATAAAAAAAAATATTAACATACGGATAACCTTCTCTTTAGAAACTATAAGTGTGCGAAATTTCATACTCCTCCGTCCGTGCAATTTTCGTAAAAAAGGGGTAAGTACAAAGTTTTTGCTTCACGTATTAATATATAGATTGTTTTATGGCGGCAAAAACTGTGTTGAACACTGGTGCCTTTATGATGCTACTTTTTTCATATTATATCACGAATTGCCACAGTTTTGCTAGAGAAAATATAATGAAATCCATGTCAATAATCTAAGCAAGTAGACTAGGCCTGTGAGGGTGCTAAGAGCTCAGAAAAGGCAGGTCGTAATACAATATGATTTCAGCCTGTTTGCCCGAAGTACGGTCGGTCGTATACTCGTCCTTTCTTGGTAACTTTCTTTTAAGAACAATTTATATTTGAATAGCTAAAAGAAAACAACTGCCGCTCGATTTACTTCAACGAGTATTTATCGGTTTAAAATTAAATACCGTCTGTTACGAAGTGAAAACTTCTTCGTGTCAAACCGTTGCAAACCTTTTTAATTACTTGTTCAATGATTCAACCACTCATCCCTCAGTTATTGTTCTGAGACTCATCCAGACTAAAAAGGCTTACATACAAATAAATTAAACTAACTTATACTATGAGCTGCATATAGCCTCCTTACAGTACCTACCTAATGCGATTTTGATCCGATGACCGGTCTTTGCGATAGTTGCTTAATATCAGCAGCTACACTCTAAAACCTTTATACACATAAAACATGTTAAGCACTTACATCGCGTAACTTAATTCGTTGGCACCGCAGTGTATCACTGTAGTGTACACTCGGGCGTTTTTGGGAGCGTCGCAAATGGGTTTGTGTCAGGCAATTAATTCAGTAGTAAACAATACGTGGCTAATGAAGTTGCAGCTACAGTATGTGCCGACAGCAGCCCTAAACCACGAAATGAGGAGACCTCAGAAACGTTTAGTCGCATAATGCCTAATTCGCAAAATGCCTACCATGTCTCAAAAGGGCTAATTCGCGAAAGGACTAATTCTCAAAACGATAATACTTGATAATCATAGATAATAATACTAATGAACGTTAGATCCATGAAAATAAAAAAACTTGCATTATTAAATAATTAAAGTATTCTTAGTACCTACATAGGTACCTACCTAAGTTTTCTGTTTGTTATATTTTTCTTATTTACCATTTAGCCGCTCCTTACATTCCATTCCACAATACCACATTTGTCACACACTCTCCGCCATCACGTTTCACGATCAGTGTGTACAGTGCGAGATTTGTTTACTATTCGTATTTAGTATTCATTCGATCGCGACGTTAACAGAAACTAGAATATGTATGGCAAAACTTAACTCTCTTCGTGAATACGAAGACCACCACGTCCTAGTGGAATCACCAGGAGGTGCTGTGTCAAAGGCGTACAAAACCTCGTAATTGTTAACGAGATCGTATGTTAAAAAGTAGATGAGGATTCCAGGTGAGGTGAGCTTCCACCTTCGCAAGAGGAAGGTGCTTGCCGGTAATAAAATAAAATAAAATTAACGAGCCTTACAATTTTAACATTATATTCTGAAAATTATCAAGATCTGCACTTTATTGAGACATATCATCAGTAAATATTTATTAATATAGTTTAAAAGTCTATTATTAACGAAATGATTACAATATAAAATAGTTTTTTTTTGTGTATTGTTTTACGGCTCCGGATGGAATCTATCAAGCCTATTCGTTCGTTCTAGACACTTCTTATCTATCTAGTTTCTTAATTTCATTAGTATTTTTCCATTCATGTATGATGATGATGATGATGATGATGATGAATGAGAAGTGAGAAATGATAGACCCCCAACCCCTCGAGTATCTCAGTAAAGATGTGGGGCTTTACTAAGTCCTCGGGCCGACTTCTTGAGAGAATTTGAAAAGTGACGTTGCACTGTTTTGTTTCATTTGCCAACACTCATGCACACTCACGAAAACTTAACGGTTAATAATCCACCATTATTTCACTTTAATATTCGACATAACACAAATTTTAGAAAATTATACAAAAGCAGACATCACTTTCCCGCCAAGAAGTTCAAATAGAATACTTATAGAATTAACAATGACGTATATTTTTTTTACAAATCCTATAGAGAATGCAGTAAATACTCATTAGAAGACATTTGCCATATCAAGATGATGACACAATATGTCACTTAAAATAATAATAATATATCTTGTTCTTATTATCGATTTTAAATTTCGATCGCGCGATTCCGATCGATTTCCGTCGTCGTATATTTTTTACAAATCATAAAGAGAATGCAGTAAATACTCATTAGAAGACATAGCACACTGTTATCCTATCCTGCCGCGCAAATTTCGAGAAAATAGATCGTAATGTCAGTGACTTAAATATCACAATTACAAACACAGTAAGTAGTACTTACTGCGTTCATAAATTGTGCGGCAGTATCACACTGTTACGATCACATTTCTACGAAATCACTCCTACATATTATTGTATATTATAGAGGGCGAGCCGATCTCACTGTTACGGATCACACTGTTACGACCCTACTTCCGTCCCTTTTCTACGAAATCCCTCCCACAAATTGTACATAGCGGAAAGATGTTGCACATCAAAAAGATCTCGCATTATTCACCCTGTCTGTACATTATCCATGCAAGTAGGAGGCAGTAGCGCGTTCCTGATCGCTTGTTGCAGTTCCGTTAATTACCCTGCCAGCGATAACGGGTTCGTTCAATACACGCTCCATCCGTCCAAACGGTACGGCCCGTGCCGCAAATCGGATTGAAATTGGACGACGTGTATCGAGTGTCGGTTACAGGCATGGGCACGGGAAAGACGACAGTTGTACTACGACTGTGAAATTGAAGTCTTTGTAATCGTTGTAAAAATCAATTGCACTTTGGGCGCTAAAGCAGTTTTCCTTCTCCACCGATGGAATGTTTGTCTAATAATCGTGACATATTATTATGAAAATGCACTTTTTCAAAAAGGAAATAATAACTTACAGCTACTGTACCGAACGCAAAAAATAGGGTTAAAAAACAAAATGATATATTTTCCTTTTTTAACCGACTTCAAAAAAGGAGGAGAATACTCAATTCGACTCGTATATGTTTTTTTTTTTTATGTGTGTTCGCGGATAACTTCGTCGTTTATGAACCGATTTTGATGATTCTTTTTTTGTTGGAAAGGAGATATTCCAAGGGTGGTACCATGATAAGGAAACCAGGATCTGATGATGGCATCCCAGAGAAATCGAGGGAAACTTTCGAAAATTGTAGGGGCGACTAGTATGTTTGTTAATGTTTTCATTAAGTATTTTAAAGCATTACTACTTAATGAAGGTCTGAAGTCGATCTGATGATGGAGCCGAAAGACAGTCAAGGGAACTCCTCAACGATTTACAGCAATTACATGGTGTTTGGGCTTGATTAGTTTTTATTGATGAGAACTTTACACCTAGATGGGTTGTGACTGCCATTAGAGGTCTGATGATGAAGACGAAGGACAGTCAAGGGAACTCCTCAACGTTTTACAGTAGCTACCTTGTGTTTAGTCTTAATTCATTTCTATTGATAAGAACTTTGCACCCATTTGGGTTATAAGTGCCATTTCAGGTCTGATGATGGAGACCATAGACAGTCGAGGGAATTCCTCAACGATTTACAGCAGTTACCTTTTGTTGGGCTTACTTCATACGGTTCAATATGCCAAAATGTTTAGTTCGTATAAAAATAATACCTAATTAAGACTGAAGTTTTACATAGGAATACCACTATCTACTAGGCCATCGTTTCCTCATCTGAGAAGCATCTTTGTTAGGTCTACCCATTACTAAAAATCGTAAAATAAAATATTTTCTTACAAAAAAAACCGACTTCAAAAAAACAGGAAACTTAAAAAAGTAAAAACAGCTCTAAAAAGCATTAAATAATATTTAAATCATATTATTAATTACCTAGATACGCATGTCAGTTTTAAAAAATGTCTACTGAAGTCGGGTGGGGCTTTTACAATAAAAAAGTGAAAATAATGGCACAACTATAAAAGTTTAAATGAAACAAAATTGTCCCCCAGCCGACCACCAACCACCCGACTTCAATAGACATTTTTTAAAACTGACATGCGTATCTAGGTAATTAATAATATGATTTAAATATTATTTAATGCTTTTTAGAGCTGTTTTTACTTTTTTAAGTTTCCTGTTTTTTTGTTAAAGCATTAAGTATTTATTCAGGCGTAGTTAAAATAAACTTACAAATTAAAATGAAGCCGCATTACTCAGCCCCGATCCGATCCGAACCCTTCGGAGAATCTAGTAGGGCACGGGGACGCGCACTTAGTGCGTGATGCTGTTCCCTAAAAAACCTCCGAAGGTGATTCGTTTCACACGGTTTGAGGAACCCTTTAAGTTTCTCGCCGCCCCCAATCAAGCCCGGTAAAGCTGAAAATGCCGTTTGAGGCCATCAGCATACTCTTTCCAAAAAAAACCATTACTCATTAATTTTATTCACACGTTTCATATCTAAATAAAATAAAATATTTAAAAAGATATAATAATTCAATTAAGAGTTGCCTCAGGTGGGAGTTGAACCCGCCACCTTCCGCAATCGGTAACCTACGTTTAACAATATCCCGTTGTCGATTATCGTCGACTTCGACAAAGTTAAGTTAACATCTCACAATCCTGTCATTGAACGTCTAAAATCGGAGCGTGGGCTTAAACTCCTAACTTAATAAGTCTCCCATTGTCGGGGAAACCCGGCCTCAAACCCGCCTACGATATTCATGGATATTTTCCCTTTACCATACCTACCCAAAATGCCTTAATAGCATTTTCAACGGGTATATTGGCTCGCATGTCAAATGCTGAACCCTTTAAAAGTTAAGCTGATTCCAATAAGACCGGGGTATATGAGACCTGTGTCACTCGATTGTGTTGAAAGATCAAGCTGTTTGTGGCTTGGAGTTTGGAAAGCTATATCTTGAATAATGGGATACCTATATCCTGAAATAATAAGTTTCATAACATCTCATTTATATTATATATCAGTTTACATCTTCTTATCTATCTTCTATATATATGTATAAAATTCTCGTGTCACATGTGGGTTGCCATACTCCTCCGAAACGGCTCGATCGATTTTTATGAAATTTTATATGTATATTCGGTAGGTCAGACAATCGGTCGTAATCTATTTTTCATACCCTTAAGTGATAAGGGTGGTCCACCCCAATTTTTAACCGACTTCAAAAAATTAGGAGGTTTCTCATTCGACTGTATATAAATATTTTTTTAACTTTTTGTATGTGTTCGCGGATAACTTTGTCGTTTATGAACCGATTTTGATTCAGATAAATCGTGGGGAACCTTGGAAAATCGTAGTGGCGACTAGTGCGTTTGTTAATTTTTTCATTAAGTATTTTAAAATACGTTGCGTAGTTTTAAAGATCTAAGCATACATACATACATAGGGACAGACAGACAGCGGGAAGCGACTTTGTTTATTCTATGTAGTGATATAAAAATAAATTATTACCTATATTAAAAATCTGATTTAAAAGATCTCATAGTTCTTTATTGTTTCAATCATATAATTTCAAAATAAAACTTTAGACCTCAAAACTTCAAAAGATCAGATTTTATATCGTTCTTTCAACTCGGCTACATAATAATTCAGGTTTCCACGACAACTGAATTGGAGCAAGAGCGACAGTAGCCACCTAAAGAAGCAGTCTGATATTCTTTTCATTAAAATTCCGCGGACCTGATTGTTATTCAATAATGGAACTAGGGTTGGCAAAATTCAAGCCGAGTATAAAATGTTTTATCTACACTAATGTTGTAACATTCTACTTATGTTTCCAATACTTGACTTATAATTACTACTGTTATAGCGCAGACAACAAAACACTCAATTTAAGCAATTTCACATGATGGTATAATATCCACATCGATATCGTAAAATCTCATTATAACATCAATAAAACGCGACCAATTAACCTGGCGAGCCTTATGTCAAAATCCTCATACAAGTTGTATAAAATTTTGACATTAGAGTTGAAGTTGAGAGACATTAGATTGAAGATAAAGTAGTGTATGCAACTGCATATAACACGGGTATTAAAACACTCGTTACTAATATGATACTCGCTGCGCTCGTTTTATAAACTCACACTCGTGTTTTAATACCCTTCATTATATGACAGTTGCATAAACTACTATTAACGGTTTACTTTAGGTCTTTATTGATAATGTAACATTGTCTTATAAAACCTAGCATTAAGGCCCTGCACTGGTTTTTTAAAACCTATTTTATCGTATGTATTTTTTAAATTTACCCTCACTGGGCCCGCGTGGTGGTTTATGGCCCGTTCTACCTATCCATCCATAGGGAAGGCTCGTGCCCCAGCAGTGGAGACATAAATGAGCTGATAATGATGATGATGATGATTTTTTAAATTTAATTTCCGAAATTGAATATACTCGCATATGGCGTTGACCGATAGCATCATAGTAACCATCACCAAAAAATCAAATCATCAAATGTTTATCAAACTTTGGTTTGTAAAGAAAAAGCATAGTGAGCTCAAGCTTGTTCTGCGACAGCCCTGTCCCAGAGAAAGCCTTGCTTTGTGAATTTTGCATCTGTGGTAGCCCTAATACGAATCGACCGCTTTTGAGTGTGTCGTTGCGACCTAGATTTTGTGCTTAATTCGGATGCATTGTATAACCTGGCAGCATTTAGACCGATCACTGCAACGATTAAGCAATATGTTGGGGCGGAACGAACAGACCGGTCTATTAAAGTGCATTTTTTAACAAAGTCGAGTCTTTTACTCGTTTTATAGGGATGTGTACGTGTATATGTTTGACTTTATTTCATGACTAGCGGCCCGTCCCTGCTTCGCACGGGTGGACATTTCTTTTTTAATATAGCCTATGTTACTCAGCGCTAATGTAGCATTCTAATGGTGAAAGATTTTTTTAAATCGGTCCAGTATTTTTTGAGTTTATTCGTTGCAAACATACAAAAATGCAAAGCTTTCCTCTTTATAATATAAGTATGTATGACTAGGACAATTTTGAAGAACCTTTTGTAAATGTTTCTAACGCTTTCTTATAACTTATGAGAATGTAATATATTTTTTTACTTTTTGGCATACTTAACAAATTGTTTAAATGTTTTTGTAAAATAAATAGATATGGGATATTACAGGCTAACTGTTATTTGTAATCTATAAATAGATATGTTTTTTATTTATTACATTAGTTCAAAATCGTGGATTGATGTAGAAATAAAAATCTACGACGACACTAGTTTTTCATTTTACTTTATTTAAAAGCAACTTTTTGGCTTAAATTGTTCCATTCAAAATTGCAAATTTCTAAAGTGAATTAAGTAAGTAATGATTACGCTTACGCTACATATTTAAATGAATTACATTACAAGAATCTAGACGTCTTTTTTATCATTTTGACCCCAACACGTGATCACGTCACGTTCATGTCAGACCGAAATTATATTTAAAATAAACGCGAGAATATATTTTATACGTGCTTTATTTGCATAAAATAAAAGACATTATAATAACTATTCACATTCAATCATAATTATATTATGTAACGACAAAAGAATACACAATTTGAAAGATAATTATAACCTTTCGCAAGTATAACTTTTCGCATCCGCAAATGATAAAAGATAATTTTACTTCCATCCCAAATCGAGATTGTAAAAGTGAGTTACGAAGCATCGCTCTAAAGGGCTTAAGACAACGACCTTTCATTTGCATTCTGCGTTACTATTACAGACATTGCTGTGATAGAGATATGATTTGATATTGCAATGTAATGGTCAAAATTTTATTGGAAAAATTAAATAATGATAGTGTTTATGGAGTTGGCAGGAGACTCTGCTCTACTTGATGTTAAGCAGAAGCGAAGTCCAGATGCGAAGACAGTACTGCAGAATACAGGACAGGATTTGATAGACATCCAGAAACTGGCTGGAGACAGTTGGATCGGTAATGGGGGATACTCTTGCTTAACAATTAAAATATGAGAGATATAATCATTAAGAGACTTGGACCGTTTTAAGGACGTTTAACTGACAAAATGTTTCCAAATCTAAATTACCCTATCAGTTATAGCTTCGTATTTTTTTAGCGAACACATTTAAAAGTTTTCTTCAAAAACAAGCAAAACCTGAATTTGCTGAAAGAATTACAAAGACCTATCTGCTTTCTGAATTTCTTATAATGGAACACGATTATTCCCGTCCTTGAAAACAAAAAGTTTCTGCAAAACACTGTGGGCACACAAAAGTACCTCTAAGTCCAAAAAGTGGCAACTGGGAAGTCGTAAATTCACTTTTTACTTACACCTCATCTCTCATCCGGAGTGTAAAATCTATTGTTTACGACCCGCTCGGCGGCGCTACAGAGAAGTAATTTTACGTACGCCTCGTAGTAGGGAATTTACAGTTGATGAACTTCCTCTGATACTTACTTTAACGTCTCTTCTTGTTTCGGTCCAAAGACGCGCAGCTTATTATTATAATAAGCGTTGTAGCTGAACGGATAGATGCTCTGCTTGAGCGCGGGATATCATCAGTGGGAAACAATCCCCATAGCTCCGTTAGCTATCGTGAAATGATGCATAACACAAAAGTTAAAGCTTTCTGGATGAGTTATGCAACACGTTTACTAATGTAAAAAAGCCATATCCTCCGTACTTCGGAAGGCACGTAAAGCCGTTGGTCCCGGCTGCATTAGCAATCGTTAACAACCAACAATCTGCTCTGGGCCTGCGTGGTGGTTTAGGCCCGTTCTCCCTATACATCCATAGGAAAGGCTCGTGCCCCAGCAGCGAGGACATGAAAATGAGCTGGTGTTATTTGACGCAAATATTTAAAAATAAAATAAAAAATGCAAATGTCACTTTTAACTTTCCCGCCAAGAAGTCCCAAGAACAGATTTTTTTTCATTTAGTTGAGTGCGATTAGCACATTTAGGTAGCCAGTGTCAAAGTAATTTTTCTTACAAGTAATACATAAATAAAAAATATTTCCTTTCTGTTTAATGATGATGAATGATAATAGAAATGAGAAGTGAGAAATGATATACCCCCCAACCCCTGGAGTATCTCAGTAAAGATGTGGGGTTTTACTAAGTCCTCACGCGGACTTCTTGAGAGAATTTAAAAAGTGCCGTTGCACTGTTTTGTTTCATTTGCCATCCACTCATGCACACTCATGTACACTCATGTACACTTAACGGTTCATAATCCACAATTATTTCACATTAATATTCGACATAACACAAATTTTTAAAAACAAAACAAAACCGCAGACATGACTCTTCACTTTCCCGCCAAGAAGTCAAGAACAGAATTTAATAACAACAAAGCAAATCTTATTTTTTTAATTTTCCGTCAAGGAAGTTACGTATTATTCAGCCTCATTTTATTCGTATTGAAAGTGGTTTTGCCTGCATATTAATGAGCATTATTACGGCGATCGCGTTAACAACTAATTGTGCGTTACGTGTACGGTACGACATTGTGACGTTTCGGTAACGATAACGCGCAAATAACCAGTGCCAAAGATAAATACTAAAATTACGACATCGCCTGTTAAAAAAATATATAAATACCATATTGTTACGAAATGATTGGTGCCGGTTGTGAATTGTGAAAGGGTTTAATTGGCGTAGAAGACTAATCGTATGATTTGAGAGACTTACATTGAGCAACGAATATAGCTGAACGCCTATAGTACTTTGGCAAAGCACTACATTTACCTATTACATTTTAAGTTCAGTCATTGAAGTCACCTAGTAAGCATAAAAATGCCTGTAACACGTGACTTCGCTCTTCAATAGCTAATACAATAAAACTCAATCAATCTTGTTAACTGTTCTAAAATATATATATGTATGTGTGTGTGCGTGTGGGTGTGTGTGTGCGTGTGCGTGTGCGTGTGTGTGCGTGTGCGTGTGTGTGTGCGTGTGCGTGCGCGTGCGCGTGCGCGTGCGCGTGCGCGTGTGCGTGTGCGTGTGCGTGTGCGTGTGCGTGTGCGTGAGCGTGTGCGTGTGCGTGTGCGCGTGCGTGTGCGTGTGCGCGTGCGTTCTAAATCTCTACGTTTTTACTACATTTATTATAAAGAGAAGCCGATCGACTGTTATAATGGCTTCAGCAAATTCTGTTTTTGTTCGAGTCAGGGTTACTATGTTTTTTAATAAGCCGCATCGACCACTGTAATATTCCTGGCAAAAGTGAAGGTCATCAAATCAACCATCATCTGGATCAGAGCCTTATGATCTTACAACTAGACTAGAATAGACTTATTCGTATTGAAGTCTACATGTGTAGACTTACGAACCGATAATAATACCATAATGATATTCATAGAGCCAGTTTTTGCTTCGCCTCTGCCTACTATGATATTTAAATTTTCTGCTAAGTATTTGATTTCTGTTTAATTGTGTAAGCAATAAAGTGTTTATCTATCTATCTATTTATCTATCTAGTTTTTGTAGCCTAACCGGATAAATTATTTGAATATTGTTTTTTAAGAACTGCTAATCAGTTTTGAGGGTTTATTGACGTAGAAACTTTACTGTGGTTTGTCGGTTTTTCGTTAACTTGCTAAGTTTAATATTAATAATGTAATTATTTGTTGCAGGTATTATAAACGGATGAAAATAACACATAATATTTGTGTTACAGTGAGTAATACATAATTATACTATTTAATTGATTATATATACAAAATTATCTGTTTAAAATAGTCTGAGGTCATGTTTAACACATAACAGCAATCAAATACCAAAGGCTCTTTCAAATTAGGCGTTTCGTGTCGGACCGTTGCCGTGTATTTTCATATTAAACGCCAGCCGCACGACAACCGCACGACTGTTTTAGTATGGAACGCAGTACAAATACACAGCGGTCCGACACGAAACGCCTAATTTAAAAAAGCCCTAATCGAAGTATTGCACTAAAACCATCGATTTAGAATACTGCATACCTGCTACGAATTGGTTAAATTTAATTTTATTTTATTTTATTTTTTTTAATTTTATTATATAATTAATTTTTTATATAAGTTAAATTTAACTTTATAGAAATAACGTTACTTAACGATACTTATAGTGGGATTTAGGTAACGGTATGAAGCCCTTCTATTCTTATCACTTGGCGGTTTCTCCGCCATTTGTCATCCGCTTATTCGGGCTGACTTTGATGGAGGTGCAACTTGTTGAATTTGTTTGACCCATCAAGCTTGCCCGAGTCACAAGCGAATCCGAGACGTGAAGACGAATAGCTTTTTAACAAATGTAGGTATGACTATCTATGTTTATTAAAGTTTTTTTATTGGTTTAAGGGAAACAAAATTCTTAATACGGGTATAACACTTATAATTTTATGTCTGTGTTTATTTTTACTCAAGTTTTTTTTAACTTGTTTAAGTACGGCAAACAAACAGTTTAATATATTATAACAGATGTAAATATAATATTTATGTTTGTACATAAGCGAACATAGTTTCCACTGCAAAAGTTGAGTAGACACTGAACCAGAAACTCAAATACTGTTTGAACGATATTATATTTTACTGCGAAAAAAAGGTAAAAGTTTTTATTACAAATAATGTTTTTATTTGTAATGAAAAAAATCAAATAAATAATTACAGGTAAACGAGCACACTGTCATTCAAGATTTCTTCAATTCAAGATTCATCATCGTTATCATCATCAGCTTATAGAAGGCTAAAGGCCTATCGCCCAAGATCCTATCCTATTATACATAACTGTATTATTATTAGGATCTACTCAAGCAATTACTCAACACACATAACATTTTCACACTCTCTGCCAAAAACGAATTATACTTAACTAATTACGGTTTCCCAAGGGTCAGTCCTAGCCTAGTTTGAGAATCTCTGGTAGCTAGGAGATAAGAATTTTAATCTGTGTTTTAATAAATAATATTTTATTTTATGCTTTGTACCATTTTTTTCAATAAACTTATTCTGATTCTTATACTTATTTATGTAGTGAAATATTATTCTTGCAATGAATATTTTTTTAAGTTCATACCTCGCTGGTATAGTAACAAAAAGATACACTATCATGATTCCAAACCACGGTCACTGAATTAATATCTCATTAATAATATTTACATTGATTTATGAAAAATATTTTTTGTGTATGCGCAATCAATACCTGATCATTATCATCACCCCACCGCTGGGCCACATGAACGATATTACTTGGAGTTATTTTTAATTTTTTTTAATTTTTATTTTATATATTTGTCTTGAAGAGTGGCTAGCGGTAACACACCACGGTTGCTGAATGCGGATTGGTGGGCTTTAACGACAGCTATCTTAAGCTAACAATCAAGGTAAACTCTTATCGTGCAGCACCTGATGCGATCCTGATCCGAACGATTTGTAGAAACTAATAGGGGAAGGGTACAATCACATGCTTGCGTGAGGCCATTCTTTACACACCCTCTGACGATGTTCGAACATTATGGAACCTTTAGTTTTTCGCCCTCACCACCCTTAAAAGTCCGGTAACCATGTAAAAAACCGGCCAAGTGCGTGTCGGGCCACGCGCAGTGTAGGGTTCCGTAGCCCATCTCAATAATGCGGATACTACCGGTTTCACACACCTGACAACGTTATTTAAGTAGTTCCCAATGAGGAATTTGTACTGCGCCAAGTACATTTTATAAGTTGGTCGACTGTTACTCGTAAACTTGTAAAGCCTACTTAGCTGTGATAGTTTTACTTTTAACTTCGTCATATATACAACTACCGTGAATTTTTTCACGTATGCAATAACAACCATTTGGCTGGCGGGGGGAGGGGGACACTTGACTCTAACAAAATTTTGCATTTTCAAGCTTAATAGTTCACAAACGGATGCCTCAATCCAAAAACTGTTTCCACAAACCCGCAATATCTTTGAAATTGCTATCTAAAGACACCCCACACTATGGGGTAAATAAGAAGAAAAAGTTACATCCCCACTTCACGTGTAGGGGAGGTAACCAAAAAAAAAATTTTTCAAAATTTTCCTACACCACTTTGTCGGCGTGATTAATATGTAGGTATATCCATGCCAAATTACAGTTTTCTAGTACTAAGAGTCTATGAGCTAGACTAGGGTCGGACAGACAGACGGACATGGCGAAACTATAAGGTTTTCTTGTTGACTACGAAACCCTAAAATGCTACAACGCGTTCCACAGAAATCTCCTTAAAAAATACCTGATGCTAAGTAAATTTGCAGCAAAAGTGGAGCTTCAGCGAAATATGAACTTGACAAGCATTGTTCTATTCAGCCTTCTCGATAAACACGAAAATGCTGAGCAGTGACTATGGTCTTATGCCATTTTTCCTAGCATCTCCACGAAAGTAGATCACCGACAAAGGGAAGACCGGCTTCTAAAATATTTATTTATTATTTAAACGAGCCTATTCCTTCCTTAAAGGCCGGCAACGCATCTGTGATTCCTCTGGTTTTGCGGGTGTCCATGGGCGGCGGTGATTGCTTTCCATCAGGTGACCCGCCTGCTCGTTTGCCTCCTTCTAATATAAAAAAAAAAAAAAAAAAAATAATTGATTCTGATTATTGGCACGATTGAAATTGAATAGCGTTAGCGTTACAGCCAATGCTAGATAACTGTCCAGATAAGAATACTGGACTGAACAGGTCTAGAAAGCGTTCTCGGAGACAATGGGCCGTTTCAATCCACTTTCACTGGCTGAAACAATGAATTTGCGAAGATAACGCGTTAGGACACAAAATGTGGCACAATATTTGGTGTTACTGGCGGTGATAAAATCGATTTGCATCTTGTTTTTTGTGTTGACTGACCGAGTAAGGCTATTTTTTGTATCGAAGTCTAAATCGAAACTGAATGACAACTTTTTTGATTGTGCGCCTGACTTAGCTTACTTACTATTACGGTAAGAGGTCACCCGCTATTCTATTTATTGACGCTAGCAACCTAGAAACTCTAAAACCTAGAAATTGGTGTAACTGGAGATATAGGTAGGTGTAAGGTAAGGAAGTATATGTAGGTATAGTGGTATAACCTTAACTAATTGGTATTCTAATTAGTGTTATTTAATTAATTGCAGTTGACATTTATTAATTTTTCATTATTACCCCAAATTTTTGATAAGTCTACGAGATTTATGTAAAATCTTTGATGTGCCTTTTTTGTTCTTATAAAAATTGTTTGTTTTTTTATATTAGAAGAAGGCAAACAAGCAGGCGGGTCACCTGATGGGAAGCAATCTCCGCCGCCCATGGACACCCGCAAAACAGAGGAATCGCAAATGCGTTGCCGGCCTTTAAGGAAGGAATAGGTTCGGGTCTTGAAGATTCCTAAGTCGTAATGGTCCGGATATACCGCCGCTGAGAGCTGGTTCTACAGCACTGTAGTTCGTGGTAAAAAATTACGTAAGAAACGCACAGTAGTAGACAGTCAAGATGGTGTGTATGGAAAGACAGTCGATTGCGTGTAGTGCGGTGAAGGAAATCAGCGGCTGGCATTAAATCAAACAATTCCTCAGAGCACTCCCCATGATAAAGGCGATAAAATATACAAAGAGACGCAACGTCTCTCCGAAGGACCAGTGGATCGAGCCGACCAGAGGTTACCACGTCGCCGACAACTCGAGTAGCTCTGCGTTGAATGCGGTCAAATGGGAGGAGTTTGTACTGGGGCGCTCCAGCTTAAAGATGGGAACAGTATTCCATATGAGGCCTGACCTGTGCTTTGTAAAGCTGTAAGCGATGGGTCGGCGTAAAATACTGTCCCGCTCTAAAGCACACCCAGCTTTTTCGAAGCTAATTTAGCTTTACCTTTGAAATGACCGCAAAACTGAACGTCACTTGAAATATCGACGCCAAGGATTCCAATGGTCGGTTCGGTATCAAGGGGAGCTCCTTCAAAGTTTAGAGATACGACAAAGGGATTTTTTTTAACTGTAAACACGCAAACTTGTGTTTTGGAAGGGTTAAAATGGACTAGGTTAAGTCGGCTCCAATTCGAGACATGACTTAACATGTTCTCAGTGTCAGTCACAAGTTTATTTCGGTTCTCGATGACGCTTTCCAGAGAAATATTAGTACGGTGTAAAACGTATCTCCAGTACTATCGTCCTCATAGCAATGAATGCTGTTGTTATGCAACATGTCATTGATATGCAGAAGAAACAGAGTAGGCGACAGCACACACCCCTGCGTGACTCCGGGCTTCAGGTCAGAGCATGATCCGTCAACTACGACTTCGATGCTACGCCCAGAAAGAAATCTAGCGACCCACGCACACAATTTCTCAGGAAGCCCGTATGATGAAAGTTTAGAGAGAAGAGCTCTGTGCCATACCCTGTCGAAGATTTTTGCTATGTCCAAGCTAACTGCCAGCGCCTCCCCTTTCCTCTCGACTGCCTCCGCCCATCGGTGAGTGAGGTACACTAAAAGATCACCAGCCGAACGACCGCGGCAGAAAACCATACTGGCGATCGCTTAATAGCTGATTCTCTTCTAGATACCTCAAGAGCTGGCAGTTTGTAATGGCCTCCATTACTTTGGAGAACAAAGAGGTGATGGCTATGGCTATAGGCCTGTAGTTGGACGGATCCGAGCGATCGCCTTTTTTGGGAATCGGGTGGACAAGAGCTGTCTTCCAAGAACTCGGGACAACGTCAGTAGTGTAAGAGAGCCGGAAGAGGCGCGTTGGAACCGGCGTCAACTCAGGAGCACACGTCCGAAGCGCAATGGGAGGGACTGCATCAGGCCCACTCGACTTATGGATGTCAAGGAAAAAAAAGAGCCTTACGAACTGACCTTTGCAGGAATCGAACGTTTGGCATAGAACTAGCGCAATGCGGTATGGTTGGTGGCGAATTTTTTTCCCATCGTCCAAGGTCGAGTTTGATGCGAAAAGAGTACCCACGAGATCGGCTTTCTCTTTTGCAGTAAGGGCAAGGCAATCTCGGTCTTGTACAGTAGTGGAAGTGACGGTCAACAGAAATTCCCCAAGACAGCCTTGGCGAGAGACCAGAATGCACGTGCATCCGAAGGAAGACGCACTAGCCTTTCGCCAATTCTACCTATGAACGGTGACTTCGCCTTGGCAATGTAATAAATAATAATAACAATGTGCTATTGCCGGACTTAACCGCCATAGGCGAGAGGTATTTAGCTACTACTATAATAATAATAATAATCTTCCTAAAGGACCTGGCAGCAAAGTTGTACTTCTTTTTGAGCACACTGGTGTTTGGATACTTTGACACCGCATTAGCCCAGGCTTGGTATGCTCGCGCTTCTGGCGAGACGCTATTTTGCAACATCGACCAAACCATGGTTGGGACCTGTCGCCAATGGGAATCATAGAGTTTGGAATGAAGGGTTCCATTATCTGCAGTATCACATCAACGACAGAATCGGCGGCGACATCAGGATCATCCAGCGAGAAGCAAACTTGCCACAATGGATAGGTACGACGCAAAGAAACTTCGCATCCCATCCCAGTCCGCTGACCTATAATACCAGACCCGACGGCTGACCGCACGTTACGATTTTAAAGTTTCCGTGAGAGGCACTGTGCTCCGAATCAGGCAATGATCTGATGAGCCTAGTGGTGCATCAGCGGACACTTGATAGCCGTCTGGGTGCGAGGTCAACAGGAGGTCCAGTAAGGAAGGTGTATGGCCCTCCACGTGTGGTACCTGCGTAGGCTCGGCAACCAATTGGGATAGACTGTAGGCCAAAGAGGTCACGAACGCGTGGCCAGTTGTGCGTGAACCAACCAAGCCATTCCCATACAAAACATCAATATTCATTCGACCAAAATGTATGGAAGAGCTGAATTTTATTTTCGAGTTAGGGAGTTGGTCCAATAGTAAGAGTTGTTCGTTTGTATCACGGGAGTCATCTCAGAAGGTTTGGACGGTGATAAAAAAGTCCCACACAGTGGGATGTGGGCTAATTAAAGAGATGCATGGTATAATTCAAATAAGAAGTATGGCTCGAAGGCATATAGAAAAGCTTCTCAGTTAGCTAAAGTAGTAAATGAAAAAGAAAGTTACGATATTATTGTATACTTATCTTTACATCGAAAGTACAATGGCGTATAACTCTTACGTTATCTCAACAAGTGTACCAAACTATATGAACTCTTAGATGAAATCACATCATAAATAATTAAGAAATGAGAACTAAACAGTTTGCAGCTTGAGTGTTTTATTCGTGAACATTTTGTGTTATTGTTGTATTGTTCACGCTTGCTCAAATTATCTGGTACCAAACTTAGTACCTACTGTGCTTCTGATTTCTTAATTCTCTCGGTAATCATCGTATTTCCGAATGCTACCGAATATTAATTTCCATGTCCATTAAATATTAGATTTATCATGTACAATAATTTGAATTCAGAACAACGTATTTTATTGTTGTTTTATTTGGATTATTCGTGTGAACTATATAGAGATGTAAACTATTAATCAATTACGTATGACACAATAGTATTTCCCCTCATTTTAAAATAAAATGATAATACGTAAAAGGAGTAGTTGCAACTCTATATACCTACTCTATAACTGATAGAAACATGAAGTTTGCCGAGAGACATTAAAAAAAAAAATCCAAATCGGTGTATATATGTCGGAGTTCTTAGGTAACAAACATTAAAAAAAAACATACAACCGAATTGAGAACCTCCTCCCTGTACCTACTTGTTCTATTGTTTATAGATTTCTTTATAACAAATGGACATGAACTGAACTAGTCGCCTCTTAGGTTTAATGGTAAGAACACCATCAGTGACCAGACTACATAATTATTACTGAGTTCGGTTTGAATTGTTGTAGGACATGTTTTAAAGGGCTTGTTAAAAATAGCTTCTTTTTTTTTTTTTTTTTTCGCGTATTATTTTCTTGTTAGTAAAATCAATTCATCATCAATCAATCAATTGAGAATTGAATACAATTCACAATAATAAATGACTCTTGTACTATAATTTCTAGACATTTCTAAAAGATTCAAGGATTTTAAACAGTAACTTACCTATGTCTAAGGATTGCGGTGACCGCTAACCACATCGTCAGCTCATTTTAAGTCCCACTGCTGAGACACTTCCCCATAAATGGATAAGGAGAACGGCTTATAAACCACCACTCGGGCCCAGTGCGGATTGGTGGTTGTTGACTGCCAATGCAGCCGGGACCAACGGCTTTACGTGCCTTCCGAAGCACGGAAGACCGCAAATCGCCTGGTAGTTTATGCTTGTTTATTGATACATCAAAAGAAAAGAATGTCAATACAATTAAAATAAACTTTTTCTTAGCACGTATCCAACCTTGTTTTTTACACAATAAATTAGTTAGTTTATCTTAGACATTGTAATATTACTCGGGAGATTCCGTTTTAACAAAGACTACACTTAAACTTGATTCATCTCGTTAGTGACGTTCATTGTCGATGCAAATATCGGTATTATCGTACGTGCTACTATGATTAATTACAGCAGAGTTATATAAAGAATATATTAAGTGTTTATTGTTGTAGTATGCTTAGCATTTATGGTTAAAACGTAACATAAACCATCACCATATAAGTGGTTCTCCTTTTATATTCGACGGATATAAAGAATATGGTAGATAATTAGATATCAATACATCTTCTTGTATTTGGACTAAACATTTAATACCTATAAACGTTGAACAGTAAAACAATTGTTACATTAATTGCAAATTATGTACAGATGTACAAAGCGCAGCGTCAGGCACTACTTGAGTTATAATATTTTTATCGACACTTTATCCCAGTTGATTACCGTGATCTACAAATAGCGCAGCGTCATGCACTACTCAAGTTACAAATATTTTTATCGACACTTTATCGATCCGTTGCAATCGGTCACCGCGCGTCACTCGAGTGGTGAAGTTCACAGAATCGGCGTTAATTAATGGACGCATTGTTGGTTACTTTCCAAGACGAGCACGGTTAATTGGTGGCGACGGCGAGTTCCACCGACGCTTTACCGGCGAGGCGTTGGCATACATCTTCCTGAGTTATTAGGTGCATTTCTTAGTGACGCGCCGTTTCTTCTTCAGTATTTACAGTCCATTTTGGGAAAAGGAAGGGAAAAATGGGATGTTTGGTTCTGATTGCGAGATGACGGCTGATTAAGATAAATGGAGAAGAAAACATATTGCGCCGACCCTAAAAACAGGGCAGTCAAGTCAAGTGTTGATGAGTCCATTTTAGAGCATTTCAAATTGAAAGGCAGAGTAATTCGTCAACTCGTCCCACACGCCTACGGCCCATTTTGGACGAGTTGCGGAAAATCAAAATAAATAATATTTTTATTTTCCACTCGTCCACGTTTCTTTCTGTGTTGAACTTTAAACTTTTTTAACGTTTGGTACAATTACTAAGAAAAGTGCAGTGCAGTTTTTATTTTGTTTTTTGTCGATGTTGACTTTAGTGATTAAGTTGCGTCGGCAATCTAAAGTAAGAATGTACCTACTTACGAGAGATCCAAATTAATTGTTATTGTGAAAAACTGCGAACTTTTAAAAAATGTTCTTGAATCTTGATTAATTTAAACTAAACCAATTAAATATACTTTCCAAAACATAACAGCAGTTAATGAGGGGTTCGCTCAGGTAATTCAAGCCAAAATGTTAGAATGAAGTTCTAATAAAACAAATTAGCCAAATTAGCTTTAAAAATCTTAGTAAAAGATAAAAAGAAACAAAAAGAGCTAACTTAAAATTTGTAGTTTCTTGTAAAATTAAATTTTAATCGCGTTTATTTTGCATTCTATTTAAACCTAGCTATTTAAGTCATTTGCAGTGTCTTCTGATGTTTCTTATGTCGTAATAACTAAAGTTATTAGGGTAATATTGTTAATTATCTTATCTTATCTTTTTATCATTTTAAATTTTAGTACCTGGATGACCCGTGTTTTTTTTTGTAATTTTCTAAGAAACCTAGCTAGATCGATTTATTTACGTTAACGTTACGTATTAAGTACATATAACGCCCTACTTACGTGGCTGGGAGATCCTACTCTTACATACACGATTTTCCGTTTATTGGGTGCCCCAGGGGAATCCTTCAATACAGGAATACGACTCATTGATTAAACGACCGCGAGTGGGCCCGATCAGTGGTGGAGGGGAACAGGGTAATCCTGTTGACTGTTGTTATTTAGCTTTATTGAATCGGAAAATCGTGTTGTGCATTAGAATGGTTTCATAACGTTCCAGAATATTTCATTACGTATGGAAATTATTGGAAATTTTGCCATATATGGCGACTTCCGCACCGATTTTCGATTTGCAAACGTTAGATGATTGTAAGGCTTGATGGTATGAAATCACCGCATCTAATTCTTGCTTGTAATGCATTTAGCATAATTTGTATGTTGCTGACTCTTGAGTGAGGTAAAACCATTTTGCTAGTATCCCCTTAATCCCTTAGTTATCTTCGCATCTGAACTCCATTATTTTCCACTTAACATCAAAGACGAGTGGAGTCATTTGCCGCGCTAAATATGAAAAAAAAGTCTAGTACCAAATTCATTTCCATGGTTGTAGTTTGTTTGTTTTTTGTTTTGGTAGGTAATATTGTTTTGTTTTTCGGCATCTCTGCTTTATTCGAATGTTGCCAAAATAAATAAAGCAAGTTTAGTTTGGTAACGACCCTGCAGTTGATTGATTGCAATGACTGGCCAATGTGGACGCCTACCGTAAGGTATGGAGGTCACGGAACCAACTTTTTGCACAATCCACAAGTTTTTGTTACTAATTATTTATAGATAAAAAAGTTGCTATTGTAGTACAGTCGGCCACGTAAGCCGCTGAACATTTTAACACCAAGTTGTTCATAGACGTACTATTCCAAGTAGCAGTTGACAAGCGCATTTTATTAAGTCCATTTTTATGGTGTATTTTATAGGCGTTTACTGTATTATGGACGTTTGCAACATCAAATCACTCACGCATTGCTGACACTGTAAAACATTTTTTATAGCAACAAAGTTCAAAAGTTTTCAACCATTTTCATAGACAGTAGCTTTTAGCCCATTCGTCATACAGTCAGCGACAGAGGTTGCTAAACCATAAACTACATACAATAGTTTAATTTGTCAGTCTTGTAAAAACTTTTAGGTGTCTGTCAAGTTGACACAACAAAGGTTCTATGGTGTTCAGATTGGTTCTGCTGGTTAACCTGTTGCCTTGACAGTTCATTTTTTTTAATATTGCATAGCAGCTTAAACTTTTTATCAAGTCAATCATTGTTATCAAGAGTGTCAAGTATTGTTACTTCTTTCTTACCAAGACTTTCTTTTATTTATTTTAAACTTTTGCAACAAAATATTACATGGCGGACTGTATTACATAGTTCCTCTGTAGTCGAGGATTCCGAGCGAAATGCTCTTCCACCGGGCTTATAGTTAATTTTTCTTACGAACCGATGGCGTTGACGTTCTGATTCTAATTTTTGTAGGCTAAATTGTTAGAACTGCATTTTTGAAGATTGAAAATAATCTTTATACTCCAACAGTAAACAATTCTGCGAGCAGTGATTTAATGATCATATCATGATTTAGTGATCATAATTCAATTCTTTTTTAATTAAGCCAAAAAAAATGGGATTCGTCTTGTAGTATAATTATTAAAATAAATTATTAATTTACCTTGCCAGTTGTTATTAGAGTTAAAACAGTAGATGTTATTACACGTTTTATGTAAAAAACTGTCGTACGCTCTAGTTTCTTCCGCATGAGGAGCATTATCAATATCGCGTTGGTAGCATGAGGCACGCGATTGCAAACCGATACTTTTACTTTCCTTAGATGAGACGCTTGTCCACTGTTACTATGATAGCTAATAAAACGAGCGAAGAGATAAATCCGAATTGGACCGAGTTGAACCGAATGAAACCAAACGAACCGCATGACTATAATAGGCCACTTCCTTTATTTGACTTGTTCGTCAACTCGGCCGAAATAAACTCGGCCGAGTGGCCGAGTTGGCACTATTTGATAATACCTACTTTTTCGTCGTCAACTTGACCGACAGTGAAATTTGAGGTAAATATGTACAGTTAACTATAAAAAGTAGTTATTAAATATATTAAACTTGAAATGTTTAATTGCATCGGTGGCTGAATGGCAAAAATTTGGCTTATTATTATTTATATTATGTGTAGGAAATAAAATAAAACCAAAACATCAATATTCATTCGACCAAAATGTATGGAACAGCTGAATTTTATTTTCGAGTTAGGGAGTTGGCCCAAAAGTAAGAGTTGTTCGTTTGTATCACGGGACCTCAGAAGGTTTGGATGGTAATAAAAAAGTCACCCCGTATAAAATAGACCAGTTCAAAGAACTCTTCATGTTCCCAACACTGTACTTCGTTGTTTAAAACTTTGTAGTTAGCTATTTTATTTAATATTCAAGTTAATATACAGTATTTGGTTAAAATCCGTACAGTATAAAATTTTCACTGACTATACTTTGAACGTGTAGCCGAGTTGACTACGAAAAAGTAGGTATTTTCAAATGGTGCCAAAGTGCCCTAACTCTCCCATTTGGCTGAATTGACGAACAAGTCCTTTATATCCATACTTGACGTCTTTAACCTTTTTACCGCCAACAACTTCTATAGAAGTTCGAGATTCTCGTGCCGTCCACGCCAGCACTTCTATAGAAGTTCTTCTTTGTACCTACTTTATTAAAATACATTTATACGTTGGCGTACAGCGGGACATCGCGTGCAGGATAGTTGGACGGTGAAAAGGTTAAAGAAAAAAGAAAATAGTGAAAAGCTTATTGATGATGGAACGCACGAATAATTCCTATTAAGGATTAGCAATAGAACGACTTGAGACCATGAAGCTGTTATATCTACAGCTTCATGCTTGAGACAGCAAAAGCCAAATAAAAGACATTAAAAGAAAGCAAAGGGATTTAGCTCATAGAGCCAAATCTTCATGTTTTCTTGATAAATGTTGATAGAACTCGACGTCACCGACGAAGTGACGAGGGGTGATTTATGTTTATTAAAATGATGCATGATTAACGAAGGACGATATCCCTCCCCCCCCCTTTTCTAAGAATTTCCATAAAAATATGACTGTTTACTGAAATTTCACCCAGACTTCTTAAAAGAATTTTATAGTGACGTTGCACTGTTTTGTTTCATTTGCCGATGCAAGTTCACGAACAATTGACGATTAATAATACACTCACTCACCATAACTAAAATATTTGAAAATCTATATATTAATACGTGAAGCAAAAACTTTGTACCCCTTTTTACGAAAATTGCGCGGACGGAGAAGTATGAAATTTCGCACACTTATAGTTTATATAGAGAAAGAGTGCAGAATACTAATATTTTATTAAAATTATGCATAAAAAAATACATTAATTAAATAAACATTGTTTCATACATTTTTCAAAAATTAAAAAATGGAAGAGGAGCGGCCGAAATCTGTCAATGCCAATCCCAATTCACATTCTATCTTTTTTAATTTTTCTTAGGATACAATCCGTGTAGCAATATTGTTTAGTAAACAGCTTTTTATAAAAATTACGGTTGAATTTCGACCACTGGGCGACCACTAGTAAAAACTAAATGTATGTGTCATAACTTTCCCACCATAGAACTACAAGCAGAGTGAACGAGAGTGCGGCAACAGTGCCGTGATCTTGAATTGACGTACGAGCTGTAGCTACCGGCTAGGGTTGAGTGAGCCACACATAGTTAATTTATTATTGTGTAAATTTGGGTGTCTTATATATTATAAATGAAACACACAATTTAGGTGTACACTATAAAATACTTATATCATTATAAAGTACAATCGTAATCAAATATTAATTTACAAATTGGACACAACAAAATATTTACGCCTCGCTCGGCCAGTTTTGAAAGCTGCGTTATTTAATAACGTAATATATCCGCATGCCAATGTATAATTTTTTTAAATATATTATTGGCAAGCATTTACATGGAGGTACATATTTAAGGTCGGACATATTATCAAAAATAGTTTTGGCTAGTTTTGAATACTTATGTAATAAATTTTTCTATTTCCAATAAAGAAACAAGGTTTAAATAAGATCGGCAGCCCTCAGTGACATACTTGTTATTCTCCGTTACTACAGCAACATACGCTGCCCGATCCGCGTTTGCGATGACAGCCGCGTCATCGGGTACTCCTTTCTCATGCTTTTTCCCGTGTGCAGTAGTGTGTGTGTATGTGTGTGTGTGTAGGTGAACTACGAATTTGTGTGCTTGCGTTTCGGAGCGCTTGTGTGAATTTGCCGCACTCTCGTTCACTCTGCTAATACAAGCCAGCAAAAACAAAACAAAAGAAAATTGACAGATTAAAAAAAAGTAGAAATATAAAAAGTATAAATATAAAAAAGTATTTAATCAGTAACAAATACTGTAGCCACATTGATAGCTAGCACTGGATGCAAAGCTGAAATTACCATTTTGTTAACGTCTTATTTATATGGTGATAAGTGTTGGTTTCGCAGCAGTTAATGTTACGTTAGCTTGCTATTAACCTCACTTTGACCGAGAACGTCTGACCGTGAACACATTCAACTACTCATTCATGAAGATCATTTTTTTTCCATGTTTCACTGTTAGGTGGGTGCTGTTATTTAGCGCGTGTTATTCATAAAAGATTATATTATAGTAATAAAAAAATTTGTGTTTTTAATTTTGTGTTGACCTACTTTTACATAAGTAGGGTGATCTACACTTTTTTCTTTTAATCGTTAGAAACAGGGGTCAGCACCTAGTTTTGGTATTTAGCTACAATTGAACAGAGACTACCTGCTTCATAACTGGCATATAGTAAAATTTTAATAAAAATTGTATATTATTTGTTATTTTTTTATTTATAATTTATATACACACTAACATAGTAAGAATAGACAAGTACAAGGGCGCTGCTTATTTCACATTGAAATTTCTTCCTGCAGGCCCGTAGAAGGAGAAGACACATAGAAAAGTAGAAAAAGTGTGCACTTCACAAAACAAAAAAGAGTATTTAAGACTACAAGTAAATAAAAACAGACAGTAAATTAGTTACGACACAAATTAAACATACAAACAATACCGATGACACACTCAAGTAGAAAGATAGTACTCCTTTACGCGCTTCTCAAACGAGTAAATCGACGTGGACTCCCGAATACTGGGTGGTAGGTCATCCCACTGTCTGACTGCATGAACGGGAAAGGAATAAGAAAAGAATTCGGTTTTATGGGAAGGCATATTGAGAATGAGGAGGAGGTGTGAGCGACAAGGAACATTAGAAGTATGGGAAAAGGTGAACTGTTCTTTCAGGTAAGAATGGTGGGAAGAGTTGAAAAGGATATTGAAAAGAAGGCACAGTATTCTAGTATTTATTACGTATTCTGTGGTATTTCTGCGTAAACGGATTGGGAGCCACTTGAGTTGCTGGCAGAAGCTTGAAACGTGGTCATATTTTCTTTGGCGACAAAAATTGGTGTTAAACGTTGGGTTACAGGTTTGGTTTAGTTACTGATTTGGTTAAATAATTAAATAAATAAATACTGTGTCTAACACTATGTTAGCCAATACGTTAGCTATTTCAATTAAAGTCATAATCATAAGCGTGAGTTTATTGAATTATTTGAAGATCCTTAGCAATATTTCTAGTGTTCATGAAATAATCTTTTATTATTATGTAACTATTTTTACGTATAGGTTTTGAAATTTCATTAAGCTATTGCTACACGACAACATTAACTTAAATCATAATATGAATCATTCGAAGTGGCCATTTTAGTACTGCTGTAGTCGGTACCGTTAATTGATTCGCAGCTAAATCATAGCTTACTAACGAGTGACCATTAGTTATTGTCGTTACGTTACTCAACGTTACAAAAGGAGTTACACATGTTGCGTGGTCGCAGCGGTGTTGTAACCGCGCGGTTCCGGGTTCGACGGCTCGTGCGGTTACCACTTAGCATGTATCTGTAGTTGACATATGTGACGAACATGTATTAGTTTAGTAATAACTTCAATTAGGATTCAGGAGCTAAATCACTACCGAGTTTATGCAACGATTGCTGATGTTAAGCTACTTTTGCGATGACTGAACACCGGATGGAAGATAAATAAATTAGTAAGGTTTGTTTAACATAACAATGGGGGCAGCTGGGCCGATATGACGGCTTGACGATAATACCAAAGATTGAAGCTCATCATCACCATCATCAGATGATGCTTCGACGATGCAGCGGACGTCTTTTGGCTGAGATCAGCCAAAAGACGTCCGCTGCTGAACAAAGGCTCTCCTAATGATATCCACAACGACCGGTTTTATGCTGCTCGCATCCAGCGGCTTCCCGCGACCTTCACCAAATGGTCGGTCCACCTTGTCCACCTTGCCCACACTGCGGTTTCCGGTACGCAGTCTCGAGAAACTCACACTTATTCTTCGAATTCTTCAACTACTGATTAACTGGTTATCTTTCTAACCGTTAGAACACAACTAATGTTACTAACGTTGTTGTGATAGCGACATATTTGATAAGACGATGGTAGCTAGCCAGGCCACAGGCGGTCTAAATGCGAGTCCTACCATACTTAGTACAACCGATCCGATCCGAACCCTTCGGAGAATCTAGTCACGGGGATTGACTTGTAAAAAATTCCCGAATGACTTGTAAATATACCAGCCTGAAGATCAATTTCAACACGAATAGTAAAAATCCTATTCCAGTTTAATGGTTTTCTTGTGTTAGGCTGCAGGGTACTCAACCGGTGTCACGATGGCTTTATCTTGACGTCTATTAGGTAAATATCCTTAGGTAATGTCATTTGGGGTGAAGGTTTATTTTTTTGTAAGAATTATTAAAGATTTTATACTATTTTCTATATTAACCCTATACTTGGCAGAATTTTTTTGTGGAATTATATAATGCCAAGAATAGGGTTAACAAAATGGGATATTTTCTAAATCCATTATATGCCGTTGGTTGAAGGTAAAAGTATCAATTTTGTAGACCCTTAATTTAATATTGGAGTCTCCTTCAAATATTAATCTAAAGGCCTACAACATTGTTATTTAGTAAACTACTAGCTGTGCCCCGCGTTGCACCCGCCGATCGCGTTGCCCGAATGCGCTAGTACTTCGTATTCGCTTAGCGTGTATTCTGACTTTTGTTATGACTATGACTGATGTTAAATAGTTTATAGTCTTCTACAAAAATTGGGCTATCAAGCGCAAAAACAATTCTTCAAATCCGACTCGTAGCCCTAGAGATTACCGCGTTCAAACAAAGAAAAAAACTCTTTGGATTTATTCTATATATTATTAGGAACTTAGACAAATCTTAATCACCTACTGGTGATTGCTAAACCAAACCGGTGTTCCCAGACACCCTAGTGTCAGGAGATGTACTATGGTTTTTTTGTGAGTAGGCCCCTCTTTCTTCCGAATCACCTACATAACCTGCCGCGTTTCGGCTCGGTGATACTCGGACGACAATTTTTTCCCAGTATAAAATAAAAAATATAATGAAATACGTATAAATTACAACGGGATTCCTTCGTTATTCTTTCAGTTTTCGACAGTCAGTCGCGGCCTGCTTGTCGTCTGAAGTCATCCGCCCAGTGATGCGGCGGTCGGCATGATCCTCTGGTATCGGCCCTAGGTCTCCCTCCACTAGGGAACAAAATCCTGCATCCACATATCAATCCTATGTATAACTGCGGGATTTGATATACTGAAAGAAATCATATTTTTGTTTTAATGAATTCATGGAAGTGTAGCAATCGATTTTTATCAAAATACTTGTTAGACTGTCCGATTTAGCGAAGAACCCCCTTTTGAGTTCCTGTCATGTAAATTTCATTTCAGATTAGAATAAAAGAGACAAAACACGGAATAACTATTCGAAGCTTATTCTATGTTTATTTGTAAGGAGGTAAAGGTTTTAGTAAAATAAAAATAAATAACTCAAAAGGGGGTTCTCCGCTAATCGGACAGTCTAACAAGTCTTTGGATAAAAATCGAACACTTCATGAATTCTTAACCCTGGTCTTATCACAAAAAAATAATAACATATCCTTCTTTTGAATCGTGGGTATCGCAAGTACCTACTACTGAACGGATTCTTGAAAATCTTTTCATTAATGGCAAGCTACACTATTCTCGAGAGTATAAGCTAACTTTGAATCCGGTTAAATCGGTTCCCATGGGGAAGAGATAAAGACTTTTTTAACAGAGTTAGTTAAGATTTTAGTACTATCATTTTGAATTCGGTTTTTATGGCGCTGAAGCTATTATAATTTACTAGTGGTCGCCCGGTGGTCGAAATTCGACCGTAATTTTATTAAGGCTGCACGGATTGTATCCTAAGCAATGAAAAATTTAAAAAGATAGAATGTGAGTTTTCATTGGCATTGACAGATTTCGGCCGCTCCTTTTTCATTTTTGAAATTTTTGAAAAGAGTATATAGGTATACGTTTGTGTCAAATACATGGTAGTGTGTGTAATGTTTGTTTTATTGATTTAGTGTATGTTTTATGCATAATTAAAAAAATATTGACATTCGGATAACCTTCTCTATAATATAAACTACAAGTGTGCGAAATTTCATACTCCTCCGTCCGCGCAATTTTCGTAAAAAAGGGGTACAAAGTTTTTGCTTCTTAATATATAGATGATGTGGCTAATGATGATGATTCTATGATGACTACTTTTATGCTATTAATGAAGCCCTCGGTGGCTGAGTAGCAAAGCGTTCAGTCCGACATCCGAAGGGTCTGGGTTCAAATCCCAAGTCGGGTAAATTGTTTTCGGTTTGTTCAATACATACGAGCAGACCGGGCTTTTGATCACCAATTCGGTAAGCGTGAGTGATAACCCCCGGGGCCCGATCCTCTAAATGCCACTACACTTTTACAGAATACACTAAACATGCACACTAGTAGGCCCAAGACACCGTACGCGTAGAACAAGGGTACGAAGAACCGGTTCACACGCGCTCTATACCAGGTACAGACATGTACCTGGGCGCTTCTCTCCTCCTCCACGGCCCGGTCTACCCGAGCCGAGGTCCGTGCATTTAGAGGCGCCCTCGGGTGGTTCCGCTCCCCGATCCGATCCGAACCCTTCGGAGAATCTAGTAGGGCACGGGGACGCGCACTTTTAAGTGTGCGATACCGTTCCCTCTAGTTTTCTCCTCTCCTCTCCTCTGAAGGTGATTCGTTTCAACACGGCTTGAGGTACCCTTTACGTACCTCGCCGCCCCAAAAAGCCCGGTGACGCTGAATATGTCGTTTGAGGCAATCAGCAATCTCTCGATAAAGGCTACACGTATAATTGTAACGATTAGTTTGATGTAACAGACATTTATTTATACATATGCTTCGATCAACAATACACTATGTTTAAAACTGTAATGAATTCGTATTGAACATTTCTCTTGACTTTTCAACAGTGTTTTTCTACTCCCAACAAAGCAATCGTTTTAGACAATTAATAACTCTTATAATAATGTTTTTATTTTACTTTCGTTTGAAGTAGATATCTATTGCGACTAAAAAAATCATCATGTAAAATATTCCATCAGTAGCTGCGAGCTCGACGGTCATTGATAAATATTATTTTTAAAAACATAACTGTAGCAGATGGCTTTTTAGGTTCCAGCAAAATGTTTTAAAATTATCAATATTTTGATAAGAGCCAACGATCTTCTATCAACAACGCTCAATGATTTAATTCACTTTTCAAAATAGAAGGTATGGAAATTTGATGGAATATAATTTAAACTAGCGGCCGCTCGCGGTTTCACCCGCGTGGTTCCCGATACCGTGGGAATATCGGGATAAAAACTATCCTATGTGTTAGTCCAGGTTATAAACTATCTGTATGCCGAATTTCATCCAAATCCATTCAGTAGTTTTTTACATGAAAGAGTAACAAACATCCATCCATACTTACAAACTTTCGCGTTTATAATATTAGTAGGATAAATTTGACGCTTTTGATGCGACTAAAATGAATTGTCCTCATTTAATTTGGCCAAACCTCAATCGGGAAGCTCGATGACGCAGTGGCCTGCGAGTGCTGAGGTAAAGCAACTTTCGCAAATGCCGGTCATCGGGTGGGTAACCAAAAGTTTCTCATCTCGAGCTCCTCCGTGATTTAGAAGGCACGTAAAGCCAGCTAGCTGCATTAGCAGTCGTTAACAACCACCAATCCGCACTGGGCCCGCGCCGCGTGGTGGTTTATGGCCCGTTTTCCCTGGCCATCCATGGAAGGCTCGTGCTCTCATCAAGATGATTATGATTAGATGATAAAATGTTGCTCCTAAATAACAATTTTGGAAAGTTGGGTAGAAGAAAGAAGTACCTATACAAATGCAATTTATTATTAAAATTTATTTTAATAGGTTCTTGTCAAATTTAGCTCACCTCGTTTGTGGAAGACGTGTGGAAGACGCTATTTTAATGAAATATTAATTTTAAAGATAAATTAGTAAACATTAGTAATAAATACGCTATTATTGTTCTTCGGAAGGCACGTAAAGCCGTTGGTCCCGGCTGCATTAGAAGTCGTTAACAACCACCAACGCGCACTAAGCCTGCGTGGTGGTTTATGGCCCGTTCTCCCTATCCATCGTGGGAAGGCTCGTGCCCCAGCAGTGGGGACATAAACAATGAGCTGATGATGATGATGATGATTATGATGACGCTATTATTAACAGATCCATGTTAACTTATCTGTGTTAGGTATGGGTTCATGTCAGTAGTCCAACTGAGCTATGGGGATTAAACCAAGATATCTCGCATTCATCCTGAGCATACATTATGTTCGGCTACCGACGCATCAATGATGTTGGTCCTTCGAGCCGGATCAGTTCGAAGACACCAGCGTAAAAGCCGTCAGTGCAACAGGAGCATCGAGTGGTCGGACAAGTCATCCCCTTATCATCACCTTTCCTAACATTTGGTCCTTCGAGCCGGATTAATAGTTATAATACACGGAAAAACTTGACTCCATTAAAACCTCTGAAAACAGACGTCCATTTACCGGAAGCTAGCCTTTAACAAATTAATATGTTAAAGTGCTAGCTGATTGTTTTACCCTGAAGTGGTTTAATTTAACGAGTCTGCCTTGTTGACGTGCGTACTGAAGTTGACAACAAACTGTTTCCTTAAACAGCCACGCATCCCCTTTGTCAGCGAGTGCCGACAAAGGGCCGTTCAGCCCTCATTGTTGAAGGCTTTTATCCGCTTATATGGTTGGTTAATTGACAAACAGATTCTGTAAAGTATAACTAGGTACAGTACAGCTTAGACTAGAGAGTTATTTTGATTGCGTGCATCTAAATTAAAATATATTTTTGAACCAACTGTCTTTTATTATAATTTTATTGACACGGTTTTTTTCCATGTTGTTTATAAAAACAAAAAAGTCTTGCATGCAATCCTACGTCTATTATTGTATAGTTTGCATGAATATGGGATCTAGTAATGCTACTGGACATAATAACTAATGTCTCGTTGTCAAAAATAATACTAATTTTCTACATAATACCTAATTAGTTAATTACACTTAATTTTTAGTCAATCACCAAATTTTTACAAAAGTTTTTTTTAATATCTCGATAATTGGCGTTGTAACTTATAATTAGGCTTATATGTATAAACGATTACCAAGTTCACTAACAAAAGCCGGATTTATTTTGCCTATATATAAAGTCATTTCTGTTAACATCAAACATTCAACTTGTGCTTTTATAACTTCTTCATAACAACATAATATTGTTTGATTTATCTTTCGAAAGTTCCAACCTGGGAGCGCTTAAACCTTTGCGGCACATTGCGTCACTATTATAAATCACTGCGAAGGTTACCGCAGCCCACTCATCTATGTATGAACACAATTGTACCTACATACATAAAAACTACGATATCTATACTAATATTATAAAGAAAGCTTTGTATTTTTGTATTTATGTTTGTAACGAATAAACTCAAAAACTACTAGACCGATTTAAAAAATTCTTTCACCATTATGAATGTTACATTAGCGATGAGTAACATAGGAAAAGAAATGTCCACCCGTGCGAAGCAGGGACGGGCCGCTAGTTCATAATAAGTTCGTTTCTTTTCACCAATACCACACAAGGAGAAGTTCCCGTGATTCGGAAGGCCGTAAGTCCCGGCTGCATTAGCAGTCGTTAACAACCAACAATCCGCACTGGGCCCGCGTGTTGGTTTATGGCCCGTTCTGCCTATCCATCCATAGGGAAGGCTCGTGCCCCAGCAGTGGGGACTTTATGAGCTGATGATGATGATGACACAAGGAAATAGCAGAAGGTATAAGGAATCTCGCAAAACCTGTGCGCTCGGACTACTGTGGAGATCCTTGGGGGAGGCCTTTGTCCAGCAGTGGACGTCTTTTGGCTGAGATAAAGCTTATCTCCTCGGACTCCTTATTCTGTGCCTATATACTATGCTATAAACCACAGTTTTCATACTGGTATTTTTTTTATTTAAAGAAAATGCATTGGACATACCACTTTCTGTGCTACTGACCCCGCGGAGATGCAAATGTTTGTGAGACTCACCCGTCGACCCCTCAAGGGGCGTTCCCCTTACCGTACCATTACCGTATACCGTTGTATACCCATTAAAAACTCCTGCATTTCCCCTCACGTGCCGCCAGGATGATCCGGGACCTTTAAATACTATCATCGGAATTGTATAAGGCCTATTTTTATTGTATTGTTTATTGACTGGACTAATATAGGCTGGCGATGACGATGCATGCATGACAGCGATGCCCTTAGTAGTCATCGCACTTGATGGTAAGTGATGATAAGACACAGGGAAGCACTTCACCCTTAATTCTAATCCATTGAGGAACTAGCTGTGAATGCTTAGAACAAGCCCTACCAAACAAATCGTGTACAAAACACCTGCTGGGAATCGAACCAGGGACCTCTGTGTTTGAGCGCAGTAACCTAACCGCTAGACTAAAGAGGTTTATTATTGTCTTGACACTGTTTCCAAACTAAAACTAGTTCTTTATCTACAGATGAATCTTCGTTTACGAGGAGACGCAAACGCAACAAAGGGTCTTCATCTCACTGACGGGACTCCACAATAGGGACAGATAACAAGAAAACATTGGATTGTCAATTCTTTTGTTATTTACTGCAAATGGGCTTTCATGGAAGTTTTATGAAATGGCTACGAGCGTGCTCTGTTGATAGTTCAGTCAACCACATTCAAATATACTCGTTTAAGCATTTATTTTAAAGAGGGAACTAATTAAATGTTGCGGTTTAATTAGTCTCATGATTATTATTACCTAATTAAAATAATATAAATAAGTCAAACATAAAAAAAAACAAAAAACCTTTTGAGCATTAAACGATGCAGATAAGATAAGATAGATAATCATTTATTTGCCAAAAAACATGGTAATTTACGGGTGGTAAAAAAAATTACAATGAGCACATGTTTTGCTATTATAAAAACAGCATGCAAATGTTAAATTAAAATGTCGAAGTTAAACATGTCAATATGGTTAATTAATTAATTATAAGTAGAAAAAAAAATACAACTAAATGTCAAAAATATCATACTAAAAGTCATTAACAACATTTTTATGAAAATAAATACAGTATTATACAATTACTACATATACAATTATACATATTACTCTAGTGTGTTACATTATGTCAATCAGGAAGTTTATTAAGTCGATTTATAATTTAAATATTCTTTAACTGTATAGAAACAATGCTCTAATAGCCAAGCTGTTAATTTATTTTTAAACATATTAAACGGCAATTGTTTTAACTCATCAGGCAGCTTATTAAATATTATTATCGCTTGAACATATGCATTGCAAATTGGTCTTCCATCAATAAATGTACTAGATAAATTGATCCAGAACAAAAATGCATATCGAAAGTGGTTCTGTTTGCTCATACCTACTTCGACATTTAAATTTTGAATAACAAAATCTGAAAAAACATTGAATAGCATAAATCATCAACAACTTCAAATCATTTGAAGGTTGCAAAATATTTGAACTTAATAATAGGTCCTTACCTATGAAATTGGAGTTTTTTTCTCACTTATTAATAGGTGTAGGTATTACTCCTAAAAGTCAATACCGGTTGTTAATGTTATTATACACCTTTAATTAGGACTATGTTACTTAGGCTTCAGTAATAACAATGATTATTAATTTTGTGTCTTTATCGCCCAATTTTTTTTTTAAATTGACTAACTTTTTGTTCGCGTAGTTGTCATTTTGTTTCATTGTAGCTTTGAAGGAACTTGATTTTTTTTCGTTTTGATGTCTGCTATATTTAGCTAGTGAAACAAACACACTACACTCTACAATGTTTTAGTGTTAAAATAAATAGATGCTAAGAAAATTAAAAAAACGTTACTATGAAAATCTCCCGCCCAGAGTAGACTTACGAACCGATGGCATAGCGACATTCACAAGAGCTACTTGTAGCCTAAACTGAATAAATGATTTTTGAATTTGAATTTGAATTTGATTTCATATCTGCCAATTTTATCCCACTGCAGGGCATAGGCCACCCTTCCTTCTTACGAAATCCTTCTGTCTGCGGCTGCAGATCAGAGGGCCTTGACAAGTGGCATAAAACTGTATAGCGCTAGTAGAATAGAAATTGAATATAATGACAAACGTATGGGATTGACATAAGCCAACCAAACGTCATTTATACGTATACTTATCTAGGCCCTCATATTTGATTTACTAATTTATAAACGGTTATTTTTTATAAATTCCATGCTTGTTCTATGCTTTACCCCTTTCTATTAAGCTTTCGTTTTCTACTGCAGGAGTTATGCTTGATATGTCTTTTGTTCCAACAACGATGCAGTATGCTCATTGTTCTCAGTCTCCTATGGATGAGCGGATTTCAATTTTCACTGATTACTATTGAAAAATATTGGAGAAGAAAAATAAGGTTCAACCGAAGCTGACGGTTGTGGTCTAGACTTAGATTGAGTTTATATAAGCTCTCGTGTGAGACAGGGATTTAATAAAATGTTTAACAGAAGGGAGAAAATAAAAAGGAAAATAAATCGATTTCGTCAAGAAAAATCTACTTAGGTAAAATAAAAAACTTAAGTCAAGAAAAGCAAATTATTAGAAGAAACTCATTACAATAACAATGTTTATAAAGAATAGAAACCGAGACATGGATGTCAAGGCAAATAGGAGGACTGCTTTTAATGTAGATTATAATTTAAAGAAAATTACACGTTTTAGTTTTATGACTGGACTAACCCTTAGCTAGATATTTGGCCTGTTATTAAGGGGTTAAGGGGTTATGAACCACACGACTTCCGCTCTTTCAACCTATCGATACGATATTGGGACCGGAACAAACAAGGTCCGATCGTCCCAAATCCTTACAAATTGGAAAAGTTTAATTATAGGGCGATTGCAAGCTTTTGATCGTGTGGGCAACTTGCTGTGCCCTTTTAAACTCATTGTTTAGGGTTAGGCAAATATGTGAAACTCGTGACAGATTTTTTAATTGAGTCTTGATTGTTTTAAGCTGTGCTTATACCAAGCAGAACAGGTCTAAGAGACTGGCAAAGTACCTATTTCGATAGGTTTTGGTAAGTGCGTTTTACCACTCCGCTACCGCTAAAAACGTTTGGAAGTTAAGATAAGTTAACCAGTCATTTGAAGACCGGATCACAGATTAAGTACAAAAACACAAATGTTGACAAAATTTTCACGAGCAGGATTTGAACCTGCACCCATTCAATGTCAATAACTATCGTCATTAACATTCGATCATAATATTTTTACAAATACTAAAGATCAGTTAAGAGCGTTTACGCCGCACACTAGCGCCACTAACTGGCCGTAACGTCTTATTTAACTAAACCATAACATTTGAGGTGTTCATTAGATGACGTAAATATGCTAAATTACTTCATTCAAATAGTTTGTTGAGCATAATTTGATTTTCTATCTCTAATCACTAGATATGTTTGTTTTTTCATTAGTGGCGCTAGTGTGCGGCGTAAACGCTCTTAAGAAGTAGGCAAGCTATTTATAAAATGTTTTTGTGTTGTTTATATAATTTTTAACGCAAATTTTGTTGCGAACAAAATTTAAATTATATTAACCTTGTTAAAGCTACATAGTTGAATTACTTAATTGTTCTTAGACCTTGCTCTCTTCTCAGAGTACCAGTATTCATACATGGGCAGATGATGGTGATGTGGTGCGACTGTTTAGTCTTCTGCCTTCACAAGGATCATATCACATCTTGCATTGGTTCCCATTTTCTTTTCTTTTTTTCTATATTCACAGCGACATAGTCTGTTTAAAAAAAATACCGTGCCGTCTGATGGTGAGCGGTCACCGTCGCCCATAGACATTAGCATCATCAGAGATGTTGCTTTTGTGTTGCCGACCTGTTTATTATCTAAGAATTGGGGACCCCTGAAAATCTTTCCATTACGTAACCTCATGTTCATATGTACTGTCTGTGTTATATTTTTAACTAATATTGTTTGCAACTGTCACTGTTGTTCACACTATAGCCATGTAATGTGTTATTGAATATATTATATAAATGTTTAAATTCATGTCCGCAGATGCGCTCTTACTGGTTTTACAGAATATCAGCGCTTTGGCACGTCAATGTCGACAAGGGCTGAGTGGTGGTGACCATTTCAGTTGCATAGATAAAAATTGTAAAATGTCCGTTATGTAAAATTGTCTTAAGATGCTCCGAATATGACTGAATCAATATTTTTTTTTTTGCCTGCCTTGCCTGAAATCATCCCCGATTTAGGGCATTTTTTTTTATTTATAGTTAATAGTAGATATAGTTTATAGTTTTTTGTAAGTTTAATTTTAAGTAGTTTTATTGTTATCTTGTTTTTGTCTTTGTTTGTAAATAAATACTTCTACTTTATATTTTTAATTTCATATCTTTTATTTCATTACTTATTGCGACATCAATTACCTAGATGGAAGTTGGTAAATTAACAAAGACGGATTTAAAAACAAACCAAGTCATTGCTAAATTTGATTCAAATTTCATCGAAGGTAAGCAGTTAGTTTTCGGTATTTCCAATCAAACTTGAATTCCAATTGGGACAAGCCATTTTCGGTAAGATAAACTGGGGCTGCATGAATATTACATCGAATAGTTGTGGGACAAATGCTCGGGTTTGCTCCGATCTCCGAATAATCATGTCAGGAGGCTGTTTCGGGATTGTATATTTAAGTCTTACGATATCTGGAATTTAGTTCATAATGTAATGGCTCTAAATTTCTGCTACTGGTTCGAATTGAAAAATTATTTTTGTGTTGAATAGTCCATTTATTGAGGAAGGCTATAGGCTATATTACATCACGCTATGACTAATAGGAGTGAAGCAGCAATAAAAAATGTTGAAAAACGGGAAAATATTTTTTTTGAGAGCTTTTACGCGGGCATCTTAGATAATCTAGTCCTTTATACAGTTAGATATTAATAGTTATTGATTCATTTTATAGAGATATCTTCAAAGGAGTACGAAGCCCATACATTTTATAAAATATCATGCTCTCTAAGGGCACATTGCTCGCAGGTCTGATGGCCGCTGGGGCGGGATAGTCCTGGAGTGGCGACCGCGTACCGGAAAGCGCAGTGTGGGCAGGCCTCCAACAAGGTGGACCGACGATTTGGTGAAGGTCGCGGGAAGCCGCTGGATGCGAGCAGCATAAAACCGGTCGTTGTGGAGATCCTTGGGGGAGGCCTTTGTCCAGCAGTGGACTTCTTTTGACTGAGATGATGATGATGATGATGATGAAGGACACATCAATGCAGGATTAGTTATGAGGGTAGTAGTCATCCAGTATACGAACCAGCTTTTAAAAAAAATATTTTACGGGTAAGCACATGGCCTTCCTCTCATCTGATGTATGTGATGATAAGGCCAATGGTGGAAGCGCACTTCACCACGAATCCTCATTTTTACTGAGTCACTGGTTATCTTATCTCTTAGTTGCCGGAACAGCAGCCTCTGCAGCTTACTAAATACTTGTATGTCTTTTCTGTTTATCTACCATTTAAAAATAGCTTACCTCAATTTTGCAGTGCATGTTGTCTAGTTGGTCTGATTAATCAATAAATAAATAAAAAAATAAATAAAAACAAATAAATTAATAAATAATAAATAAATTAGAATTAATCAGATCGACCGACTTGCACCTGCCGTGGTCCCGTATAAAACTTTGTATTAATCGCGACAATTTTAAAGTGTTTGTTATTAAATACATTCTGTGATCATGGCGCATTCATCTTTGCCAAAATATCGGAACTCAAAGAAAACAAAATTTAAAATTCAAATGTTTTATTCGCAATAAATAGGGTTTGACATGGTGGCTCGTATTATTAATGGGTCATCCAAAGCCTATTTTGCCATTATTTATAATAAATAGCATAGTAAAAATATACAATGCGTAATAATCCCTATTGAAAAAATATTTTATTTTTATTTTTATTTACGTGCTATTTTAGTAGTGAAACATGACCACCTTCATCTATTAAATGTAACCATTATTTTATACAATGTTTCTTGCAAATTCATATTTATGTTATGTTATAAACAACCTTATTGTTAGTTTATACGAAAGCCGAAACACGGGTCAAATATTTTCATTTAAAGAATCAGTACAAAAAGAATTAAAATAATATCTTGAAAACTCACGAACTTACAAGCTTTTTGTGCTGTCCCGTTGTGTGTTTTTAGTAGGGTAAACTATAGTTGAGATTTTGTAAATATTATTTGGTCAAAATGTAACATGGTATAAAAAATATTGAAATCGATTCTATTACTGATTCTGAACAAACAGTTTTCAGGTTTCGTATAAACTAAAAATAACATTATATAGGTAATTAGCGATAGTATTGATAAGTGTTCTTAGGTGCAAGTAATCCAGACGCTTGTAGTACTTAAAACAAATAACTCGTACGATACTTGATACTTGTTTGATACATATAGGTAGGTACTTGGGGAGTTCGCTCGGAGAGATTGTAAAGGTGCTTTAATTAAAAAGTTTTCTTTAATTTTCCAAGTTCATTTAAACGTTTGCAGCGCGTGTTTTTGATTGGTTTTCTTCAGTATTTATATTATTAGTTTACGCAAACAATTATTAACTGTTTTATTGTAATGAAGCACTAAAACTCTGTTTTTATTGCCTGTAAAGGTCACCTGTAAACGTTGCCATTTTAATGTTTATAATTTCTAACAAATTTTATATGAATAATTTTGAATTCTATGTTTGATTTTCGTTAATTTAATTGTTTGTTGCTAACAATAATATTAAAGGTAGATAAGTATATACAAAACAACCGTAAAAAAATGCAAGGAACGGGGGTCCAAAATTTGAAGTAAGATAACCATGTGGGGTATCGTATGAAAGGGCTTCATTTGTACAAGCTTTTTAATGGTTTTATTTAAATACACAACAAAAAGAAACATTAAGTAGGTACATAACTTAACTTGAAAAAAAAAAACAGAAAAATAATGGTATAAAATGGTTTAAAATTTTTCATTCGAATTTTAAACGCAGCGGCCGCAAGGTTTACATTTTTTATTTCAACTAATACTCGTATTGCAATAGGTACACCTACATTATTAATAAATACGAGATAGAGTATTTTAAGAAATTAGAACAAAAAAGACAGCTGGTGCTTGTGATGCGGCATTTTTCTACCAAAAACTAAATATAAAAATGGGATTTGGTAACTCTCGTTCTTGAGCAGCTGAGGCTAAAAGGATACGATTGCTTTCTTTTGTTCGGAACGTCTTCATGGGTGCTAGTGACGTAACTTATTTACCTCTTTTTAACCGACTTCAAAAAAGGAGGAGGTTTCTCAATTCACTCCACTTTTTTATTGTAAAAAAGCCTTTAAAACTGATATGCGTATCTAGGTAATTAATAATATGATTTCAATATTATTTATTGCTTTTTAGAGCTGTTTTTACTTTTTTAGTTTCCTGTTTTTTTGAAGTCGGTTTTTTTTGTTAAAAAATATTTTATTAGAGCTGTTTTTACTTTAATAGTTTCCTGTTTCTTGAAGTCGGTTTTACTTAAATAAACTAACTGACCCGCGGACTTCGTACCGCTTTGACAATTTCTATGACAACAAACAACTCGTTAAACAGTTGCAAGAAAGAGTATCAAACAAACAAACAAACTCACTATTTTAAAGATAATAAGTATCATTTTTCTTTGATTATACTTTTGAGAATATGTGTACAAGATATTATGAAAATCGGTGGAATAGTTTACGCGTGAAAGCCTAAGTGTAGGAACACACTATGCCGAAATTACGCGACCGAAGTTCCGCGGCTGATTTTACGTTCCGACGTATTCGGCTGATATGACACACCATAAGTGCCGAACTTACGCCCCGCCCCCGGATCTTCGTAGGCAATCGAAACGAACTTCGGTCGCGTATTGCCGCTGAACTTACGCCCGACCGAAGTTCGGCTGTACGCTATAACGCAACGTAATTTCGGTATTATGTGTCGTCAGTAATTCAAATAGCATTGTAGGCGTAATCATGCCGAACTTCGGTCGCGTAATTTCGGCATAGTGTGTTCCTACACTACAAACAACAAACAAACAAACAAACTCACTTTCGCATTTATACCATAAGCTCTGAAGCTTTACTGGACAGCACAGTGCTTTCATCTCACCTGATGTTAAGTGATGATAAGGCCAACGGTGGAAGCGCACTTCACCCGGAATCCTCAACTACTGAGGCACTGGCTATCTAGCTGCCGGACAACAATGCTACAAACATAAATGTTATGGCGACATATTATTGAGATAAGATGATGGTAGCTAGCCAGGCGGGCAAACAAGCCCTACCAACAAACCAAATCGAGTACAGAAACATACTCCCCACTGGGACCCGAACCCGGGACCTCTAGGTCTTAACCTCGGTGGTCTTAATCACTAGACCACAGAGACGGTTAACAGCGGCGCTTTTCACCAGGCGGACCGTCCGAATGATCGTTTGCCGACTCAATATCATTAAAAAAACAGTCTCTTGACTTGACACTGGTCTCCAAATTGGCATAATTACTTTTTATAGTTGCCAAGTCGAGAAGCATGACTGTGTAACGAAATTCAGCGGCGTGACAAATTAAATGAAGATGTTATGCTTCAAGGGACGCTTGTAATTTAAAGTTTTGAAGCTAATAGATGTCAAAGTGGGCCATCCAGTTATTTATTAACTGGCACTAGACAAGTTTAAAGTATTATACATAACATTATTAACCCTTTTTCCTGTACCTGTAAACGCAAGTGGTCTTTACAAGCTTTTATTTAGTTTCACCTGTCCCGATGTTTGTCCGTTTGTCTATAATCAAATCTTGCAAGTTTTTGATCTACTTCCCGGTTACTGATTGACCTGAAATTTTGCATGCATGTGTAAATCGGATGACAATGCAAAATTATTATGACATGGAGTTGATCTGATGATGGAGCTGGAAGATGACAATAGGAACTCGGTAATTAAACGACACAACTCCATCGAGTTTGGGCTCTTATGATTTGTCTTAACGAGTACTTTGGTGCTAGACGGTAACCAGGGTCTGATGATGAAGTTGGAAGATGGCCATACGAACTCGGGCAAATATGTTCGTTCGTTCGTTCGTTCCGTTTGTTATGTGGATTCTGTCTTTGATAAGATGGATGACCCAATGTTAAATAAAAGCACGAGCCGAGTGATAAATGGTATGAGGGTGTATAAACTTGTCATATCGCCAACGTTGCGCCTCAGGGTATCAGGGCGATCTTTGCGGTTTATCACAGACCCAATTTTTTTATAATCAATAATAGCGTGTTACATTGTGATTGCAAAAGAAAAATAATGAAGGTGTAATATGTTAAATGTTCTTTAATGTTCCATCAAAATGTAATAAGCTTTTATTTATAAAAAAAAATGGGTCTGTGATAAAAACGCAAAGATTTAATACAAGATGTAAAGTTTTAGGATTTTAAATTATTTTTAACTTTTTAGTTCTTTTTTTTATTAACAAGTTCGTTTAAAAAAAGCTTGTTTTTAAAATTTTTTTTTAATGTATATTGCAAGAATAAGAGAAAAATAAAATAAAATAAAAAATTCGTATGCGTCTGTTATGAACACACCAGAAAATCCCTAATGTATTTAGGGATTTTCTGGTCCTTTTACAACTTTATATAAATGCATCATCTAACTTTTAACTGTAACCAAAGATCATTATATGGTTTTGAATCGGTTACAACCAAAGACATTGTTCAACTAAGATCCTCCTTCTACTATCGCACCGCTCGCCATCGGAACAGGGCACACACACACTTCCTGGAGCTGCTGTTTGCTCGAACGGTTCGCTTCCTGAGGAACTTCATTCCACGTACCATCAAACTGTGGAATGAGCTGCCATCCGAGGTTTTCCCTTTAAGCTACGACATGGGCTCTTTTAAAAGGGGTGTAACGAGGTTTTTTTCAGGTCGGCAACACAAAAGCAACATCTCTGATTTTGCTGATGTCCATGGGCGGCGGTGACCGCTCACCATCAGGCGGCCCGCCTGCTCGTTTGCAGACAGTTAATATAAAAAAAAAAGATGGTGCAACCCACCCTTAATTGCAAAAAGAACGTTGGATATCATAGCATTAGGCTCGGTTAGTTCACAATCTGCTGCAAACCTTTTGAATAACGTTTCAGTGCATTTCTTCACGTTGACATTTCAATGATTGGTTAACTTATTGTCAATTATAGAATTGCATCAATTAACATACAATTCAGAAAGCGTGAAATTTAACAATAATCAAATCTGATTTGGTAACTTGTATCTGTATAGTCTAGTTAGTTTACCGGACCGACCAGAGATGTAGGGCTTGTATGTCTCCCTGGGTAGCTTCCACCATCTTATCTAAGTTTGCCGCAATAACAACAATATTAGTAGCTATGTTGTGATCCGACAGATCGAGATAGGACAGCTCAATCTTTAGAATGCCTAATGTGAGTTTTATTTACTATCCGTATTCATTCGATTACGTTTACGAAAACGAAAATTAGTATGGCATTGAAGCAGCGCCTCCTGGCGGCATGCGAGAAGAGTTAAGGGTGGGCCGACCAAAAAATGCCAAACTTGCAGTTACGGTTAAGTAAATATAATTGAAAATACTATCGTATTAAATGAATAAAATATATATTTAGTATCATAGGGAACGTGTTTACAATTTGTCAGAACCATAAATTCATAACACGCTATAGTTTTTTCTACAATATCATTTAAAGTTGGGCAAAGATCATGAAAACGAGTGGCGGCGTTTAGTAGATTTCTTATAGTTTATCTAAATTTTTGTACCTCTGATTTTGTCTAAACAATCATCAATGGATAAACTACAAGTTGCTAGACTACATTTTTGATTCATCAAGTGGTTATTTAAATAATATTTTTTTATTAAGCACCTTAAATTCCCCATACAAAATTAGTATGGCCGCGCGGCATCAAATAAATATGGACGACGACATTTCAAATAAAACATATGACACTTGTCACTTACGGACGGCGCACCCTTAAGATTGTGCCAAACTGAATTTCCGTTTTCGTTAACGTGATCGAATGGCGAATGGAATTCGTACTAGGCACCCGGTAGTTGTGGATTCCGGATTAATTAATACTAGTGGTCGCCCAGTGATCGAAATTCGACCGTAATTTTATTAAGGCTGCACGGATTGTATCTTAAGCAATGAAAAATTAAAAAAGATAGAATGTCTATTTGGATTGGTTTTGACAGATTTTGGCCGCTCCTCTACCATTTTTGAAGTTTTTGAAAAGAGTAATATGTACGTCAAATACATAAGCGTGTGTGTCAAATACATGGTAGTGTGTGTAATGTTTGTTTTATTGATTTAAATTATTTTTATGCATAATTTAAAAAAATATTAACATTCGGATACTTAACTTTCTCTATATAAACTATAAGTGTGCGAAATTCCATACTCCTCCGTCCGCGCAATTTTCGTAAAAAAGGGGTACAAAGTTTTGCTTCACGTATTAATATATAGATCATTTTGCATGCAGTTTTTATTAAGTTTACACCATTTCATTAACACGATGATGGTGATGAAAGAACGAAATAAAAAAATAAAAAAACGGCGGCACCACAAAGTACTCTATAGTCCGTTATTCTATTAAATTGAACAATTACATCGAATGATTAAAGATGAATCGATTTGATTCGAGTTGGTCATCGAGGTCAGTCGAACACCGTTACGATAGAAATATATATATTTTTTATGTGTGAGTAGGCAAATGACCTATACATACCCATCAATTGCAGTGATGACTTGATTTCAATGATGGAGGCCTTTGCCCAACAGTGGGACAGTTAGTTACAGTTACAGCTATTTACTAGGCAAATTACGAAATACGTACGATGGACTGGCCTGCATTCAGTCCAGACTTAAATCACATCGAGCATTTATAAGACGAGCTCAAACGGAGGGTACGAGCTAAAAATCCAGTCCCTTCGAGCGTAGAAGAATTGAAGGCAGCATTATTAGAAGAGTGGGAAGGCATTCCGAAAATTAATAAGGTCGATGAAGAACCGACTACAGGCTGTAATTAGGACTAGGGGGGGCAATACCAAATATTGAATTAATAAATTTTATTATGCTTTTAATATATTTTGTTTAATTTGCCCAGCATTGAGACAGTTATAGGCTATTTACTAGGCAAATAACTCCACTCTACCTGATTTTAAGCAGAAGCTGAGTGCAGATACGAAGACAGCTTATTAGCGAATGGCTGCCAAACCGGTGATCCCAGTCATCCTACCGGCACGTGAAGGCGATGTACAGTGGTTTTTAGTGGGTAGGCTCCTCCTTCCGAAGCCCTGTCGAGACCCTCGGGTCTGGGCAGGGAGGCGGGAGCTGGGAGAAGCCCACATAACCATCGGCGCCTCCCCGAGCGCGTGGTACTCGGCTGACGAGTTTTCCACTGTCAAAAAAAAATGCTTATTACCGAAAAAAGCATCCGTTTGTTAATTGTACACACGCCTGCACATCACCCTACCACAAACTGTCAAATTTCCTCAATAGACCTTGAACTTTATTACTAAGTTATAAGGTTGAAAATGTATTGAAGAAATCTGACAGTTTTGGATAGGTTGATCTGCAGGCGTCTGTACAATTGGTATTGCGTCACAAATCGCTCAATGATCGCTCGCTGTGCATTTGCGATTAAAATGTATGTAACAGTTTACATACATTCAGCGATTTGTGTCAGTCAGTGCGATTTGTGTCATCAGTGCGTCCTACCCGTCATGACATATTGAGCCGAAACGTGGACACTCGCGGTAGGCCTGGTACACAAATTTAAAGTCGCTCAGCGAGCTATGGAAAGGGCTATGCTTGGAGTTTCTCTGAGTGACCGGATCCGGAACGAGGTGTTCCGACAGAGAACCAAAGTCGTCGACATAGCCCACAGGATTAGCAAACTAAAGTGGCAGTGGGCCGGACATATTAGCCGCAGAACCGATAACCGATGGGGTAAACGAGTTCTTGAGTGGAGACCGCGTATCGGCAAACGTAGTGTAGGACGCCCTTAGACTAGGTGGAACGACGATCTTCACAAGGTGGCTGGCAAGAGCTGGATGAGAGTAGCCGCGGATCGTGCTCAGTGGCGTGCACTTGGAGAGGCCTATGTCCAGCAGTAGACGTGTGTAGGCTGATGATGATGATGATGATTTTTTTTAATTAATGAGATTTATGCTTCGGATAGTTATTCCTTGTTTTGTCATATTTGACTTTAATTTGAAATGAAGTTATACTATTTCTAATTTTGCCAATTTTTAAAATACAATAATGTATTCAGTGATTAACATAGTTAAGTTTCAACTCTCTTTTTTTCTAACATCGTATATTAAACTACAAAATAAATGCAGTAAATACTCATTAGAAGTCATTTGACATATCAAAATTACCTTTGATCTGATAGTTGTTCTAACTATGGTGTTTAAACAAAGCAGTTTATAAGAATACTGCTTAATTGCTTACATTAAAAAACTAATTTGCTTCACAGAAAAGCACCTGTGACATTGCATTACACGGCACCATAGTTCGTTCACCGAAGCGTAAAAAAATATGGCAGCGGGAAATTAGCTCGGCGGTGTACGAGCTTTCGCATTAGGGGTTGCAATTGCAATCTCGCAACTGAGAATACATATAAAAATTAAATTAAATTTCCATTTGTCCCAAAACAAACAGTACCTGAAACAATGCCATTTGAACCCGAGACCGAAATATAGAAGTACCCTAGACTTCATCGATTCGCACCACGACTGGTTCGCACCACGGTGTGAATCGCAGAAGGATGCTTTTTGAATTGGGTGTTTCGAACCACGGCTCATACCATGGTGTGAATGGCTCCTATTAGCTTCGTTGATTCGGACCACTACCAAAATAAATGGGATATTTGTACTAGCGGATGGAAAACGGTTATTGAAACAAACAGTTGGTATATGACTGCCGCCTCTGTTCTGCCAAATCTGAACATTAACAAGTTCAATTCCCATATTGGGCAGTGTCTGTGTCCATTCTCAGAGAATGCGGGTTGGAATCCCACTAGAGGAATTATAATAAGAAAATTTTATTGGCTCTTTTTCCGAGAAGAGAGATTTAGAACATTTTATTGACACTTTCCGAGAAGAAGAGAGAATAAGAAATTTTTTGGCACTTTTTCTGAAAAGCAGGGAATAAGAAAATTTTCCGATCCAAAGTCTAAAGTTTGCGTATGGTTTATTTAGTAAGGTACACAATCACTGAATTCCGTCAACGACAATGTTAAGTTTGACCGATTTCATTCAAATAAAAAATCCGTGCCATGGTAAGATACGTAAAGCCGTTGGGGGCTGCATAAGCAGTCTTTAACAACCACCAAACCACACTGGGTCAACAACGTGGTGGTTTATGGTTCATAACTTATGCGGTGTCCATCAGCAGTGGACATAAAATGAGCTGATCATGATTATTAAAATAAAACATTGATTGGGTACGTCATCAGTAGCCGTGTAAACGTCAGAACTCGTTCTTTATAAATACTCCTTCGACAATTGAACTTGTGTGAACGCATATTTTTTGTTGCAGACAATCGTGAGCTATGGCGTCGTAACGGGCGCGGCAACCTGTTCAACGGACCCGGGTTCGGAACCCGCTCCTGCGGCGTAAGTGTTGACAATCAGTAGTTATTATTATGCCAGTTGTTATAGTGTTACAAATAACAATTTTGAACTGTAGGTCTTTTATTTTGATTCTATATCAAAATGTTTTTTTGACGAAGAATTAAGCACCTAATAGTATTTATATATTAATACGTGAAGTAAATTTTATTTTTTAGATCCCTTTTTAAGCAAATTGCGCGCATGTGAGATTTGGAATAGCTGTTAAAGTTCATATGGAGTAGGTAGATATCAGATAGTCACTTTTTTATCACCGTCCAAACTTTCTGACATGACTCCCGTTTTCGTGATACAAAACATAAATAATCATTCGACCAAAATGTATGGGACAGCTGAATTTTATTTTTGTTAAAAAGTCAACCTTTATGTATAATATGTCTTACAAATACATTGAATTAAATAAACATTGTTTCATACATTTTTCAAAAATTTCAAAAATAGAAGAGGAGCGGCCGAAATCTGTCAATGCCAATCCAAACTCACATTCTATCTTTTTTAATTTTTCATAAAATATTGTTTCAAATATGGAATCAGAGGAAACGAAGTAATAGTGGTTAATGACAAACACTATTATAATGTTATAATGTAAATATTATAATGTAAATGAAATCGGAGGTGCTGTTAATTCGTTACAATTTTGCAAGACGTCTCGATTCGCAAACAATTAATCATCATTTTTATAATTGATCACACTCAACATAGCAATCCGTTATCCTTAGAACCGGCCACTTTTAGTCCCCGCAAGTGAAATTGAATCGTAACCTCTGGCCAATAGCGACAGGGCGACACAATGATGAATGGCCTGATCGACCATTCATTGGTCCAATGATAGATTCGTTCGAATTCCTTTCCGGCAATTCGCAATTTTTCCTTTTGTTGTTTCAGTTCGGATTTTTGCTAACGAAATTGGGAAAGTTAAATATTATCGGGAGCAGTTTTTATTATTATTATTATCTATATAGTATATTAATACGTGAAGCAAAAACTTTGTACCCCTTTTTACAAAAATTGCGCCGCCGGAGGAGTATGAAATTTCGCACACTTACACTCGCACAGAAAAGGAGTACAGAATGTTATTTTTTTTTTAAATTATGCATAAAAATTACACTAAATCAATTAAACAAACATTACACACACTACCATGTATTTGACACACACGCATATATACTCTTTTCCAAAATTTCAAAAATGGAAGAGGAGCGGCCGAAATCTGTCAATTCCAATCCAAACTCACATTCTATCTTTTTTAATTTTTCATTGCTTAAGATATAATCCGTGCAGCCTTAATAAAATTACGGTCGAATTTCGACCGCTGGGCGACCACTAGTTATTATTATTACGCTTTTAGTACATTCAGAAAAGACGTAAAACAAATACGCATGTGTGAAGTATAGTTAGTCTAACGAAGCGATGAGGAACTTAACATGATTTCTTGTACTCACCTCGAGCATTCGGCGACAGACGCTTCTACATCAAGGAGAGGCCTTTGTGCAGCAGGACGTCTTTTGGCTGAAAGATGATGATGAATCATCAGATCATCATCCTCGTATAGTCTTGTAGCAGTTAGTTGTCTATAAACGTCCCACTGGGTTATGCCTTCCAACATAAATATAGCACATTGTCATAAGCATAACCCGTCTGCCATCTTATGATACAACGGGACCTATTAACGTGAATGCCGAAGCTCAACTTGCCTTTCGAAGCAAAAAGGAGTAATTTTTTTTTTTATACGATCCGTTATTACGAAAGTTATCTAACTTGCAAGGTTATTGTTTGAGGGTAGATGCTTCATTTTAATGAACATCTTTTATTTATCCCGTCACGTCGTTACAGTCGACGAGAAAGTATGTATTTGATGAATCTGGAATGAGTATCAACAAACAATTTTTATGGGGATTGTAATCAGCCGCGTTTCTCATGAAAGCAATGGCCGCATTGTGCCATGGAAATGTCTCGGAATGAGGCTGAGGGTTCACTGAAAAATCGTTGCCTTTCAATGGCGCAGCCGCGGGCTGATGGGATGACCCAGATTGTCCTGGGTGCCCTGGAATACGGCTAGCATTGGAATGTTTGTAATTTTGCTTATCACGGTAAAATGTTGCATTAATAGTTTTAGGTAAGCTCAGACAAATCAAAATCAAAACTACCTACCCACTTCGTACTTCTTTTTAAAAGAATATTCTAGATTTTAGATAAAGCTCCTACCTACCTATAAGATTTTTGAGCAATTTGTTTTCATAAAAAGAAAACTCCATTTATCTTATATTTACATATTACATTATATATATATTATATAATATATTACATTTATTATTTACTTATATTTATTATTACAGATTCATATCCTGACATAAATTACGTTTTATAATTAATTTTATTTAAATAAATAAATATTTAATTCTTCTCTATTAAACATAAACCCAATTAGGTCTAAGAAATTTGATTTCATACACTCGCATACACACAGAGAGAGAGGACACCGAAAAATGTGATATTTGAAGCGGAATATAACACTTTTTTTTTTTTATGGTAAAAGAAGGCAAACGAGCAGGCGGGTCACCTGATGGAAAGCAATCACCGCCGCCCATGGACACCCGCAAAACCAAAGTTATCGCAGATGCGTTGCCAACCCTAAGGAAGGAGTTGGATCTTGAGGAGGGAGTAGGAATTGGGAGGGGGGAGGGGTGAAGGATGGTGAAAGGATGGGAAGGATGGGTCAAATACATGGTAGTGTGCTTTGTGTTAATGTTTTATTGATTTATAGTATATTTTATGCATAATTAAAAAAAAATTAACATTCTGTACAGTCGGCGGCAGATCAACCTACCCAAATCTGTCAAATTTCTCCAATGAATTTTGATCCTTATAACCAAACTATAAAGTTCAAAATTGATTGTAGAAATTTGACAGTTTTGGGTAGGTTGATCTAACGCCGTGTGTACGCATTCTCTATATAAACTATAAGTGTGAGAAATTTCATACTCCTCCGTCCGCGCAATTTTCGTAAAAAGGGGTACAAAGTTTTTGCTTCACGTATTAATATACATATAGATAATAAATGTACTGCGTTCACTTAAGTAAATCACCGAGGACCGAGGCGCGGTTTGAGGCAGAATACGGAACTTATGATAATATTGATAATCGCAGCTCGGCAACAGATCTACATGATGAGATTAATTAATTAAATATTTATTAGCATAAGTAAATGCTGTTACTGGTTATTAATAGTAACATGTCTAATGAAACTATTTATTTTTATTATTGTTATATTATACTTACTGGTTGTCAGCTTAAAAAGCGATAATATTGTGTAATTACTATACATCGTATGTCATTAATGTCGGGTATTTTTATAATTGTTGTTGTGGGTAAACACATTTTGTCAATAAAGCAGTCAGTCGCCAACCTCTTTGTTTCATTGACGTTACACTGGCGACGAGGAACATTGCGAACTATAATTATATACTTACGCCTATTATTTTTACTTAATCATAATGCCGATAGGACACTTAGAACCGTTTGATGTGCAAACTAAACAGTGGCCGTCGTATATTCGTCGAGTGAGGCAATATATGGTGCTTAATGAAGTGAAAAGTGAGTTACGGGTACCATTGTTGATTACTGTCGTAGGTGAAGCTACGTATTTGTTAATGTGCGACCTGTGCGCTCCGGCCAATCCAGAAAATAAAACGTTTGAGGAGCTAGTGCGTGTAGTGACGGAACATTTAGAACCTCAACGTTCAGAGATCGCCGAGCGCCATGTGTTCCGCTTACGGAGACAAAGGGTGGGAGAATCTATGACAGAGTACCTCCAAGATTTAAAACACCTCGCGACTACGTGCAACTTCGGTACCATGCTCGAAGAAAACATACGTGACCAATTCGTATCGGGGCTATCTAACCCTGCGATGCGATCTAGAATTTTTGCCGAGAGAAACATAAAGTACAAAGAGGCGGTCGAACTGGCTCTGGCGCTGGAGGTTGCAGAAAGGCACGCGGAGGTGAGCGCGACGACGTCCGCGGCTACGACCTCGGGTGCAGGCGGCGAGGCAGGCGAAGGCCTGCACAGCACGAGCGCAAGGCGTGCGCCCCCGAGCGGCGCCGGCGCCGGCGGGGCGTCAGGCCAGCGAGTGCCGCGCGCCTACTGTGGAGCGCCGGGGGCGCAGCAGGCGGCAGCGGCGGCGGGGCGCAGCGTTGCTGGCGATGCGGCAAGGCGCATCGGCCAGACAAGTGTCGGTATGCCAATTATAATTGTGACGAGTGCAATCAAAGGGGACACTTGAAAGTGATGTGCCGAGTGCGAGGAAATATTCGAAACGGTAGGCATAACTACGTGAGTGAAAATCATTCCGAAGACGAGGACATGTTTAGTATAGATCTTGCAACGAAAGGTAACAAACCATTTTTTATTAATGTGAGCATTGACAACTGTAATGTAATTGAGTGTGAGATTGATACCGGAAACCGGATTTCAGCCATTAGTGAACAATTTTACAAACAGATGTTTTCACACAAAAATATTCATTCCGACAATATTATGTTACGTTGTTATTCGGGTACGCGAATCGAATCATTGGGTTATATAGTTGTCGATGTGAGACTTGGAGATGTAATTGCAAAGAATTTGAACTGTTACATCATTAAAAGTGGAGGGCGCCCCCTTTTAGGCAGAGATTGGATAAGGGCACTTAATATCAAACAAATTAACTTTAATCAATTGCATGATGACCCATTTGTGAGCCGCTTAGCGGCTGAGTTTCCCGAAGTGTTTACTGATCAATTAGGTCATTGTAAGAAATTGCACAGCTACTTGCTACAGCTGCAACTGTCGGATAATGAACCGGTGTACGTGCGCGCGCGGCCCGTGCCGCTCACCCTGCGCTCGCGGGTGGAGCGCGAGCTCGAGCGCCTCGAGTCCGAAGGGACCATTTATAGGGTTGACCATTCCGAGTATGGAACGCCTATCGTGCCGGTTATTAAGGGGAATGGCGATATACGAATATGTGGTGATTACAAAGTGACTATTAATCGTAAGTTAAAACGCGACTATTATCCATTGCCACGCATCGAGGAATTATTTGCGACTTTAAGTGGGGGTAAAGAATTTACTAAAATTGATTTGTCACACGCATACCAACAGACAATTCTAACAGAAGAGTCCCAGCTATGTACCGCGATAACTACACACGTAGGCACGTTCGTATATCGCCGAACCCCCTTTGGCCTTTCATGTATACCAGAAAAGTTCCAGAAGTTGATGGAGGAGACGTTGAGAGGAATTCCGTCTACTGTGGTCTTCTTGGACGATATTTGTACAACGGGTAGTGATAGACTGACGCACTTGACTAATTTGAGACATGTTCTGACGAGATTGAAAGAAATGGGTCTAACGGTAAAGTTAAGTAAGTGTAGCTTTTTACAGGAAAGTGTAAAATATGTAGGTTTTATTATAGATCAGAAGGGTTTGCATCCAGATCCCAATAAAGTAGAAGCTATTGTAAACGCCCCCACTCCAAAAGATACTACTCAACTAAGGAGTTTTTTGGGCCTATTAAATTATTACGGTAAATTCATCCCTCGACTTAGCATGATTTTACAACCATTACATGAACTTTTAAAAAAGGGAATAACGTGGAACTGGACTACTGCGTGTACCCAAGCTTTCCGGGCGGCTAAAGAAAGTTTATTGTGTGACAATGTGTTAGCGCATTATGAAGAGGGACGGCCCTTGGTGCTGTCGGTGGACAGCAGCGCGTACGGGTTGGGCGCGGCCCTGGCGCATCGCTTTGGCGACGGCAGCGAGCGCCCGGGCAGCTGTGTGTCGCGCACGCTCATTGATGCGGAACGTAACTATAGTCAGATTGATAAGGAGGCGTTGGCTATATTTTACGGAGTTACTAGGCATCACCAGTACCTCTTTGGAAGACAGTTTGAGTTACGAACCGACCATAAGCCATTGAGTTATATTTTCGGAAAGAATATGGGTATACCCCAAATAGCTGCTAGTCGCCTACCAACGGTGGGCCGCACGGTTAGCCGCTTATGATTTTACTATTAAATTCGTTAATTCAAAAGAAAACGGACCGGCCGACGCGCTGTCGCGACTGCCGATAACGCGGGAGGGAGGCGCCGCCCACTTAATGATGACCTATATTCACTTAGTTCAAGAATGTATGCCGGTTAACTTTCGTGACGTAGCTAAGGAAACAATGAAAGATACGTTATTAAGTAGAATAATTGGTTTTGTAAAGTTCGGGTGGCCATCAGTGGCTAGTTGTGATGACGAGAAAATTTACTTTATGCGCAGGAATGATATAACTGTGGATTTCGGCTGTTTGATTTATAAATATCGTATTATTATACCGGTAACTTTACAACGCAGGGTCTTAGAAGAACTACATAATGGACATTTGGGTGTAAACAAAATGAAAAATTTATCACGGAATTATGTTTATTGGCCGAATTTAGATCGGGACTTGGAGGCTCTGTGCCGCGCGTGCGCCGCGTGCCGCGCCGTCCGCGATGCGCCGTCTCGCGCACAACTTCACCCGTGGGAGTTTCCTTTATATGCATGGCAACGTTTGCATGCGGATTTCGCTGAATACAATGACAGAAAATACCTAGTTTTGGTAGACGCCCATTCTAAATGGATTGAAGTGCTATACATGAATCGTACCGACGCGAAATCCACAATTTCGGCCTTATTAACAATTTTCAGTAGGTTCGGGTTACCATCACAACTCGTCACTGACAATGGCCCACCGTTCCTTTCGCAAGAGTTTAAAGATTATTGCGCATATAATTGTATTAAACATGTAACAACTACGCCATATAGACCACAGGGCAACGGGGCAGCCGAAAATGCGGTGAAAACAATTAAAAAGGCTCTTAAAAGGGCTACTATGTTAGGTGAAAATGTGTCACAGGCCTTAAGCAAGTTTTTGTTCTACTATAGAAATTGTGATCACGCGACAACGGGAGTGCCGCCCGCAGTGCTGCTAACAGGGCGTCGTATGCGCACTCGATTGGATGCTTTGCGACCGGACGTCAGTCAGATAGCACAAGCTGCGCAGCAGCGTCAGGCCGGCAATGCGGGAGGCACGACCAGGGCCGCGGTGCAGGTGGGGGACCCGGTACTCGCGCGCGACTACTCCTCGCGCGCAAACAAGTGGGCTGCTGGAACCGTCACAAAAAGGACAGGACCGGTATCTTATCGCGTTAGTTTGGGAAACGGTGTCGAGTGGCGAAGACATCTCGATCAAATTTTACCGGTTGGTGATAAATCGAGGTTGTCGATGTCGCGTGCTAGTATCGGTACCCAAAGTACGACCCATAATAGTGAAGTAGAAGATGAGTTTGAGGATGCCGGCGGGGTGTCGACGACCGAAACGAACGCGGCCTCGCCGCTTGCCTCGCCTCGCTCGCCGACGCCGCCGCCGCCAGAGGGAGCTTCAGAACGAGCTCCTCGTGCTTACAATCGAACACATCATTTAAAAAAATAAAGAGTTTTTTTTTTGGTGTGTAGATACGTACCTATAACTTTAAGATATATGTATTGGTTTAACATAATGTAGATAATACTAAAATGTAAGTATACATAGGTGTAATAAAATAAAAAAAAATAATTTCCAGATAGGGAAGAGGTATGTGGTATAGCTATAGTTTGTTAAGCAAACTATAGTCTTATACAGTACAGTTTACCGGTCACCGATTATGGTTGACGATAATTGTACTATTATTATAAGGTATAAGATTACAAACTGTGTTAGCTTATGTCGCTAGAATAAATTAATTACTAGTTAATAGTTTATATAAGAGGGGAAAGGTGTCGGGTATTTTTATAATTGTTGTTGTGGGTAAACACATTTTGTCAATAAAGCAGTCAGTCGCCAACCTCTTTGTTTCATTGACGTTACAATTAAGTCAAAGTATTTTTTTTTCCCTGTGTGGTGCCGGGGATAAAGAATTGCACCACCCCATCTCTTCCCGTGGGTGTCGCAAAAGCCGACTAAGGGACCATTCCAGAGGATGGGCAGCAGCATCTTTCCGAGGTTAAGTCTCAACTTACTGCGATCGCCAACCCGCCTGCAAGCGTGGCGATTACGGCAAATACCCCTCATATCCTTGGGGGAGGCCTTTGTCCAGCAGTGGACAAAGGCCTATCATCATCTCAGCCAAAAGTCTTTTGGCTGAGATGATGATGGTGATGATGAAATTTTTTTTATTCAAATATACTCAAGGAAAGTGGTTTAGAATCGTCCAAACATTTTTTACCTACTACCCAGGACGTCTATTTTTTATCTGTGGAGAAGAATTCTTTGTGTTGCAACAAGATGCAATAAATGTTTCTTAAAATTCATTTATTTAAACATATCTTTCTTGCGTGGCATGAAACCGGAATGTATCTACACTTTAGAATTAGATGATTTCTGTCTCAAATTCTACGGCATTCTGCACATGTTCGTCTGTTTCTGCATTAATGACTTGCATTGAAGCTTTAGACATTTTCTTTGTTCCTGTAAATAGGCCGGACGTTATAAGTACTAGAATAAAAAGAGATAGTAAACACCGACTAGCGAGTTGCGGGCCCGCACGACCTACTTTATGTCACTTTGCGATCCAAGGCCTCGTACGAAGGCCGATGTTAACTCTATTTTATGTACTATTTGTTTACCTTGTGGTTCGTTAAGCTTTCGTATTTGTTGGCTTTTGTATACCTCCCAATTTTACATAAACATCCTTTCACTTTTATGTTGTGAGATTAAAGTATTTCATACAACTCTTCTAGGTCTTCTTAGGAGGCAGAGTCATCATCATCATCATCATCATCATCTCAGCCAAAAAGACGTCCACTGCTGGACAAAGGCCTCCCTCAAGGATAAATCATTTTAAGGGGAATTTGCCATAATCGCCACGCTTGGCAGGCGGGTTGGCGATCGCAGTAAGGTGAGAATATCACAGAGAGACGCTGCTGTCCATCCTCTGGAATGGTCCCATAGTCGCCTTCTACGACACCCACGGGAAGAGATGGGGTGGTGCAATTCTTTATCCCCGGCACCACACGGGGCAGAGTCATACTTTAACTTAAAGCGTTGTATTTTGTAACTTTATATTTGACGACCTCCTTGGTCGAGTGGTTTGTACACCGGTTTTCATGGTGTCGCCATCTCTGAGGTCCCGGGTTCGATTCGGTCGGATCAATTTAGAAATTATTGTTTTTCTAAATTGTCTCGGGTCTGGGTGTTTTCTATGTATAATAAGTATGTATTTAAGTATGTTTATCCGTTGTCTAATAACCATCTAACGAGTTTCATAACGAAGCTTCTCTTGGGCTAGATAATTGGTTTGAGCGTAGGAAAGTATATTATTATTATTATTCCCTTTATTTATTTATTTATTTACATATTAATTTACACTTTATTATTACTGTTATTATATTTACTGTTGATTACTGTTTATGTGATGTTGGTAAACAATAATATATATTTATTTTTTATTTGATTGGGTAGTCAGAAAGATAAGTTTTGGGCACCTGTTGATACAGAGTTCTTTATATTTATATTTGAATAGTAAGCTTAGACGTCGCGTTGTGTTGTTACCAATTAAGTGATTACTAACCACTTTTTAAGGTTGAGCAACTTTCGCAAACATCAATTATCGGATGGGTGACCCAAAATTTATCAAAGTTAACAAAAGCTTCATTGCAATCGGATGACTAGTATAGGATAGGAACGCATATGTGACAAACGACAATCATGATAAAACATGAATAGGATTTAATATTAGTAACAAAAAGGCTGATGTCCCTTTTGAGATTTTGTGCTTATATAGTTTTCTTTACCATTTTTTATATTTTATTTTGATTTTTTATAATATTACTGTACCATACAGACAGTATATACAGACAGTATACTGACAGTATATAACTATAATATATAGCAACATGAGTAAAATGTAAAGAGACGAAAAAGAACAAGGACATAGACAATTTAAGATCCAGTAGCCCTGACCACATAAAGTCTTAAAACATACCCCCTATATAACCCTAAATTGATTATTGATAAAAAAATTAATTAAAGTAAAAACAAATAAAAACTAAGGTAAAGTTGGCGAAGACGTCGACGTCGTCGGTGGCGGGGACGGCGACGGCTATGACGCCACGGATGTACTTTCGGTACTGCCCCACCTCGTGATAGTTGCAACACAAGGGTTATTCCTATATTATTCCAAGAAAATTCTCAATGTAGGTGGAAGGTGGTCCTTCACGGAATAAATACAAATGCAATCATCTAGAAATTAAGTTTCATTCTTCATTAGAATAATAAAAATACTAGAAAGGTTTTTTTCAAAAAAGTGACAGCAGTACTCCTGTGGAGTAGGATGTAATTAAATACCAAATTTTAAATAATAATCTATAATAATATTGTTTCTTATCAAAACAAAATAATTGTGTACTTTGAGAATAACCCAATAGAAAATAACATCAACATGATGTACACCTGACATTTAATTGGCAAATTGCTTAAAGCAATTTCATTATTGTAGGTTTCTGAAGGTGAATTTAATAAAACGCTAAAGAAACAATTTGCGCAAGTACAGTGCTTGAACGGAACTTGAAATACTCTTTAGGCTAAACTAGCGATTAGCTTTTTTACGTAAATAATTATAGTTTGTAAATATTTTATTGAGCGGCTAAAAAAACTGAATATACCTAGATTATTGCATTACATTTAACTTGTTATAAATTATAAATACATAAAAAATCTACATCAATTTATTGTAGTATGAATTAAATCACGCCAGATACACCAACATAGGATATATTTTGTACACACAGGTATGTTACGTTTGGAATTAAATAAAAATCAAAATCATAATATTTTATTTCATTATAACAATGTTTGACAAACATGCAATGTATTAGAACTAAGTACCTAGTAAGTATAAAATTAAATCTGTTTCAGGTAGCCCTTCATACCTCTTATAAATAAAATTTTATATATTTTTTTGAATCATACTAAGGCATAAAAATTTAAAAAAATGTCTTCTTTGGTAGTTTAACAAATACAAAACATTTATCGTATCGCATCATAGTGTCGCGATTAATAAATATTTAAATGATTATGACAGCTAACATTTTAAAAATGGTTTTAAAACGTGGCCATGTTTAATTACGAGAAAGGTGGATTGGAAGAGGTAGACCAATGTTTATAATGAAGTGGTGGGCGAATAAAGCTTAGAAGTTATAGAACACTAGCGGCTGCTCGCGGTTTCACCCGCGTGGTTCCCGTTCCCGTGGGAATATCGGGATAAAAAGTATTCTATGTTTTAATCCAGGTTATAAACTATCTGTATGCCGAATTTCATCCAAATCCATCCATCCGTTGCAGCGTGAAGAAGCAACAAATATACAGACATACATACACACAAACTTTCGCATTTATAATATTAGTGTGATAAACGAACCCGTAACTATTTAAACAATAATAAATTTTATTTTGACAATAATCAGTGATGTATGTGTTTGTGGGAGTGTCATATCCACTCTCGCGTCCAGCGACACACCTGTCAATGCACGCTTACGTCACGCGGCAAAAGTGTCATATTTCGCGCCCGAAATTATTTTTTATTGTCGAAACGGAAAAGTTTTATAGAAGCAATATATTTGTTACAAAAATGCTATGATGAATAAAAACTTTCGGTTTTAACTGAAAACTTATAACGACCAGAAGTTAAAAATGTAGCTCCTGCCACTTGATAGTAGGAAAACCTCCGGCACATTCCACTCACAACACAATAGAGAATATTTCAGAGATTCTTTCACGGTCAAGGCTACAAGCCTTTGGAATAACCTCCCGCCTGATATCCGTCACTCCAAGTCACTTGCCACTTATAAGACTAAACTTCATTCGCATCTCTTGACTAAGTCTTAGTTTGCAACATCTTTTCCGTATGTAGGTATATGTAGTATGTTTATGTATTAGTATTATTTTTTGTTATATATACATATATATATATGTATATATATATACTTATGTGTATACTTAGGTATATACTTATGTGTATACTTCAATAGGTACTTATATTTTTATTATTATATATTTTTATTTTTTGTTGCTTTCAACTAGTGCACTACCTTTGTATTTTCCTTGCAGTTGTCCTATACCTCAAAGGTTGTCTGGAAGAGATCGCTTTAAGCGATAAGACCGCCTTTGCCCACCCCGATATAAAATTTTTGTTGTTTTATTCTACTTTTCTGTGTGTGTGTGCAATAAAGAGTTTTATCTATCTATCTATCTAATAGAAGCTGCGGCAACAGTTCCCTATTTGACTTGTAAAGCACAAAGTTTCAGCTTTTAGCGGCGTATTAATTGCCTCAAACAACAATTAATCCCTCCCTAATTACCACGTACGCATTGGGAATTGCTAGATTTAATTGTTAATCGTATTGTGTTGTTAACAATACTTTAACAGTTGTTACTTTGACTAATTACTGATTCTACATAATATGAACTTGTATTTATGATAAGCTAACCATTCGACTTTTTGACAATTATTTTTTAAATAGGAATTTTATTAAGAAAAATATATATTTTAAACAGTTTTATTATAATTATAGGAAATATGGGTTATGAATTCAATATAATTATTACGAAAAATTATATTTTTTAACTTTTATGTACTAAATTAAAATTCTTAAATCACACTTGTGTTTTTAAGATAAATAAGACACTTAAACTTACAATGTCTAAATTAGGAACTCTTAAACAAAAAAAAATAAAAAATCATCTAGGTCAATTATTATAAAAAAACGTAAAAATCAACAATTACTTATCAAATTACTAAGTTAAGTGTTATTATATTGTATGTTCGCCACAAATGGCAAATTTGCAACTATTGCAATAATGTCTTACCGGCTAAACGCGACCACGGCGACCACGCTTGCCAACTCCAAAAAAGGCATTCCCGGGATTACCCAGCTCGACATCCGGGACTTGGGCATATCACGCGGGACACAACACACCACGTATAAAATGGTTAGAAAAAAACTGCATAAGTATATTTTTATAAGAGAATTAAAAAACTTGAGACTTCTGAGTGTCTTCGGCACTGCGGGAAGTGCAGCCCCTCCGCCCTTGCGTGGCAAACCGCAGGCACTTCACTGTCTGTGCTGTGGTTTGTCACAGCGGGCGGGGGCTGCCCTCCCTCTGTGCCTCCAGCTTTATATATACACTAGTACTGCCTTACAAATAAACAAAGAATAAGCTCCGAATAGTTGTTCCGTGTTTTGTTCCTATCATGTAAACGTCATTTCAAATTAGAGCGAAAGAGACAAAACACGGAATAACTATTTGAACCTTATTCTTTGTTTATTTGTAAGGCACTAGGGGTAGGGCAGACTAATACCACGTGGAGTCGGGGTTGACATACAATTCTGTCACTATTTGTCATAAATATAATAATAATCAGTGTCCAGAAAATGTAGCCAAGTCGTAGAAAATAAACAAAAAGAAACAGCACATAAATTTGAACGGAATGACGCAATTTGACGCTGTCAAAAATGTCAAAGCTACGTTCAAAATGGCGGATTGGCGTATCGTTTCACGCGTTTTAATAGGTACTTCAAAAATTTCAAAAACATAGCTTAGACTAAAAAAGTATCGAAAATACGTTTTGTTTCACGCATTCACAGTACATTTCATATGAATTTTAAAAATTAATTCAATTGTAACTCCGTGAGCCGAAATTGTTTTACGGGATCTTTGACGAGCTTTCCTGAGCCCCCATACATATTCAGTTTCCTCAGATTCAGGCGACTTATTTCTAAATCCAACCCAAAATCTGCTCAATGGTCACTCATATCATAAAGATTATCGTATCATTTTTATTTGTCTTATCTTGTTCCATGCATACTAATAATCTGCCTACCTACATCCGTAGTCTGTGGTTCGCTCATTGTTCCGTTAGATTTGAAATTAAAATCAGTTTGAAATACCACACCTCAAGTTTGTACAGGATAAATGCAACTGCAAGCAAATCCAAAAAAATTAGACTAAGCATAAATAAAGTATAATTCAACATTCGTATTCTTATTTATAGCCTGACCAGTTATATATTAAATCTGCATTGGTGTCGCCACTGTATCTTTTTTTTTAACACATAGTATTCCACACAGAAATTAATTCCGAAATTTTCCGCCTTATGGCGAGGCATTTTTATTTTTTTTGGTTAGGCTTTACCTTAGAGCATTAAGCCATGATTTCCCCTTTTCATCTTTTTCCCCCTTTTTCTTCCCCTCTGGACCCTAATTTCCCCTCAAAAGGGAAATTTCCCCTCATTGTGGAAACACTGAGCCTACCTCGATAAATGGACTATCCAACCCAAAAATAATTTTTCAATTCGAACCAGTAGTTCCTGAGATTAGCGCGTTCAAACAAACAAACTCTTTAGCTTTATAATATTAATATAGATGATGCTTCGCTCCTATTGGTCGCAGCGTGATGTTATATAGCCTAAAGCCTTCCTCGATAAATGGACTATCCAACACAAAAATAATTTTTCAATTCGAACCCGTAGTTCTTGAGATTAGCGCGTTCAAACAAACAAATTCTTCAGCTTTATAATATTAATATAGATAGAGATTAACAACCGGTGTGAGAAAAAAACGTCAATTTCATAGGTAAGCCTGATTTATATACCTACCGATATTTTTTTTAAGAGTGTTTGCTGGTTGCTTCAGACGGCATTTTCAGCTTCACCGGGTTTTTTTGGGGGCGGCGAAAAACTTAAAGGGTTCCTCAAGCCGTGTGTAACGAATTACCTTCGGAGGTTTTCTAGAGGGAACAGCATCACGCACTAGTGCGTGTCCCCTACTAGATTCTTCGAGGGGTGCGGATCGGGACCAAGATATATACCGAATAAATTACATTAAACCGTTTCAGCTCCTGGCGGATATCGCCAACTAGCATTACGTCGATTATTCATGGCTTTGTTCGATATTCGTTCGGCCGGTCGCTGTAAGCCGCTACAAAATTTTATTGCCGTTGTTAGCGAGTGGTCATTATTCGTTGATGTCTACGTTGCCAGCAACTCAGCAACATGTTGATACAACAATCATCATCATTATTATCAGCTCATTTTAAGTCCCCACTGCTGGGACAAGAGCCTTCACTATGGATGGAAAGGAATAATTGAACAGACTTGAATCTTCAGCACGAGTCTTCAAAAATCTTGCTGAAGATTCAACAATGTACAAATGAGTAAACATATAGGAATTTAAAAAAGAAATCTTTGGCCTTTTTTTTTGAGAGATTTTGCTGATAGTCACTGGGCATTTTCAGCTTCACCGGGCTTTTTGGGGGTGGCGAGAAACTTAAAGGGTTCCTCAAGCCGTGTGAAACGAATTTTCGGTTCGGATCAACTCACTGTAAGCTGTTAGAATAATATTAGAAACTGGAGAGTCGAGTACAGATTTATTTTAATAGATACATGTTTTGTCAAATTGAATTGAATTGAACAGAGTATACGCTTGGGATAGCTATTCCAAGCTTATACTCGGATTATTAGTATAGAATTTAGAGTGTACACACGGCGGCAGATCAACCTACCCAAAACTGTCAAATTTCTACAATCAATTTTGAACTTTATTGTTTGGATATAAGGATCAATATTCATTGGAGAAATTTGACAGATTTGGGTAGGTTGATCTGCTGCCGACTGTACTATCAGCTAACAGCTAGTGTTAGAACCGTTTATAACATCGATCGTAAGTAAAGTACTTAAAAGTATTGTTTTCTAAAGTTACGCGAACACTACACATTGAAATGAAACAACTTTTACGGATCTACTCGCGTTTATTTTACACATTACTATTTGATGTTTATCCTGACGTTTCGAACCCTCCGTGGTCACAGAAACGTCAGGATAAACATTAAAAAGTAAAGTGTAAAACAAACGCGAGTAGACCCGTAAAAGTTGTTTCATTTTAAAGTAAAAGTAATTTTCGAAACGAATTTTCTCGAGTTCGGCAGCGGTACTGGCCGTTTCATAACACACCGTACCGTACATAAATCATCACGTCAAACGTAATAAATTTATTACGTTTGACGTGATGATTTATGTAAGGACAATAACGTACGATTGATGATCTTATTAACCCCCATTTGGGCTTGAAGTTTTCTCATCTTTAAAGGAGAGAGGCCAACGTTACCCATAAATGTGCCAATAACAATTCATTACTATAGTATCTTCAGTTTATTTCTTATGCGGTCACAGACTTTGTTCCCAATAGCTCCAAGCAAGGCTAAAATGAAATTATAATAAAACATCCATCTTCAAAAATTTTTGAAACTCATGGCAATTAATGTAAGGTCAATTTCAATTATTTAAAGTAATTTTTAAGTATTTTTAATAACAATTTTAAATAACACTTTTCAAAATATTTTCCTGCAAGTTGAAGAGCATTCCTAAAATCAATTGTGTAGGCTTTTTCTAATTCCAGCCATCGGTTGTACAAGTTAAGTACCCCAGTAACATATAGAAACATAGAGCCTATTTACATTGTACATTATCCGGATATTGTACCGAACGCGCACAATGGAGCGAGCAATGGTCGTAACGAGGAGCAGTAATCGCCGCTCGCTTCGCTCAGCTCAGGGTTGACACTTGACTGGGACTGGGACAACAAAAATAAACTCTTCTTTGTCGAAGACTCTCCCAAATTCTGCAGGAGAGTAGAGAAGGTAGAAGTTTATATTAAACTAAACCTGTGAAGTTAATTGACTAAACTATTTAACTTTGATTTTAAGGTCTTAACGTGCTTTCCAAAGCACGCGGGAGACGAAAGTATTTAATTTGATATGAGTAATATTAATTTTACCTGATTTATGTCAATCATGTTCATCATGTCCATGTCATCGGTTTAAGTCAAACTTATTGAGACTTTACTTGGAGGTTGGTGACTAAATGTCAACATACCCTTAAGTTTGGAATATTTGAACAGGCACTTGACTTGAGAAACTTAAAATAGTTCCTAAGTAATACATGAAATATTGCTACGTTTACTTAGAAATGTTCAAGAAATTATTTGCACGGACTTATTAAACTAGTGGTCGCCCAGTGGTCGAAATTCGACCGTAATTTTATTAAGGCTGCACGGATTGTATCCTAAGCAATGAAAAATTAAAAAAGATAGAATGTGAGTTTGGATCGGCATTGACAGATTTCGGCCGCTCTCCTCAACCATTTTTGAATACATATGCGTGTGTGTCAAATACATGGTAGTGTGTGTAATGTTAATTTTTATGTAAAAAATAATAACATTCGGATAACCTTCTCTACATAAACAATAAGTGTGCGAAATTTCATACTTCTTCTTCCACGCAATTTTCGTAAAAAAGGGGTTTAAAGTTTTTGCTTCACGTACTGTTATATAGATTTAATTTACTTACATTTATTTTTTTATAAATTAGGAGGAGCGGACAATTTGAATGTAGGTATATTAAGAACAATCTCCTGATTAAACTAAACAAACATTTGATTATTTTAATAGAAAGTAAGGCATATGACTCTGCTCAGAAGCAGAGTCCAGATGCTAGGACATCTAGGTGGAGCAGAATTCTGCCTCACTACCCGTCCTCAACTGGCCTACCCGCAAGTTGCTTCGTCACACCTCGTTTATAGAACCCCATGTTGTAGGAAGGAGGGAATACGTGTGCTGGGAGGGAATTCCATTTTTGGTGGTGCGACAAAGATATGAGATGAGGAGGTGGATAGTGCGCCCGATCTGCGAGTGCTGAGGTTAAGCAACTTTCGCAAAAGCCGGTCATCGGATGGGTGACCAAAAATGTATCATCTCAAGCTCCTCCGTGCTTCGGAAGGCACGTAAAGCCGTTGGTCCCGGCTGCATTAGCAGTAGTTAACAACCACCAATCCGCACTGGGCCCGCGTGGTGGTTTAAAGCCCGTTCTCCCTATCCATCCATAGGGAAGGCTTGTGCCTCAGCAGTGGGGACATAAAATGAGCTGATGATGATGATGATGACAAAGAATTACATTTCTTCGTTTACGATGAAATAGTTGCCATAATAAGTCAGTGACACTGAAAATTAGCACGCTTTCAATTTCTAATCATGAAGACGCAGCCCTAGAACGCCATTTGTACAATTTGTTGCCGGCAAAATGTGTTGTTGATAGTCCTTTCAGGGCTGCCGAAGAATGGTGGCTAATTTGATGCTGCGGTGAGACGAATCGTCGTGTAATGAAAAGGGAAATTACAAAATATATTGAAACCCATAGACTTAATACATCGCCTGTACTTTGGTGCAAGCTTTGTGTACAGAGATTATTTCAATTATGGAAACAAATATAGGTAGCTCAGTTTTTATTGCCAAACTTGGTCACCGTTTACCGGATCGTGGGTACGATCGCCGCTGCAGGTCATACCTGGTTCAGAGACCCTGCTAATACAACGTGAAAACACTGCCGGTATCATGGGAACCTTTGAGCCGGGGGTGGCCCGTTGTGGTCTTTTAGATTAAGGTTTTAGATTAAAATATTTAATTATTATAATTATTTGATTGTATTAAATGTATATATATACATATACTAGCTGACCGGCGGACTTCGTACCGCTTTGACAGTTTCCATGACAACAAAAAAAACAAAACGTTGGCAGTTTCCATGGCAACAAAGCAAACAAATCATTCGTCCGCTTAAGAACACCCGTATCCCATGATGGATTCCTATAGCAGCGCCACCTACCGGGTCCAGGTAAGGGTCCGGGTAAATCTAAACCATGCTCGAACCCACTTGAACACACACAAAAAATTTCATCTAAATCGGTCCAGCCGTTTAGAAGGATTTCAATTTCATACACAACGCTCAGAAGATTTATATATAAGACGTTACAGTTAAAAACGGCCACTTTTAACAATAACGCCGTATTTAACTAAACCATAACATGTCAGATGTTCATTAGGTGACGTAAAAATGCTAAATTACTTCATTCAGATAGTTTGTTGAGCATAATTTGATTTTCTATCTCTAATATGTTTTTTTTTTCATTGGCGTGTTGTCCGCGGCCGTGTAATTTGTAATTAAAATAAATAATAATAATAATAAATTATATTAACATGAATAATGATTAAACAATTAGCAGTTACCAATTGAAACATCGGAGCCTAAACAAACTTTTTAATTTATCCGCTTTGTAGCGGGAAGCCGCAAATGAGTTTTGAAGGGAATTTAATGTATTGTATATTTGTGGGTATTCTGGCTTTTATTTGTCTGTCGACAGTTAGATTGTTTGTACCTTTATGGTACGCCTTACTGAGTACGTTCGTCTTCGCCTCCTAGTTTTGAGCAGGGCATTCACACGTCACTAGATCACTAATTATTATAATGAAATTCAACTTAATCTTTACCTTTTTATTAATAAAAATAATTAGAATATCACCACAAAAAGAAACATAACTCAACTGAACTTAAAAAAAAGACAGAAAATAATAAAAAGCAAATTAAAAACTAAATACCTATAAATAAAAGATGTCCTCCAACTGTGGGCTCATGGGAACGGTCGCAACAATGCTGGCAACATTGCCCTTCTGGATTGCCAAGCTAATACGCTGACAGAGGTAGCTGCCAGCCTTCTTGTCACCGGAGGCCTCAATAAGACGAGCACTTAGCTCTATAACAAGTTGCCTTGCCTCCGGCTCCCATGGACCCATGGTTTCCACCGCAAACGGAACAAATAAATAATTACAACCCAGGTTCGCGTATTTGTGCCCTTTGCGATTTTCGCTTGTCGCAGCATGAAGAGAAGTGGCGCGAACATGCGAGGGAGCCACGATGTCAGCACAGGTTGCATCCCACACCAACGGCCTGCCAAGCTTCCAATGGTCATTCCGTTAAGTCTCTTGCCATCTTGTCTCTTAATTGTTAACCGGTTATAAATATAAATGTTGTATTTCCTTTAAAATATGTGTCCATATAATAGTATAGCTATGAGTCGGTTCGTTCAGCTATAAAGATATGTCCATGACAGCCTTTATCCGCGACATCGGCTAAGGGAGATGTATCGACCCGATATTTCTATATCAGCAATTTTTCTGGACTTTACTTTCAAGCTGTTCTTAAACTGTAGGTGTAATTCCAAATTTATTTTATCCTGTGGTGTAAAGCAAGATTCAATAATGAAAGCTCATTCAACAATTTTGCTTGATATATAATAAGTAGACTATAAATACATCATCATCATCATCATCGGGATTTTTTACATTACTAAATATGTTTGAAACGTCTTTTAGTAAGTCAGAATTGGTCAGAATCGATTATATTTAAGGGATATATCTATCATGTGTGTAATTATTTTTAATTTAGTTGGTTTAAGTTTAATGTTGTCTTAAAACATACACAAAGTTTTAAAGAACATTTGAATTTCTTATCCTTGCTATTAAAAGCTCTATATGCAAATGTCAAAGCAATCGCAATTTTAATATTAACATTAGGCTGAGTCCTATTTTATTTGAAAAAACATATATTTTACACAACCTGGTCCGTTTCAACGCATCCAAAACACAAGCGTGTCAACCATCGAGTCCAAAGCTCAGACTGCAGCAAACAAGTTGGGAATCCTGAACAAGGTGCGGCAGTATTTCACACCAGAGCAGATCCTTAGCCTGTACAAGACTCAAGTCCGATCGTGCATGAAATACTGCAGTCACCTTTGGGACGGATCTGCCAAATACCAGTTGGCCGCACTCGACTCGGTGGAACGCAGAGCTATAAGGCTCATCGGTGATGACGCGCTTGTCGGGGCCAAGCTTACCAGCCTCGCACACCGACGTCGTGTCGCCTGCCTGTGTGTCTTTTACCAACTTTACTATGGAGAGCGTGCCGGGGAGCTTTTCGAGATCATACCAACATCGCCCTTTTACCACCGAACTTCCAGACGTACTGCAGGATGTCATCCCCACCTAGTAGAAGTTCCACTATGTCGTACTAAGCGCTTCATGTCATCATTTTTACTGCGCACTGACAAGGAGTGGAATTCTCTGCCATCGTCTGTGTTCCCAAAAACTTATAACCTGAATACCTTCAAGGCGAGAGTTAATAGGCATCTTCTGGGGCAGCTCGTTCCACCGTAGACTTCATCTACGCTCACCATTAGGCAAGATGTAGGTCAAGAGCTGTCTTATAATTATTATTATAAGGAATAATAAAAAATCTGTCTTAGATAAATTTTAATTTAATAGGTGTATTTTCACCACTGTGCAATCTTAGCTAATGAGAACACATACCCATTGTATACGGACAAAGGGTGTTTACATATACTAAAAATAGAGTTGGCCCCAAGACACTCCCCTGCGGCACTCCATAAGTGATGGTATAGCCGTGACTGCAAAGCTGATCTGTTGTGACTTATGACTATGATTGGTAAACACGGTACATTGCCTATAACAAATCTTCTTCTCTTCCAGCCCTGGGGCCCGACCGCCTAACTGATCGGTCTGACTTCGTGTGTGGTTTATGACGTCATCTTGTCGTTTTGTGCCGCCTATGAAAGCAATATCGAAAGCTATAGCCTTTGGCTTTTGATATTGCTCTCATAGGCGGTGCGAGGTGGCAAGATGACGTCATAAACTATACGCGCAGTCAAAGCGATCGGTTAGGCGATAGGGGGGCAGGTTCCATGTTACTTGGGGTCGGCACAAAATGTCCGTATCTTCCACGTTCATTTTTCCTATGGTTTTGGCACAGTATTTACGGTCGGCCGCCTGCCTGACACCAACTCTCCTTGGGAATCCTATGGTGATTTACCCGCCACCGCGCCGGTGACCCAAGGTGCTTTTCGATATAGTCGATACCAATAACAAATGAAGATCTGCTATAAATAGATTATGCTATTTAACAGCAGTAATTAACGTTCTTAGCAAGCAACGTCTCTCAGATGCGTGAAAATTTAAACTTGAAATTGTGTGCGAAGTGACGCCAATAACACAAACAGTTTAAGCGAGTAAGCAGCGCTCGTTAAAGGTTCGTATCGCTAATTAATGTATATTATAGTATATATGACGACCTCCTTGGTCGAGTGGTTTGTACACCGGTTTTCATGGTGTCGCCATCTCAGGTCCCGGGTTCGATCCCCGGTCGGGTCAATTTAGAAATTATTGTTTTTCTAAATTGTCTCGGGTCTAGGTGTTTTCTATGTATAATAAGTATGCATTTAAGTATTTTAAGTATGTTTATCCGTTGTCTAGTAACCATATAACGAGTTTAATAACGAAGCTTCTCTTGGGCTAGATAATTGGTGTGAGTGTAGAAAAAAATTATTTAATTTATTTTTGATGATTAAACGAACTTACCTGTAAGTGAAGTTCTATCATAATTATACAAAGCGCCTCGTCCTCGAGATTAGTAGTTAATTATTTTATATTGTTACTTGTAGTATCGCATAGATGTCACCACTCCTGCACTATCGTTGAGATTTAGTTTTTTTTGTTTTTTTTTTGTTGTTGTGGGTATCCCTATCTTTCTCTATGGCGCCATTGCCTCGCGTTCGTCATTTAGTTTAGAGATTCAGGTTTTTTTTTTTTTTTTTTTTATGTATTTCCCTAGATATTAGTAACGGGAATAAAGGCAGAGTAAGGGTGGGTGGGAGTTACTAATCTCTTCGGACGAGGCGCTTCGTATAATTATGATAGAACTTCACTTACAGGTAAGTTCGTTTAATCATCAATTATACTTCGCGCCTCGTCCTCGAGATTAGTAGTTAATTATTTTATATTGTTACTTGTAGACTTTGAGAGTAGTAATAATGTGGGAAATATCATCAATGGAAATACTTTTCGAATTAATGTAGGTTTATTTGTATACTTAATTAAACAACATTATGTAGATCAGTAATTTAACTAATATATAATTATTCTTGTAATAATTATAACAGTTCCTAATTTTAATTTTTCAAATCAATCAGTATTGTAATTTGCTACATAAAATACCTAAGCATCAAAATAGAATGAGGTAAAGATGTACAATCGTCGTTCAAAACAGGTTTATTATAGAACCGTGCAAACACAGTGGAGTTGCCGCTCCAACCCGCGGTGTTTCGGATTTAGTAACATAACAAAGTTTTACCAGGACATATAGTGGGTTTATTATTGAAAAAAGGATTTTTGTTATTGGCAGTTTGCAGCCTGGTTTGATGTTTTAATTAAATCGGAGATTGTAATAGTAATACGGCTGGATGATGAATGTATATTCTTAATATTTATTTTTGACAAGGTCTGAACTCTATGGGCAGTTGTAAGTGACAGTAATGTTATTGTCTTTTTGGTCAATGTTAGGTCTTCATTGGGGTACCATTGACTCAATTGATCCAAAACGCAATTTGTATCCCAGGTAACATTATACTTTGGTAACGGTGGTCGGAGACGAAATACACCCAGTCTTTTGATATGTTTGGACCCAGTAACAGCGACAACGCTGATCGGCATGAGTTCAGGGTGCCATATTGACAGGCTTCATTATATAACTGGGTAAAATATACCACAGTAGGGACTTAAGCAAATTTTTGATAGCGCGTCTCGGATAAGACTGCTGCCACCAGGGTAATGGATTAGTGTATCCACCGAGAGCTGGAATGGGAAATTATCGTGCGTTTATGAGGTGGAAATGTTATAATTCTAGAGACCACAAGGGCTTTAAATACGGGATACCATGGTTGCGTATGATGGCATAGTGACATTCACAAGAGCTACTTGTAGCCTAAACTGAATAAATGATTTTGAATTTTGCGTAGGTCACGAAGGAACAACCATGATACCTTTTGCTTTGTCAGAAATTATTTTCTTTAATACTTTTAATATAATAGAGAAGGGAGGAAACGCATAAAAATTCAAACCACTCTATGTTATGGTGAAAGAATCAATATTTATAGCATCAGGGTCTGTATGCCATGAGATATAATTTCACACTTTTTATTTACGCGGCTTTCGAACAGGTCAATATCAGCAATACCAAATGATTCTATCAAGCATTGAAAAGTCCAGTTTGCTAACTCCCTTAATGTCCCGGTGAGAGTTGCGTGATTCCGCATCTGCGATGACGTTATCACTTGATTTGATATAAGATGCGAAAGTGAACAGCTTACGATCTTCGCACCACTGCCAAATTTCCCTGGTTATCTGTGTAAGGTGTGGGAATTGGATCCCACCCATTCGATTTGTGTAGGCAATTGCAGTAGAATTGTCTATGAACAGGAGAATTTGGCAGCCTTGAAAGCCTTTTTCAAACGTTTTCAGCGCAATGAAAGCAGCCAAGAGTTCGAGATGATGTAGATGTTTTAACCGCTCATCATTAGAACATTGGCCACTCGCTGTTTCATCTTGACAGGCCGCACCCCACCCCTTCGTTGAGGCGTCAGAATAAATTCCAGTGCTATACTCGTCATTCCTAATGCGGCGCACTGAGTGACCTATGTTGTTTAACCATCATTGAATATCGGATACAGTGTAACAGGAATATTCATTGTTTTATCATAGTCGTCGTCATTTCTCAGGTTAAGAAATTTACAGCGTTCTAAATCCTTAGTGTCAAGTAGCCCATACAATACAGCTGGGCATGCTGATACTAGCAAGCCAGTGACTTGGGCGAGCTTCCGGACTTTACAATTTGTTATCTTCAAAAAGTTTTCCAATTCTGTTATAATTTGCAATCTTTTATCTAAAGGTAAGCTTAAATTAATTTCGTGCGAATTGAATGATCGTACCAAATTTACAAGTTACAGAAGGTTTAAGAACGCTCTTTTCCTCATTGATAATGAACCCAATTGAAGTTAATAGGGTTTTAGTAATTTTTATGTTTGCTATACATTGCTGGTAAGTTTGACCGAATAGCAGCCAGTCATCAAGATAAAGTGTGGAAATTAATCCTGCAGTTCTTAGTAGTTTTAATTTTTTAAGGTTAAAGATAAACCGCATTTTACCGTTAGGTTTCGGCGTTAGGAATATACTTGATATAAACTGGTTTTTACAAGGTTCGCATTCAGTTCAATATCTACGTAATCACCAATAGCTTGATAAAAAGAATATTGTTTTCATTACTTTTAACCGGAGTGTGTGGGATCGAATCTTAAAATGCTGGAGCCGAGAAAGGGATTTTATAACCATCAATCCAAGAAAGAATTGTTCTGTCTTTCGTAATAAGGAACCATTGGGTTTTAAAGTAATGTAAACGGCCGGCATACTCAACTGAATTTAGTAGCGACGACGTGCCTGTGTCTGCATCAGTGCCGGCAGCTGTTGCTGACACAACGGCTGTCTCCATGAGTGCGCGGGCGGCGGTGGCGGAGGTGGTGCGCGGGGGCCTACAGGCTCGTAGCTCCTCGGCGGTGGGCCCGGCTGCCTGTATGCTGGACCAGGAGCTTTGCGGTTTAAATTCTTCTGGTTTAGTGTCTTCGCCCGCTTAAGTATATTTTTATGGTATGATGCATCAGCCTTTAATTTGACTCCTGATTTAATAATCGATTTAGCTGTTTTATTAGTCTCAGCTAACGTTTCGCTAAATAAAAAGGTGTCAATCTTAGTATTGCTAAGGTGTTCTTTAGGATCCTTTTTTAATGGATCCTAAAAAAAGGATAAAGTTTCTTCTTGTTAAGAAGACCCCATGATGAATAATATCGCATAGCCATCGGCTGAGATCCATAAGCTTTTAAAGCGTTTCTTTGTCCATGTCCTTTGACGTAAGTTGGGCAGTAATGATTTCTCCTAGGCAGGAAATAGCACTTGCTATCTGTTTTTGTTTGGCTTCTATACCTTTATCTCGCTTAACAGTGTTTTCAGGAATAGCCACTTTGATTTTGGTATTTATTTTTGGGGGGTTAATACGCAAGCAATTGGCGGGTATCGAGTATTTCGAAATCAATTCTTTACGACCCTCTTTATTAAGACCCTATGTGGATGTGTGTTCAAGTCGGCAAGCAAGCTCTTGCCGAATGTCTTTGCCAAGTTTTTCTGTGAGCAACGGATCGTCACCCAGAATTTTAAAGACATCAGTGTCCAAATTACCATCTTTGTTGGTAGTATCAAGGGCTGGAGCCCTCAAAGACGTACAGGGCGCTTCTGGGGGAGTCATTGCATCTACAAGACTATCGTCAGCAGGCGCCTGTACCTCATGGGTAAAGCCAACTAGCTCAGCATTATCGAGTTCTTCAGACAATCAATCAGATAATTGCGGCATAGGTGTGGATATAAGACAACGTTAATACGTTATACTTAACTAGGTACGGGCAAAAAGTGCGTATTTGGAAAACATTAAATAATGGCATTGCACTTATATTAGATAACGATTGTTATCTTGTCAAGGTTAGGTAAAAATCCCCAATGGATTCAACGCCAACCGTTACTTTTGAATGCGTCGAAGAAGCCCCAACGGCTAAATCTGGTTGCATTCTGTATGTACCAAAATTAAGACACTGATAAGTTAATAAAACACTCGTTACCTGAGTTTACGAGTCCGTTGTTGTGTGTTAACGGCGGCGAGTCACTCGCCGGGCTTCCTCTGTCACGTATTTAGCGCTGTAGCTTGCGCATTTTTTCATTATATGTTCAAGTTCTTCTTCACAAGTCTTAGGATTTTTACGTTACGGCATTTTGCGTTCGAAAACAGTCGATTGAACACGGAAGAAATTTAAAGTGACTGGAGTGGTCGAGCACTAAAATGCGAATGACGAACGCGAGGCAATGGCGCCATAGAGAAAGATAGGGATACCCACAACAAAAAAAAAAAAAAAAAAAAAACTACATCTCAACGATAGTGCAGGAGTGGTGACATCTATGCGATACTACAAGTAACAATATAAAATAATTAACTACTAATCTCGAGGACGAGGCGCGAAGTATAAATAGTAATTTGAATTATTAGGGTGTAAACACTTAATGCTACATTTCTGCTAATGCAGATTTGCATCTAACGATGTGTGAATCGTAAAATAGTCACTTATTTATTTATTGACTGGAAATATTATACACAATGGACACTGTCTTGATTTAATAAGGTATACCTAGGTTATTATAATACAACAAAAATTGTAGTTTGTTGACTTTTTGTCTATCTACCTACACTACCTATCTACCTACTATTTGGATTTTGCAATTCATCTGTTTGACAAGTTTCTATGAAGAATCGTAAAATGGTGACAACAATGTATTACAACATGTGTCAAATAGCTTAAATTGAAGCATTTAAATTATACCTAAATAAAAATACACATTTTTTTGTATCAAAACAAGAAAAAAATATGTTTGTTAAGTTATCAAATAAACAAGAAAAGATATTTAGCACGTGCAAGATTAATCGCCGTGCTAAACTTTATATTTTCCCTTTTACTACGAATACGTGGAGTTACACCGAACGTCGTCGTGACGCTTAAAGTACCTAAACAACGAAGACGATAGAGGAACGCTTATGTTATAAGCACTACGGGGAAGTGATTTGCCTTCATCTCATTTAATAGTCACTTAGTCAGTGATGATGAAGCTCAGTGGCGTACACTTGGAGAGGACAAGTGTGGGCTGATGATAATGATGATGATGATGATGATAATGATGATGATGATGATGATGATGATGATTATGATGATGATTGTGATGATGATGATGATGATGATGATGATGATGATGATGATGGTGGTGGTGGTGGTGATGATGGTGATGATGGTGGTGATGATGACGATGATGGTGATGGTGATAATGATGATGATAAAGCCGAAGTTGGCTGCTCACTTCAATCTATGAGAAACTGCCAACCTCATTACTTATTATACAACGTGTAACAGAAATGTGTAGTCAAAATGAAAAGATCCACAGTGTACCGATCTAGATCTTGTGTGCAGGGTTACTAAGACATGATTAATAACTTTTATTTTGCTATGCAATTTTCAATTAAATATTTCTCATGTGACGTTATATCAAAATAAACAAGTCTCAACCTTAATGGCCCCGCCCGATCCTCTAAATGCCACTAAACATACAGAATACACTAAACATGCACACTAGTTTAAGCCCAATACACTGTACTCGTAGAACAAGGGTACGGATAACCGGTTCACACGCGCTCTATACCAGGTACAGACATGTACCTGGGCGCTTCTCTCCTCCACCACGGCCCGGTCAACCCGAGCCGAGGTCCAGCCTTTAGAGGTGCCCTCGGGTTGTACCGCTCCCCGATCCGATCCGAATCCTTCCGAGAATCTAGTAGGGCACGGGGTCACGCACTTTTAAGTGTATGATGCCGTTCCCCCTAGAAAACCTCCGAAGGTGATTCGTTTCACACGGCTTGAGGAACCCTTTAAGTTCCTCGCCGCCCCCAAAAAAGCCCGGTGAAGCTGAAAATGCTGTGCAATCAGCAATCTCTTTCCAAAAAAATCCCTGGTAGTTTAGTAACCTCTGTGTACTTACATTTATGATCACTGCTGCTTGAATATGCGCGCCTAAAGCGGCTAACTACATTAATATAAATATTTCATTTACCATTGCATGACAAATTAAAGTTAATAATTATGTCTTAGTAACAACACATACAATATCTAGATCAGACACATTAGATCTTTTAATTTTGACCACACCTTTTTCTTACACGTTGTATAGATAGGTTTGCAATTAATGTCTTTGCTTTACCTGATGTTGATCAAGCAGAAGCAGAGTTCAGATGCGAGAACAGCTATCGAAGCAGGACTGTGCCCCACTAGCCTCACTAAACGTTTTGACGGTTCTGTCGGTATGACACACCGGGCCCATGTCAAGATAAAATCAAATAATATATAAAAATTAACATAATAATTTCAAGTCAAAATTCTTAAATATGCCATGTCAGCAAAATAATAGGTAGGTACGTCAATTATTAACATTTCAATTTAATTATTTTTCTTTTTAACCATTTTTTATAGACCCTTTACGATATCTGTTTAAAGACTTCAGCCTCACAAAAGCTTAACCACAAAGGATTTAACTTCGAAGATATCTTAACAAAGGAGACGGTCATGCATTTGTTGGTCGAAAAGATGTTTTATTCAAATCTTCTTATGATGGAAAATAATCGTCATAATAAAACGTTCTTTTTAAGTTGAACGTTGAAAGTTGTGAGATAATTCGTATTAAATTAAATATTACAAGACTAATATTTAAGACAGTAACTATGACGTTAAAACAGAGAGGTCCACTAACTGAGGAACGTATACTTATTTGTAGCTGACGGGACACAACAATCCTAGTTATATATAAAGTATCGTTGCGTTAAAGAATTAATATTTTAACTTTTTTGGATCGTTATTGATTCTTTCTAGTGAATTTCACTATTTGAATGAAAAATTATTTTATGAAAAACCATCTGGAATCGTTTACGCGAAGTGCGTCTGCGTTCCCCGAAGGCTGCTGAGGGTTCCACCCATAGCACCCCACAATCGTTTATAATGGGCTCGCGAACACCGAAATTGGGAGGAAGAAGACTGGCGCTGTGTTTGCTTCTCTGATGAATCACGTTTCGGTATGAGGCCGGATATAAGACGCACTCGAGTTTGGAGGACCTCTGGACGTCAAGAACGCTTGAGATTTTGTCAGGAAGTTCATCCATATGGAAGGGGAACAATCATGGTTTGGGCCGGTATTTGGATCGGTGAAAGAACCGATCTTATTTGGATCAGGGGCAACCTCAATTTCTCATATCTACGCAGAGAGGATTGTTTCAGATGTGATCATCGCCTTGCGAGGCAGATTGGGTGATTCGTTTCGACTAATGCATGACAATGCACGTCCATACAAGGCTACAGTCGTAACACGCTCTCTTGCCGGTTCTCATATCAACGTCCTGCCGTGGCCTGCACAATCACCAGACCTCAACCCAATTAAGCATGCATGGGACATGATCCAAAGAAGAGCTCTGCTGAGTATGGATGCTGTGCACACCCCACAACAACTTTATGACAGTAAATATTAAGTACAAATATTTTGCAACCTTACTCACACTAATATTATATTATATATATTATAATTATTTAAGCGGAGCGTGAAAAAGCATTTATGCAGGCCGCCATAGTGTGAGCATTCGGCATAGCGTGGTAGCGCTGTGATGAACGCTTTCACTTCTTGGGCTTCACTGGCTGCTTTTCATCAGGCAGGGTGACGCCATTTTGGCGTGCCACAATAAAAAAAAATGCGAAAGTTTGTACACACAAGCAGCACAAGCAGCGTGAAGAAGCAACAAATATACACATATTTGTTGCTTCTTCACGCTGCAACGGATGGATGGATTTAGATGAAATTCGGCATACAGATAGTTTATAACCTGGATTAAAACATAGGACACTTTTATCCCGATATTCCCACGGGAACGGGAACCACGCGGGTGGAACCGCGAGCGGCCGCTAGTTAATCTATATGTTTAAGATTTAAGGTGTGAACCTTACTTCCACTTTACTGTGACAGTAAGGTGAAGTTGTTGATGCTATACAATGTTTTTTCTTATCCAGATTTTCTTATTCGGATGTATTGATTAGGTATGAGCAAACAGGATTACTTTTGTGATGCATTTTTGCTCCGGATCCTTTAGCTAGTACTTTATTGA